>OY744516.1:34383985-34703985 GCA_963556195.1 Sepiola atlantica | reverse complement strand
TTTATGTCAGGAAAGTGGAGTACAAAATAAAAATGAATTGTGCAGACCATTAAGTTATTTGACAGTTTTTGTTAAATTATTATTTAAATGAAGCATCTTGGTGAATGTATTTTGGCAGTGTACTGTTCGGTATATATAATGTGTTTGAAAATAGTTAAATATAAAATTGAATTAAATAAGCTTAACGTGTTTTGATATGAATATAGTCGAAATAAATGAAAAAGCTTTCGCATTTATTCATTTAGATATATATTTGATATAAAGTTTTACATTTTGGCTATATATATATATATATATATATATATATATATATATATAATGTAAAAATAAAAATGGAATAAAGGATAAGCTAATCAACAACTTGCAAATATATATATATATATATATATATATATATAAAATTAAAGTAAAAAGTATAGACTTGAGTAGAGTATAACTGGACACTAAAAATAAAACAGCTTCAAATGTAAGGGAAGCTGGAATAAAATTATGACATTGAATACTCAAATACTGCAAGTGAACCTTCAGATCAAGCCAGAGCTATTGTATATATGATAGTGTGGACAGAATAGCATTGTACATGAAAGCATTTCAGATAGATACAAGACAAACTTTACTTACGTTAATGATATTTCTGAATTTGCATTTATAATTAGTTAATATATTTAAGAAGAATTGAATTTTTTTATTGTGGTTAAAAATAGTTGTAAAATTCTGCCCCTACCTTCGAATAGATGCAAATGAAAATATAAAATCGATGAAAATAATTACCATGTTTTAGATTAGACTGACTGTTAGTAAAATCCTCTTTTAACCAAAATTTACTTAAATTCCTGTTGTACTTTTTCTTAGAAATCAGTTAAAATGTTTGTGTGCATGAGCAGGCATGTTTTTTTCTTTTATTATCTCTGGGGTTCAGTGCACCACGTATGACTGAGCAATGCGTCATTGTTGGTGAACCTACCATGGATTGGTCAACTCTGATGTAAATATTAATTTTAAAATAATACGAAGAGATATTTGCATTTCACATTATTTGATATTTTAAATACTGTTAAATATGAACTTTCCAATGAAAAGTGTTGGAATCAGAGTTATCTCCCTTCTTGAAGATAATTGGTTCTCGTGCTAGAGGGCGTTATTGTCACAAGATTTAGTACTCTCATGACCCATGTAATCGTCAATTCAGAAACAAACTCTTTTATTGACACAATCTTTAAACTGTTCAGACACTGTCCAACCTGCTCTGCTTCTTGGCATGCTTTTTTAAGCATCAATAGGCCTTGCCTTTTAGGCTTATTTTTCTGATGGAGTCAACTGACTCTCGGACAATGGTCAAGAAACCAAACAAGTGTGTTCCTACTTTTCTCTAAGTGATACATCACCACTGCTGAGACTATGTAAGTAACTTTACATTTCCATTCTTTCTCACCATTGTATTTCATTTCTCTAACAACTCGTGTAATTTCTGTATTGTCATGTAACATTGTATTTCTTGTTTAGGATTTATTTTCCTAGTTTTTTGTCTACTTTCATGTATTTACCTGTCTTTAATGTTAAGTGGCCAAGAAACTGTAAATAAATGTTGACTGTTATATGTTAACGAAGTGTTTTTTTTTTATATTTCTTTTCCGACAAGTGTGTTGTATTTGGTGACGCAATAACAATACACATAAACAATGATTACCAGATGTGCAGAGAATAATATATTCCCAACACGTGTGCAGCTAAAATGATGATGTGAATATTAAATATATGGGGTTCTCCTCTACTTACCATACTGTAATAATAATGTATTTGCTATTCTTTTTTTTTTTTTAATTATCATCATTCATCATCGTAATCGGTGTAGCATCCGTTTTACATACTGGCATATTTTGGACAGTTTTAGAAATTCACTTCCAAACTAACTTATTTATTTCTCTTCAGTTCATCCTTATCACTTCCTCACATGTTTTCCTTGGTCTTCCCCTGCCACCTGACCCTGTCACCTCAATGTTTCTACATCTACTAACCCAAGAACTCTCATCCATCCTTTCAATGTGACCATACCATCGAAGTCTCCTGTTCTGCACATATCTCCATATACTCTCCATATTTAATCTTCCTCTGAGGTCATCAGATCTAAGCCTGTCTTTAAGACTCACATTACATATCCATCTTATCATTTTTATATCATTTCTCTCCATGCAACACATGTCCTCAACCCTCACTGGTCAAGTTTCACTTCCATACATGATCACACTTGGTGATATGTCACTTGGAGAAAAGTAGGAACAAAGTCGTTTGGTTTCTTGACCATTGTCTGAGAGTCAGTTGACTCGATCAGAAAAAGCAACCCTAACAGGCAAGGCCTATTAGTGCTTAAAAGCATGATAGATTCTTTCCTTGGTTATTAGTGGTAAAGTTCTGTTAGTTAGTAATGGCAGAAGTCCCCTGAACTTATTATATCCACTCCTAACTCCTAACTCCTCACTTCACCAATGGTATCACCAAGATCAAAAAAAAACCTTCTGGACAACTTCAATAGCTTCATAATCCGAATATACTTTCTCCATGTCTGATTTCTCATACGTCTCCATTGTTTTACACTTTTTGCACACAAACTGGTCATCATCTCTCAACCTTCCTGTAATTCCACTGCACTTCTTGTGTATCTGTTGTGACCCTGTTAGGGGTCGAAATAAAGACACGGAAACACGGGGTTACAGGAACAAAGATATATTATTGAAGAAAAAGAATATATATACAAGAAGTGGTATTCTGGAACTGCCAGTATAGAACTGGGGTGGAAGAAGTCTGTGAGTTGGAATGCTTCTCGCATTTTATTATGGATGGACGAGTCCATTTGTTCTTCGTACAGGTACGGCACCATAACAGTATCCAATGTTTACAAGTATCTAGAGAGTAGCACAAAAACATTTTTTTTTTCAAACTGTTATATAAGATCTTTGGGAAAAGGGTCTCTCTTCTCATTGGTCAATCTACTTAGCTCCTCCTCTAATAATCAGAAATATAATAAAATAATCAATGTATTATTTTTTACTACTAAGAAACGATACATCGAATGTTGTATTGATTAATAACAATTATTATTATAATCGTTTATGTTTCTCGGCCAATACCATCTCTTCTTCCTATTATTTTTACTCTATTAATATTTTTTTTCTTTTTACCCCTAACACCGAATCAAAACCAAATATAACCTAAGTTTCTAATTTAATTGATGAATAAAGGAAAATATGCTGCAAATTACGTTTTAATTAGGTTAATTACTTTTTCCGAACACACAAATATTTGATGTTATCCCAACAAATGAAAAAAAAAAGCCATGCCCCCCCCCCTTCTTCTGAATGCTATTCTAGTCTAACATGTGTCATCTTTTGCGTGTTGCATATTTAATGTTGTTACATATCAAATGCCACAAGTGAAAAGAAAAGGAGAAAATAGAGAAATTGAGCACAAAGCCTTTAAGGGCCTTCACTAAGCTTGTTTAAAAAAACAAAAAAACAGGAGAGGAGGGAGGGCTGATATGACAATTTTAAGGGGGTGGTCACCTTTTAACACTGATTACACAAACTATTTTGTAAGTCGTTTGAAATGGAGCTACATTTCCCGTCTGGTCTGGACATATTACCTTCTCAGAAAAGCCCTTCTTGCTTACCAGATTCACCTCCGTAAGAAATGTTTTTGTTTATATTAATTGAGAAGTTTACAAAATTGGAAATTCATTTGAAAATTTAATCTTCTATTTGAGGCAAATTCTCTTTTTGAAGTTTCTGCTATCTATCTATCTATCTATCTATCTATCTATCTATCTATCTATCTATCTATCTATCTATCTATCTCTCTCTCTCTCTCTCTCTATATATATATATATATATATATATATATATATATATATATATATACAGGGTGGGCCAAAATAAGGGTCCTATCTTTAAATTTGAATAACTTGAATTTGAATAACTTCCACAAAATAAAAGTTAAACTCACCAAACTTTATGTGTGTGTAGACTGACCCTTCCGAGATTTTTTGAAATAAACAAAACAAATTTTAGCCGAAAAACACTTCTTAAAACTTACAAAAACTAAAGTATTGTTTTTTACACTGTTTTGAGTTTTTTAAGCAAAAATAATGTTTTCTAAATGAGGGTACGTTCCTTAGGGCTAATACGGCTCATGCTTGCTTCGGAAGGGGTCCTTTACTTATTCTAAAAAAAAAAAATTAAAAAAATCAATAAATAAAAAAGTTATGAATTTTTAAAAATAGGACCCTTATTTTTGCCTTATTTTTGTATATATAATTATTCAGAAAATATCCCAGATATCATGCAAAACCACTTTATTATCAGACAATTATTTCTGCCCAATGCGAAAATATTTAGTTTTCTCTTCAGCCTGATTGTAGCGCATGTACACCGATGAACCTTTTTTGTAAGTGTTTATGATATTTTGTATATCAGGAAAATGTATATTTTCAGAATAGGCTGAAACAATTGTCTGATAATAAAGTGTTTTGGGATGAAATCTAATATTTTCTGAATAATTTTTATTATATTATATTGCATTATGAGCTCTAGTCGTATTGTACACTATTGAGCTACTACGTAAACTTTTGTGTGAACTTCAAGAAATTTATAATACTTATATATACATAATATTTATTTATAAATATTATACTAAGCCCCTTTAAGAAATTAAAGTTGAGCACTCTCGGGGATGTTAAAAATAGACTGTCAAAAAGCTCTAATGCAAAGTTCCGAATAAGTTTGTAGAACACTCTCGACTAGTCTTCTATCTGTGCCCGCTTCTAGGTACATATAGATCATAATTTCCCTTAATTACGTGACAATTTCTGTTGGCCGAGTGGATATGGCGACTGCTTGCAGATTCTAGGCTGACTCTGTGAACCAGGTTCGCGCCTCCCGACCATCTGAAATTGTTACTTTCCTGCACTGATGAGAGCAATAAGCTTGAAACGCTAGCGTCTGTAACTATTAATAATTTAATATTATTTATAAATATTATATATATATATATATATATATATATATATATATATATATATATAAAATATAAAAAATATAAAAATACTTATTTTATATTAGATTCTGCCCGTGATAGGAATATGCTCAATATTGTGGATAGAGCATTGTTATATGAAATACTGAAATAATAGAACAAAACTAAAGTTACATACTTTACAGTTTATTATAATTATCAAATGTTTAAATAAAGAATAAAATATGGGAATATTCTTAATCCATGGATTTTCAAAGCAATTACTCTTATCTTCAGAAGAAAAAGAACAATAATTTACGAATTGTGTTATGTTTGAAGCAAAAATAATGAATTTTTTTTTTAATAATGAAATAAAGAAAGTCATTGTAGTAATGAATGTATCGGAAAAGTTGTTGAAAAAATCTGATTGAATTATTGTATTATATATTGAACGATATTGGATTACAATAGAATTCAGGAAAGATTCAAAACTCAAACATATATTCATTTTTTTTCTTCTATCTTTTTTTTTCTATTTTTTTCTGTTGTCTCCTTATATTTAACTGAACCTTGAATTAACTACATCATAGTTAAATTATATGCTAAGGAACTTCTTTCGTGGCATGATGATTCTACATGCTATTTTATCATATATTTTTGACTTTAGTAAAGTTTTCAAATTAATACTTACCAATAATTAGTAAATTATTGTTTTTTTCCTTATATATATAGAAAGTAGAGCACTGTCAGAAAGATTAAAAATCAACATTCACCTAAAAGCTTCAGTGCAACGCTCCGACTCGTTGAGTGCTATCGAATGTTTAGATGTTTATACTCGCCGCTTTCAGTATAAATATCACTTTCTCCGTTATTACGTGGTAATCTCTCATGGTCCAATGGGTCTAGGTGAATGGTTACGGATTCAAGATGTATCTGTGAACCGGGTTCGCGCCCTGTGACCGTCTGAGATTGTTATTTCCCTGCGCTGATGAGAGCCATAAGCTCGAAACGATGTCGTGCGTAGGTAAAAATATTAAAAAATAATTTAATATTATATATATATATATATATATATATATATATAGTAAGTTGTGAAAATATATTTATGGCAATTAAGCTACACAGAGGTTTCAACGTTTCATCCCTGTAGGGAATCGTCAGGCTAAAATATCTCCTTATAACATTTTATGTTGATACATGAAATAATAATTATATATATATATATATATATATATATGAAGGTATTTTTATTCTGAGCATAAACCTCCTATAGAAAATTTTATGTCACACTTTGGGAGAGAAGTATTTTTGTATATGAATCTCAGAGTTAAATAATTACCTCATAAAAACATCAACTTAAACAAAACCCTATTTTAGATTAAAATATATGTAGAAAAAGTGAAAATTTTAAAAAATGCAATGAAAAGCATTCAATATTAAATAACTGAGTTACTTCCCGTTTGTCTTTTGTCAGCTTATATTCTTATGTGTTCAACACCTTTGCATATGAAAGTGTTCTTTTGGAGTGCTCCGTTTCCGGGCCTAGTTACATTGCTAAGGTTTGTGAGTCTCGTCCACCCTACTATTTTACTAATAGCTAAGGTGGAGGAGTGATATATTCATACCTTTTCCCAAAATATCAATTTTCTTCTTCTTTGCCTGTCTTTGAAACATGTGGTCATGTAAACCCCACTTGTGTGCCGATGGTCTGGTCAACCGCACAAGAGTGTGATATCCTGGTCGTGGTGCCAGATTGTGAACCCCACTCATGCCGATCGTCGTAGTGGCAATAAAAAAATATGGACCCAAATTCCTCTAGGCCGGGACGGTGACGATGATGATGATGACGTCGCCGATCTTGTCGTCTCGTCCAGCTACAAACACACTCCCACGTTGAAACTGTTTATATCAGCGAGTGATCACTGGGCGAACAGCAACCGGTTGGCTCTGTGGGGGGCGAAAGATCATTCAAAGCAGAACAAAAGGAAAAGAACAATGTTCAACAACTCGGTCGGGGTTTTTTGTATAGAAGAGTAATTATTAATAAAATAAAAGAATTGATTTTACATTGGATTAATGTATACCGTACTCGTAAATGTCTTTAGCAAAAGTTGTGTTTTCTCTAAGTTATTTCCTTAGTTCTCTGTGTGCACGAATTCTTTACACAAGTAGTTGTTTAGTTACAAATTAACTGGCGAAGGCGGTGGCTAGAATTTCGTCCGGTTTGTTTTCTTCGACGCACGCCATCTTGGCGTGTGCTGGACGAACGTCCAACTCTGTCTGCCGACAATCCAACTCTAACTGTCTCACTCTACTGGTCGTGCATGAAAAAACGCACATTCTTTTATTGAAGATGTCTATCGCCATACACACCCCTTCTCCGCCATCCTAATTCCTGCGTGTCTTCCCCCTCCCTAATATAAATGGGATCTTCTTTTTGGCCTGGCATTATTGCCAAAACAAACGCTTTCTCATTCTGTCACACAGCCGGAGGTGCTCTGCCGACCCGGCTCGTAATTAACGATGACAGGCCCAAACAAATCTCTGCCAAGTTAAAACAGCCTTCCCAGAATAATATCGCTTTGTTGATACTTTAGAATTAAATTTGCGATTATGAAATTTCATAATCTTTACCTCCCATCTGGCAACTGTCTCCTTGCCTTCGGAGGTAATGGATTCTGTCTATTTCACATGACCCCGCGAGACTAGCTGGCATCCCGTTCCTGTCGTTTGAATAAGTTCGTTTCTACGTCAAATATATACTAGTTTTATATCTCCACTTCGTCTCGATGCAGGGCCCTCAGTCGGCATAGCATCACCACCAAGATGCATACTAGCACATCACCAGGGTACCTGATCCCCATGGGGCCCCGGATACTTTGTCACAGTTACACGAGAGTTTCCCACTTTTTTACGCAGTCCTTTGCAATATTATTGAAATATGGGAAATCTTTAAAGTTGCCCTGGTTTGGGAGTAGAGGGCAGACATGGCAGACATTCACATTTACAGAGTTAGGTCGGTTTTGTAGCCCCATCTGGCCATAGCAGCTTTTGCTTACCTCATTCCCGTTCTTAGGCAGTTGAGTGTCCTCCACTGGAACCACGGTGCTTCTGAGCCAGGAAGAAGGGCTTCAGAAGGGGGGATTTTCATGTCAGTAGGAGGGGGGAATTCTCTATCTATCTAGTCCACAGCCATAGCCTAGTCTCTTCCTAAGATGTTAGGGTCTGGAAATGGTTGAAGAAGCTTCTCCTTGACTTTAATCGTTGGGCCGTTGATTCACATCCATGAAGGAGATGGTGTTCATCACTGGTAACTATTGTAATCTCTACTCGGCTGGCAACTTCCTGTCTCACATTTGCAGAGCAATTCCAGCAAGGAAATGCAAGTTGTTCAGTTGGTAGACTTCAGGCAGTTGTTGTTCAATGGTGGGTCTAATTTATTGGTATGGGTTGATCTCTCCCAAATGAATATTAGTGAACGTGACATCACAGCCTTGACAGAACTTGAACACGTCATGACAAGTTCATAATCCATGCCTGTTACCATGACTTTCACTTCTCTCCTTATTACACGTAATATACTCCCGTTTTGTTATGATGATACTAGCTATAAATTAACAGATATTATTAGATCTGAATGTAGAAAATTTAATGGGAATGTGGGGATGATCTCTTCTGTTCCTTACAGCCTCTTTCTTACAGCCTCTTTCTCGTTGCTAGTCTTTCTTTACTCTATCGTTATTTTCATGGAAGATGCTCGACTGAGCTCCAATTTTTGGTTCATCCTTGTAAGATATTTGCAGCAAGAACTCGTCTTCCTACCACAACTGAAAAGAACTTTCCTTTCTTCTTCCATGTGCTTAGTGTCAGGCGGAATTTTCATGAACAGAGTTTCTTTTCAGGAATTCCCCATCTGTGGGACATTTTACCATAGGACTGCTTCCCTGAATACTGCAACATGGTCATCTTCAAATTCAATGTCAACAAATACTTGTCATAAACCTTCTACATAATTTTGTTCATTCCATTAATCATTTTAAATCGTCTCATAATATTCTTCCTTATTCAACTGACAACCTAATATATAATATAATATAAGGAAAGTAAAAAGTGAACATTGGGTTTACTTTCGGCAGCCTTGTAACTATCGCTTCCCTTATTTTGTCCTGTAGACCTCACATTCCATAAGCGATGTTTCTGACAAATGGGGAAGAATTGCTGTTTTTTGGGTTGGAATCTATTCATCTAATACTTATCGTTGGCTATTTTTTAACCTCGAATAAGTATTTGCTTTTTTAGCTCCTTACATCAAGTGGCTGCATGCCTTGTTTAGATCGATTTCCATTTAAAAAATCCATTCATCTTATTAACCTTTAACCCCAAATGACATGTCCTTGATAAGTGGTGACTCATTAGTAAAAAAAACAAAAAAAACTACCCTATCCATAAATAAGTTTTTGTGAAAACAATTCATGAAGATCCAAATTAGCAATCATTACTCGTTAATAAACAAACAAAAAACATCTGGTCACATATATAACTTTCTTGGTGGAGTTTCTATTCCGTTGATTGGAAAATAAAAGAAGCATTTGTGTTCTTCAAATTTTTCACCCAATTTAAAAATAAATGCGTTTTGCAGTGATGGCTCTAGCATAGGATTATTATGTTATAAAGATGCCTTGAGCCAGACTTAGAGTTACATGTGGTGACTAGACGACCATTGTTGAATATAACTAACCAGAGTTTAGAGTGTCTATCACCAAGGCTCAAATGTTTCAAAGTGAGACGTGTGGAGGATTAGATAATGAAGAGTTTTCATAGTTTTAAATATACTTTTCATACTTTTCCTTAAGACATTGAGGCTGGTCATATATATATATAAATATATATATATATATATATATATATATCATTAAAACTATATAAAGAAAAAAAAACACATTTTAGTTCCAAGTCGTTCGGTGGAAAATCACTTTTGTAAGTCAATTTACTTTTTGCAGTTACTATATTAGTTTGCTTCCAAGAATTTACGCTAGTCTTAACATTATTTAAGGGATCATCAGTTGTTTACCATGAAAAACTGTTTCGGGAATTTATATATATATATATATATATTATCACAAGCATGAAGGGAAGACGAGTTTTATCGTTCATGATTAAAAGTTAATCAAGAGAGAGAAAAAAAAGAAGCCAGCCGACCGGTTTCGCCCTCTCGTAACAAAGGCTGTATCGAGGGATTAAAAAAAAAAAAAGAAGGTGAGAAGAGAGAATAAAGAGAAAAAAAAATAGCATTATGGTATATGTATAATGGGGATGCATCTTAGAGATTGATCACATCTAGTCCTAATAGACACTCCCTTTGTTTACAAAGGGAGGGACTGGTTAGACAAACGTGGATCATCTCCAAGATTTTTAGATTGTATAGTGAGTGAGCATGACTGAGAATGGTGAAGGAGTCCATGCTGAAATTCCTAGTGAACGGCAGGTTTTTAAGCAAATGGTCTATAATGGAAGATCCGTATGTGTTATTTTGAACGTTCGTTGACCGGAAGGTTCCATTCCTAATTTTACTCGGAATGTGTTGTACTCCAATCTCAACATCGTCCTACCCACGTAGTTGGCACTTAAACTACATTTATAATGATAAATTACATTATTTTTATGGTAGGCGAGGGGGGGGGGGGTCTTTACGAGAGGACGCCATTTTTTTAAATTTTTTTTTCTCTTGATTAACTTTTAATCATGTACAATAAAACTCATCTTCCTTCCATGCTAGCTTTAATAAAATTTTGTACTCTCCAAAAAATCATGATATATGAAGCTGTCGTTGGGGAATTTGATTCCAGTGTTTTTTCGAGTGTGATTATCTTGGGGGTGGGATTTTTCTTTTACTTTTTTTTTTTTTTTTTCTGAAGTGGTCCCATTTTCTCCAAGTGAGTGTTTGTCTTTTCTTTATATACTTCAGTTTGCCAAATTTTTATCAGAACTCAATATTTCCCCCCCTGTGGTGTTTTTTTTTGTTGTTATGACATGCTATTTTAACACCATCTGATAATTGCCAAAATTGGTTTAATAAAAAAAATACACTTATCCGATTCTTGCTATAAGGGATAGGAATAAATACTAAATTTGAATAAATTACTTTTTTGTGTAAAATGAGAGATGTAAAAAACTCATCGAAGTACAGAAATAAAGAAGTTGTTAAAACCAATGAAAATTATGGTTTTGGATTAATTCCCCATTATCAATGGAATGCAAATATAAGATATATATATATATATATATATATATATATATATATATATATATAATATTTATAAATAAATATTAATTATTTTAATACCTACAGACATCGATGTTTCATGCTAACGCAATCTTCAGTGCAGGAACTAATTCTCAACGGTCGGCGGGCGCGAACCCCGATATATATATATATATATATATAGACACACATTATTAAATAACACAGAATGTTTTTGCTTGATAAGACTTTTTTCATTTTTTCAATTTTCCGAATAGTCCATTTAGTATTTCGGTCAAATTGATGTCTATAAGTTCAGTGGGTTTCTTGTTCCATTTTTCTTTGCTTTTTCGCAACTACTTTCGATTTGATTCATCAAATCATCTTCAGACGGGGTTAGTCTTGGTGTCTTTACAAATATGTCTTTATTGTTGATTAATAATTTACAACTTTAAAAAGAGTGTAATATTGAGATGTTACATGCGAACGTGATATATATATGAACACTGTTTCATTTGTTTATTGCCCTGCATCTCTTCCTTTTTCCTAGGTAAGCTGCATCTACTGCATTCCATCGATTCTTTGCATAAACAGCGTTATAGGTAATTGTGGTGATACTGGCTAATTGATATGCATAATTAGCATAAGTAGAAATAGATTAATATATAAGTCTCTCAAGTATAGCTAGTATTGAAAGTACACTAGGAACTGACTAGGTAAATCTACAACTTCACAACAATAGTGTCGCCGATAGAATCACAATTGTCTCTCGAGGACCCCGACACATGGATAAGATGCTTCACTGTTAGTGCAAGGACTAAAAAGTTAAAAGACAATAAGGAAGCAGGAGGAGAAAATGAAATAGCAGATTTATTTTTGGCTACAGCTTGATGTGAGCCCATCATGAAAGTCTCAACCATGGCGTATCTCATGAACCTAGAATACCTGACTTATGGAAAAATAAGTCAGATAATAAAAAGAAATATCAGACCTAAGAAAAGGTTAGTCGTGGCAGATAGAACAAAGTTTATGTCAATGAAACAAGAAATTGATGAACCAATCATCAAATATCTACACCGTCTACAAAATGCGAGTAGATATTGTGAGTTTGAAAAACTCGGACAAGAAGAATAGACTATCGAAGAAGATTTAATTCAATTAAGATTAATTGAAGGTATGTGCAATACGTCACACAGGAATAAAATAATGGAACAGCTACAAATAGGAAACATGTCCTTAAATACTTGCATAGACTTTATACAGCAACAAGAATTAATACAGAAATACAACGATCATAAAAGTCAACCCGGCGAACAAATAATTGGCGATACATACATATTAAAAAAGAAAAAATGTTGGTATTGTGGACATGAACACGAAAAAAAAAAGGTAAAAATGTCCAGCATTTGGAAAAACTTGTACAAATTGCTTAAGAATGAACCATTTTCAAGCAGTATGCAAGTTCAAAAAGAAAAACGTTGAAAGAGTTGAAGAAAATGAAACCAATAGGGAAATCTTTACATTAAAAAACAAAAATAAGAATGTTGAAAAAAATTGAACAAAAGAAAAAAAAGATATTATATTAAAAGTCAAAATTAACATGCAGGTAGATATTGTGAGTTTGAAAATCTCGGACAAGAAGAACAGACTATCGAAGAAGATTTAATTCAATTAAAACTACTTGAAGGTATGTGCAATTCGTTACACAGGAATAAAATCATGGAACAGCTACAAATAGGAAACATGTCCTATAATACTTGCATTGGCTTTATACAGCAACAATGTCGATTTGGACATGCAAATGGATACCAGCATGAGGTAACGCTTATACCAAAAGATTTCTGGGAACGTATTGGAAAGCCGACTTTACGAAAGAGCAGTGTACAACTCCGCAAATTTGATGGATCAGTCATAAAAACTTTAGGATACTTTGAAGATTCCTGAGAGTTAAAAGACAAATTCGAGGTAATACCTATAATTGTCACAAATTGTAAAAAGAACCACGGACTCTTGTGAAACGATGTGCTTAAAATAAATTCTACCAGACTAATTAATGAGATAAAAATTAAAAACAACGAAAAAAAGCTTCAAAGCTAGTTTAAAAATAAAAGAAAATGTTGCCCCCCCCCCCCCGTATTACGATACTTGAAAATTACCAGTACATTTTTTGCCAGAGCAAAACTATGAAAATTAATTGAACAGGATCTTATTGAACATGTTTCACTTAATGGTAGCAAGTGGGGATCACCCATTGTAGTTTTGTGAAAGTCAGACGGAGACATATGTATATGTTGAGATTATAAAATAGGTGTAAACCACAAAGTTTGCTCGGATTCGTATCCCATACCTAATGTGGAGGTTGCATTACATGCGCTGGCAGGAATGAGCATTTTTACAAATGTAGATTTGAAAACGGCATACCGCCAAATTCCAATAGATGATAATTTAAAAGAAGTTACAACGATAAATATGCCAATAGGGTTGCTAAAATGGAAAATAATGCCATATGGAATAAAAACTGCAAGCGCCATATTTCAAAAAGCTATCGAACATGTTTTAGAAGATATAAAACATATGGTCTGTTACCAAGACGATATTTACATAGGAGCAAATAATGAAATTGAATTAAAAAAGAAACCGACATCGTTTTGAACAAATTAAGAAATGCGAAAATGACTATAAATGAAAATAATGCGTAAACAATAGTAGTAATATATCATTTTTAGGGTATTCCATTTCAAAAGAAGGTATATCACTAGATCAAGCCTTAATATCTACACCTACAAACAAAAAAGAACTTGAATCTTTTTGGGGAGTGGTCAGTTTTTACAGGCGATATTTACCGTTTGCAAATTTAAGAAAAAAGAATGTTTAATTTATTTGGTTAGAAAAAC
This sequence comes from Sepiola atlantica, assembly GCA_963556195.1. Taxonomy (NCBI): domain Eukaryota; kingdom Metazoa; phylum Mollusca; class Cephalopoda; order Sepiida; family Sepiolidae; genus Sepiola; species Sepiola atlantica. Next base: position 34,689,846 of record OY744516.1, on the reverse strand, counting down.
AATAAAAAGCTTTTGAGAGATTGAAATTAGTTATGACAAGTAAACCAGTAGTAAAATTATTTGATACCTAAAAGGACATTACGTTAACCACAGATGCAAGTGAACATTCGATGTCTGGAATATTATCACAAGAAGGATAATGTATTTATCAAGAAGACTAACGAACACTGAATTTAATTATTCAAATATAGAGAAAGAAGTGTGCATGATGATATACACTGTAGAGTAGCGGCCAAACAAAAAAGAATAAAATTAGAAGCATGATGGCCGGGATAGTCACGAGATATCGAAGAATATATAAAAAGATGCAAAAAATGTAGAGAATTAAGAAATTTTACACAGAAAACTTTGCATTTATGGCCCAGAGAAGTAGAGCCATGAAGTCGTGTGCATATGGATCATGCGTACATTTCTGAAGTGGAACTCTTATTCAGCCTGGCCTGAAGTAGTCCGTGTGCCGGACAAGAAAAGTTCTACCATAAAACAGATTTTAAGGGTCATATTCTCTAGAATGGGTATCCCAAAAACCCCGGTATCTGACAATGCTCCAGGGTTTTGTGATGAAGATCTTAATTCATGGTTGGATAAAATAGGATGTAAACCGTATAACACACCGCTATATCACCCTCAATCGAATGGGTTGGTGGAAAGAATGGTGCAGACTGTAAAACCGGGACTAAAAACATGTTCTCAGCAAAAAAAAAGAAATAGAAGTTTTTTTACCAAGGCTGCTTTTAAGCTATCGAACAATACCACACGTGGGAAGATTAGAAAACCCATCAGCTTTAATGGGAAGACAAATTAGAGCTCCGTTAACTATGTCGTATTTTACAAATTAAAAAATCTGGTATAAAAAGAACAAAGAATCAAATCTAGAAAGGACAGAATTTATCGTGCACAAAGGCCACAATACAGCTATAATAAATAGAGAAAACGGAAACAGTGTGTTGACCCATGCAGATCAAATAAGGTCCCAGGGTGAATATGAAGAGCAAAATGAACAAATCGCTACAACTCCTTCCGTTATTGAGTTATTAGAACAACCTGAACAGAATGAAACGTCAGAAGATGAAACAATGCAAGATCAAGCAGGTCAAAATGAGGATTCGGAGTCGGAGTCGGATCAAAGTATGAAAGGGGACGACCCTCGTTACAGATTACTTCAAGATAGGTTGAGATCTCCCAAAGAAAGAAATAAGGGAGAGAGAGAGAAGAACAAACTAATATCGAAAATGAAACGATCATTAGAAGAAGTGCAAGATGCACTAGAGGTATGAAGCCTATACGTTTCAGGGGGATGTGGTGATACTGGCTGATTGATATGCATAAATAGAAGTAGATTACTATATCAGTCTCTCCTAGTAGTAAAAGTATGCTAGCAACTGACTAGGTAAATCTACAACTTCACAACAGTAATCAAAGGCATATTAGACACCACAGCAAGAAAGTAACACCCGTTTGTCAAAGCTCTGTCATCTTATGTAGGTATGATATACTTTTGTTCCAACGCTCTACAACCATGACTATGACTGAAAGGCTCATCGAAATACTCAATCCTTCGATTTTTCCAATGGGTGACCATTTGGGAATACCAGTACTGTAAGCAAACCCTCAACTTGCTGAGAATTATAACTGGTGACAGACTAGCGTCCTGTCACAGGAATGATTGTGTCCACCTGTTCTGCTTAATGCTATAAGATCGGAGATAAGCACTGAATCTAAGAGCCGTTCAGACTGGGAAAGGTACCATTACTACTTAATAATACTAAATTGTTCAGTGCGTCTATTTACTTCGGTTAGTCCATTCTGAGTAATTTCAATGTCTTCCAGTACTCACTAGAGAATGTACTGAAATTTGCAATGTTTACTTTTGATTATCGCTGTAAAACGGATTTTGATGTTGTTTGATGATATGCGTACATGGAGTTTTGTTTATTTTTCTCCTCATACTTATGTTATGGATCCGTGGGGTGGCACGTAACACAAAGGGATTGAGAGAAGGAAAACGAGTGGAGCTTAATTTTTAACGAATAAGAAATTTTTCTAATTCAGTTTATTTTAAAGCAGATACAAAACATATATGATAAAAAAACAAGCAAGAATTGAAATGAAATACAAATGATGTAGAATAAAAATTTATAGTTTTGTGTTCTCAAAGTTCTTGAAAGTCAACTAAATAGAATTTAATTTCTTAAGTGAGGAATTTAATTTTAAATGTGAAGCAGGGCATCAATAATAAAAATGCATCAATTGCAGAAAAGTTCAGTCGCCCTATATATACACACAAATGGTATGTATATATGTATATATAATGTATATATGTATAATAGTTTCAACAGTGTGTAAATGTATAAGAACGTCAACATATAATATTTTAAGATGTGGTAAAGACAATAATACATTTTGGATTCTGGTCAAACATTGAAAAGAGAAATATAATTTTGTCTTGGAAATGTGTCCTTCAAATGGAAGTATAAAGAAATGGAATAAGTCTATTTGCGCTCCCAGGAGTCGGGACAGAAGCATATTGCTTCTTCAGTACTATGAGTCAAACTGAATTTTTAAATATTTATCCTCTTCGCTTGAAGAAATGGTGAATTATCACCTGACTGAAATAATACCAAAATGTTTACTCTAAGAGAGAGGGGAAAATCTTGAAAAGAGGTAAATATGGTAAGGAGATAATTTGCTTTAATAAAAGATTTGACCTCGGTCAGTAGCTAGGAAATTTCGCATTTGAGATTCTAGATTACACTGGCTCCTTCAGAAATATTCCAAAGCAAAACCGGTGTCTCAGCAGACTTTTAGGCACCAGGCTTTTAGGTACCAGGCTTTTAAGTCAATTGTGTGTGTGTGTGTGTGTGTGTGTGTGTGTGTATGTGTGTGTGTGGGGGGGGGGAGGGGGGTGCAGTCCATAACACTTATCCTAACAGCATAATACAAGTCTAGAAATTTTGCTGAATCTGGTTCATATATGTCAGATGAAGTAAATGTATGTAATTTGTCACATGCAGCCTTTGCCATGACCACAGTGGTGAGCATGTGACAATGATAAAGTAGGAAAAAAGGTAAATGTGTCCGGAAGTGGCTCGTAGGTCCCTAGGGTCCAATATTAATAACAGAATACAGGGGAAGGGGATTCTCCAGTTCAAGACATCACATAGAAATAAGGAATAACAACAAACAGGTAAGAGACGACTCAAACACTAAGTTAAAACTCAAACAAATATTTATTTACATAAAGGTAAAAAAGGGGCAAACATGTATGGAGCAAATAAAAAAAGAACAACATAATATTTGAAGGGATAATGTCTATCGTTATCTATTAGCGAGCAAAATCTATAAACAAAAATCGTGTCCAGACAAATCAAGGAAGAAAAGGTATTAGTCACTTACAACAATGGATGAGTGGTACAAGACTCCCCACGGGAGTTGAAAAGTTCAATAGTCCAGGAACTAAACAATCATCCAAGATTCACACTAATCTTTGGATATAAAAGTCAACGGTAGATGCCAAGACACAAGTCCTTCAGAAATCAGATATATGGGTGGGGTCTTGGAGTGTGGGTTGGTGCTGCACAATCTTCATATAGGATTTGTGGTCATATTCTCTCGACGATACTGTAAGATGTTCTAGTCCATGACAGATCTTGGTGATGTGGAGAATTTATCTGGGATGTGTTGAGATTCGCTTTCGGCTATACATCAATATAAGAATAAGTCTCTGGGGCACGCAGTTAAAAAGGGGCATGAGCGAATTTCATTTCTTCATCCTTGTCTGCATCTTCAGTTTCTTCTTCTCCTTCATTACCTCAAGGCGACTCTTCGACTAACAGCAACCAACTGATCGACTTGCCGACTCCCTTTTTTATATCTGTCTCCACCGATATGCGTAGACGGATATGTAGGTGAGCTGGAAGGTTCTTGAAGCCACCATACAAAAGATTAAATGAACTTTGATTTGAGGTCAAGGCAATACATAAGTGTAAAAAAGAGGAAAGGGTAGATCGTCCGATGAGAAATAGCGTTTGACTTCCTCTCAAGCAATGGTTTAGGATAGGGGAGGTTGACTGACAGGAAATAACATTCAAATTTTCTTCGGTGACTGTCTGGGTTTAAAGGGAAAATAGAAAGACATATGATGAAAAAGACTCTGCTCGTTTGGGTTATATTTATGAAGTACATTTTGTTTCTCTTATAATTTTAACTCAACTACCCTTTCTCCGTGACAACTTGAATTCATCTCCTAAATGCCCCAGAGTGTTTTGAATACTGCGCAAAACTTTAGTGACGCAGTCATGACTGGACATAACGGTATTTCCTATGTGAATAGGCGACTAGTGTAGCCATACATTTCCATACATATTTTCATGCCGGTATGACCTTTATTCGGTCGATCATTTCCGTAAACTCTGGGTGATTTGTCCTGAGCATACATGCAATCATCTCTTTTTTGAGATAAGGTTCATGGAATTGCTGATCACTATTTCATTTATGTTTATTGCCCCTAATTGCATCCCTACTGCATTTCATCGATTCTTCACATAATCAGCATTATCGGGAATCAAGGGCTTGACAAGGTTCATATTTTATACCACAACAAGAAGATAACATCCGTTTGTCGAAGCTGCATCTGAAGTTGCTCTAGAATCTTATGTAGGTATGATATACTTCCTCTCCAATGCTCCCCAACCAAATATGCCTCCTATTTCTGAAAGGCTCATCGAAATGACCCCATCTTCGGATTTTTCCAAGAGATGTTTGCATCCTCTTTCAGTGCTTGCTTGAAGATGATTTTCGAACGATAATCGGTAATTGTATCGCCATTATGTTGGATCATTCATGTGTACTTTGAAATTGAGGAGTTACTTTCGAGCTCCCATAAATATTTTGCATATGATTAACAAAGCAAAGAATGAAGTTTCATCTTAAAAGATAAAGATATGATGATGATGATGATGATGATCATCATCATCATCATCAGTTTAACGTCCGTTTTACATACAAGCATGCATAATACGGATTTTAGAAATTGACTTCCAAAACTAACCCATCTCTGGGCGGGTCTTTATGTATTCCACTTTCTCTCAAGTTCATTCTTATTAGTTCCTCCCATATTTTCCTTGGCCTTCCCCGATTAACTAAACCTGCTACCTCAACTGTTTTACATCTACTAACCCTAGAATTCTCATCCATTCTTTCAACGTGGCCATACCATCGAAGTCTCCTGTTCTTCACACATCTCTCTATACTGTCCAGATTTAATCTTCCTCTGAGGTCAGCAGATCTAAGCCTGCATTTAAGACTCACATTGCACATCCATCGTTTCATACTCATATAATTTCTTTCCATGCAACGCATGTCTTCAACTCTCACTGACCAGGTTTCACTTTTATACATCACCACATTGCGTACACATGACTGATAGACTTTTCCCTTGGTCGACAGTGGTCATGCTCTTCTGGTTAGTAATGGCAGAAGTTCCCTGAACTTACTCCATCCACACTTAACTCTTGCAATCACACTAACACCTGATCCACCCTGTGCTCCAAGGTAAGAAAACTTCTGAACAACATAAATAGCTTCGTAATCCAAATATACTTTCTCCACAACTGAGTGGGAAAACACAACTGATTTATATATTTACAACATAACAAAGTCTTGACATGTTAATTTCTCATTTAATCTGTTAATATTTCATTAAGCAGGGGCTTCATATTATATGGCAGCAAATGCTGGGCCCTACTCCAGTCATCTCTTGTCCAACTGCAGCGCAATGACAGATCCATGATTCGATGGATCTGCAATGTGAAATCTGACCAAACTCAACAAATTAGGTTGAAGGATTTACTGAAAGCATTATATGTACCCAGCATAGATGTTATCATAATGATGAATCTGTTATGTTGGTACGATCATGTGCAGCGTTCATCCTCCTGGATAAACCGTTGCAGAAGCATTGATGTTTTGAATCGCAGGAAAGTTGGCCAGCCAAGGAAAACTTGGAAGCAAGTGATTAGACAAGACCGTACAGAGTGGAATTTGGAGACAGTTGACCCACTGAACTGTGAGGACATGAGAGAGAGAGAGAGAGAGAGAGAGAGAGAGAGCTTGTGAAATATTAAAAAACGTATGACACCTGGACAAGGGAAAAGTGACTTTAAATGGAGAAAGAGGGAGAGAGGGAGGGAGGGAGAGGGAGGGAGAGAGAAGCAAAGTTGGTTTATGAGTTAATTGTTCATTTTGTTTTTGCTGGGGATTGGGTATGCTATTGGATGCCAGATATTTACCCACTATTTCAGATGCTCCAACCGAGAGATCTTTTTAGGATTCTAACCGTCCATTTAAGTGCAATTATTTAGATCTCTTGCACTTGGTTCATCGGGTATATTCACCAGGTAGTTTTGAAGTTCTTTTTCATGAGCTCAGTGACTCCTATGATTACTGGAATTATTGAAATCTTTCTAAAATTCCAGTTTCTTTTCATGTCGTACAGTCAGTATGGGTATATGTATGTGATATCGTTTCAGTCAGTATGTGTGTGTATTCATGTGATATCATTTCAGTCAGTATGGGTGTGTATGCATGTGATATCGTTTCAGTCAGTATGTGTGTGTATTCATGTGATATCGTTTCAGTCAGTATGTGTGTGTATTCATGTGATATCGTTTCAGTCAGTATGTGTGTGTATTCATGTGATATCGTTTCAGTCAGTATGTGTGTGTGTATTCATGTGATATCGTTTCAGTCAGTATGGGCGTGTATTCATGGGATATCATGTGTAAGGTGATGGTTGTTTTCAACCAATCAACCCCTCAGCAAATATATTTAAATCCACTTTAAGTTCACTTTTTTTGTATGAAAATCGCTCCAGACAAGGCATAAAGCTACTTGATGTAGGAGCTAAAAGAAAATACTACTTCAAGGTTAAAAACTAGCCAACGATAAGTGTTAGATGGATAGATTCCGACCCAGAAAACAGCAATTCTTCTCCCTTTGTCAGAAATATCGCTCATGGAATGTGAGGACTAAAAGACAAAACAAGGAAAGCGAGAGTTACGAAGGTGGCGAAAGTAACCCAAGGTTCACTTTCTACTCTCCTACTTATCTGATGAAGGCGTTTGAGTAGTTAGGATTGGCAATGTCGGATCTCACATTATTTTCTCTCCCAATATCAACGGAAGTTGCTACATCGAAAGACTGATATAAAATGACCAAATAAAACTAATGCACATCGTTAGCAGAAACATCCAGACTATTCGAACCAATTGACAATAACTAGATTTAAACTCCTCGGCCTAACATTCACAGGTAACATGAATTGGAACAAATACATAGAAGATACTGCCAAGGCTGCTGCAATGAAAGTGGACTCCCTCTACCTGGCTAGAAAACTTTTCACACCTGCCAGTATCCTATATCTCTACAAAACCACCATCCGCCCATGCATGGAGTATTGTTGTCACATCTGGGCTGGTGAACCGACCACTAGTCTCTCCCTTTTAGATAGGGTCCAAAAAAAGCCTCTAACCTAATACGTCCCACACTGTCTACCAAGCTCCAGCCCCTGTCCCATAACCACAATGTTACATCCCTGTGCTTGTTTTACAAGTACTTCCACAGAATTTGCTCCGACAAACTTACTGCACTTGTACACCAAATAAAATAAATATCAACCTGACTAGTTGCAAAATCCCACCCCTTCATTGTAGAGACCCCCAGATGCTGGAAAGCTTTCTACTTTAATAGGTTCTTTCCTCGAACCGCTTGCCTTTGGAATTCCCTCACTGCTCTCGGTCTCCCTGACTGTACTAATATGTGGCAGTTTAAATGCAATATGAAGAAACATCTTGCTGCACAACTCCCCACTTAGGATGACCCTATAAATCTGTCCTTTAATCACAGAAGCCCTTTACGTCTCGTTTAGGGTAAACAAAAGTAAAAAAGAAATAAATTCGACATCTTATTCTACGTTTTATTTCCTTGTTATGTGGTGGACATTTAAAAAAATTTAAACTAGACCCCTAAAAGTTTTCTTAAGATCCAATCACTAATTATGATGTGAAGCTGTTGACAAACGAAAAGACGAGCAAACGTGGAGAAAAATATTCAAATATAATGAGAGGTTTTGCACTGGTCCAGAATAAATGCACCTATAAAAACATGAAGACATATCTATTTTCTTTCTCTGCTAAATAGGATTCCTAATGTTTGCTTTACAGATCCCACGACATCCTCTGACCCGTTTTGAGGCGTGGTCGTTGGGAAATGGTTGAGGTGGCTCGTTGGATAGAAATGGCTCGCTAGAGTGGGTGGAGATTAACTTGGAGAAACAGTAGGTTCCATTCCATCATGCATTGCCTTTACTTTCTTTTTCTCTCCCTCACCTGCACCCACGTAATATTCCTAGGGCTCCCACTTTTCTCTTTAGTGAACTGAACTCATTTCCGCTTAATGGCGCTAACAATTCGGGAATGTAAACATATACTGTGTTAAGTGATTATATATATATATATATATATATATAAACGAAAAACGAAATAAAAAAAAAACGAATAGCATACTCTCTCTGGAGAGCTTCGCCACATAATTGAGAACATAAATTCTGCCCAAAGGGCAGTTGTTCTAAACACACGTAAATTAATAGGTTATACCGAAATACTTGCTAAAAGGAGCTTCAAAGCGTTTTTTTTTTCAGGAAGATTCCTCCCATATATTCTGGTATTCTCAAATGGTCACCCATCTGGTACTGGCCATGCTCAACATTGCTTAACTTTAATAATCTAGAACCGATGTGTCAATGTGATTATGGTGTGTGTGTGCATATATATATATAATAATTTTAAAAAAAATTATTATATATATATATGTTTCATCCTTTTTCGGGAATCGTCAGTGTGGAGGATAACTGTTCTGCTGGTCGCATGGCTCGAACCCAGGCATGAGTCACCTTTTAACTCAAAGTCTGAACCCTTTTATCCATGCGGCCAACTTAACAGCTATATATATATATATATATATATATATAAATGGGGATAAAATTATCCGACGGAATGAAAAAGGAAAGCCAAAAACTATATTATTTTATGTATTCATCAACGTTTCATCTATATTATAGACTTCTTCAGGATGAAGAAAAATGCAGAAAAATCATACAGTTAATAATTTTGTTTTGTCAGAAATTGTCCAAATTTTGGCATGGCAGTGGATGAGAACAAGCAAAAAATGAAAACCGCGATTTAGGCTAGTCCGTTATCAGCAGCAGTCTGTGCAGTTCAAGGGAAGCGAAAGTGAATGGGGTGATGGCTTGGATTTATTAGTTCCCATATCTATTTTTAGTTAGGAAGTCTGTCTGAGTCAAAATATGTCACAGCCGAGTTTGCCCGATAGTGGATGTGGGACTGCACAGACTGCTGCTGATAGAAAACGACAAAATTATTCATACAGTAAAGAATATTGTTTTCAATTGATTGATTCATGTAAGTATAATATTTGTGATAATTCCAGCAAAGAACACACCATTGTGATTTTTACATTAAAAACACAAATGGGGAAGACAAAGGCGCTTGGCGTTGACTTATGACAGAGACTTATTAACTTCAGCAAGTCAGGAAATCGTCACAGCACTCTTTTAAACTGAGTATCTATCCCTAGATCTACAGTGCAGTCTATTATAAAGAAGTTTAAACAGTTTGGCACAACTGAGAATCTGCCTGGGCGTGGAAGAAAACCCAAATCGCCAACAAAAACTGTGCAAAAAGTGAGTCGTAAGGTTAATAGAAACCTAAAGAGTTATGTTTCGGAATTTTTGAAATGAGGGTTGATAATTTGTAGAATTTGGTATATTCGGACTACTGTGCTCATCTTGGGTGTTTTTATCACAACGTTTCGGCCGATGTAACCTCCGACCTTCTTCAGGTGTACCTTGTCGAACTCGGGAATCTTTCTGTCGAACTCGGGAACACCTGCCGAAACGTTGTGATAAAAACACCCAAGATGAGAACAATAATCCGAATATACCAAATTCTACCTAAAGAGTTGTTTCAAGACATTGCTAAACGTTTGTATACGATGGGTAAGTTTATTTACCTCCTCCCCAGGAGATTAGACACAAAGTCAGGTGTGAAAAGCCAGCACACCAGAATTAGCGTGCTCTGGCCTACAAAAATGCCAGAGCAATCCTGTCGGCATTTCCCGGTAGGGGCGCCTCCGGCGATTAGTAATAAACTAACACCTTCTCTTTGAGAAGGTAAAGCCTGGGAGGGTGGACCTCCTAGGACTAATGCAAGTATTCATATGTACAACAATGGCTTGTATGGAAACCGACCACTATAAACTCCTCTTCACCAGCCATGTCACTTTGTTTCTTGTTTAATCTTGTCAAAACGTTCTTGGACAAAAGAAAATTGCTTCGAGGAAGAAGTACTATGGAATGATGAAACAAAAACTAAGCCTTTTCAAAATAATGATGTACAGAAGAATTAGCGCAAGAAATGATGTTGTCTTCAAGTTGTTTTAGCTCAAGGGGGACTGGACAATTACTTGCAATAAGAAAATAATCTAAAGACTATATAAACATTCTGGACTAAAATCTACAATTATGAGTGGAAAATCTTGATCTTGGTTGGTAATTTACTTTCCAGTAAGATAATGATACCGCAGAGACACACACACACATGCACACACTTATCGTTTCAATTATTTTACATTTTATTTTTGATGTAGTTCAATGTAAATGAAATTTAGTATTTTAATAATTACGTATCTTATTTATGCAGCCATTTGTAAAAATAAGCTGAAGCAAGGTCGACAGAAAATGAATAGTATTCTATTCGCTAGGAATGGTAATTTACTTTATAAAAAGCGTATTTTTTTTATTCAGCAAACTATGGATTATCTTTTAAAATATTATTTTAAAAGACAATTTAGATGATATGGTATCATTTGGTTTTGTGCTGACCGAAAACGGTGCCTCAAAAGTCTGTCTCCACCCTAAAAGCTTTCTTAGCTGGAATCAGTATTTTCAGAAAAAACACTGAATTGAAATAAAATATATTTGTGCCAATAACATAATGGGGAAAATAACGAATAAAATAGGCTAGCCCAAATTAAATAGCGATATGTCAGATAGATTGTTATTTGGGTCTAACCTCGAAAATTAAACTGACTTGTTTAAATGTTGTTGAATTGCACTCTAAGATGATAAATCACATGTAAGTCTTCTGGAAAGGTTTTTGTGGTATAACCTAAGTTTTCCAATAGCGCAAATAGAGAAATGTTATAAGTTTTTCTTTTCTTACTATTAAAGCATTTTAACAGCATATGATGTTTACTGTGTACATATCATTGGATTGTACTCTAACATAATAAATAACAATTCCAGTTTTTCTTTCATATATATATATATATATATATATATATATATAAAATTGAAATATAAGCCAAATTAGCAATACAAGATTAGCGTGCCAACGCACTTCTCGTTCGACACCGTTTTTTTTTATTCTACCCGCCATTCATAACAACAAGGCGATGACGTCGCACTATCATTGACGTTTATCAAATTAACAAAGAAATAAGTTTCTTTATTCTTGTTTTTTGATGAAAAAAAAAAAAAAAAAAATGACTCAATACTGGTCACCCCTGAAGAAGGAATTTTATTCCGTAATCGATAGGATTAATGTAAGAAAAAAAAAAAAAAATAAATAAATTAATCTTGTATTGCTAATTTGGCTTATATTTCAATTTTATTAACTTTCCATGCAATACTTTGAAACTTGAACGATAAACACACACATTACTTGACAGCGTGCCAACGCACTTCTCGTTCGACACCGGTTTTTTGAATTCTACCCGCCATTCATAACAGCAAGGCGATGACGTCGTACCATCATTGACGTTTATCAAATTAACAAAGAAATAAGTTTCTTTATTCTTGTTTTTTGATGAAAAAAAAAAAAAAAAAATGACTCAATACTGGTCACCCCTGAAGAAGGAATTTTATTCCGTAATCGATAGGATTAATGTAAAAAAAAAAAAAAAAAAAAATAATAATAATAAATTAATCTTGTATTGCTAATTTGGCTTATATTTCAATTTTATTAACTTTCCATGCAATACTTTGAAACTTGAACGATAAACACACACATTATATATATATATATATATATATATATATATATATATATATATATATATATATATATATAAAATATAGTTATACAGAGACATATTTTGTTGTCTTTATGACTCATCAGCGTGTCTAAATTCAGCATTCAACTCCACTTACGGCCCTTTCCAGCTGCACCCCCACCTTGTAAACTAACCACGAGGCAACTACCTACTTTCAAAAGGCTATGTTTCATTAGTTGGGATTATTTTTTTGTTTTTTCTTCGATGTTGGGGTATCCAAATTCTGTTTTCAAAAAGATGTTCATAAAGATGAGATCACCAAATTTTTTAGAAAAGCGTTTTTTTCTTAGTTTTGGTGACGTATATTAACGTCCTAAATTGTATATTAGATGTGAAATAGACGAAAATGCACAATGGCATCTTGTGTGTTAAGAAGGAATTGAGTAAACATGTTCATTTTGGCTGGCGGTGCATGCATTTACATGTGTGTAAATGGACTGCCTCTGTTTTATTCACGAGAGAGTGTATGTGTGTTCATTTTGGTTGGTGCCATGTACCTTTACGTGTGTGTAAATATGGGAGGCATATGAAGATGTGTGCGCGCATGTCTGCTTTGTTAGTGAGAGAGTGTACATACTAACTTGCGTGCTAAGGTGTCCGGTTAACAGTGCGTATATGCTGGTGATGTTTAGTAGTCTGTGAAAGTCTCTCGCTCATCTGTTGAGGCCCTTCACCCCTCAAAAGGGGCTATGCTGGCTTGTGATGTACACACGTGTGTTGTCTGAAAGTTCACAAGAAAATACAAAGAAAAATGTGTGTTTGCATTTTATACTATGCACTGGAATTCTCTGATTGGAGATTTTGTCCAATCAAGAGTCGATATGTAAATACAATATTCACTGCCGCTGCAGTTTCCAATGACAGCACTCCCAGGTCCATATACATAGTGTTATTTACTTCCTCCCCACTGCAGGAAGATGTGACAGATAGGAAAAGTCAGTCTACCAGAAGGGTGATGCAATCTGACTCCACAAAAATAGCCATGAACAGACCCACCGGTAAGGGCACCCCAGGCGATCCACAATAAACCAACCCCTTCTTAAAAAGAGATGGTAATGCCTGGGAGGTTGTACCTCGTAGGTTTGAGCCGGTTTATACCTCACCTCGACAGAGAAGAACCAGCTGATGCCAAAGCGGCCCACCCTCTGTCGGACTAATCCTCAACAGGTACAAAAAAAACCAGAGGTAGGTCCTATTTACTTATCTCCCTACGAGGGCAGAATTAAATGCAAGGACGAATTTTAATGTAGGAAAAATCCAGCTCCCTAAAAAGGAGCATTCTGGATTTGGGCAAAAAATTAAAAATTACCTCAGTCTAGAAGGATTTCTTCTTCATTTACTGAGGATAGAATAGATGAATTGTAGTATCAGATTAGTCATATGTATAATTAACCGAATTGTTTCAATTATTATTCAATAGTGACAGGGCATATGGCAAGATAATAATACCCCCCCCTTCCAAAACACTAAAAAAAATGTATCTTGACCTTGAATAAGAAGGAATGAAGATTAATATAGTTGTTTATTCTAATATTATATCGAATTAATAAGAACATTTAGGGCGAAGAATACATTTCTTTATTTTTATATATATGCACTTATTTTTGTCATCCAGCGGTTGACCACCCACGCGTGCCATTCCCTCAAGCAGGACATGTGGCGTCGTGTCGTCATTCATACTTATTGGATATCTTACTATAAGATGGCGTCGTTTTCGGGCATCAAAAGGTTCGTATTATTACTATTATTATTTTTTAAATACACAAAATTATCACTTTTCTTGCGACTTTGTGCCCTTTCAAAAATATATGACTCCTCTGTGTACAGAAATGTAAACTTTAAAAATCTCTGTCATTAAGTTAAGTGAAAGCTGATACAGCAAAAATAAAGTTCGTGTTTTGTTTGTTTTTTAGTATGGCGCGAACTATGAATTTATCATCATTATCTGTCGCTGTGAATTATGATATCGTTTACATTGTTTTCCCTGTTTGCGATTATGTTATGCAAAAAGTACCAGTAATTAGAGGAGAAAGCGATCTTTTAAACATTGTATACCAAAGATAATCCTATCCTCGAGCGACTATGTCTTTCTTTTCTTTTGTAATACGACCGCTGACTGTCTTGTCAAAAACTGTTAGGCGAAAAAGTTATCAACTTCCTCTCGTCTTTCTGAATTAAAAAAGATTAAGTATAATAATTCGTTCGGACTCTTAATTACTTTCTTTTGTGTTAGAGTTTGAAATTACTGTTTTAGTCTTATTGCAGTTATTAAATTATATTTGCGTAAAAACAAAACAAAACACAAATAAAACAACAAAAAAATGGATAAAAAAAGAAAGATAATTTAAACGATTGTCATTGTGACGTTATTTTTAGCAGTGTGTTAATTTAACTGTCGTTTTTTTTTTGTTTCTTGCGAAGATATCTTTTTTTTGTTAACTGTTTACATAGATTAAAAAAATAATTTGATTTTGTTTACGCAATGAAAGTTTGAATTTAGAATAAACATATTTGGTTACTATTGGTGACATAAATTATTTTGAAGGAAATACAGTTTGTAAATTAGTCAAAAACAATTTATTTTGGTTTACCTACACATTTGTGACCTATTTGCGTTAAATTAAAAAAAAAATATATATATATATTTTTTTATAGAAGTTATAAGCACTTTAAGTTCCGTAATTATTAAGGAACGCCTTTAACAAGGGGTCTGGTACCTTACTTCCCGTCAAATAAGATGTCTCACGCCTTATTACTTTACTCACAACCAATAATTACGGAACTTAAAATGCTTATAACTTCTATTAAATATTATTTTTTTAACGCAATAGGAGTAATGTTGAGATCGTATGCCTAAATATTTTCTTTAAAAAATCGAATGAAATTAGTGTATATATATTTATATATAAGATTATGACATTATGAAACTTTTGGGAGTTAAAATCAATTTAGTATTACGTAGTAATGGGGAAAAGACGTTTTAACACTTTTCGTTGTGAGCGATATAAAAAAAATCATGGTTCGATGAGCAATACAAAAACCTGGGACGTAAACAATGAGTAATGAGACGAAGTAAAGTCTTGTAGTGAATTATAAAAATAATTTATTTAAAAAAATAAAATATTCATAAACATATTCACAACTTTTTTTATAATTTGTAAACACTTTTTGTGTTAGCCATTATTAAATACTATTTCTGGGATAATGAAAGTGCTTGCTTCGTTTCAGTTAACGTTAAGTCAGTTTCCTTTTTACATAATGCACTACTTCCGGTTCCACTACGAAGCCATTTGGTAAAAATCTCGATTATTCTAGCATATTTAAACGTGTTTTTCTTCAGATTACATGCGTGCAAATCGATTTTAACTCAAACTGGTAGCTTATGTAATAATATTTAAAAACCAACAACATAAACCATTTTGATCGCCTATACACAATTTTTTTGGTGCTTCTTTACTTTCACTACTATAAACTTTGGGCGAATGGGCATAACAGGGGCCTAAGCTGGCTTCCGGTGGAAAATGGTTGAAGAAAGTGTCTACGAATGCCTGAAAGTGATACAACAATTTTTTTTTTCATATTAATTTCAGACTTTTCTTTTTTTCACATTAATATCAGACTTTTCTAATAATTAACATAATACAGACTAATAATTTATTTGTTTTTATTCGATCGTTTTCAAAACTTTTTTTTAATAATAGTGAAAACCTTTTTTCTTGGAAATGGAATTAACTTCCGGCCCTATTTTCTTGGAAATACAATTAACTTCCGGACCTGCCCTAAATGTAAAAAAAAAAAAAGTGTACGGGTGGGCTCTTTTTTTGATGGTGCCCATTTAGCGTCAAATAAAATTTTGAAAGTAATGTATTGGTGGTGCTTGCAAGAGCCGCAAGTACATGTTACGAAAGAGACTGGCGTATGCAGGCGGAGTTTGCTGGACTGGTACAGCTTCATGCGCGAAATTTGCACCATGTGTTTGGTCGACAATCCCGTTGAGATGGGTGGACCTGGTAGAACAGTTGAAATTGACGAGAGTAAATTCATGAACCGCAAATATAACCGCGGTAGATTTCGAGAAGGTCAATGGGTTCTCGGCATGGTCGAGCGAGAAACGAATGCGACGATGATGGTACCAGTCGACAAGAGAGATGCAGAAACACTTTTACCCATAATTCGGCGATATGTTCGCCCAGGTACCCGCATCATAACGGATGGCTGGCGAGCCTATCATGCCCTACCGAATCATTTTGTGGTCAACCACACATACAACTTTGTGGATCCGGACGACCCTACAATCCACACAAACCATGTGGAAGGAAGCTGGGCTCATTGCAAATTAAAATTCAAAGTGATGAGCGGGACTAGCCCGGAAAACTTCAATGGTCACCTACAGGAATTTCTGTGGCGCCGCCGAATTAAAACAAATTTCTTCGGCAATATACTGTATTGGATACGATATTATTATAACGTTTAATAAAATATTTCCAAAACAACATTGAAAAAAAAAAATCACATTCCGTTGCTCAAAAACATTGTCTTGAAAAAAAAAAAATTATTCTCTATTATTTATAATCAAATAAATTATTTTTCAAATAGTCTGTATTATGTTAATTATTATAATATGAAAGGAAAGTCTGAAATTAATATGAAAAAAAAATTGTTGTATCACTTTCAGGCATCCGTAGACACTTTCTTCAACCATTTTCCACCGGAAGCCAGCTTAGGCCCCTGTTATGCCCATTCGCCAAACTTTGTTATATACTTACGTGTTCGCTGAAAATAAGATTCTACAGAAAACGTTACGCAAATTCATCCAGTATTTATTAAATTATAAGAATAAGAAAGAAAAAAAATATTACGTATCGGCAGACATTTTTACTTACTAATTAGGTAAGAGAGATAATTCAAATTTTGTTTTCGGAATAACTCAAAATGGCGACATAGATAAAACCGTTTTTTATTTTTAATTTAATAAATACTAGATTAATTTGCGTAATCTTTGGTGTACAGTTTTCTTTTCAGCTACCACGTAAGTACATAACAAAATTTTTAGTAAAAAAAAAAGTGGTACAATATTTTGTAATTCACTCTCTTAAGACTTTAATTGAATAATTATCTTTGAAACAGTTCCAGAAAACTGATATTTACCTTTCCAGCGAATTTTAAACATGTTTTATTGAATCTGCAGTTTTAACTGATTTTTCTCTTTTTTAGCCGTTTTGATAACATTTTCATTCTAAATTTTTTTCACACGTAAATATATATTTGTTTCTTTTTAGATATTAACTTTTTGCTTTTATCTTTCAAACACAATCAAAAGTTAAACGAAAACTACTTAAAAAGTTAAGAACAGACACTTTTAACAACTATAGTCAGTACAAGCGACGGCCATTTTTGCACGCACCTAATTATTATTGTTGCTTTCGTTAGGGTTTGGTTAGGAATTAGGGTTTGGGCAGGCTCGTTTGCAGACGTCAAAATTCTAATAATCAATTTAGATGTCGTCTGCTTATTCATTTCAATCAGTTATTAATTTTCTTGCAGTTTCATCGACTAGTCGCTTCGGGCTTTTCCGGCGTTTTACGTAAAACGGCGACGCCGAGAGACTTTTAGCGCGGGTCTCAATCTAACAAAATACCCGATTTTGTCTTAGATTTAAGATTCATCTGAGAATTTTTTAATTTCTCTTTTAACAAAATCAACTTCTGTGTTTCTTCAAATTCTGAGATTTTTCGTTTCGTATCTACAGTTATTTTATTAAATTTTAACGGTCAAACGTAAGAGACTTGTCAGCTAAAAAGTGTGACGGATTGTTTAATCAATGAATAAAGAGAAGGAGGCGGTGGGGGAGGGCTAGCTGGCTTTGCCGATTTGCTATCGTTTTGCAAAGTTTTCTACTTGAAATACTTGAAACATAAATTTAAAATAAGCATTTTATCGATCACTTTGTAAACCCCAAACATAATCTTTCTCCTCATTTATTTATATAGATATATCATACAATTTTTTTGGTGTTTGTGTACTGTAGGTCCTAAAAAAAAATTTTAATCTTTAATTTGAGGAGAGTCAAATAAGGGGGAGAGAACTCTAGTTTCAAGTTGCAACCACGATGTATCTTAACTATTACTATTGTAATTAAAAAAAATCCGGCATCAGTTAATCGGTAAAGGACTTTGTTTACCGATTGACTATCGCTATGCAAAATATATGGAAGACAAAAATGTAATTTATCATTTTTAACTTTATATATAAAAATGGTTTTGTAATAGTTTATACAAGTTGAAAAATTATTATCCATTAATTTCTTTATTCTTTTTAAAGTTATAAAGAAATTTGAGTACCCTTATTTTGTTGTAATAAAAAAGGAAATGCTTATTTAATTAAAATATTTGTGAATGTACGCAATTAAGATCTTATTTTATTTTTAACTAAAAAGGTTCATATTTAACTTGGTATTAGTTTTTAATCAAGGGAGGCGCGATAGCGCTCTATCCCTTAATAGACTTCAAAAACGACCTATGCTAGAAATCTCATTTCTTTGATCAGTCATAACTCAAAAACCAATAAACCAAATTAGTTAAAAACTTTGCACAACATTTTCATTTGATAGGTTCTATAAGTGTGTAGAATTTCAGCATCATTAGTCAAGGCAACCCAGAGATCCAGAAAGGTCAGGAGTGATTTTGTGTTATCCGTGTGTACGTACGTATGTGCCATCAACTATTTGATGGATTCAGCTGATTTTTGGCAGAGATAGAGGTTCTAGAGTCTAGTTGATGTCATTTTAATTTCAGTTTACCATATATCTTAGTTTTCCAGAAAATTCCAAAAAACCTTTAAAATTACCATTCTCTTGAGGCATAGCCTTTACAAAAGTAGTGACATTCCATGATAAATGCCAGTATACTGAAATCATATGCCCTTAATAGGGTTAAGATGAAAATTCATATACACTAAATGTACAAAAGCAAGGAAATTCCCAAATTTTTACACTTTTATTGTCATTAAGGGTATGACTACATATCAACCAAACCATTTCATTATCACATCACTACAGTATAAATCTCTATGCATGAGTGGATGAAGTGTGTGAGGTGCGCTGAAGAAAAATTCCTACAAGTAAAATACATAACCCTGTTGTGCTCGCATACCCTTAATGACAATAAAAGTGTAAAAATTTGGGAATTTCCTTGCTTTTGTACATTTAGTGTATATGAATTTTCATCTTAACCCTATTAAGGGCATATGATTTCAGTATACTGGCATTTATCATGGAATTTAGTAATAATAAAATTATTGATGGTGTCTGTTTACCAATGTTTTTCCCTAGAATTTGAAATAAAACTTTTTTTAAAGTTAAAAATTATTTTTACGTTATGAACTGCTTCAATTTTATCAATTTTTTTTACATGATGATTAAAAACTTTAGTTACTCGATTTATTATTAACGTGTCGTAACGATAAATTACATTGATTCTTTTTAAAATAAAGTGTATTTTTTATTTTAAGTGTGAAAAAGTAAATTGAAGTCAATGACTACACTGACAATTTATTCATTGAAAAAAAAAGTTAAAACAGTTATTTATTATTAAACAGAATTCAATTTTGAAAGAAAATGTCATGTTTGAATTCTCTTTATTTATTAATAATTGTTTTTAACTTCTTAAATATTTATTAATGAAAAAATAACAAAACAAATACAAATCTTTCCAAATAATTGACGATGAATTGTGAAATTAACGAAATTGTTGAATCTCTAAAAATAAAATTTTGAGGGCGATGTAAAAGTGAGTGGTGTGGAGGGTTAATCCCACCTGTTTATTACAGAACAGGGCCACCATACCAATCCAAATGAATCGTTAGAAATTATTCAATTTTATAAATTCTTTTTTTCGTTATGTTCCTGTGTCTCAAATTTGTCAATTTTTGGTTTATTTTCAAGATTATAAAAAAAAATTCTTGCGCTGATGATACCACGTTTATGTATGAAAGGGAAATATAATTATGTCGTATTTTTTATTTTCCCAGAAACTCTATTCCTTAAAATCACATGAAATATTTTTTACAATTATATTATTTTTTGGTGAAAATATTGCTTACATCTACAATGCTTTTCATAAAAACAAAAAAGTAATGCATTTTTTTTATTAATATATAAAAATATAACTTTAGTAAAGGTGTATTTTGTTTTAAAAAAATACATTTTCACTAAGATTAATAAAAAAAAAATGGTTTCATTATATTTCTTGATTGTTGATTAATAAATATCGAAAATTTCATTAAAATTGGTTGATTTCCTGAATGTTAGTGAATTTTTAAGTGAAGGGGGGTCAAAATGTTTTTACATCTTGGGAATCGGCCATTGATTAGTAAAAGGATAATTTGGGAATAAAGCAATCACAATGCATTCGGCACCAATGAAAAATAAAATGATCTTGAAAAATAAAATGATTTTGAAAATGATTGAAAAATAGAAAAAATACGTAAATGGAAGGAAAAACACCATGAAACACGGGAAATAAAGTTTTTGAAAACAGTTCCTTTTACGTATACATTTTAAAACACTTTATTTTAGAATAATTACAATAGTAAAATCCATTTTAAGATAATCGTGGTTGAAACTTGAGTTCTCTCCTCAATTTAAAGATATATTTTTTTACCTACAGTCCAAAAGCACCATTTTTTTATCTGTTTAAATCTGACCGTAAAGAAAGGAAAAGAAAGAAAGCAATTTGCCTTTTCACTTGCGATTTAGAAATAGATTGCAACTTGTTAAAAAATCAAGTCAGTCCGGCGTCGCCCCCTAAAGAAATAACATTTGAACAAGAAATAAAACAATATTGCGAAATAGAACTTTGATCCCGTCGTTAGGTTGGAGGGGGGGGGGGGGTTAAAGTTAGCGTCAGGGTTGGGGTCAAAGTTAGCTCGGGTCCTGAACTTTTTTTTTTATTATTTAAACTGTGTTTTAGTGCTAAGAATAAACGAGTTCCATCGTAGAAGTAAAACATTGAAATGAAACTAGGCCGAAAATATATAGTCGCCATCTTTCTAAACAAGCCAAGAAAGAGACCAGCTACGTAAAACGATAACAAGTTCATAATTTTCTAATTAATGAACACTAAACAACAAGATTATAGACTTTAGTTATCGATCTTCCTTAGCTAGCATTTCTCTTTACTTGTTTATAAAGATGACGACTATAATTTTCCGGCCTAGTTTTCATTTTGGCTTTTCACGTGTACGATGAAACTTGCTATAACAAATGCAAGGGAAACAACTCTCACTGTTTTTTTATTTATTTATTATTTATTATTATAATTATTATAATTATTATTATTATAATTTATTTATTTTATTTTTATATGGTTTGAATAAAAGTAAGTTGTTTGGGAGTAATGCTGAAACACATTTTACTCTAAATAATGTCCGTGACTAAAATAGGAATTAACCATGTTTTCTAGTGGTTACTGTTTAGTACTCTATCTAATAAACGCGTTTAAAGTTCCGGAGTAATTTTGAAGTTTTTTTTTTTCACTGTTGAAATACAAATTACTTACGAAGCCTGTCGTATCAGACAATTTATTTTCATTTGTGTTGGTTGCTGACTGCTATAGTATTCGGTTTAATTGTACCATAGAAATCGTTGGAATATCTCCACTACTTCGTTTTTCGCATACATTTTGAATGAAATTCATTGTCTTAAATTGTATTTCTTGTCTTGAAATTAAATAAAATAATATATATTTTTAAAGTGTTGTCAATATTTTAATCACTGGCGGCCATGTTATTTTTTTTCTTTCAACAAAATACTTGGGTATATGTTACGACGCTCAGCAGAGGCGCGAACGGGGTCCAAAAAAAGAACGAGAAAGGGTTTAAAAACATAAATTTGCAACAAGTGAAGTTGACCTACGACGAGAATAGATATTTTTCTACTTACCTATGTAATTTGTTTTTATTTTTACCTATTATAAATGGGTTTTCATTAGATGTAAAAAAAAAAAAATTCTTGTTTTTTTTTCCCCACCGTTTTCACAAAAACAATATGGCGCTCCTAGTGCATTTGTTAGTAATCCCCCCCCAAATCGGCCATGTTTTTTTTCGCAGTTACGGTGTCAAAACTATTGATTTCTAATAAATAGCACTTCAAACGGGTTTAAAATACAAACAAATAGCACATGCAAGTTTGAAACTAACTTTTACAGCTTACAGTTACTTTTATTTGTTGTAAATTTGTTTTTTTTAGCGTTTTTACTCTGCTGAGTCTCGTAAAAGATGCCCAAATACTTTTACTGTTTAAAAATTTATTACATGCAAAAACAAACTTTTTGACACAAAATATAAATCTCAAACGTAAATTTTAAACACACAAAAAAGAAATAGTAACGGAATTTAACGAATTTTCCTACGACAGTCCCAGTGCCCCCCCCCCCCAAAACATCCCTACCACTAACCTTTAGTCCGAGTAGCAAAGCCCTCTCTCTAAATATAACTCTCTTAACCCTAATCCTAGGTACGTGCAAATTTAATGGCCGCTTGCACTGACCCTCGTTCTTAAAAGTGGCTTTTCTTAAATTTTTAAAGCAGTTTTCGTTTAACTTTTGATTGTGTTTGAAAGATAAAAGCCTAATGTTATTATATAAAAGGAAACAAATGTATATTTACGTTTGAAAAAAAAATTAGAATTAAAAATGTTGTCAAAAACCCCTATAAACGTTAAAAATTGATCAAAACTGCAATTCGATAAAACACGTTTTAAATTCGTTGGAAAGATAAATATCAATTTTTTGGAACTATTTCAAAGAAAATTATTAAATTTAGTCTTAAGATAGTGAATTAAAAAAAAATTTACCTTCATTTTTCTACTAAAACTTGCCGAATTATCCAAAATAAAAAATAAAAGATACATCACGAGCGCATTTTGTTTTATGTAAGTGTAAACAAAATTTGGCGACCAAATCTGAAAGTATGGAAGCCCTGAACTGCAGTAATATTTATTTTTATTTAAAAAAATTTATATGGAAGTTATGCTTTATAGAAATTGAAAAATGATTAGAACTTAATTTCTTTATTTTTTAAAGTTACGAAAAATATGTCTACATTAAATTGACAAGTATGGAAGACACGAATTTATTATTTTTTTGAACAGAAGGTTTTTTAATAATTTTCCCTTATTTTTATTTTTATGTATTGGTGCAGATTAGGACCCAAGCTAACTCTGACCCTAAACCTGTTACATGTCTGGAGTTTGGTTTCAGCATTTGCCAATTTTTTTTTTTCATGTTAGATATTCTAGCATGCCACTTTTGTTTTGTACTGTTGAATTTTCTTTTTAGGAAGGAAAGTTCTTTTTTTACTTTTGCTAGTTTTGTTAACAAAAGTTTATTAGTTGGAGAAGTAGAGGCAGAAGCAATGGATGCAGTTGTTGGTTTAGGTGTTAGTTGTAGTTGAGAGGATACATGCATGGACTTCAGTTTTGCACACGTTTTTGAAGGCAGTTAAATGTAAATTATGCCTTTTCTTGAAAAATACTTTCAATTTACAAATCATAGAACTGGTTATTGGTGGGTAACCATTTCGTCTGTTTTCCACAGTAGCCCATTCTTGTATTCTATTCTGTGAAAAATCCTTATCGATAAATTTCGTTACTATGTGCCCAACTAAAACTGGATGAGAATTCTGAACTATAGGATACTGCTCCTGGATATATGATAGCATAGACATCTAAAAATTAAAAGAAAATGTAATAAGAAAGTTAATTAATTAAATTTTTCTGTAATGAAAAAAAAAAGAAAATCTTATTTAATTATAATATTTTCGAATTTACAGAATTAAGATTTTAATTATTTTATCTACAAAGATTTATATTTAATGTTATAACTTAAAAAAAACAAACTTTTTTTAAAACTGAAGAGTGGGGTTAAAATGATTTTATTACAAATGTTTTGCAAAATAATTTATGGAAATGTTTAAAAAGTAATAATGGTGCTTCTTTAAGCATATCTGTAAAAAAAAAAGCTAAAGAAATTGTTTACCAATGATTTCCTTAGAATTTGAAATAACTTTCTTTCAAATGTTAAAATTATTTTTACGTTAACGTTACGAAATCCTTCAATTTGATCAATTATTTTTACATGATGATTGATTAAAAACTTGAACAATTACATTACTCGATTTATTTTTATAGAATTAATTTAATTTTAAAATACATTAATTCTTTAAAAATAAAACTTAATGGGTATTTTTTTATTTTAAGCTAAAATAGTATTTAATTTTCAGTGTGAAAAAGTAAATAAATATTCATTGAAAAAAATTAAAACATTAACAAATTATTGTTAACGTTTTACTTTTTTGTTAATAACAATTATTTATAATTAAATAAATAAAATTCAATTTTAAAGAAAATGTCATATTTGAACTATTTATTTATTAATAAATTTTAAACTTTTTAAAGAATATTTATTCATGAAAAAAACAAAGAAAAACTTACGTTTTATCTTTCCAATGAATTGTGAAATTAACAGAATTGATGAAAATTAAGTGGGAGTGGTGGAGGTTTAATTGCGCCTGTTTATTACATAGCGTGCCTTCCATAGCCTTGCGAATCGATCGTTAGTAGAAATTATTCAATTTTTTAAATTCTTTTTTTCGTTAACTTACTGAGTCACAAATGTGTAAATGTTTGGTTTATTTTCAAGATTATAAACAAGAAATTCTTGCGCTGATGATGACTCGTTTCTCTATGAAAGGGAAATATAATTACGTCGCATTTTTTATTTTTCCAAAAACTTTAATCATTAAAATCGCATGAAATATTTTTTGCAATTATATTATTTTTTTGGTGAAAATATTGATTAAACAATGCTTTATTCAATAATAATATCGCTAATTCAAAGAATTAATTTTTCTTCGAGTTATAGTGATTTTATTAACACGGTATTTACTGGCCTTTTTCGTAATATATATGAAATATTTTGAAAAAAAAATTTATTTGTTAACATCTACGATCCTTTATTTACATAAGTAACATTTAAAAAATTATGCATTTTTTTTTTATTAATATATAAAAATATAACTTTAGTAAAGGTGTATTTTCTTTAAAAAAAAATAACACATTTTCACTAAGATTTAAAAAAAAAAATGGTTTCATTATATTCCGTGATTGTTGATTAATAAATATTGAAAATTTCAGTAAAATTGGTTGATTTCCTGAATTTTAGTGTATTTTTAAGTGAAGGGGGTCAGAATGTTTTTTCATTTTTGGGAATCGGCCATTGATTTGCACGTACCTACCTAATCCATACCACAAGTCAGAGTGGCAAACTTCCTCCCCAAATAAGAAACCCTCCCTTAACCCTAAATTCGAGTGGTAAGTACCACCCCAAACAAAACCCCTCATAAAATCACACGTAATCTACTAAAAAGTGGACCCCCCCCCCCCCCCGAAAGAAAAAAAAACGCACAGAATTTATCTCCCATGACCCCCCCCCCCCCAATACTAACTGCCCTAAAACACTAGAACGGCCCGGAAATGGGGGATCGTTACGTTAAATATGCGCAACTAATTCTCACTTTAAATTCTACAATAATTTTTCTTCTTCTTGATGATTAGTTTTTCAGGGTGTTCACACGTATAACCGTCTTAAAAAGTAGAATCTCATTTTTGGGAGTTTGATGATAGCCGATAATTGTTTATAATTCATAATTAAGCTAACAAAAGTTGTAAATATTTTTAAATGTCTATTTCTATAATTCTCTATAAAAATAAACTCAAATTCAGTGTGTGGGTGTGTTCTAACGTGAAAAACGTTTTTTCGAACATTTTTCAAATTACAAAACAAGTTTCATCTGATATTTTTAAATCTTTTGATTTTTATCTTTCAACGTGTGTCGTCGTCATAAACTAATTGTGTTGTTAGTAAAAAAAATATCACAGTCAAAAGTTCTTTTATCTTTCACTCTTTCCATTGTTGACGACCAAAAATGACATTTTTTTGTCGAAAAAGGAAGATAAAAAAACAGCTGTATTTATGAATTTGTTTAGAAAAGCAAATATGCACATTCGATTAAAAGAGTAACGAGGATATTCATGAAAATAAACTTTAAATAAATGTCAATTTAACAATAAACAAAACCTTTTGAATGGCCAGTATAACCTTAACAAGCCCTCACAAGTGAGGTACCCAGTATCGGTACTATGCCCCCCTCCCATCCGAAACGAAGCGGCATTATTCCCCTTAAGCAGATTGATGAAGTTTTTAGGGAATATCAAATTCACAAGCAATCCCCAGTCACATATATATCCCGGTCAGTGGAGATGACGAAGTTAGGTTTTAGCAGTTTTTGCAGGGAGTTGTCGACATCCTCCAACATATGGCGCCTGGTATTCCCAAATGGTCACCCATCTGGTAATGACCAGACTCAAAATTGCTTAACTTTGGTGATCTAACGAGAACTGGTGTGTCAACGTGATTATCCCGTATATGTCCCTTCTCATCCACAAGAAGATTAGTTTTTGTATTTTATTTCATTTTTATTTTTTATACCAATGAGTCACCATTTACCACTTGAGGTTAATAGGATTGGATGATGGATTTAAGATTGACACTACAGGAGTTGATAGTCTTATGGACTGACCACTGTATGTTAGATAATAGTCGATGCCCCGTTTAGAGAAATTGATAATAGAGAAAGCAGAATCCCGGATGAATTCACTTGCGTCATCTAAGCCAATCCTTAACCCAAGTTGGTGTAGTTCAACTCCCCCCAGAAGTTGGACACAAGTGGTCTACAAAACTAATTGTGATTCTGCAATCAGTTTGTTTGATGAAGAACACTCCACGGGGATTATCTTCGGTACGGTTACTAGATTAAAGTGATGATCTCAAAAGAACAGTTTTTCTAGACTTTTGGTTCTATGCTGTAATGACCACATGCATTCTAATTAGTTGCTCTGTCAATCGTTGTGTGTCCACACTGTGTAGAAAAGATCCACAGAACTTTGGCGGTGACATAATTTGGTCGGAGACTTGGGTAATTGGACAGTCAGAAATGTTTCTCTGCCTATGGGTAGCCTGTTTCGTGGTGTTGTCTGGCTTGATTTGTGAATAAATGTTCGCATACACAACAACAAAAACATTTTTGTCTTTAAAAATATACTTTATTATAACTGAACTAACACTGGATTAATTTTCTAGCTGAGAGAAGATTAGGCTTAAAAACCTTAGATTTTTTGCACCCTTTTTCATTCAATTCTATTCAACGACTGTCTAACACTTCAGTTGCTAGTCTCAATCTTTTCTATAAATACTATTATGGAATGTGTTCTTTAGAATTGTCTGATCTATTCCCTGCTTCCTTTGTTCCAGATCGTTTGACTCATTGGTCTAGTGGTCTCCATCAATTCCCTGTTTTGATACCTCATTGTAATACGGTTTTGTATTCTAGTAGTTTCTTTTCAAGAACTGAAGGCTTGTGGAACTGTCTTCCTGCTTTACCTCCTACATATAGCTTTTGTCTTTTCAAGACTAAGGCCAATAGGCATCGCCTGTCTTTGCGATAATCATCTTTCGTTCTTGTTAGCTCTTTACATTAAGTTGCTTTATGCCTTACCTGGAGTGATTTCCATTAAAAAAAAATAATCTCCCATCCAAAAACACTTACGTCACATGATTAATTCCACTGATTCCACTCAGATTTTTTTGATTCAATT
This sequence comes from Sepiola atlantica, assembly GCA_963556195.1. Lineage (NCBI taxonomy): Eukaryota > Metazoa > Mollusca > Cephalopoda > Sepiida > Sepiolidae > Sepiola > Sepiola atlantica. Next base: position 34,661,942 of record OY744516.1, on the reverse strand, counting down.
AACAATAAACTTTTTAGCTCAAGTCTTGAATTCTCTGTTGCACCGAAAGTATATACACTTATCAACTGACAGAGACTCACACTTTATCTTTAAAATCACCATATCATATTAAGTTTAACATCCGTTTTACATGCTGGCATGTGTTGGACAGCTTTTAGAAATTGACTTTCATTATTTAAACTACATAACCTAAAATGCGACAGATTTTATTTGGAAATCATTTCTTTAGTTGAGGTCGAATTATTATAGGCCAGATGCCCTTTATGATGCCAACCGAGTGAGGTGATGGAAACAAGTGCTTTTATCGAGACACCATCTCTAGGTGATTGCCTAAGAAGGCTAAAGAGCGTTTCACCCCGCTCTTATAAGAAAAGTTCATAAATCTAAATGACTTTTCAACATTTTTTGTTTTTATAATTCAACCTAAATTATTCCGAACCTTGCAGGTGAATACTTTGCCTGTCAGTACATGTAAACGATATGACCCTTTAAAGCTGACAAATCAGAAGTCATCAATTTCAAATGATCGCACTGAGAACAATATTTTTCTACATTTCCCAGTCAAAAGTATGTTGATCGCTCTTTCTTTTAATAAATTACTTCCATAATTAATTAAAGTTTAATTAACAAAACTAATATTGCTAAACAACGTTTGACACTAATCATGGGCTCATAGACTGAGTGAGTTACATATTGTGATAGCTGCACGGATTGCACTAGGCCCATCCATAGAAAATTTGGAGATGCCATAATGCAACACATCTTGAAGTGTGTCCACTCCAAGGAACTCTTCATGCAAACATCCATATGTTCATGGCTTTGTGTAAAATTCTCCTTAAAAATTTCTTCATAGAAAAGTTAAACCTGGAACTAAAGAGAAGTTATCTGGAAACCGGATGTGAACTTTAGGATGGGATATATCTCTCAGGAACAGTGGACTACTGTTTGTGTGCTTTGGTGTAGACCGGTGGTTCTCGACCAAGGGGGTGGGGAATTTCAGGGTTTCCCGGGGGGGGGGGGGCACTACAGATTAGCAGACTCAAACCGGATCCAGGACCACAAAAAACAGTGTGCATCGCCCATCGCTACTTCTTCTTTCATGTGAATCAGATGATTCTGGTGTTGGCATTAGTTTCCCCGATGTTTTTCTAGTTAGAAATCTTTCTGGAAAGACATTGGGTACTTATGGGAAGGACCACAAGAAGGTTGCCAACATCCTTAAGTGACAGTGGTACTGTGGAAGCGACTGGATTCGAACTTGGAACACCCAGGTCTTCAGTCCGTGTCGATATCCACTTAACCACCGTCACCTCCCACCCATCGCTACTGAAAGCTCATGTTGGATTTTCTCTCTGCTAGTATTTGTATTAAATGTTATTATGTTAGTATTACTTACTATTGTTAGTATGACATTTTTTGAAGGTGGGGGGATATCATTCTGATACATGATGAAAGGGTTCACGGGCTAAAAAGGGTTGAGAACCACAAGTGTAGACTATACATGTGAACAACTAAATAGGATAATGAAAATACACTCTGGATTAATTGGCATTTCCATTAAAGCCAATCCAGTACAAAGGTTCTTCCTGGCTATTTCAGACATGTCACACCTCTCAGCAGAGTTTAAAGGGCAATTTTGTGTCATTGCTCATGAGTCAAAAGAACTCAATGAAGTACAACCAGATGCTGTCAAGAAGGAATGGGACATTGTTAACAAGTTGAAAAGTCACAATACTGAGTCACAGAATCTATTTGATGCATATGTTCCCCAAGAGAATGTTCCATAGTTTTTGAATGCCAACGACGGTGATCAGAAACTGTACAACGATTACATTTCAGAACATCTAAATTGAGATGTAAGCTTATCTGCACCAGATAAGAAGCAGAATATTCTGCTATATTCTTGTCAGAAAATAAGAAGCAGTCTCAAGGTCCGCAACCAATCAGTACGACTGAAAGAGACAAAAGAACTGCATATGGACCCATCCTTCTATATATCGACAAGTCCAAGGTCATACGTTGCTTGAAAAAGTTGGGAAAAACAATGGAACACACCAGAATCTACAAGGATCGGCATCTGGAGTATATGTTGATTGGGTAGAAACAACTTCAACAGCTGTTGAAAGTACACAAATTGTTAAATTGTGGTTGAAATGGTGCTTGTTCAAAAGATGGCAAAGAAACCTGTCGTAATTAGCTTAGTCAAAGACCTTGGCCAGCATTTTAATGATTCTTTGTGTCGATAGCAGATTTTGATAAGATTATTCTGGTCTTTCATGCTGACAAAGTTGAGTTGATGAAGCAGAACATGAGGGAGAAATGACGACAAGGCAGACATCCCATTCAGTACTGAATTATTGACAACATAAACAGGCAATGAGAAAAAGATGAAAGCTGATGTAACTGAAGACTGTGCGAAAGCGATACTTAAGAATAAAGAAAATTGCCAATATTTAGTCATCACATCAGGTCACAAGATGCAGTTTGTAGAAAGTAGTCATAATAAGGCTGATACAGTGATGATCTGCTAAGTAGTAGTAGCTGCAGCACAGTCTGTCTCGAGGGATGGATTGTCTTCTCCAGCCTCGATACTGATGTGATTCTTCTGGCTGTTTCACACTGCCATGTATAGGGAATAATCAGGTAGTTTTGAAAGCTAGTCTGGAATGTGCTAGGATAAGACAAGGCAGCCATTTTACCAGTATCTTTTGCATTTACTGAATCAGACAATGTTAGAAGATTCTCAAGACTAGAGAAAACGGACTGGTTCCAAAAGTGAAGATTGACAGGGACTGATGCAAATCATTGTCGTCCTTTTTTTAAACGTCCATTTTACATGCTGGCATGTGTTTGACAGCTTTTAGAAATTGACTTCCAAACTAATCTATCTCTTGGTCAGATCTTTATTTATTTTCTTTCTCTCAAGTTCATCCTTATCACTTCCTGTTTTCCTTGGTCTACCCTTGCCATGTTGAAAGAATGAATAAGAGTGCTTAGTTAGATGTAGAATAGCTGGGGTAGCAGGGTAACTGATCCGGCTACCTCAACTATTTTACATCTACTAACCTAAGCATTCTTATTCATTCTTTCAACATGACCGTACCAACAAAGTATTCTGTTCTGCACACATCTCCCTATACTGTCCAGACTTAATCTTACTACTAGGTCATCAGATCTAAGCGTGGTTTCACTTCCATACATCATCACACTGCATAAACATGCTTGATAGACTCTTCCCTTGGTCAACAGTGGTAACGCTCTGCTGGTTAATAATGGCAGAATTTCTCTGAACTAATTCCAACTTTATCCTAACTTTTGCAATCACACTAGCACCTTTTCCTTCCTGGTTACAAAACTTGTGAACAACCTCAATAGCTTCACCATTTAAATATACATTCTGCACATCTGAGTTCTCATCTGAGTTCTCATCTGAGTTCTCATCTATCTTCATTGTCTTACATAACTGACAGACAAAAGCAACCAAATATAGAACGTAACAAAATGCGTATGCTTACTATTATACTGCCGAAAGAGCATCCTTAGTTATAACAAGTATTTCTGACAAGATGCCATCTGTTTTGAAAGCATCCAACAAGTTACCTCCTACAGTTGATACTCTTGAAGAACACATTGAACCTGCACAGAGTAGGGTGTGGTGCCAAGCCCTTGTGATGTGGCCACATCTGTTTAACCTACTCGAATTCGGTCAAACTTCCACTCACCCGAACATGGCTATGATTTCAAATTTGAAAACTTTTATTCCTTATAAAATATAGAATTTCTTGAATAAATGCTGAAAATGTCATGATTTCATAATTCTGGTTGTTGGTAATTAAAAAAAAAAAAAAAGAAGTAACACATTGGCTTGTTTCCTCATGGGGTAAACTCGTATTGTAGATTTAGTGGTGGAGGTGCCCCTGGTGCCAATATTGCAGACTGCATCCATTTTGAATAATATTCTGAGTTTTCGGTTACAAACATAAACACAAGCTCCATTATAGTAAAAAAAAAAAAAAAAAACATTTTAAAAAATAATTTTTTTTTAGGGATCTGTATCAACACAATAGTTTAAGAACCACAGTTACAGAAGGTCGCCATTAGGATTTCTGTTTTAAACTACCACATAGCAACACATGACTCCAAGCTAAATTATGTTTGAGATTTTCTCTGAAATTAAAAAAATGCAGTTTTGCGAGAAGATATTTTAGAAAAATGGCCAAGATTTGTTTAAAATTTAATCATTTATGCATTTGTTGGAAGTAAACAAAAAAAATATGTTCACGTAAAAAATTCATCCTGTTTTTGCCAAACTAATAAATCCTGTTTACGTGTTTTGAACAGTTGTTCATATTTTGGTTGTAAAAATAGATATCCCAAACCAAAATTTTATTTTCATCATACCTAAAAACTTTTAATTTGGGCACATAGATATTTGCAAAACATTTATTTTGGTAGCACAATTACTGAATTATGACCATCCAAACTTTGTTGGAAATTAGAAAATTTACCATCTTGAATTGATTGAATTGAATTGAATTTACCGTCAGAAGCTTCATAGTTATGACTATAAATGCAGGCTTTGAACAAGTGAAAAATCCTTACAAATGTAATGTCATCTTGTGGTAAATGAAAATTAATCATAATGGAAGCAATAATTATTAGATTAAGCCAACCTAAACATTGGGCAAAATCCGAAAAAAAACGTATAGAAATGACATGGAAGTGCAACTTTGTTTGTATAAGATTCATTTCGACAGCTGACATTGAATCTTAGAGTAGAGATTTGGATTATGTAAAATCAGACAGAAGACACAAGTTTATAATAGAGCAAAAATTTCATTCACTAAAGTTTTTGACTTGGATTTCTTTTATGAAAGACACTTAAAATTCTATATTAAGCTCACCATAGTGACGAAAGGCCCTTATTTTTTTTATTTGAAAAACATTAACAGTAAAAAAATAAATCTCCTTTCACATAAAATAGTAACCTAACTTGAAGTAACCTGAAAAAAAACCAACAAAAAAAACTATTAATGATACAAGAAAAAAAAATTGTTTATTTATAAAGATAACATTTGATCAAAATCACCCCAAAACTAAAAACATTATCACAAGTTGAAATTGACGGAATTTCACTATTTATGGTAGCCAGTTTCGCACACTAAACTGGTTTGTGATCCCTAGTAGTAGCTTTATTCTCTAATAGTAGGGGTGGGACGTAATGGGTGAAAATTTCAGATTCATGCGAGTAATATTTGTTTGTGTTCATTTATACATAAATAACACTAAACAATCAAACATTTTGAAAATTTTGCAAAATTCAGAAGGTGCAGACCAAAAATAGCCGTTAAGGCTCCACGGGACTCAAAATCCATCATTTTTCGATGAAAAAGTGGTTCTATGCGACATTGCAGGTCCTAAAACATCCTCAAAAGCTATGAATGGATATAGATGGTTAAATCTGATATAGTACTTTAATTTAGGACCATTTTCAGGCTGTGAAAGGATTTTCATGAATGTAAAATAGCCAAAAACTATTGGCCTGCACCTTCTGAATTTTTCAAAATTTTCAAAATGTCTGATTGTTTAGTGTTATTTATGTATAAATGAACACAAAAAAATACTACTCACATGGATCTGAAATTTTCACCCATTACGTCCCACCCCTACTAGTAGAATTGTTTACAACATTTATGCTATTATACTCTCAGTCATTCAGGTGAGTTTTGTTATTGTTCATAACTTTCTGGAAATTTCGAACTGAACCGTTTATTTTAATTCAGTGGGATATACTGGTTGTTTTGTTATAGAATGTTTTAGATAAGGATTGATAATTTGTATTATTTGAACTGCTGTTCTTATCTTAGATGTTATTCTCACAGCATTTTGGCCAATTTAACCGCCAACCTTCGGCAGGTGTGTCTTGTTGAACTTGGCAATCTGTATGGAATTTCGAATGGAGCCCTTTATTTCATCCACAGGGGTAGCTTGCTCTTGTACCGTCAGCCATGACCGTGTAGAAGTCTTAAGTGATTCGTAATTGTATTCTTAGTATTGCCTGCACTGAGGATTGAACCTTCAACCTCCAAAATAATGTCACTTAGAACTGATTGATTACCACTTAGCACTTTTATCCATTGAGCATAGGCATTTTTATTATAATCTCTGTATTAATAAAACTATCAGACTAGATCTCGTTTGTCTGTGTTTCTCACCTAGGTATAACTTTGATAAATACACATCGACTTATTTTTATTTACTATTATTCAATATTTATTGAAATCAAAAATAAAATAAGGGAAACTAAAACGAATTTGAAAATCCTATTTAAAAAACGCCAGGTGAATACAGCTGGTATCCCCCACTATATAATAAAGACCAATGTATATTTATTTGTATATATATATTAATAAATATATATCTGTCCTGTCATGCAAAATTTAGCGTTTTTTTTTTGGGGGGGGGGGATACCAGAGGAAACCATTTCAAGTGTTTAGAGAAAGGGAGAAAGCAAATAGCAAGTTTGAATCCCCCCTTCTAAAATGATTTCGGAAAGAAATCATTCACTTTATTTTCATAATGAGACGTTTTCATTTTTTTTTTCTTTCTTTATTCTATGGCAATTCTTTTTTTTCTTTAAACTTTCCAGTTTGAGATGCTTTCTTTTTTCTTATTTCTTTGTGTTAACTCCATTAAGATATTGTGCAATATCAGGGAATATTTATTTACGTTCGACTTCGATGTGTGCAAAGCCCTGTTTTTTATTTTAAAAAAGAAAAAGTGAAAGACCACTCCTCACATCATGTTGGTCTGCAGTTTCAACTTGTTAATAGCTATCTTGCTTTTGCTTGTTGCTGGTCTCAACATTTTGACCTGAGAGAGGGATCTAGCTGTCGTACAAAGCTAGATCTCTATATTAACAATCTCAAGTACAGATACTCCTTCAGACAATGACTTTTTTGAATGAAAGAGTGGCACTCGTCTGACATCATATGTATATATATATATATTTATATATATATAAACAGTCTGTATGTGGATGACTATATATATATATATATATATATATACATACACACAAACATACAAATGTACACCCTCTGTTAAAAGTGACTGAAAATTTTTTTTATAAAGTTTCGTCCATATGGCTCATTGAACACCGTTATAAAAGCCTACTAAAATATGTCCGCTTGTATAGACATAAATAGTTTAATTCTCCCCTTTCCACATGGCTGCTTTGTTGACCGCTTTGTAGTTTAGGCTGGAAAGTTTAAAGTGACTTTGTTCTGGGGTTCGAATTGTGCGACCAGCAGAACAGTCATCCTCCACACTGATGATTCCCGAAAAAGGATGAAACACATGTTTATGTGGATAAGGATCAAATAAAAAAATATTTAATAAGGAGAATATTTTGAAAAACCTGGACAATGCATTATTTATGTTTTTTTATATAAATTATTTATTTATTCTAAAAACTTGAGCACTTTCAGTGATTTACACCTTTGTCAAAAGTATAAGCATATTTCTTTTTCTCTTTTTTCGTTTAATCCTTCTTGATTGAGACATTTATCGTAGTCAAGTTGAAATTCGTCTTGATGACGACTAATGTTAATGTGCCGGTGTGTGTAGCACGCGGTTACATGAATAGGGTTCATAATAGTGTGTGTGTGTGTGTGTTTGCTGAGTTTGAGAAAAAAATAAATAAATTAGTATCTTGCCTGCCTCCTTATCACTTGCCGTAATTGGCGAGTGGGAAAGGGATAGGAAATCTTTCTTTGATGAGATGACTTTTAGTGTTAACAGGAATTACATACAGAATTAAATATTCGAATACACAATGGCTATTAAGGCGAATAATATTTCAATTTAAATTGCTAAATTATATTTAATGATATTTCAATAATTATTTAAACAATTGATATTCATTTTCTTTATATAATACTAAACCTTGATAATCTTGCTTTGTTGATTGTTTTCGCATTGAATGTATTAGATAGGACGAATAATATGAGATGTGTTGGGAGAAGACGGTGTATTAAACACAAAAGTCTCATAATTCGAAGGTTGTGAACAGCCGCACATTTTCATTTTATATAAGTATTTTATCTTCAATTATGCTAAAAAATAAGTCTAGGCCAAAAGCAGCAAAATGATAAAGTTTTTGTTAATAATAGGAAACATGTAAAAATAAAATCATTGTCATATTCGGTTTAACGTCCATTTTTACATGCTGACATGTGTTGGACGGCTTTAAGAAATAAACATATCTCTGTCCAAGTCTTTATTTATCCTTCTTTCTGTCAAGTTCATGTTTATCACTTATCATCCTCTCTTGTTTTCCTTGGTTTTTCTCTATGAACTGACCCTGCTACCTCAACTGTTCTATATCTACAAACCCAAGAACTTTCATCCATTCTTTCAATGTGACCAATGGCCATACAACTCTTCTATTCTGCACACATCTCCCTATACTGCCTAGATTTAATCTTCCTCTGAGGTTATCAGATCTAAGACTCATTACACATTCATTGTATCATTCTCATATCATTTCTCTCCATGTCTTCAACCCTCACTGGCAAGGTTTCATTTCCATATATTATCACACTGCATACACCTGCCTGATGTAAAAAAAATACTGTAAATAATAATGTTTTGTAAATAATCATTCAGTTTCTTCAGATCTAATACATGTTCCATAAACTAGCAAATGTACTTTTAAGGTATCTATTTACCTTCACAATCGGTTGAGAACATCAAATCTACCAACGTCGACTCAGTAAGTCACGAGTTGTCTAGTCTATTTTAATAATTGCTATTATAACAATTAGTACTCTTCTCACTTTTTATAGAAAGAGAATTTTTGTGTATTTTTGACGATTGTATCCAATTTAATGAGGTTTTGTTGAGATAAGTAATCAAACTTTGTTCATTCCATTAATCATTTTCAATCCTCTCATCATATTCTTCATCACCGACAATACATCCATCTCATTAACCCTTATCCTTTAGTGGCTTTTAGCCTTGATAAGTGATGACTCATTAGTAAAAAAAAAAAATGGTGTTAAAGAAGCAGGAATTTGAAATTGACTGTTTTATGAGCGCGAGGTTACAGGCATACTCAAGGTTTCTTTCATTATTATTATGGGATGTATGTGAACCTCTGTCTGAGATTTACTTCGGATCTAATCATAAATAACGATGTAGTATCAAGACGTAAACGTTTGCGCTTATCGGTGTAGATGCAATACTGAAATGTAATAACTTTAGTGGCACAACATTCAAACATAATCAATTATTTGGATGTGGTGAAATCTGTATGAATCATTCAAGTTATGTCACTTGAAATGGGTGTAAACATTTTGGTCTCGCAAAACAAACTAGATACAAATTCCAAATCTCTTGGAAGAGATGATTTCAGAAACTCTCTCTGGAGGCCTTCTGAGTTTTATTTTATCTTTATCTTTTGCATAAAATGTTGTCGGAAAAAATATGTACAGACACTTTTGGTAGTAACAGCATAAAAAATATGTACAGACACTTTTGGTAGTAACAGCATAAAAAATATGTACAGACACTTTTGGTAGTAACAGCATAAAAAATATGTACAGACACGTTTGGTAATAACAGCATAAAAAATATGTACAGACACTTTTGGTAGTAACAGCATAAAAAATATGTACAGACACGTTTGGTAGTAACAGCATAAAAAATATGCACAGACACTTTTGGTAGTAACAGCATAAAAAATATCTGTTAATCTGTCTCAAACTTAAATTCTCTCTTAGAATTTTACACTTTTGAAAATTGCTATGATGTGAAATTGGAAAACTTATATTCCTTATAAACTATAGAATTTATTAAATAAGTGATGGAAAATACATTAAAATTGAATAATTCTTGCTTTTGGAAATTGATTAAAAGAAAATTGGTTTATTTACAAAGAGTAGTTTCATAGTGGGAGGTCTTATTGAGGAGAAAGGGCAGAGCCTCTAGCAGCGGCATTGTATATAGTCATTTATTTTTAACGACTGAAAATTCTTGTAAATTTGTCATAACAATATATTGTTAAATGCCAGCTTTAATGAAATGATAAAATGTCTGCTATTCAATTTAGTAACCATATTGTTCTATCACAATCAAGATAGCCCATTGGCTGATGCAAATGTTTGTAGCAAGCTGATTGGATGATACTTTTGTTTGTTGCGAGGTTTTCATACAGCGTATATAAAACAATGTTCATGATTGGTATTTACTTTTTAGTTGATATACACAGGTTGGTGAAGTCTGACGGATCAGAATTATTGATTTGTGAATTTGGTCCTAACTGTCTGCTTCATATTTGTAGCCTTGTGCTTAAACTAAGGTTAGTAAATAATTTTAATCATTTTTTGAAAATATTAAATGAAAAAATTTATTTATATAGATTGTGTGTAAGATAGTAATATGTACATGTATGTATATATATATGTATGTGTGTATATATATATATATATATATATTATATATATATATAATACAATATATTACACATGTTTTCAGTATTTACTTAGAGATTAGTAGTAGTAGTATGAAAATATACTTCTCGCAAGTAAGCTACACAGAAACGTTTAGATTAGTAATAGTAGTATGAAAATATAGCAAGTAAGCTACACAGAAACGTTTACGCTTCGTTCTCAGGGGAAATCAAACTAATTGTTTAACGGTTGCTTTTATATATATTGATATAAAAAGCAACTGCAAGACATAGATCTATGCAATTAGCCTGATTATTTTCCCCGGGGAAACAAACATTTATGTGTAACTTTCTTGTCATAAGTATATTTTCATGCTATATATATATCTGTATAATGTATGTTATTAATTGTAGGTTGCCGTTTTTTAATAAAGTGAGAAATTAATAATAATCAATTAATAACATTACATATGAAACCGGTAACAACATTTTAAAATACTTAACGTAATACAATTTTATCCTGTGACTCTAATTCTAACGTCCCGGAATTTGAATTATTAAAGTCTTTCCTGGAATTATGCAAGTTCGTTCTTTTGTTGTCTGACTGACTTCACATGTGCGTTTTTTCGGCTGTCTTTTGAAATTCTCTTCTTTTCCCTATCTTCTTTGTTTATTTCTTTTTGTCACCTGAACATGATTCAACGAAGAATCGAAAACGTTTGTGATACATATGGAACATACATTAATTTTTTTGATTTCAACACAAAAAAAGATGGTTAAAAAAATCCCAGAAAAAAAAAAGTATTAATTATACCTTTTTTTTTTCTTCAATTTTTGGATGGATTCTGTTATCTTTAACAATGTTTGCTTAAATGAAAGAATGCTGCCTATATACACACACTATATATATATTTATATAATCATAATAAAATGCACTTATCATTTATTATTGATATAGATCTATCCAATGGGATATTGAGCCTTTCATTTAAGATCTGCTGTCTCAGTTTGGTTCCGTCTCGATTTTGAGAGATTTGTTTTTGTTGCCTATATTTATTATTCTACTAAATTCTAATCTAATAGGCCCCCTCACTATCAAGCATACTCCAGCCTCTGTCCCATCAGAGTAATGTTGCATCTCTGTGCTTGTTTTATAAGTACTTTAATGAAATGTGCTGCACTGGTGCCCCCTCTACGTAAATACCTCTGATCAACCAGTCAGTCAGCAAGATCCCACCCCTTCACTGTTGAGGTCCCCAAATGCCAAAGAGCTTTCTACTCTAATAGTTTCTTTCCTCGAACTGCTAGGCTTTGGAATTCCCTCCCTGTTTCCCTGACCGTACTAACATGCAGACATTTAAATGTAATGTGAACAAGCATCTCACTGCAAAACTCCTCATATATGGATTCCCTTAATTCACATTAGCCTCCTACGTTTCAGTGGCATTGTGCCTTGTTTGGGGTGAACTTCAAAAAAAAAAAACAAGAAAAAAGTATGAGTTAATCAACGATTTTTTTCCGTAAAGCTTTTTCTTATATACTTGAATAACACAAAATTCATGCTAAAATATACCTTAGTTTGAGGACTGAATTGTTTAGAAAAACAAAATCTGTTTTAATTGTTCTAATAAGCTGTAGTTCATAATTAACTGAACATGTCATCCATTTCTCTCTTGGCTATCTATGTATTTGAATCGGAGGAAAAGTTTGATTGTGTCATCTGTCAATAAATATTTTGACAAATTTAACCCTTATTGAGACGACTTTGAATTTTCTCTTAACTTATCAAATAAAAGGCCAAACAATCGTTTGTGGAAAAGAGCAAGAATTTTTACAGCACTTTTCTATTTTTACTTATTTAATTTTATGTTATTCAGAATACTCGTCTCAGAAGTAAACCACTGAATACATCAATATTTGGATAATTTGGATTACTGTTATCTTGAATCTTATTCTCACAACGTTTCGGTCGATATAACTTCTGACCTTCTTCAGGTGTATCTTGTTGAACTCGGGAATCTGCACGGAATTCGAAATGGCCAAATGTGTTTTATTTACATCAAATTAAGATGACAAACGAACCCATGGACACACTTCTAAACAGATATATATATATATATATATATATATATATATATATATAAGGTTAATACAACAAAAGATATGAGGCAACTAATATCTTTAATTAGTGAACATACGGACAAAAATAAAGCTCAATATACTGGATAGAGCATTAATAGCAATAGATGAAGTGAAAGAATAAAATAAGGTGTGAATCAAATTTTATTAGAATTCAATGTTCAAGCAAAGTTCTTTAAAGTCCTTAACTCATGAGTTTTCAAAGAAAATCTCCTCCTCAGAGGACCATTACCACATTGACATTACTGCAGGTAATAAAAATTAAACTTTGAAAATATATAAAAAAAATATATATAGAAAAATACATAAAGGTATATAAAACATCAAATATATCGGCCCAAAACATACTATTCAGTAAAAATATACAATTCATCCAAGTCAACAAGTCTAAAATAGCTCAAGGCAAGACATCCAAGATGTTGATTAAAGAATAATCCAAGTGGTGAATGGTGGTCGAAAAGCGAAAAAAGTTATCCAGGCAGGAAGTTCGTTTGCTATCGATACAGTAGATAACAGTGAAAATTGTATTTAAGGTGTATGCAAATTAATAAAACGATAAAAAACGTTTATCTATTGCTATATATATATATATATATATATACGAGGCCTGTTTAAAAAGTATCCGACCTTAGGCCAGAAAAAAATATTTCAAATACGTGACGGGGTTGGGACCCGAATTCCCTTCAAAGTAGGCCCCTTGTGCTTGCATACACTTAGCCAACCGATCCATCCACTACCGGAAACACCTCTGGAAGTATTCTTTTGGAATGGTGTTCATCTCTGCCGTCGCGTTCCGCATTATCTTTTTTTTTGCACCCTTTCAACAACAGCTACACTCTGAGCAGTTTGAGGTCTGTCAGAACGCTGGTCACTCTCTGCTGATGTGCGGCCATTTTTGAATCAGTTGAACGACTCTTTAATTTGTGTTACACCCATCGCATCTTCTCCAAACACCTGCTGAATCTAACGCGACTGCGGAGATGAACACCATTCTCAACCCCGTCACGTATTTGAAATATTTTTTCTGGCCTAAGGTCGGATACTTTTTAGACAGGCCTCGTATATATATATATATAAATATATATATATATATCTGTTTAAAAGTGTGTCCGTGGGTTCGTTTGTCATGTTAATTTGATGTAAATAAAATAGATTTTCATTTACATTTCATGGTTTGTAAGGCAGAGGAGGATCATATTTTTTTAATAACTTGTTGAAAAGGCATGGTTAAAAATGTCCCCCCCCCCCCCATCTTCACTTAATTCTACTTTCAAACTATCTACAAAATGAAATGAAAATTACCAAATGGTCCTATTTGTTATAACTGAGAAATTGGTACATTTCTAAAATTATATTAAAAGCCACCCGGATTAATTTTTCCTAGTGTTTATACAAATAAAACATCACATTAAATAATATTTGAAAAACTAGAAAAATATTTCATAAAGCAGCTGTGAATTGAAACCGAATAATCAGGCTACATGCCAATATAAGATTATGTTCTAAAAATCATTTTTAATTGGGCATAATAAGCACATATAGAGACAGAGAGAAGGAGGGAGGGAAATATTCTTTTCACGTGACAAACGCACCTCATATCTTCAAATATTGTGCTTGTATGTTTTTTCTTCTAATCAATCATCTTGAGAAAGTCTTGAAATAAAGACGAAACGTTGATGAATATTTTAATAATTTTCTTTTTTCATTTTCCATCACGGAATATTATTTCCATAATTTACATTATATATACATATCTAATTATTTTTTATAAATAAATATTTATTATCCACAGACATGAGTTTCATGTTCACTAACAATCATCAGTATGGCTTATATAACTGTACCATTGAACGATTTGAACCCTAGACCCGAGTAACTCCAATCCAACATTCTTAACCATTCAGACACTGTGACCGTTATATTAAATACTGGCATTGCCCGGGTAAAATTGAAAAGAATGATTTTAAGCCTCAGTCCATGTTGTAGAAAAAAAACCTCTGCCTGAATACAAGTTGTTTTTTAATTTTTTCACACATGAAATTTAACCATCTTGTAGTCAGCTGGGAAATAGCACCGTGGTATTGTTCCACAGAAAAGTAGTTTTTGGAAAGAAACTCTCCTCATGGAAGTTTCATTTAGCTCCAGATACACAGAGGAAAAAAGGAAAATTATTTATAGTGGTTGTAGCTAGACGAGTTTTTACTGTGAATGTTTTACAAGGAGAATACGAAATTTGAGCTCAGTCGAGCACCTACCATGAAAATATTGATAGAGTAGAGAAAGACTAGCAACATCTTTTCTGTGAGAAGAGAAAAGATATCCCCCACTAGATTACTATTTGTACTCTGTCAAGGGTCAGGGCAGGAAAAAGTACTCTCCAGATGTGTCAACAGTACTCCATCTTAGGACGTATCTGGTTCTTAAGTAGAGGGTTGCACCAATTTAGGGAGTTGGAATCCAATTTAGTTTGTTAGTCTTTTGCAGACAGATGCTTCATTTTATCTATAGGAATGTATCTACAATGTTAGACTTAATACTTTATGTGGATGCTGTTCTGATTTAAGCATTTTGAAATCATTTAAAAAATAGCTTTTTAATAGTTCGTGATTCTGCCTATTGAGTATGTAGCGTTCCACATTATGGACGCTGTGACAAATGTAAGTGGATTTTGAAAATATCTTTAAACGGTTTAAGAGTTTCTATTTACTAGCCTCCCCATAAGGGCAGAGTTAGACGAGGTTGGTTTTTAATGTGGTGGGGAGGGGGATACAGGTCCCCCAAAATGAGCCATCTGGATTGGGACAAAAATTTAAATTGCCTCAGTCTAGAAGGATTTCTCCGTCACTGACTGAGGACAGAAAAGGTTAAGTGTAGTATCAGAACAGATACTACACTTTGTTCTTAGTTTTGTATATAATATGGGGTCATATAATTTAATGCTTGACTAACAATTTTAAATGAATATAACAACAATGGGCGGTTAAAAAAGGTTCCAAGTAAGAAAACAACTTGATCACTCACCACCAATAAACATTAGGCTTTCTTTGCCGAGAGAGTAATTAATTATTGGAACAAGGTGCTGGAACATTGTTGGATCCTGGTTTCAATTTCTTCTCGATTTGTGTGAATGTGATGAGAGAATCTGAAGATGTCTTTTGGCTGATAGTTTTATTTTCTGCTTTGCTGTCGAGACTTTGTCTAATGGCGATTCTTCATTGGGTGTCTGTGCTGCATTGTTGGTTCTTGACAATGAGTAAACACAATGACATATTTGTACTAAACATACATGTAATTCTTTATTAGACCAGGATAAATGCTGAGAGAGAGAGAGAGAGAGAGACTGACTTACTTTAACTATTGGCAGCTTTTGAAACCTCACATTTTTTTCACATATGTCTCATTCACTCCCATTCTTGTTTTTTAGGGTTGAGCCTCTCTTTCTTCAAACTCTCTCTTGCCCGTCTATTTCTGAACTTTCGTTGTTATTCTAATATCAGTGAAAATCCTATTAGGCCATCACTAGCCTTTTTGTACCGATTTTGAATTTGTATGACAGTTTCTTTCTACTTATATAAGATTAAGACATGGCAGAATGTGTTTTGTTTGTTCTTTTTTTCAAATTAAAACTCATTATGCAAAACATTATGACCTTTTTGTTTTAGCTAAGTGACTTGAATGTTTGCCTCGGTTCCAAATTTCATAAGAATTGCTGCAATGGTCCAGGAGTCTTCGTTTTATGAGACATGTATTATTTTTTCATCTTTATTTAGCTTGATTTTCCTTATGGAAAGTATATGAAATAATCAACTTGATTGCTCACCCCCCAATAAACATTTGTATTTCTCTATCGAATTCATTGCCGGAGCATGTCAGGAATTTAACTAGCTAAACTAGTATTTAACTAGTATTTAAATTTAACTAAATTTAAATACTTAAAAAATAAATATTGATTGAATTTGTGATTATGGTATAAAGAATGGATTGCATGGACATGATTGGGAGCTTTTAGAAGAGATATTTAAAATAATCTGAACTTAATGGAAGTTATTTTTTATTGGTGTTGAACTTCTTGGCCTTTTGGCCAGGATCAAAGTGTAGTATCTCTTCCGATGGATACTACACCCTATAGGCTGGTACCGTCTTGGCATTCGGGGCTTGATTTACACCGGTTTATGGGTCTGTCCTGTGCAGTTCTAGGAGGTCCACCCTCCCAGGCTTTGCCTTCTCACCCTTTGAGAAGGAGTTAGTTAGGAGTTAGGCGGCCTACCGGGGAATGCCGACAGGGCTGCCCAGGCATTTTTTGAGGGTCACAGGTGCTCTTCCGCTAGGATGCTGACTTATCAATTCCCACTTTCCGACCTTGTGTCACATTTTACTTTGTTGGAGGTAGATAAATACCTGAATTGTTGGTTCTTGGTAATGAGTAAATACGAAGACATATTTGTACCAAAAATATGTGTATTTTTAAAAATATTTTATACCAGGATAAATGCTTCGAGCAGAGAGGGAGAGAGAGAAATAAGGATTTGACTATTGGCGGTTTTTATGCCCTCACCTTTTTTTCACATCTGTCTTAACTTCCTGATAAAAAACTGCCGCATTGCCTTGTTACAAACTCCTTTTCAAAAAATCTCCCAGCATATTATATCTAACATATGTGGTTCCTATCACTTTTAGCCGAGCTTTTCGCCCATGCATTCCCATGTACCTCATATTTGAACTTTAACCTCTGTGACAGATCAAATCCGATCTCTGCAGTTTTCGGCATCAATTGTCATGGGTGAAGTGTCTCTCTCAAAGCCTCCATAATGCAACATGTAAATCGATATACCATTAAAAATTCATGGTGCTTTTTTAGTTTGTCTGTTTGTACACAAATAGAAACATGTGATTGGTTGACAAAAAAAGGCACAGGCAGAGTCCACATTACTAAGGCAGTAGTACTCTGATTTTTTTTATACTTGCCTACTTGTCTAAAGGATTTTTGTTTTGTAACTGGATACATGTGCTATAAATTTAAAGAAATTAACAAAAAAACATTACACAATTATTTTTTTTTAATTAAGTAATTTTTCTTTTTCTGATAAACCACAAAAAAATAGACAAAGGCTATTCTGCATTAGCTCACAGTGAATTATTTGTGCTTAAAAACGTAATTTCTAATGTTTTTTGCCAAAAAAAAAACAATATGTAAATACATTTTAAATGAACATAGAAATTTATCATAGTTACTTATTCTCTCATGCAAACATTAAGTAACATATTTTCTTTTTCCACAAGATTTCACAAATATTTTTCTTCATTCTAGTTATAAAGCGGTAAAAGCTAGGTAAAGATGGCAATCAACGTACTCGAGTACTGTACCAACATCGTTCAAGAAGTGGGTATAACTAGTAGTTGTCAAAATAATATTGACTGGTTTCTGGTATGTAGAATGAATGGCATGGATTGATTTGAAGCTTTCAGATAAGATATTTAAAATATGTACTTACTGAAAGTGTTAAAGAAAGAAAAAGTATAAGCAAAAATAATTATAAAAAAAAAAAAAAAATTTAATGTTGGAATGGGATTGTGTATATTTTTCATATAATGCTTTTACCGAGATGTTCATGGAGGCGTAGCGAAATAAGTAGAATAAATAAATGTAACTACAAACCCGGAACTATAAACAATGCGTCTACTGTGACAGTTTAATCATTCGATACGTGTTGTGTAATTTCTTTTCATCTAAAAGTTTGTGTGTGCTAATAAAAACTATTGCTTCATCTAAATTATGGCAAAGACACATACATTTTTTTTTTAATTAAGTGGGAGGTGGCAGTGAGGAAGTGGCATAGACTGACAACTTGGTATGCAATGTCCGAATCGTATTGATTCAAAAACACCACTTTCATTAGAGATGTTGGCAACCTTCACGTGGTCCCTCCCATGAGTACCTGATTATATGAAGTGGGGGCAATGATGCCAGCAAAACAGAATTGAGTTTAAATGATTTGTTTTTAACTGTAATTATTTTAAGTCACTAATTACTTGCCTCCACACGAGGGCAGTTTCTTTGTTTTCTTCATCAAGAC
Organism: Sepiola atlantica; assembly: GCA_963556195.1. Classification (NCBI taxonomy): domain Eukaryota; kingdom Metazoa; phylum Mollusca; class Cephalopoda; order Sepiida; family Sepiolidae; genus Sepiola; species Sepiola atlantica. The sequence continues at coordinate 34,643,276 of OY744516.1, read as the reverse complement.
TGCGACATTGCGGTATGACATCATAATCAGCATGGCATTGTCTCGGATGATAGCCAGGGAGAATCACTGGAATATCCAAGGAATATCTCGGCCTGTTCCTACAAGTTTCTATCATCTATTCAATGTCTCCTATGTATCGGGACCGAGGACCCCCTGAGTTTTTTTATGAGATAGGCTGGAAAATGAAACGATCAGTGAGTGAGCGGTATTTGTTGTTTCTTTTGGGTTTTGGAGAACTAATCCGTGGGTTCAGGATTGACAGCAGATTCCGCAATTCTTGATGGTGCAAAAGGGTTAGAGCAAGTGGGCGATCCATATGAGTGGCTTTCCTGCTTTAAGAGTAAAGAGTGTAATTCTGTCGGGTTGGCAACCATCGCTTTTGTCTAGGCCAATTGTCTTGAGAATTGATGCAAACCTGGCAGAATTGAGACTTCATTTGACTACGTGCGGAGTGACAGGGAAGGGGTGCAGATTAAACTTGTTGATAGTTTGGTTGTAAAAATATTGTGACTTGCTTATTCATAGGCTTTTTTAAATACTAAATTCTGAAACAAATGTTTATTAATAATCAATCAAGTGCCATTTAAATTTTTTTGTTTTTTAACACACTCAAACTTACAATTAATTTGAACAGAAACAATTATTTTACACATACAAAAATACTAGAATTCTAATATTAAAAGAAAACTGACACAATCCTCAGCTTGTGTAAGAGTCAGATACGTCTTAAGATGGAGTACTCTGGTGGTACAGATCAGATCACTTTTTCTTGCCTTGACAGAGGGCAAAACTGACTTCACAACCTAGTGGCGGATGTTCTCTTCTCCTCCCTACATACAGCCCCTCTCTCACAGAAGAGACGTAGCTAGTCTTTCTCTACTCTATCGTTATTTTCATGGTAAATGCTCTACTGAACTACAATCTTTCATTTTGTTCTTCTGTGTACCTAGAACCAAACGAAACTTCCATGAGAAGAGCTTTCCCAGAACTTACCAAATGTATAAGTGCTTCCCTGCTGACTACAACTTAGTCGTCTTCAAATCAGCAAATACTTGTTGAGCCATCCTCTTAAGTAATCAAATCCTGCCCTTTTCACTCATTGTTTCATAACATTGTTCTATATCAAATTGACAATCTTGTTAACCCTTACCCTTGAGTGGCCTTTGGACCTTGATAAGTGGTGACTTATTAGTATACAAAATTTTTTTTTTTAAACATTTTTAGAACCTAGTATGACTTAAACTGAGTCGAATAGCAAAAAATAGTGCTCAATGTATATTTTGATGGACATTTCATGCTCTTTTTAAGTACTAAGCTATAAAACTGAAATTGGAATAAAAAAAGAGAAACCATTCTTGACCTAAAGTATGACAAAGACGTGCTTATATTTTTTATTCTGTATGAGCCAAACATTTTTTTTGCACTCATGTTTCATTTAAGGTTTGCCCCAAATATCTATAACTGTCTACGAATTCACGCAGAGATTTCATGAAAGCAGGTTAGTATTTCAGTCAGCTGACTCTTAGAATATGTTTTCTTTTTTTTTTTTTTAGAAGGAGGGGTAACCTATCCATACACAGCCAAAAAATGGTTCAGCGATAAAGCCCTCAATTGTGCAGATTGATACTTAGCATCTCTGCTTACTCTGGCACTGCTCACAGTCGTCAGGGTTTGAGTAGTGCACTCAGAGATTGTGCAACCCTTGCTTCATTATAAATTCCTAGACATCCTTTCTTAGGGTATCTATTGTCTCTATAGGCAGAAGTAGCCACCACCGCCACCATGTGGTCTATTCGCAAACTAACTATAATGCTACACTGTAGAAATATGTTAGGCATAGCCAAAAGCGGATGTTTTAACCTTAAGAGAATCAATTTTCAAGCATTGGTCCCCATTACCTCACGGGGATTGGTATCAGGAAGGGTATCTGGCGTACAGAAAATCTTGCCTCAACTAAGGACATGACTTCTTGTTGCAACAACATTCACCCTGGTTGGGTTGAGCCGATTTCTTCTCTGGCCTGCACTACATTCTGATGCATGGCAGTCCTGAGCAAGGTTGCATGAGATTGTTAACCAATCTGGATACCACTGTCGAAGGATCTGAGAGCTCAGCCATGCAATCCTTGATGGTTGTCCAGGTCCTCAGCTGTCCACCGATATGCTTGCGCCACCCACGCAAAGACGTAGGGAGGATTACATTGTGAATTCATTCTCCCTCTGGATGATGAGCTGCGTGCCAAACCATCGAAGACGTCGCTGCAAATGACAGCGACTTTAGATTGAGGTGTTGATGAAAATCAGCAGTTGGGATACGGCCGACCAATCGCAGAGTGAAATGACCATTATCTTGTTTATTGTCCCCTGTTGTTGTGTTATTAATATCTCTGTTAATAAATTATATATTTTATACAATCTTCTCTGTCATTGTTTGTTTCTTCAGCGTGTTTTGTTTGTTGATATCTTCTCTGTCATTGTTTGTTTCTTCAGCGTGTTTTGTTTGTTGATATCTTCTCTGAGACCCAAAACAAACTTCGGGAATAGATAACCACTTTTTAATTTTTTTTTTTTATTATTTCCATTTGAATCCAGAAAATTATTTATTTGTGTATGGTGATAACACGTTTCCTTGTGTGATCTGTCACATTACCAACATCTAATTACAAAGCCCTGATGGTGTCATACAGTAATTATTGTATGAGGCATTGGAATTATTTGATTATCTGGAGAAAACAAAAATAATTAGTAATCAAATTGGTGTTTATAGGTACAAAAAAAAAAAAACGGCATATTTTTTTTTTTTTTAGAAATTTCTTCCATGGACGTTGATCAGAGAATAATACGTCGAATAATAGACAAAGCCAAAATACTTTTATATGCATGGACGTCAGTGAAGAAAAGAAAAGTGTTTTATATTTAATGGATGAAGAGATGTTGAGAATATTATGAAAGAGAAATATTAAATTATGTAAATAGTGATGGAACATTAAAAGTCTTCAAAAAGCTTAAAAAAGAGAGAAAATTCTTGTCTACATAAAATTGGTCATCATATACTTATGAACATTTCATTCGAAGTAAAAACATGAGTCCAGTTTATAAACAACTAACAGATATATTTTTTTGAGATTACTAATACTACTCGTTTTCTTAGGTTGAATAGCAGACTTGCAAAATGAGATCTTTTATCCCGGCCAAATAAAATATAAATCCAATCAACACAATCCTTTAGCTAAGAGCCCCAAGGAGAAGCACACCGACCACACTGATTGCCAGCCCTCAGAAAACCCAACTTGTGTGTCATGCCCATCTGGAATATTTTCACTCCTCACCGGAAATCTTGGATTCTGGTCTTTCGCAGTGGTCACCTTTCGACCACCCAGAAGTTGACTACTGGAGATATCCACTAGAGATAACGGCTAGACAGTGCCCATGCAAAGGGGTTTATCTGAAGCCAATCTAGAAACATTACTTTTGTCAAGTAGGTTCATCTTAGCAGGATCCCCCCACCCTCCCCGTTTAATGAGGCACTTATTTTATTTCAAATAAAGGACAGTTTCTGTGTAGCCTAACTCACCTATCACCTACAACGTCTGCCATTCGCATGTAACACTAAAACATGCAGCCTACTGCATTTTTACATCCTGATATAGCTTCTCCTCGACTACTTGCCCCGTCAAGTCTAGAGAGAAAATGACTTGGAATGACAAGTAAGTGCACAATCAATGCTGTAAACTGCTGTGCCATTCCTACTTTCAATCTGGCTCCAAAAAGAATTAATAATAATTATTAAGTATTTTACGATTTAAAAAAATAAGTTTGTTTTTGTTGATTATTTTATTTACACAGTAACTATTCTACAAACATTTATTCTTGCGTCCAACTTCCCACTCATGTCCTTCAATAAATCTGGCACCTATCACAGTAGCCCCTTATGCTTCAGTGACAATATGCCTTGTTTGTGGTGAATAAAAGTTATAAAAAAATTTTAAAACAAAACAAAAGCATCTATATAATAATATGCTAAGCCATTTCATGTTTGTATGTGCGTTATCACCCGTCACCTCTTTTATTTATTTAAACAATATTTAGCTGACGATGACAATTATTTTTACAGAAGAAGAAAGAGTATTTTTTTCTTAATAATATTGACCCTGACATTTATTATTTCAAAAGGGATATTATTATTAACAGTAAATTATACAGATTGATGTAGAAAGCACTGTGGAATTTCCATGGGGTCCCGCTTGTACTTTGTATAATGCCACGCTTGTACTTTGTATAATGCCACGCTTGTACTTTGTATAATGCCACTGTTACTTGAGTGTTGTAAGATCTTGTTTTGCAATATAAAAAAAGATGATCAGTGATCTTGGAACATTGGTGGGATCATACGGCACCAGATGGAACCATATGTTCTCCAGTCATAAGATTTAAGGTTGTTTTTTTATAAACTCTGCCCTTGTAAATGACTTGCTTTGTTTAGCTGGTGGATAAAACGTCAACCTTGACCTCTAATCAGAACAAAAACTAGGTTAAACTTTCAAACTCCTGTGTTTATTTACTTTAAGTTTCTTTTTGTGTGTCTTATATCAGCCTGACTTTGTTTACACTTTGAAGCAGTTTAATTGGTTTCAGCAACCCAGTGTCAAGAAAAGTAATGTTACCTTGGACTTAGTCTTACTTTCTTTATACAAAGTTAGCATGAGGTTCGAATCAGGAAAAAATAAGAACAAGGATACCATTAGAGGACATTTTCATTTGTAAGTCAGCCATTTTATTTCTTAAACGATTTTTTTTGTTTTAATGATCTTAATTATTATAATAATAGATCTACAAGAATAGATTTAATTATAGATTTTAGATTGTCCTTGTATATGGTTTTCTCGTCATTTGAAATATTTGGTTGGCAACCAAGTTCCTGCCGTTTTTTTTATTTTTTATTTTTTTTTAATTCAAATTTAAAAGATTTAATAAAGAAATAACTAATTAATCAATAGTGTATTCTTCCTTGTTTACAACTTTTTCCCAAGAGTTTAAATACCTTGTTGGTAGAAATCAAAAAGCAAAAATAATACAAACAAAAAAGGTGTCGAAAATAGTCATTAACTCAACATTCTATTTTAATGCGAGTGATCTTCCGAGTTTCAACTTGTAGTTGATGTATTAAGTTCATGCATCACAGTGGATATAGTACTAAGTAAACTTCAGTTCTAAGTGACAGTCATCTGAAGGTTGAAGGTTCAATCCTCCGTGCGGGCGATACAAAGAATTGCGAATTACTGAAGACTTCTTTCCAGTCATGGCAGATGGAACAAGAGCATGCTACTCCTGTGGATTTTATGAAGGGTTCCGTTCAAAATTCCGTCCAGATTCCCGAGTTTGACAGAAAGATTCCGGAGTTCGACAAGGTACACCTGAAGAAGGTCGGAGGTTACATCGGCCGAAACGTTGTGATAAAAACATCCAAGATGAGAACAGTAGTCCAAATATACCAAATTCTACAAATTATCAATCCTCATCTCAAAAATTCCGAAACTTAAAAGGTTTAATAAAAAAAGACTAACAACTAATTAATCAATAATGTATTCTCCCTTGTTGTTTACAACTTCTTCGCAATGTTCAACAATGGGCCTTCATAAGCGGTGACTCGCTAGTACATAAAAGCAAAAAGATTTTCAATACCTCGTTGGTAGAAAGCTCAGGAGATGGTGTTGAAAATGTCCATTTTTCTTGACATTCAATGATCTGAAAATAAACAGAAATTAAGTTAAAATAATTCGAAAAAAAAAAAAAAAAACATAAAATAGATTCCAAAATAGAATTCTTGAAAAAAATAGATTCCAAAATTTGAAAACACAATAAATTCTAAAATTAAATAAAAAATGGCAGGAACTTAGTTGGCGACCCAATATAATTCATGATGTATTTAATTCGTATGTTACACACGTAAAACAAACAAACAAATAAAACCACAAGTTAAGAATGTATGCCCCCCCCCCCCTTACAGTCACTCATACTTGAATCATGTAAATAACCATGAATAAGAAATTTTCTTTCATTGTAGGGGGAAAAAAAAACTGATGCTTATTCATTATTTGTTTGTGATGCCTTTTTATACATTTCCCCTTTTTAATTATCTTCTCAATTCAACACTTAAAAATAAACTACTTCATAGAACATTTACACTATTAATAATATCAATATACAGATCAAATTCTTAAATATTTCACGCGGTAGTTCCTTCTTTATCCTACATTCATCAATTCTATTTTAAAATAATACTAACGAATTGCATACTCTCTCTCGATCTTTCTCTGGAGAGATTCGTCACATGATTGAGAACAGAACTTTCACCCAGGCGGCAGTTGTTCTGGTGTGTCAACACATTTGTGAATAAGCAGGTTTTACTGAAGTACTTGTTAAAGGCATTTTCAGGGATATAATTTTTTTTTGCTTTGCTTTTTTTTTGTGGGGAGGTTTTGCTGTCCTTCCACATACAGCACCTAGTATTCCTAAACGTGTTTGTGTCGTTGGGGCCCCACCACTAGCGTCTACATCTTAGTTAAATTCCCATCTTTCAAGTTCAGAATCTCGGCTAAGACTAACTCCATCGTATGATCCTTCAAACTTGTCTACTCGTCTCAAACCCTCTAACTTGAATCACTCCCCAAGCCGATCTACCCCCTCCCTTCTCGTCTGCTCTGTTTTCTTAAATATATCTACTCTTGACTGGAAATCCTAGATGTCCGGTCTTCCCTCAGTCTACTACCGGAACTGCCTACATCTGCCTGTTTTCTCAGCTACTCTCAGCTGACCACTCAGAAGCTAACAACTAATTGTCACAATGTCATTCGTCTGGGAAGTTCAAATGGATTCACCAGCTATTTTATTGTCATTCACTTATCTTACTTCCTCATCATTTTTGTATTGCCAATTATTTTCTAACTTAACATTTTCCGGCTGGTGGGGGGGCAGTCAATAGTATCACACATCTCCCATTTGTGATTTATTTCATTAATTACAAAACAAAAATCATACATTCATATTACATAATTTACATAATAGCAGAGACATGACAGAACAAGAAACCAGAACAATCGGACAAAACCAACTGATTGATCTCCAAATTGGGATCATAGGGGTGCATTTAATCCCCTTATGAGCCAAGAGAGAAGAGAAATCAATCTTACCCCTCCATTGGGGTACAAAAAAAATCAGGTCTTCTACCTTACCTTCCACCAAGAAGGCTTTTAAATCATCTCTCATAGCAGGCATTCTGCCATTTTGTTTTCTCCCCTCCTGCTCGTTTGTTTTTTCCCCTCTTACTCAGAGGACTTTATCAACACCTCTTACATTGTCAGCCATTTTTTTTTCAAATTTATAAACAATACACAGACAAAACAATTTTACAGCGACAAACATAAAACAGTGTCTCTTTATGGCACATAACATTTTTGACATAATAATATATCTCTGCATTTTTCTCTTTTTTTTTTTAGAACACATAAACAACAATGTTAGCCAAAACAACTGCAACATTTACAACACATAAGTCTCTTTTTTTTCTATCTGATTGTCTTTTTTTTTCTTTAAAGGTAAAATGAAAGAGTTTTTCTCCCCCTTCCGCACAAATCATTGGTTTTCCTCCCTTTTAGTTTACCTCCCATTTAGTTTACCTCCCATTTAGTTTACCTCCCATTTAGTTTAACTCTTTTTCCTTAAGTTTCCAAGCACATGTATTGTGGATCACACGTTGATAACAAAATCCCAACATTAAAACGGTGAGATTCTTAATTTTTCCCAGCTTGAAGCTACGACCATCACCATTTAAATTACTTAATTCCTAACCAATTACATTAGACTTTTCCCGAGTCTGCTACACATTATCAAATTTTTAGATACTATCTTTCACGTCCTTCTCTACTTTCTATTCCTTAACACAGGGTTCTCAGTCATTCTCCGCCTGCCATTTGGTCGTAGAATCGATTGCGTAACCTGTGTGAGGTGGAGGCTATAATCTCCAGACAGTGTTTCACTACGTCATATCCCTATCTAATATTTGAGTTCCCGGATGCCTTTTTCCTAGTACCTCACAGCAATATGTATTCTGCAAAATCCTCTGATCTATGACTTAAATGCAGAATTCCTCACTGCATTACCCATTTCCGTTCAGTGTTTCTTAACTACAACATCCCCACCCCCACCAATACGCAATGCACCATCAATCGACGAGCTCAGCCAACCGTCAAAGACTTTGTAAACTCCCTTAATAAGTCATGCATTATGTAATACTTCTTTCATAGAAGTTATTTTCCTAGTAACCCTATGTTCTTTCCTGTCTGTCAAACTATGGATGAATGAGTGCAGCATCCATATTTTGTTAGGAGACCTTTGTTGGTTGATATTGTGAATTTTCCACAAATCTTCCTCCTAGGCTTACATTCCAATAATGTAACTTATGTTATATTTTGGCATAATGTATACACGTTATATTTTGGCATAAACTGTACATGTTATATTTTGGTATAAGCTGTACACGTTATATTTTGGCATAAACTGTACACGTTATATTTTGGCATAAACTGTACACGTTATATTTTGGCATAATGTGTGTACACGTAATATTTTTGCATGTGTACACGTTATATTTTGGCATAAACTGTACACCTTATATTTTGACATAAACTGTACACCTTATATTTTGGCATGTGTACACGTTATATTTTGGCATGTGTACACATAATATTTTGGCATGTACACATTATGACGTGTACACATTATGCCAAAATATAACGTCTACACACAATATTTTGTAATATTTTTGCATGTGTACACGTAATATTTTGGCATGTGTACACGTAATATTTTGGCATGTGTACACGTAATATTTTGCATGTGTACACGTTATAACTGGCATGTATACACGTTATAACTGGCATGTGTACACGTAATATTTTGGCATAATGTGTACACGTAATATTTTGGCATAATGTGTACACGTAATATTTTGGCATAATGTGTACACGTAATATTTTTGCATGTGTACACGTAATATTTTGGCATAATGTGTACACCTGATATTTTGGCATGTGTACACGTAATATTTTGGCATGTATACACGTAATATTTTGGCATGTGTACACGTAATATTTTGGAATAAACTGTACACCTTATATTTTTTCATGTGTACACGTTATATTTTGGCATGTATACACGTTATATTTTGGCATGTGTACACGTTATATTTTGGCATGTGTACACGTTATATTTTGGAATATACTGTACACCTGATATTTTTGCATGTGTACGCATTATATTTTGGCATGTGTACACGTTATATTTTGGCATGTGTACACGTTATATATAAAATAATATTGACTGGTTTCTGGTATGTAGAATCAATGGCATGGATTGATTTGAAGCTTTCAGATAAGATATTTAAAATATGTACTTACTGAAAGTGTTAAAGAAAGAAAAAATATAAGCAAAAATGATTAAAAAAAAAAAATATTTATGTTGGAATGGGATTGTGTATATTTTTCGTATAATGCTTTTACCGAGATGTTAATGGAGGCATAGCGAAATAAGTAGGATAAATAAATGTAACTACAAACCCGGAACTGTAAACAATGCGTCTACTGTGACAGTTTAATCATTTGATACGTGTTGTGTAATTTCTTTTCATCTAAAAGTGTGTGTGTGCAAATAAAAACTAGTGCTTCATCTAAATTATGGCGAAGACACATACATTTTTTTTTAATTAAGTGGGAGGTGGCAGTGAGGAAGTGGCATAGACTGACAACTTGGTATGCAATGTCCGAATCGTATTGATTCAAAAACACCACTTTCATTAGAGATGTTGGCAACCTTCACATGAGTACCTGATTATATGAAGTGGGGGCAATGATGCCAGCAAAACAGAATTGAGTTTAAATGATTTGTTTTTAACTGTAATTATTTTAAGTCAATAATTACTTGCCTCCACACGAGGGCAGTTTCTTTGTTTTCTTCATCAAGACTGCGACATTGCGGGATGACATCATAATCGACATGGCATTGTCTCGGATGTTAGCTAGGGAGAATCACTGGAATATCCAAGGAATATCTCGGCCTGTTCCTACAAGTTTCTATCATCTATTCAATGTCTCCTATGTATCGGGACCGAGGACCCCCTGAAATGAGATAGGCTGGAAAATGAAACGATCAGTTAGTGAGCGGTATTTGTTGTTTCTTTTGGGTTTTGGAGAACTAATCCGTGGGTTCAGGATTGACAGCAGATGCCGCAATTCTTGATGGTGCAAAAGGGTCAGAGCAAGTGGGCGATCCATATGAGTGGCTTTCCTGCTTTAAGAGTAAAGAGTGTAATTCTGTCGGGTTGGCAACCATCGCTTTTGTCTAGGCCAATTGTCTCGAGAATTGATGCAAACCTGGCAGAATTGAGACTTCATTTGACTACGTGCAGAGTGACAGGGCAGGGGTGCAGATTAAACTTGTTGATAGTTTGGTTGTAAAAATATTGTAACTTGCTTATTCATAGGCTTTTTTTAATACTAAATTCTGAAACAAAAGTTTATTAATAATCAATCAAGTGCCATTTAAATTTTTTTTGTTTTTTAACACACTCAAACTTACAATTAATTTGAACAGAAACAATTATTTTACACATACAAAAATACTAGAATTCTAATATTAAAAGAAAACTGACACAATCCTCAGCTTGTGTAAGAGTCAGATACGTCTTAAGATGGAGTACTCTGGTGGTACAGCTCAGATCACTCTTTCTTGCCTTGACAGAGTGCAAAACTGACTTCACAACCTAGTGGCGGATGTTCTCTTCTCCTCCCTACATACAGCCCCTCTCTCACAGAAGAGACGTAGCTAGTCTTTCTCTACTCTATCGTTATTTTCATGGTAAATGCTCTACTGAACTACAATCTTTCATTTTGTTCTTCTGTGTACCTAGAACAAAACGAAACTTCCATGAGAAGAGCTTTCCCAGAACTTACCAGATGTATAAGTGCTTCCCTGCTGACTACAACTTAGTTGTCTTCAAATCAGCAAATACTTGTTGAGCCATCCTCTTAAGTAATCAAATCCTGCCCTTTTCACTCATTATTTCATAACATTGTTCTATATCAAATTGACAATCTTGTTAACCCTTACCCTTGAGTGGCCTTTGGACCTTGATAAGTGGTGACTTATTAGTATACAAAATTTTTTTTTTTTAAACATTTTTAGAACCTAGTATGACTAAAACAGAGTCGAATAGCAAAAAGTAGTGCTCAATGTTTATTTTGATGGACATTTCATGCTCTTTTTAAGTACTAAGCTATAAAACTGAAGTCGGAATAAAAAAAGAGAAACCATTCTTGACCTAAAGTATGACAAAGACGTGCTTATATTTTTTATTCTGTATGAGCCAAACATTTTTTTTGCACTCATGTTTCATTTAAGGTTTGCCCCAAATATCTATAACTGTCTACGAATTCACGCAGAGATTTCATGAAAGCAGGTTAGTATTTCAGTCAGCTGACTCTTAGAATATGTTTTCTTTTTTTTTTTTTTAGAAGGAGGGGTAACCTATCCATACACAGCCAAAAAATGGTTCAGCGATAAAGCCCTCAATTGTGCAGATTGATACTTAGCATCTCTGCTTACTCTGGCACTGCTCACAGTCGTCAGGGTTTGAGTAGTGCACTCAGAGATTGTGCAACCCTTGCTTCATTATAAATTCCTAGACATCCTTTCTTAGGGTATCTATTGTCTCTATAGGCAGAAGTAGCCACCACCGCCACCATGTGGTCTATTCGCAAACTAACTATAATGCTACACTGTAGAAATATGTTAGGCATAGCCAAAAGCGGATGTTTTAACCTTAAGAGAATCAATTTTCAAGCATTGGTCCCCATTACCTCACGGGATTGGTATCAGGAAGGGTATCTGGCGTACAGAAAATCTTGCCTCAACTAAGGACATGACTTGTTGTTGCAACAACATTCACCCTGGTTGGGTTGAGCCGACTTCTTCTCTGGCCTGCACTACATTCTGATGCATGGCAGTCCTGAGCAAGGTTGCGTGAGATTGTTAACCAATCGGGATACCACTGTCGAAGGATCTGAGAGCTCAGCCATGCAATCCTTGATGGTTGTCCAGGTCCTCAGCTGTCCACCGATATGCTTGCGCCACCCAGGCAAAGACGTAGGGAGGATTACATTGTGAATTCATTCTCCCTCTGGATGATGAGCTGCGTGCCAAACCATCGAAGACGTCGCTGCAAATGACAGCAACTTTAGATTGAGGTGTTGGTGAAAATCAGCAGTTGGGATACGGCCGACCAATCGCAGAGTGAAATGACCATTATCTTGTTTATTGTCCCCTGTTGTTGTGTTATTAATATCTCTGTTAATAAATTATATATTTTATACAATCTTCTCTGTCATTGTTTGTTTCTTCAGCGTGTTTTGTTTGTTGATATCTTCTCTGTCATTGTTTGTTTCTTCAGCGTGTTTTGTTTGTTGATATCTTCTCTGAGACCCAAAACAAACTTCGGGAATAGATAACCACTTTTTAATTTTTTTTTTTTATTATTTCCATTTGAATCCAGAAAATTATTTATTTGTGTATGGTGATAACATGTTTCCTTGTGTGATCTGTCACATTAGCAACATCTAATTACAAAGCCCTGATGGTGTCATACACTAATTATTGTATGAGGCATTGGAATTATTTGATTATCTGGAGAAAACAAAAATAATTAGTAATCAAATTGGTGTTTATAGGTACAAAAAATAAAAACGGCATATTTTTTTTTTTTAGAAATTTCTTCCATGGACGTTGATCAGAGAATAATACGTCGAATAATAGACAAAGCCAAAATACTTTTATATGCATGAATCAATTACATCTATACTTTTATATGCATGGACGTCAGTGAAGAAAAGAAAACTGTTTTAAATTTAATGGATGAAGAGATGTTGAGAATATTATGAAAGAGAAATATTAAATTATGTAAATAGTGATGGAACATTAAAAGTGTTATAAAAGCTTAAAAAAGAGAGAAAATTCTTGTCTACATAAAATTGGTCATCATATACTTATGAACATTTCATTCCAAGTAAAAACATGAGTCCAGTTTATAAACAACTAACAGATATATTTTTTTGAGATTACTAATACTACTCGTTTTCTTAGGTTGAATAGCAGACTTGCAAAATGAGATCTTTTATCCCGGCCAAATAAAATATAAATCCAATCAACACAATCCTTTAGCTAAGAGCCCCAAGGAGAAGCACACCGACCACACTGATTGCCAGCCCTCAGAAAACCCAACTTCTGTGTCATGCCCATCTGGAATATTTTCACTCCTCACTGGAAATCTTGGATTCTGGTCTTTCGCAGTGGTCACCTTTCGACCACCCAGAAGTTGACTACTGGAGATATCCACTAGAGATAACGGCTAGACAGTGCCCATGCAAAGGGGTTTATCTGAAGCCAATCTAGAAACATTACTTTTGTCAAGTAGGTTCATCTTAGCAGGATCCCCCCACCCTCCCCGTTTAATGAGGCACTTACTTTATTTCAAATAAAGGACAGTTTCTGTGTAGCCTAACTCACCTATCACCTACAACGTCTGCCATTCGCATGTAACACTAAAACATGCAGTCTACTGCATTTTTACATCCTGATATAGCTTCTCCTCGACTACTTGCCCCGTCAAGTCTAGAGAGAAAATGACTTGGAATGACAAGTGCACAATCAATGCTGTAAACTGCTGTGCCATTCCTACTTTCAATCTGGCTCCAAAAAGAATTAATAATAATTATTAAGTATTTTACGATTTAAAAAAATAAAAGTTTGTTTTTGTTGATTATTTTATTTACACAGTAACTATTCTACAAACATTTATTCTTGCGTCCAACTTCCCACTCATATCCTTCAATAAATCTGGCACCTATCACAGTAGCCCCTTATGCTTCAGTGACAATATGCCTTGTTTGTGGTGAATAAAAGTTATAAAAAATTTAAAAAACAAAACAAAAGCATCTATATAATAATATGCTAAGCCATTTCATGTTTGTATGTACGTTATCACCTGTCACCTCTTTTATTTATTTAAACAATATTTAGCTGACGATGACAATTATTTTTACAGAAGAAGAAAGAGTATTTTTTTCTTAATAATATTGACCCTGACATTTATTATTTCAAAAGGGATATTATTATTAACAGTAAATTATACAGATTGATGTAGAAAGCACTGTGGAATTTCCATGGGGTCCCGCTAGTACTTTGTATAATGCCACGCTTGTACTTTGTATAATGCCACGCTTGTACTTTGTATAATGCCACTGTTACTTGAGTGTTGTAAGACCTTGTTTTGCAATATAAAAAAAGATGATCAGTGATCTTGGAACATTGGTGGGGTCATACGGCACCAGATGGAACCATATGTTCTCCAGTCATAAGATTTAAGGTTGTTTTTTTTATAAACTCTGCCCTTGTAAATGACTTGCTTTGTTTAGTTGGTGGATAAAACGTCAACCTTGACCTCTAATCAGAACAAAAACTAGGTTAAACTTTCAAACTCCTGTGTTTATTTACTTTAAGTTTCTTTTTGTGTGTCTTATATCAGCCTGACTTTGTTTACACTTTGAAGCAGTTTAATTGGTTTCAGCAACCCAGTGTCAAGAAAAGTAATGTTACCTTGGACTTAGTCTTACTTTCTTTATACAAAGTTAGCATGAGGTTCGAATCAGGAAAAAATAAGAACAAGGATACCATTAGAGGACATTTTCATTTGTAAGTCAGCCATTTTATTTCTTAAACGATTTTTTTGTTTTAATGATCTTAATTATTATAATAGATCTACAAGAATAGATTTAATTATAGATTTTAGATTGTCCTTGTATATGGTTTTCTCGTCATTTGAAATATTTGGTTGGCAACCAAGTTCCTGCCGTTTTTTTTATTTTATTTTTTTTTTTAATTCAAATTTAAAAGATTGTCCTTGTATATGTTTTTTTTTGTCATTGGAAATATTTTGTTGGCAACTAAGTTCCCGCCGTTTTTTTTTTTGTTTTTTTTTTGTTTTTTTTGTTTTGTTTTTTTAAAAATTCACATTTAAAAGATTTAATAAAGAAATAACTAATTAATCAATAGTGTATTCTTCCTTGTTTACAACTTCTTCCCAAGAGTTTAAATACCTTGTTGGTAGAAATCAAAAAGCAAAAATAATACAAACAAAAAAGGTGTCGAAAATAGTCATTAACTCAACATTCTATTTTAATGCGAGTGATCTTCCGAGTTTCAACTTGTAGTTGATGTATTAAGTTCATGCATCACAGTGGATATAGTACTAAGTAAACTTCAGTTCTAAGTGACAGTCATCTGAAGGTTGAAGGTTCAATCCTCCGTGCGGGCGATACAAAGAATTGCGAATTACTGAAGACTTCTTTCCAGTCATGGCAGATGGAACAAGAGCATGCTACTCCTGTGGATTTTATGAAGGGTTCCGTTCAAAATTCCGTCCAGATTCCCGAGTTTGACAGAAAGATTCCGGAGTTCGACAAGGTACACCTGAAGAAGGTCGGAGGTTACATCGGCCGAAACGTTGTGATAAAAACATCCAAGATGAGAACAGTAGTCCGAATATACCAAATTCTACAAATTATCAATCCTCATCTAAAAAATTCCGAAACTTAAAAGGTTTAATAAAAAAAGACTAACAACTAATTAATCAATAATGTATTCTCCCTTGTTGTTTACAACTTCTTCGCAATGTTCAACAATGGGCCTTCATAAGTGGTGACTCGCTAGTACATAAAAGCAAAAAGATTTTCAATATCTCGTTGGTAGAAAGCTCAGGAGATGGTGTCGAAAATGTCCATTTTTCTTGACATTCAATGATCTGAAAATAAACAGAAATTAAGTTAAAATAATTCGAAAAAAAAACCCCAAAAACATAAAATAAATTCAAAAAATAGAATTCTTGAAAAAAATAGATTCCAAAATTTGAAAACACAATAAATTCTAAAATTAAATAAAAAATGGCGGGAACTTAGTTGGCGACCCAATATAATTCATGATGTATTTAATTTGTATGTTATACAAGTAAAACAAACAAACAAATAAAACCACAAACAAACAAACAAACAAGTAAAGCATGTATGCCCCCCCCCCCTTACAGTCACTCATACTTGAATCATGTAAACAACCATTAATCAGAAATTTTCTTTCATTGTAGGGGGAAAAAAAAAACTGATGCTTATTCATTATTTGTTTGTGATGCCTTTTTATACATTTCCCCGTTTTAATTATCTTCTCAATTCAACACTTAAAAATAAACTACTTAATAGAACATTTACACTATTAATAATATCAATATACAGATCAAATTCTTAAATATTTCACGCGATAGTTCCTTCTTTATCCTACATTCATCAATTCTATTTTAAAATAATACTAACGAATTGCATACTCTCTCTCGATCTTTCTCTGGAGAGATTCGTCACATGATTGAGAACAGAACTTTCACCCAGGCGGCAGTTGTTCTGGTGTGTCAACACATTTGTGAATAAGCAGGTTTTACTGAAGTACTTGTTAAAGGCATTTTCAGGGATATTTTTTTTTGCTTTGCTTTTTTTTTGTGGGGAGGTTTTGCTGTCCTTCCACATACAGCACCTAGTATTCCTAAACGTGTTTGTGTCGTTGGGGCCCCACCACTAGCGTCTACATCTTAGTTAAATTCCCATCTTTCAAGTTCAGAATCTCGGCTAAGACTAACTCCATCGTATGATCCTTCAAACTTGTCTACTCGTCTCAAACCCTCTAACTTGAATCACTCCCCAAGCCGATCTACTCCCTCCCTTCTCGTCTGCTCTGTTTTCTTAAATATATCTACTCTTGACTGGAAATCCTAGATGTCCGGTCTTCCCTCAGTCTACTACCGGAACTGCCTACATCTGCCTGTTTTCTCAGCTACTCTCAGCTGACCACTCAGAAGCTAACAACTAATTGTCACAATGTCATTCGTCTGGGAAGTTCAAATGGATTCACCAGCTATTTTATTGTCATTCACTTATCTTACTTCCTCATCATTTTTGTATTGTCAATTATTTTCTAACTTAACATTTTCCGGCTGGTGGTGGGGGGGGGGGGGGGCAGTCAATAGTATCACACATCTCCCATTTGTTATTTATTTCATAAATTACAAAACAAAAATCATACATTCATATTACATAATTTACATAATAGCAGAGACATGACAGAACAAGAAACAAGAACAATCGGACAAAACCAACTGATTGATCTCCAAATTGGGATCATAGGGGTGCATTTAATCCCCTTATGAGCCAAGAGAGAAGAGAAATCAATCTTACCCCTCGATTGGGGTACAAAAAAAATCAGGTCTTCTACCTTACCTTCCACCAAGAAGGCTTTTAAATCATCTCTCATAGCAGGCATTCCGCCATTTTGTTTTCTCCCCTCCTGCTCGTTTGATTTTTCCCCCTCTTACTCAGAGGACTTTATCAACACCTTACATTGTCAGCCATTTTTTTTTTCAAATTTATAAACAATACACAGACAAAACAATTTTACAGCGACAAACATAAAACAGTGTCTCTTTACGGCACATAACATTTTTGACATAATAATACATCTCTGCATTTTTCTCTTTTTTTTTTCAGAACACATAAACAACAATGTTAGCCAAAACAACTGCAACATTTACAACACATAAGTCTCTTTTTTTTTCTATCTGATTGTCTTTTTTTTTCTTTAAAGGTAAAATGAAAGAGTTTTTCTCCCCCTTCCGCACAAATCATTGGTTTTCCTCCCTTTTAGATTACCTCCCATTTAGTTTACCTCCCATTTAGTTTAACTCTTTTTCCTTAAGTTTCCAAGCACATGTATTGTGGATCACATGTTGATAACAAAATCCCAACATTAAAACGGTGAGATTCCTAATTTTTCCCAGCTTGAAGCTACAACCACCACCATTTAAATTACTTAATTCCTAAACAATTACATTAGACTTTTCCCTAGTCTGCTACACATGATCAAATTTTTAGATACTATCTTTCACGTCCTTCTCTACTTTCTATTCCTTAACACAGGGTTCTCAGTCATTCTCCGCCTGCCATTTGGACGTAGAATCGATTGCGTAATATTTTGGCATGTGTACACGTTATATTTTGGCATGTGTACACGTTATATTTTGGCATAAACTGTACACGTAATATTTGGCATGTGTACACGTAATATATTGGCATGTGTACACGTTATATTTTGGCACGTGTACACGTTATATTTTGCAATAAACTGTACACGTTATATTTTGCAATAACCTGTACACGTAATATATTGGCATGTGTACACGTAATATATTGGCATGTGTACACGTAATATATTGGCATGTGTACACGTTATATTTTTGCATGTGTACACGTTATATTTTGCAATAAACTGTACACGTTATATTTTGCAATAACCTGTACACGTAATATTTGGCATGTGTACACGTAATATATCAGTATATTTAGCATGTGCACACGTTATATTGTGGCATGTGTACACGTTATATTTTGGCATGTGTACACGTTATATTTTGCAATAAACTGTACACGTTATATTTTGCAATAACCTGTACACGTAATATTTGGCATGTAACGTAATATATTGTAATATAACGTGTAACGTAATATAACGTAATATATTGGCATGTAACGTAATATAACGTAATATATTGGCATGTGTACACGTAATATTTGGCATGTGTACACGTAATATATTGGCATGTGTGCACGTTATATTTTGCAATAAACTGTACACGTTATATTTTGCAATAACCTGTACACGTAATATTTTGCAATAACCTGTACACGTAATATTTGGCATGTGTACACGTAATATATTGTAATATAACGTGTAACGTAATATAACGTAATATATTGGCATGTAACGTAATATAACGTAATATATTGGCATGTGTACACGTAATATTTGGCATGTGTACACGTAATATATTGGCATGTGTGCACGTTATATTTTGCAATAAACTGTACACGTTATATTTTGCAATAACCTGTACACGTAATATTTTGCAATAACCTGTACACGTAATATTTGGCATGTGTACACGTAATATATTGGCATGTGTACACGTAATATATTGGCATGTGTACACGTTATATTGTGGCATGTGTACACGTTATATTTTGGCATGTGTACACGTAATATTTTGGCATGTGTACACGTAAGATTTTGGCATGTGTACACGTAATATTTTGACATGTATACACGTTATTTTTTGGCATGTGTACACGTAATATTTTGGCATGTGTACTCGTTATATTTTGGCATAATGTGTACACGTTATATTTTGGCATAATGTGTACACGTTATATTTTGGCATAATGTGTACACGTTATATTTTGGCATAATGTGTACACGTTATATTTTTATATATATGCCCAGGTGTTTATTCCTTTTACTAGATTTCTACTATATAGTTTCATTCTAAGAGTGTCCTTGTTCTTCTCAAGTATTCTTTTTCAATCTTCTCTTTAATTTCTGTAGATTTAATAGTATCTACTTCCAGAACTCTAAAATATTTATAGCTATCATGTTTGCCAAGCACCCTCATCTCCTCCGCTGTTTCCAGTCTCCCCCTTTTCAACACTAGCAGTGCACACTTTTTCATTCCGAATTCTATTTAAATGTCCTCGCTGAATATTCTGGTCTTGTTCATCAGCTTTTCCAGTTCCTTTTTTCTTTTTGCAAATAGCTTCAGGTCGTCCATGTACATAAGGTGGTGTATTCTTTGTTCTGTGTCTGTAAACTTGTATCCTGCATCACATTTCCTGAGTCATGTTGAGTGACATCATGACTATCACCACTACTCTTTAGTAGTGGTGATAGTAGAGTTGGGAGGTTTTGAAATTTTGGTTTCGGTATCGGTTTCGGTTTTTTTCCCTTAAAACCTCGGTTTACGGTTCGGTTTTTCGGTTTTGTTGAAAAAAAATTTTTTACTATGGAAGCTATTCATTCTGTTGTGTGATGATTAGTTATTATTCAACGTTTAGTTGAATTATGCCACTGTTTCGATAATTTTGTGACTGAATCATTCTCCATGATATGAATCATAAGTTTTAAGGTGTTGACTGTTGTAATCAAAGTTCTGATACCTTTTTAACAGTTAACTCGTTAAAACAGTGACCAAAGATTCATGAAAGATTTCTGAAGAATAAAACTGAGTTTGAATATACATTCTATCTAATTCTTTAACCCATCAGAAGCTAAAATATAACTCAGAAATGCAAGAAATTAAAAAACGAAAATTTATTTAAACAAACAAAATAATTTTACAAATAAAATTAAGCAAAAATGATGATGAAAATGAAATATTGTCAAAATTATTTGACAGATACAAATTTTAATTTTTTTATAGGTGAAAATGTTTGCAAGACGTTGTGTTTTGTCGCGTAAAATAAACACACCATATACTTCTCGAATTGCCGGTGTTGACTGTTGGGATGTCTGTCATTTTGTGTGCTCGAAGTTCTGTCAACTGGTGCGTGTTGGGGTTAATATTTGTTTTTAAGACAGGGTAATAAAACTTTATAGACATGCGTAAAAGACTAGTAGTACAACTGAAAACCGCGCCAAGGGAAAAGGAAGGATGGTTAAAAAAAAGTAGAGATTATTAATTCATCTAAAGTCATTTTTTAAGCTTTAAGGTAATTTTAGTCATAGAATTCATGACTTGGATTAAAGTTTAATAATTAAACTTTCGAATAAATTGTCAACTCTAAATAAATACCATATTAACAATTTAGTAAAATATAAATCGTTGCATAGTCTACTTTTTGAATAACCCATTTTTGGGAGAGAAAACGGTATAGTTGAGAGATAGTTCTCTAGAAATTACAATTTATGTATGAAGTGGCTTTTCAAAAGTAAACAATGAAATGCCTAATGTTTAAAATAATTTTAAAAATCCGAATAAAGTGACATTAGCATTGGCAACTACTTTTTTTCTTTTTAAATGTTTATACTTACTCACTACTTTTCGTTTATTTACTTTTACAAGTATTTTTTCAAAATTTCATTTTAATAACTTATTTTTTTAGATAACTCTGAAACAAACAAATAATTATTTTACAATTTTTAGTTGAATCAAATAGATTTTCGACATCATACGGAACGCGTTTGATTTTTTCTTTTTCATTTGAAAATAGTTTATGCTAAAAATACGATGTCATGTTGTCTGTCGTATTTCTCTCTTTTTCATTTGAAAATTCAAAATGTTAATAAACAAATTGTAAACAAAGATTTCTTCCTACAAGTAGCAATACACATGAAAAAATTTAAATTGCTTAAAATATCTCAATAATGGCATACATAGGAAGAGCTTGATGATCTAAGAAAGAATCTTTTTAAATTTTTTAAATCTGACTAAAAATAAGGAAGTTATAACTATTTTTGTGCCTCGCACAATTGGATATTTTCCCCTCTTTAATACCATATGCGTTTCGTCACATTTTTTACACTATTTTTTCAGTAAAAATGTTATATCTTTGTTAAAACACAAGATTAAGCAATGAAATTTACCATATAAGGGTATTTTTGTACAAGGAATCAGAATATGCCACTGAAAATCTCCAGAAATTAATGGTTTCCAAGTAATCTGCACTAAGTGCACATAAATATGCTGCAATACCTTAAAAATACCATGAATCCATTAAAAGAAAGAAGTTAGAAAACTCAAAGTTGAATTGTAATACATTTTATGTACAAGAAACTAAAATCTAATACTAGGACTGTTTAAAAATGAATATATTGCAAGATTTCTGTAGCATTATTGTAGATTTACACCTTCTGCTAACTCACCCCCTTACCTCCCCAAAATATGAGATTCTACTTTTTTTATTTAGGCAATTACATGTTAACACCCTGAAAAACTTGGCAAAAAGAAAGAAACAAAAACAATTATTTTAGAATTTAAAGTGGGGATCAGTTTCACATAAAATAATCCCCCATTTCAAGGCCATTCTAGCGTTTTAGGACAGTTAATTATTTTTTCTATGGGAGATAAATCCTGTGCGTTTTTCTTGTTTTTTGTTTTTTTTCTGTTTTTTTAGACGATTATAAGGGTTTTTGTGGGAGGAGGGGGGCTTACCACTTGAACTTCAGGTTAGTGGTAGGGCTAGGGGCAATTAAGTGTGAACACCCAGAAAGAAAAAAAAACAATTCATTTAGAATTTCGAGTGGGGGATTAGTTTCACATATATTTAATGTAGAATAATTCACAATTTCCGGGCCATTCTAGCGTTTTAGGGCATTAATCAATTTTTTTCTATGGCAAATAAATCCTGTGCGTTTTTTTTTATGGGCGTCTGCTTTTTTTTTTTTTTAGACGATTATGTGTGGTTTTAATGGGCTTTTTTGTAGGATTAGGGCTTCCTACTCGGACTTAGGGTTAGTGATAAGGTTAAGGAAGGGGTTTTGTTTTGGATGGAGGTTGCCATTCGGACTTAGTGTTAGAGTTAAGGGAGTTTTTTAGGAGTGGCTTGCCACTCATATTTAAGGTTAATGGTACGATACGTTCAAGATGGCATTTTTAGGAGGTGGGCTTGTTAGTCGTACCTAGAGTTAATGGTAGAGTAATTATTTATTTTATAAATTTCACTAAAAGGCAAGAATGGCCGGGAAATCGGAGATCATTTTACATTAAATTTATATGCGAAACTGATCCCCCCACTCTAAATTCTAAACTATTTTTTGTTGTTTTGTTTTTTCTTTTTTCGCCAAGACTTAAAGACGTAATCGCCTAAAAAAGTAGAATCTTAATTTTTTTTTTTTAAATTGGCGACTAGAAATTCATTACTACTAGAAGTTCGAAAGTTGAGTGAAAACCAGTATTTTTTAAAGTATTTTTTATAAAAGAACCAAATAGGATTAACTTTTTTTAAAAGTATTTTTATCTTTTTTTACAAGACGCTGCTGCTGATTGATTGTTATATCAGCAATACTAGTAGCCATTGTTGACTTTCGCTCAAAAAAAGGACAATATTTTTTAGGATAAGATAATTTAAAATTACTATTACCGAAAGACAAAACAACGTACAATTATAATTTTAATGCATAAAAAAAGATGAAAGATTAATTTATTTACTAGTTGGGTACGAAAAATGTAACAACATTTTCTATATTCATATTTTAAAATGTTTAAAATTCGTTCTAGAATGAAAATAAACAAAAATTGCCTCGTGTTTATAGCAGTAATTGCAGTAATATATTTGTTCAATCTGTTCTCTTACTAATATAACATTTTTTGGTAATATTCAATTTTATTCAAATCGGAAAATCTTTTCAACCGTGTTTCCTTGTATATGGTGGCTTACTGTAATAAAAACACAATACCGAACGGTTACGGTTTAAAAAAAAAAAACCGATTCGGTATACGGTATGGAGACGAAACCGAAAAACCGCGGTTTTTCGGTAAAACCGCCCATCTCTAGGTGATAGTCTCCTTGGAATATACCTCTCTGTATTCTTATCTCCGTCAGGTGTTGTCTTCCAACTGTCACTTCCAGTCTCGATGTTCCAATTGCTTTCATTATAATATTCATAATTTTTTCGGATATCTTGTACATTATTATTATTATTATTATTATTTACTCACTAGGAGTTCTCACATGAGTCATTACCATTGATTGATCGCTGGTACCAACAGATAGTGTTCCCTGGAGTCTGAAAGATAACAAGTCGCTCCAGATCTCCAGCACTCTCCATTTCTTTTGATAATCATTGAAAATCACTTTGTATTCTCGCAACAGCTGTTTACCATTGATACCGGCAGTTGACTTTCTCTGGAATTTGAGTGGTAATAAGCCTCTTCATGATTTCAGTATTTTTTTATGTTACCAACCGATGCCATTTTCTTTTCGATGGGGGAGGGGGGGGGGATATAAGATTTATTTTTTAAAAGACTGACAGGGTGGAAATTTAAAAAGAATTCTCATAATCCCTTTCCTCCTGGCAAGTATTATTATCTATATATTAATGTGTGTATTCGTGTGTCACGCTTACATCAAAAGCTCTGCTCATGCGTGCCGCACCTAGATTTGGACAAAGCATTCAAGTCACCTAATTTTTGTAATATTTTGAAGTATTTCCCTTTGGCGCAACGATTAGCGACGTAGGATTTTGACGGCGGTCCGACTGGCTTATACTTCAATCCCAACCAACCTCTAAGATTTTTTTTTTCTACATCAAGGGGGGGGGGGTAGAGAGGGGACAACCGGGAAAACACATATTAATACATAGCATGTGTATTATTTTGTGTGTCACGCTTCTATCAAAAGCAACGACCTTCCTAATCTTTGTATGCTACTCATGAATGACCATTAATAAAGCTCAGGGACAGACTTTCAATAAGGTTGGGATCTACCTACTACAAACTTGCTTTACTCATGGACAATTTTATGTAGCCTTCTCAAGAACAAGGTCTATGAACAGTGTAAGAGTGAAAATTCTTCCTCAGAATAATTCTACTCATGGCCAGAGAAGAGAAACTACCTACACTAGAAATATTGTATATAAAGAAGTTTTGTAAATTGTTTCATGTATTGTTCATTTTTAAAAATAAATATACAAGTCAAATCTTATCATATTTTATTCAAACATGTATAGGTTAGGAATTATTTCGTGTAATTTACACGGGTCTTGCTAGTTATTATTATAATTATTTTATTACCCCCTGTGGTGTCTGTCTGCCCAGGGATCAAATTGAAACAAAGCCTTATAATAAGATCAAAAACTCTTAGACTTGTTTTCATTTTACAATATGTATGGTAAATGTCAAAATAACTTTTTACTTTCTGACGTGAATATTAATTAGCAATTTACCATAGATAAAATATTTTCACTGTTAATATTTGTTGCCTCGCATTCAGAAATTCCAATCTGCAGACAACAAAACATTAATTTTCTATTATTTTAGATTACCATGATTATCAGACATTGCCCAGAAGCATTGACAACAAAACTTAAAAAGTGTGTGTAACATGTCTTTTAAAACTTCTCTCTCTATATCTACCCTCTCTATCTATCCCCTCCCCCTCGCTCTTTCTCTCACACCCCCTGTCATTTTTTTCTGGCAACTGGAAAAAAATCGTTGACGAATTACTACATAATAACATTAAAAAATTGCTTTAAATATTGACCCCCCCCTCCGATTATTTTTGTTCTTGTTGACCCCCAAAATATGAATATTAAAAATAAATATGTATGGTTTTTGACCTTTAACTGGATACAGACAACTTTGCTTTATATAATAGATTAGCAAATATATGCTCCCTCAAGTCCCATATTTTTGCTAGGCTGGGAGGACGATATAATGGTGAACGAACTGCATACACTGCAGCAGATAATGACTGAGGGGATGATATCATGATGAACGAACACTACTCCCCAAAGGAGGGGTTAATGCCTGGGACAATATTATGACATCAGAATAGATAGTACACTACTCTCCATGTTGGACGTTGATCAGAGAATAATACGTCGAATAATCAATTACATCTATACTTTTATATACATGGACGTCAGTGAAGAAAAGAAAACGGTTTTAAATTTAATGGATGAAGAGATGCTGAGAATATTATGAAAGGGAAATATTAAATTATGTAAATAGTGATGGAACATCAAAAATTCCGAAACTTAAAAGGTTTAATAAAAAAAGACTAACAACTAATTAATCAATAATGTATTCTCCCTTGTTGTTTACAACTTCTTCGCAATGTTCAACAATGAGCCTTCATAAGTGGTGACTCGCTAGTACATAAAAGCAAAAAGATTTTCAATACCTCGTTGGTAGAAAGCTCAGGAGATGGTGTCGAAAATGTCCATTTTTCTTGACATTCAATGATCTGAAAATAAACAGAAATTAATTGTTGTTTATAAACAACTAACAGATATATTTTTTTGAGATTACTAATACTACTCGTTTTCTTAGGTTGAATAGCAGACTTGCAAAATGAGATCTTTTATCCCGGCCAAATAAAATATAAATCCAATCAACACAATCCTTTAGCTAAGAGCCCTAAGGAGAAGCACACCGACCACACTGATTGCCAGCCCTCAGAAAACCCAACTTCTGTGTCATGCCCATCTGGAATATTTTCACTCCTCACCGGAAATCTTGGATTCTGGTCTTTCGCAGTGGTCACCTTTCGACCACCCAGAAGTTGACTACTGGAGATATCCACTAGAGATAACGGCTAGACAGTGCCCATGCAAAGGGGTTTATCTGAAGCCAATCTAGAAACATTACTTTTGTCAAGTAGGTTCATCTTAACAGGATCCCCCCACCCTCCCCGTTTAATGAGGCACTTATTTTATCTTCTTCTCTTATATAAAGGGCAGTTGTCTGTATGTCTGTTTGTTTGTTTCTGGGAGCATAATATCTCAAAATTACAAAAAAAAAAAAATGTCCCCGGGGGTCAATGGGACCAGTTTTTGGGGGCGCGTCTGGTTTTTTGAAACTTCTTCAATGTTATTTACTGGTGATGTTGAAATCAGCCAATGTATTCATGTAACAACTTGATAAAAATGCACTGTGTACACGTTATATTTTGGCATAAACTGTACACGTTATATTTTGGCATAAACTGTACACGTTATATTTTGGCATAAATCGTACACGTTATATTTTGGCATACACGTTATATTTTGGCATAATGTGTACACGTTATATTTTGGCATGTGTACACGTAATATTTTGATCAGAGAATAATACGTCGAATAATCAATTACATCTAAATAGTTAACCTCCCATTTAGTTTAACTCTTTTTCCTTAAGTTTCCAAGCACATGTATTGTGGATCACACGTTGATAACAAAATTCCAACATTAAAACGGTGAGATTCCTAATTTTTCCCAGCTTGAAGCTACGACCACCACCATTTAAATTACTTAATGCCTAGCCAAAATACTTTTATATGCATGGACAGTGAAGAAAAGAAAACTGTTTTAAATTTAATGGATGAAGAGATGTTGAGAATATTATGAAAGAGAAATATTAAATTATGTAAATAGTGATGGAACATCAAAAATTCCGAAACTTAAAAGGTTTAATAAAAAAAGACTAACAACTAATTAATCAATAATGTATTCTCCCTTGTTGTTTACAACTTCTTCGCAATGTTCAACAATGAGCCTTCATAAGTGGTGACTCGCTAGTACATAAAAGCAAAAAGATTTTCAATACCTCGTTGGTAGAAAGCTCAGGAGATGGTGTCGAAAATGTCCATTTTTCTTGACATTCAATGATCTGAAAATAAACAGAAATTAAGTTAAAATAATTCGAAAAAAAAAAACCCCCCAAAACATAAAATAAATTCAAAAAATAGAATTCTTGAAAAAAATAGATTCCAAAATTTGAAAACACAATAAATGCTAAAATTAAATAAAAAATGGCGGGAACTTAGTTGGCGACCCAATATAATTCATGATGTATTTAATTTGTATGTTACACAAGTAAAACAAACAAACAAATAAAACCACAAACAAACAAACAAACAAACAAACAAGTAAAGCATGTATGCCCCCCCCCCCCTTACAGTCACTCATACTTGAATCATGTAAACAACCATTAATCAGAAATTTTTTTTCATTGTAGGGGGGGAAAAAAAACTGATGCTTATTCATTATTTGTTTGTGATGCCTTTTTATACATTTCCCCTTTTTAATTATCTTCTCAATTCAACACTTAAAAATAAACTACTTCATAGAACATTTACACTATTAATAATATCAATATACAGATCAAATTCTTAAATATTTCACGCGATAGTTCCTTCTTTATCCTACATTCATCAATTCTATTTTAAAATAATACTAACGAATTGCATACTCTCTCTCGATCTTTCTCTCTGGAGAGATTCGTCACATGATTGAGAACAGAACTTTCACCCAGGCGGCAGTTGTTCTTGTGTGTCAACACATTTGTGAATAAGCAGGTTTTACTGAAGTACTTGTTAAAGGCATTTTCAGGGATATAATTTTTTTTTTGCTTTGCTTTTTTTTTTGTGGGGAGGTTTTGCTGTCCTTCCACATACAGCACCTTATATTCCTAAACGTGTTTGTGTCGTTGGGGCCCCACCACTAGCGTCTACATCTTAGTTCAATTCCCATCTTTCAAGTTCAGAATCTCGGCTAAGACTAACTCCATCGTATGATCCTTCAAACGTGTCTACTCGTCTCAAACCCTCTAACTTGAATCACTCTCCAAGCCGATCTACCCTCTCCCTTCTCGTCTGCTCCGTTTTCTTAAATATATCTACTCTTGACTGGAAATCCTAGATGTCCGGTCTTCCCTCAGTCTACTACCGGAACTGCCTACATCTGCCTGTTTTCTCAGCTACTCTCAGCTGACCACTCAGAAGCTAATTTTTTTTTCAAATTTATAAACAATATACAGACAAAACAATTTTACAGCGACAAACATAAAACAGTGTCTCTTTACGGCACATAACATTTTTGACATAATAATATATCTCTGCATTTTTCTCTCTTTTTTTTTCAGAACACATAAACAACAATGTTAGCCAAAACAACTGCAACATTTACAACACATAAGTCTCTTTTTTTTCTATCTGATTGTCTTTTTTTTTCTTTAAAGGTAAAATAAAGGAGTTTTTCTCCCCCTTCCGCACAAATCATTGGTATTCCTCCCTTTTAGTTTACCTCCCATTTAGTTTACCTCCCATTTAGTTTAACTCTTTTTCCTTAAGTTTCCAAGCACATGTATTGTGGATCACACGTTGATAACAAAATCCCAACATTAAAACGGTGAGATTCTTAATTTTTCCCAGCTTGAAGCTACGACCACCACCATTTAAATTACTTAATTCCTAACCAATTACATTAGACTTTTCCCTAGTCTGCTACACATTATCAAATTTTTAGATACTATCTTTCACATCCTTCTCTACTTTCTATTCCTTAACACAGGGTTCTCAGTCATTCTCCGCCTGCCATTTGGTCGTAGAATCGATTGCGTAACCTGTGTGAGGTGGAGGCTATAATCTCCAGACAGTGTTTCACTACGTCATATCCCTATCTAATATTTGAGTTCCCGGATGCCTTTTTCCTAGTACCTCACAGCAATATGTATTCTGCAAAATCCTCTGATCTATGACTTAAATGCAGAATTCCTCACTGCATTACCCATTTCCGTTCAGTGTTTCTTAACTACAACATCCCCACTCCCACCAATACGCAATGCACCATCAATCGATGAGTCCAGCCAACCGTCAAAGACCTTGTAAACTCCCTTAATAAGTCATGCATTATGTAATACTACTTTCATAGAAGTTATTTTCCTAGTAACCCTATGTTATGTCAAACTATGGATGAATGAGTGCAGCATCCATATTTTGTTAGGAGACCTTTGTTGGTTGATATTGTGAATTTTCCACAAATCTTCCTCGTAGGCTTACATTCCAATAATGTAAGTTATGTTATATTTTGGCATAATGTGTACACGTAATATTTTGGCATAAACTGTACATGTTATATTTTGGCATAAACTTTACATGTTATATTTTGGCATAATGTGTACACGTAATATTTTGGCATGTGTACACGTTATATTTTGGTATAAACTGTACACGTTATATTTTGGCATGTGTACACCTGATATTTTGGCATGTGTACACGTAATATTTTGGCATGTGTACACGTTATATTTTGGCATGTGTACACGTTATATTTTGGCATGTGTACACGTAATATTTTGGCATGAACAGTACACGTAATATTTTGGCATGAACAGTACACGTAATATTTTGGCATGTGTACACGTAATATTTTGGCATGTGTACACGTTATATTTTGGCATGTGTACACGTAATATTTTGGCATGTGTACACGTTATAGTTTGGCATGTGTACACGTAATATTTTGGCATGTGTACACGTTATATTTTGACATAAACTGTACACCTGATATTTTGGCATGTGTACACGTAATATTTTGGCATGTGTACACGTTATATTTTGGCATGTGTACACGTAATATTTGGCATGAACAGTACACGTAATATTTTGGCATGAACAGTACACGTTATATTTTGGCATGTGTACACGTAATATTTTGGCATGAACAGTACACGTAATATTTTGGCATGAACAGTACACGTAATATTTTGGCATGTGTACACGTAATATTTTGGCATGTGTACACGTTATATTTTGACATAAACTGTACACCTGATATTTTGGCATGTGTACACGTAATATTTTGGCATGTGTACACGTTATATTTTGGCATGTGTACACGTAATATTTGGCATGAACAGTACACGTAATATTTTGGCATGAACAGTACACGTTATATTTTGGCATGTGTACACGTAATATTTTGGCATGAACAGTACACGTTATATTTTGGCATGTGTACACGTTATAGTTTGGCATGTGTACACGTAATATTTTGGCATGTGTACACGTTATATTTTGACATAAACTGTACACCTGATATTTTGGCATGTGTACACGTAATATTTTGGCATGTGTACACGTTATATTTTGGCATGTGTACACGTAATATTTTGGCATGAACAGTACACGTAATATTTTGGCATGAACAGTACACGTAATATTTTGGCATGTGTACACGTAATATTTTGGCATGTGTACACGTAATATTTTGGCATGTGTACACGTAATATTTTGGCATGTGTATACGTTATATTTTGGCATGTGTACACGTTATATTTTGGCATGTGTACACGTAATATTTTGGCATAAACTGTACACCTTATATTTTGGCATGTGTACACGTTATATTTTGGCATAATGTGTACACATTATATTTTGGCATGTGTACACATTATACTTTGGTATAAACTGTACACGTTATATTTTTGCATAAACTGTACACGTTATATTTTTGTTTATGTTTATTCCTTTTACTAGATTTCTACTATATAGTTTCGTTTCTAAGAGTTTCCTTGTTCTTCTCAAGTATTCTTTTTCAATTTTCTCTTTAATTTCTGTAGATTTAGTAGTATCTACTTCCAGAACTCTAAAATATTTATAGCTATCATGTTTGCCAAGCACCCTCATCTCCTCCGCTGTTTCCAGTCTCCCCCTTTCCAACACTTCCATTCCGAATTCTATTTAAATGTCCTCGCTGAATATTCTGGTCTTGTTCATCAGCTTTTCCAGTTCCTTTTTTCTTTTTGCAAATAGCTTCAGGTTGTCCATGTACATAAGGTGGTTTATTCTTTGTTCTGTGTCGGTAAACTTGTATCCTGCATCACATTTCCTGAGTCATGTTGAGTGACATCATGACTATCATCACTACTCTTTAGTAGTGGTGATAGTCTCCTTGGAATATACCTCTCTGTATTCTTATCTCCGTCAGGTGTTTTCTTCCAACTGTCACTTCCAGTCTCGATGTTCCAATTGCTTTCATTATAATATTCATAATTTTTTCGGATATCTTGTACATTATTATTATTATTATTATTATTATTTACTCACTAGGAGTTCTCACATAATCCCTTTCCTCTTGGCAAGTATTATTATCTATATATTAATGTGTGTATTCGTGTGTCACGCTTACATCAAAAGCTCTGCTCATGCGTGCCGCACCTAGATTTGGAAAAAGCATTCAAGTCACCTAATTTTTGTAATATTTTCAAGTATTTCCCTTTGGCGCAACGATTAGCGACGTAGGATTTTGACGTCGGTCCGACTGGTTTATACTTCAATCCCAACCAACTTCTAAGATTTTTTTTTTCTACATCAAAGGGGGGGGGGGTAGAGAGGGGACAACCGGGAAAACACATATTAATACATAGCATGTGTATTATTTTGTGTGTCACGCTTATATCAAAAGCAACGACCTTCCTAATCTTTGTATGCTACTCATGAATGACCATTAATAAAGCTCAGGGACAAACTTTCAATAAGGTTGGGATCTACCTACCACAAACTTGCTTTACTCATGGACAATTTTATGTAGCCTTCTCAAGAACAAGGTCTATGAACAGTGTGAGAGTGAAAATTCTTCCTCAGAATAATTCTACTCATGGCCAGAGAAGAAAAACTACCTTCACTAGAAATATTGTATATAAAGAAGTTTTGTAAATGGTTTCATGTATTGTTCATTTTTTAACATAAATATACAAGTCAAATCTTATCATATTTTATTCAAACATGTATAGGTTAGGAATTATTTCGTGTAATTTACACGGGTCTTGCTAGTTATTATTATAATTATTTTATTACCCCCTGTGGTGTCTGTCTGCCAAATTGAAACAAAGCCTTATAATAAGATCAAAAACCCTTAGACTTGTTTTCATTTTACAATATGTATGGTAAATGTCAAAATAACTTTTTACTTTCTGACGTGAATATTAATTAGCAATTTACCATAGATAAAATATTTTCACTGTTAATATTTGTTGCCTCGCATTCAGAAATTCCAATCTGCAGACAACAAAACATTAATTTTCTATTATTTTAGATTACCATGATTATCAGACATTGCCCAGAGGCATTGACAACAAAACTTAAAAAGTGTGTGTAACATCTGTCTTTTAAAACTTCTCTCTCTATATCTACCCTCTCTATCTATCCCCTCCCCCTCGCTCTTTCTCTCACACCCCCTGTCACTTTTTTCTGGCAACTGGAAAAAAATCGTTGACGAATTACTACATAATAACATTAAAAAATTGCTTTAAATATCGACCCACCCCCCGATTATTTTTGTTTTTGTTGACCCCCAAAAAATGAATATTAAAAATAAATGTGCCTAATATTATGTCTGAGGCAGTGGTGAAAAAGAATATATCAGCTGTATGGGTTTGTCTTGTATAGTTTTTGACCTTTAACTGGATACAGACAACTTTGCTTTATATAATAGATTAGCAAATATATGCTCCCTCAAGTCACATATTTTTGCTAGGCTGGGAGGACGATATAATGGTGAACGAACTGCATACACTGCAGCAGATAATGACTGAGGGGATGATATCATGATGAACGAACACTACTCCCCAAAGGAGGGGTTAATGCCTGGGACAATATTATGACATCAGAATAGATAGTACACTACTCTCCATGTTCCCCAAAAAAGGAGAATGCAATCCTAGGAACAAACATATACTATACTCCCCAAGAGATGGTAATACTTTGGAGGAATGCATCATGACAAATGAAAATATACTACACTACCCCCTAAAAGAAGGAAATAAAGCCTAGGAGGATTATTTCCCTCCCCCTCAAAAAGTATATGGTAATGCCTGGGAGGATAGTATCATGATGAACAAACATATAATACAATACCTCCCTCTTAGAATGGTATCGTGACAACAGAACAGATACAATACCCCCTCCAAAATAAAGGAGATAATACCTGGGAGGATCCCCCCAATAAAAGAAGGTAATGTTTGCAAGTATTATATTATGGAAACAGAAAAGATACTACATTCCCCCTATGACTGTAAACACTGAGCGACATCCATAAATCTGTCTGAGATGTGGCTAAACTTATCAAGAACCAGTAAAGAAACTGATCCTGACAATATTCTAATCAGAGTGCTTAAGAAGCTGCAACCGGAACTAGCTCCTGTTCTTACAAAGCTGTTTAATGGTTGCTTAAAGGAAAAATGCTTCCCATCACCTTCGAAAATTATTGTCAATCTGTCCAGTATTTAAAAAATACTGGAGTCAAGGTCTTCTGCATCCCAGTACAGACCAATCAGTCTCCTATGCGGCATGAGTAAGGTGTTTGAATCTGTGATAAATCACAAAGTTGTCAACCACCTCAGCAAAAACAATCTGCTAAGTGACAAACAATATGGATTTCGTCCTGCAAGACCAACAGCTGATGTGCTGACTAATATCACACAGGATCAGTGAATCTATTGACGGGGTTTTTGTTTCAAGAGCAATGGCTCTTGATATATCAAAAACCTGTTAGCTGTGATAGGTCTACTTCACTTGCTTGCTCGCTATGGAATATCTGAAAATGTCTTCTCAACTATCAAATCCTTTTTATCCGATAGGTTTATAAAAATAGTCGTTGTTGGGCAAAAGTCTGAAGTAATGCCAGTGTGCTTTAGATTGACTTTACATCACAGAGTTAGTTACTTATATTTCTTATACCGTTCCCTGTCGACTCAGGACTGTACTTTGTTAAACTCTGTCTCTAGAGCACTCTTAATTAACTCGAATGCCCAGATACATGTATTTAGGGATTTTAATGCACACCACCGTGACTGGTTGGGATTCCCCAGCCTTACTGATGCAGCCGGCAACTTTACGTATAATTTCTCCTTAGCTCACTCCCTCTCTCAGACTGTCGATTTTCCAACCCGCATCCCCGATCGAGTAGACTAACAAGCCTCACTTCTAGACCTTTTCATGACCTCAATGCCTGAGACTTGTGTGACGAAAGCTCATAACCCACTCTGGAATGCTTATCACATTGTACTAATGATACGTATCACCCTAAAAAGTCGTCCAAAAGCTGATGAACCGTTGCTCAAAACAACGAGATACTACGAGCAGGCTGATTTTGAGTCAATCAGAGATCACATCAGTGACGCCCCATGGAGGGAAACCTTCTCACTCCCTGCCGACCAGTGTGCAAACGAATTAACTGAATGGGTCAAAGCAGGCATTGAAGCCTATGTCCCCATGCGAGAATTCTTTAGCAAGCCCCACTCTCCTCAATGGTTCACCTCGGAGTGTGCAGTTGCCATTTCTGAGAGGCAACAAGCATTCCGTAAATTCGGCCGCCATAAGTCTGAAAGCTGAACTACTTGCCCAGCGTTTCGCTTCTAATTCCACTTTGGACTCAGATAACCATCTCCTCCCCAAATTCCCTTTGCGGACCGAAGTCACACTTGATAACCTGGTCATCACCTCATCCCAGGTCAGAGACATCATAAAAAACCATGACACCTCCAAAGCTTGTGGGCCTGATCTTATACCTGTAATAGTAATAAAGAAATGCTCTGCTGAACTGGCCCTTGTCCTCTCCAAACTCTACAATAAATGCCTAGCTGAATCTTGCTTCCCCGATAGCTGGAAAATTACCTCTGTGGTACCAGTCTACAAGAGTTCTGGGAATAGAACCGATCTTCAGAACTATCGCCCAATCAGTCTACTGCCGATCTTTGCTAAAATCTTTGAATCCTTAATCAATCTAGCAATAGTACGGCACTTAGTTAATGCTAAACTTCTTTCTGACCGCCAGTATGGATTTAGACAAGCACGATCTACTGCAGACATCCTAACCGTCATCTCTGAACGCATGTATCATACACTCGACAAGGCAGGAGAAGCTAGGGCAGTAGCGCTTGATATATCCAAGGCCTTTGACATGGTATGGCATAAAGGGCTTCTGAAAATACGCTCATACGGTATTACTGGGCAATTACTTAATATAATTAGATCCTTCCTAAACAAAAGAAAAATCCAGGTTGTCCTCGATGGCCGTTCATCTAAGCAACATGACATAAATGCTGGTGTACCCCAGGGATCTATCCTTAGACCTTTGTTGTTCCTGATCTATATAAACGATCTCTCTGATGACATAGTCTGAGATTGGTTTATTTGCTGACGACACCACGCTTTACTCTCGCCATGTTGGCAAAACAGACGTGATCATATCCGAGGCAATGGCTGAATCCTTAGAAAATGACCTCCAGGCTGTAGTGGATTGGGGTCATAAATAGTTGGTAACTTTTAATGCCGCAAAGACAAAGCTCCTTTCCTCAATAAACCTCTCCAACCACCGATTTTCATGGCAAATAACACTCTACCTGAGAGTTCATCATTCAAACTCCTCGGCCTAACCTTCACAGGTAACATGAATTGGAACAAATACATTGAAGACATTGCCAAGGCTGCTGCAAAGAAGGTTGGCTCCCTCTACCGTGCTAGTAAACTCCTCACACCTGACATTATCCTGTATCTCTACAAAGCCACCATCTGCCCATGCATGGAGTATTGTTGCCACATCTGGGCTGGTGCATCATCTACTAGTCTCTCCCTCCTTGACAAGGTCCAAAAAAGAGTCGCCAACCTAATAGGTCCCTCACTGTCATCCAAGCTCCAGTCCCTGTCCCATCGCCGCAATGTAGCATCCTTGTGCTTGTTTTACAAATACTTCAATTGATTATGCTCCGATGAATTGGATACTCTGGTGCTCCCTCGACGTAAATTCACTAGACTAACTTGATAATCAACTAAATCCCATTCATTCACTGCGGAGGTCCCCAGATGCCGGAGAGCCTTCTACTCAAATCGCTTCTTTCCTCGTACTGCTGGCCTCTGGAACTCCCTTCCTGCCCCCTGTTTCCCCGACAGTACTGACATGCAGAAATTTAAAACTAATGTAAACAGACATCTCGCTGCGCAGATCCCAATTTAGGTTGACCCCCCCCCCCCAATCTTCTCCCCTTTTCTTTTTTCTCAGTAGCCCCTTACGTCTACAGTGGTGACCTGCCTTGTTTGGGGTGAACTATGTTAAAAAAAAAACCCAACTCTTCCTAATATTCATTAATGATTTCTCAAATCACATTCTAAAATCATTTGTTGATATCTATGCAGATGATGCAACTATCTATGGCAGCACTTCGAAGAACATTAATGATAAAGATCTTTCTAATTCTCTCTTTTATGACCTTGAACACGTGATGCAATGCAGGGAAAGTGACTGGTTACTTTTAATACATAACCATGCTTCTCTCCTTTCACCACCAATGCTCGGAATCGGATCCTCACTTTGCCCCAGTTGAAATAGATGGCTCTCTCCTTTGGGAGACCCCGTGCTTTGATAAGCTTCTAGGACTCACTTTAACTTCAGATGTGAAGTGGAAAAGATATATCAGATCTGTTGGTAAGACTGCTGGAAAAATTGTTGGATCATCCTACCACTCCAGAAAGTATCTCACTCCTGATGCAATCCTCTACCTGTATACATATATATAGACATATACATCCTAAGATGGAGTACCATTACCACATTTGAGGAGGTACTGCTCAGAGTACTCTTTCCTGTCTTGACAATACAAAATCGACTTTGAAATCTAGTGGAGAATGTCCTCTTCTATTCTCTGCAACCTTTTTTTTCACAGAAGAAACGTTGCTAGTCTTTCTCTGCTCAATCGTTATTTCAATGGTAGATAATCAACTGAGCTTTAATCTCTGGTTCACCATTTACAGCAAAAATTTGTTTAGCTAAAACAACTGTAAAAAATTTTCCTTTCTTCCTCTGTGTACCTAAAACTAAACGAAACTTCCATGAGCAGAGTTTCTTTCCTAGAACTACCCGTCTGCGGAACACAATACCTCTGGGCTGCTTTCCAGCTGACTAAAACATGGTCGTTTTCAAATCCAATGTTAACAAATTCTTGTTGAGCCGTCCTCTTAAATAATCAAACTCTGCCCAGTTTCAACCATCATCTCTAATCCTCAAGCAAGATGTCTCATCGTCCACATGACAAACCAATTAACCCTCATCCTCGAGTGGCATTTGAGCCTTGATAAGCATCGACTCAGTTCAGTAGTCAGCGTGGTCTGCGCACGTCAAAGAACATGAGCTTTTGTTGCTTAACCATATCTCTCTCTTCGTCTTCCACTGGATCCAAGGTACTTATAGGATTTTCTTGGAGCATTTGTGTTCGAATGCTCTTATCCTTACGATATCTCCTTTTTTTCAGTGTCCATGCTTCACATCCGTAAATGGATACCGGTGACACATTAGTACAACAAAAAAAAAAGAAATATTGAAGCAAACTTGTAAAATTCCTTTCATCTACCAATTTTCTTTGAAAATCTATCGGCTGTATTGGCAGCAGCCTAGAGGACTCTGAAATATCTTCAGAAAATCCTTTTACTATTTTAAATTGAATTTCCTTTTTTTTTTAATTTCAAAATATTCTATGCTAAAATGTAAAATGGATTTTAGAGATTTATTATTACTTATTCCAATAAAAAAAATAGTCATAAAATGTTTATATCATATTCAAATGCTATATCATATTCTAAGGGCGTTGCCCCAATAAAACGAATCTAATCTGAGTGAATATATTTAAAAACTTTAAAAAAATTTTTTTAACCGAGTTGGGGTCATCCTAAATTGGCAGCTGTGCAGCGAGATGCTTGTTCACATGAGTTTTAAATTTCTGCATATCGGTACAGTCAAGGAAACAGGGAGTAGCGAGGGAGTTCCAAAGGCTGGCAGCACGAAGACAGAAGCTATTGGAGCAGAAGGCCGTTTTTGTAGTAATACCACAACACTTTTTTGTATAAAAAAAAACATCTGTGCAGTTTTGCACAAGTGAAACCCAAAATCTTTTTTCAGTAAAAAACGCTTCTCATATATATATATACATAAATGTATGTTCCATATATATGACACAATGGCAACGCTGGGGAGGTCAGCTAGTTTTATATAAAAGATGAGAAGGAATATATCTAAGTATAGAAGAGTGAATTTTTTTCTGCTTAATTAATCTTATGTATAAAATAAAAGGAAGAGGCTATTTTGCCGGTCCGGACAGAATAACGAGTGCTCGTTATTCTGCCGGCTTATGTTTTTTTTTAACTTAACTGTTATTGCCTTGTGAAAGAAAGGGTACTGAAATAAATAAGGACAAATATTTAATAACAATTTATTTTCATCGTCATCAGTTGTTATTCTGTCGGTTATTTTAATCTTTTGAATATAAAAGAAATATCTGCTTTTAATACAAAAAACATTAAAAGTAAAAATTAATTAAATGAACGAAAATATTACAGACAATTAGATTATTTAGTCGGATTTAGAAGTAATTTGCATCGGATAAAAAATGTTTTAGTTATTTAAGAAAAAAAATAGTTTTCATTCATGTATATAAAAAATAAATAACTCTTGTTAAGAAATATGATTATTAAAATAATTAAAGATAAGTCCCTAAAGAAATTAAATCAGATAATTTTTTTTTTCAACAGTATGTATGTTTATATATAATTTCAGTTTTATAAACAGTCTAAACAGCAATTTTAAAACTGCTTTTTCACTATCTTTTAAGATAAATGTTAGGACTATTTCTTATCATTTCACTAAATTAACCATTAAATTGAATGTTTTTCTTGCGATAAAATAACAACAGTAGTAATTGTCAATAATTTCAACTGCTACATGTAATGACGAATTTTAATGCAAAGTTGAATTGTTTTTACAAACAAACATTGAGGTAATCCGGTAGAGAGTTATATTTTTTTTTAAGTAGACAATAAACGGGGTTCAAAGCGAATTATTTGTATTTAAAAACATAATTTGTATTTTTTTTTACAATAAAAACAATATGTAAATGCATTTAAATGGACATAGAAATTCATCGTAGTTACTTAGTCTATGGTGAAAGAAAACTTATTTTTTTCCTAAGTCGTGGCGAAAATCGCCGTATGAATTATTTATTTAATTTTAAAAAATAGTCAGAAGTTTTAATATTTTCTTTTTTTATTGAAAAAATGTTGAAATAAAAATAAACCGGCAGTTAAGTTGACTCGTGAAATCTTCACTGTAACTGTAACAGTTAGGTTAAATAAACATGAACCGGCAAAATAACAGCCCCATCGTTATTCCAGCAAAATAACGAGGGGTTCGTTATTTTGCCGGTCCCGGCAAAATAGCCTATTCGAAAATAAAAACAATTTATCCCTTATTTCGTCAACGTTAATAGCTTTAATAACGAAAGATGGAAAGAAAAATCTGTTTCATCAGTCAATAATGGCAAATATTGGTCCGTATATTTAAAAACAAAAGTATTTCTTTTCAAGATTTCATCAATTTTTATATTTAGTCCTGATCAATATTATATTTTAGTCATATTTAGACAGGACAGAGTTTTTTCTCCCTTAATCACATGTACGCCCACTCTCATTGACACTGAGAAAAGAATAAAATGCATTTTTGATATTTACCGATATTTCAAGTGTTTTCATTGACTACCGACGGAAGTGGGAGGGAAAGAATAAATGGCCAACCTTTAATTTCTGAGGTTGACCGTCTTCCGTTTTTAAAATAATAATACAGGGTTTCAACTTGTTAGTTTTAATGGGTTTTTTTATAAAAAAAAGCATTCCCAGTAGATTTTTTTAATTTATTTTAGATTATAGTTATAAAGAGTTCAGTAAATGGAGCTCAAAACTGTTTGAATTATGCAACAATCCCTAGTGGTTCATAAGTTAGAAGAATTTAAAACTCAGAAATTGGGGGTTCAAAATTTGACATCATTATGTGGAAAAAATACTTGAAATTATGAACCAATAAATCATTAATTTTTTAACCGTTTCTCGAGTTTTAGAGAAATTTTGAAAGAATTTGGCATTCTTATATAAAATTGTATGTTCTTTATGATTCTGTACTGAAATCGTATGTATTTCTATGCTGTAACCCATTATTTAGAGAAAAAGAGTTGCAGATATCAGCATATTTTTATAAACATGATAAACATGTGACACAAACAAAGTGTGTGTGTGTGTGTATATATATATATATATATATATATATATATATATACACACACACTATTACTACTACTGAAACTGTAGACGTTGTTTGTTATCTTACATGTTTGTTTGTCTCTGTGCACAATGGATGACATTGCTAAACGGAGTTGGAAGAAACCAGGCAAATCCTTTACAACGTCAGAAAGGAATGACATCATCCAGTAAAACAGGTTAAAGATATGAGGAAGAGATCCTGTATGACATAATAGGTACTGAAGTAACAAAAGGATGATGTCATCCATTAAAACAGAACATAGCTGTAATTTATAATTAACTGAAAAAATCATCCACTTCTCTAAGCTATCTATGTATTTTTCTCATCCCTCTCACTATGTTGCTTCAACCACTCTTTCAAACATATTTCCTAATGTCTCTGATAGCCTTTAGAGAAAGGATAACTTTTTTTTTCAGCATCGTCATCTAATTTACATACATGTGTATGTACACACCACAAACATGTATGTAAATTAGATGGCAAAATAGTAAATCTATATAAGAATAATAATAAAAATAATAATCCTCCACTCTATAATAAAGACCAATGTGTATTTATTTTATATATATATATATATAGGTATGAAGCCGTTAGATTACTATCTACATCTTCAATGGGCTTCATTGATTTTGGAAACTACGTAAATTTCTCACTATTTTGAACTCAAATCCTTCAAAATTTCTTTGCGAAGGTCCATGGAAGACTTTAAGATTACCTTAAACTCCCAGCCTGTATCCTAATCAATCTTTTCTACGGCAGAATCACATATTATTCTGATGCATTAATTCCTCCTGGATCTACAGTATTTGAACCCATTGACGCATTCTTTACGAACCATCCAACGGTGACTCTTTATCTTTCCATTCTCAACCTTTTTCAACTGGACACTTTTTGCATTTTTGACACTCTTCTTACACACATCTACATTTTTTTTAAATTATGACTTTTTCAAATTATGACTTTTTGTTTATTCCTCGCCAACTCATCTATCTATTTGCATTCCTCTGATGATAAGAATCCATTTTTTGAAAAGACTTGGCTTAAAGAAGGAAAAATAAATATTCTTTAATTGAATAACTTAAGACGTAATAGATTTGTCATTCTCACATTTTCTATTTCTCTTCTTTCATTTGTCTATATATACTTCCTTCCCTTCATGTCACAGGAATAAAAGACTTTCCAGATGAAACGATTTCAAGTGTTTAGGGGAAGGAAAAAGCAAATCGCAAATCAGACGACTGTCTCCCCCCCCCCTCTCCCGCCGAATTAAATGAATTTGGAAAGAAATCCTTCACTGTATTTCTATAATTAGCCGTGTTCTTTTTTTTCCTTTCTTTTTTCTATACCAATTGATACATTGCTTTTCTTTTTTTTTTTACTTTTTCTTTCTTTCTTATTTTTTTTTAATTTCACCGATTTAGACATTATTTTATATTAATAGTAGTGCCAACACTGTGAAGCATAATTTCTTTATCCATTTTTGACGGGTGACCACTCGTAAAAATAATAAGGATAATATAGGAGTAAAGAGACTTATTATTTTTAGTTATGCAAGAAGAATGTCTTAAAGATATGTCACAGTTTATGAATAGGTAAATGAGCTATAAGTTATTTTGTTTTCATGGTTTTAAGTTCTAAAATTTTCGAAGCAGTTTAAAAAAACAAACACATACGTCAGAAAGAAACGATATACACATGTATTACTTTAAATTTACATTGTATTAATGTGGAATAATTTAGAAATAAAAAGCACAAACGAGATTCACAGAGAAAAGTACATTTTGGAATAAAAGAAAATATATCTCTTTAAAAATAGAAGTACTAACAATTAAAATCGTCTGTAAACCGTTTTGAATGTATGTTACGAATTTTGAACATTTAAAATGTTCAAATGTAAATTGTTTTTGTTTCAGTTTAGCTAGCTTAGCTTTTCATAATATCTATATTTCAATATATATAAAGCATTTTTAAAAGCACAGTTGTTGCATACAATTTAAATCAAAATGCGTCGGCGTCAACCACCATTTATTTTACTATGTCGAATATTCATTTAAAGATATACTATTTTTCAAAATAAAGGACGAGGGGGTGGGGGTCATACTATTAAATGACAGGCTTTAAAACATTTTTACAAAGTTCAGGAGAAAAAAAGACTGTTTTAAAAATCAAGCAAGTGAGAGAGAGATGGAGGAGGCCCTACAATTCTTTTTTTTTTTTCTTTTTTTCTGAGATTTTTAAAAATTAAACTATTATTTAAGCACCCTCCAACCAATTTTTTTTTGGGGGGGGGGGGGGGGTTAACTTATTATTTAAGCCTCCTCCCACCTTGTGTAGCATTTTTTTTTTTTTTTTTTTTTTAACTATTTTTAAGCTCCGTCACCCAAAAGCACATAATCATAATCAATATTGTAATTTTCATTTGATTATTTTATACTCTTACAAATTGATATGCATCGGTTCATTATGTTCATTATTATTTATAAAATGACATTAACAATTACTAATAATTAAATAAAAGAATTATCAGATGAAATGG
This sequence comes from Sepiola atlantica, assembly GCA_963556195.1. Lineage (NCBI taxonomy): Eukaryota > Metazoa > Mollusca > Cephalopoda > Sepiida > Sepiolidae > Sepiola > Sepiola atlantica. The sequence continues at coordinate 34,600,157 of OY744516.1, read as the reverse complement.
TAACTTAAATTGAATATTTTAGGTAGCCATGGTGTTTGAATCAAGGGCAGAAATAAGTGAGATATTCCAACATTCCATTCACTCAAATTGACCCTTTGTTTAAAGAATTCTGTAGGTCAACTAAAAGATTCCCGGTCATCGCCAGGTAGGGACAGCTAGTTAATAATAAATTTATAGTGTTTTAATTTTTTTACCATTAGGCCACAATTTTTAAATTTTGTTTTTTATTAAATACGTAGAAATATTCCTTTTTTTTTTTTTTTTCATATACTTTTTTATATTCTCAAATATTTAACCTAACAAATCTTTCCTTTTCTTTCAGTTCGGCTTCATTGTGGTCCCTAACATCCTGTGTTCTTGGCGTTACGGACAAGAAAAACAAAAGCTTTTCAGATAACGAAAGCAGTTATGGTTCTGATTCTGAAAATGAAACTTCAGCCGGTAAGTCTTCTTTTTTTTTTTTTTTTTTAGGAGGGGAAAAAACTGCCCTATTTGATGTGAAACATACAGCTCCCCTACTATTTTGCTGCAGATGGAAGGAAAGATTAAGTCATACCATTCTCGTAATTTTGATAGAACTTGGCATTCTCATTTAAAATTGTATGTTCTTTCTGATTCTGCAATCAGGAGGGGGGGGGGGTGAGGTTCACCCCCTCCCCCCTTAGTTGAGAATTACTGATTTAAAAAATGTTTTTTTAAAGAGATCAAGCTACGGATAAACATGTGACATAGATAAAGTATATATATATTTATACTATTAAAGCTCTGTGCATATTGCTTGTTATCTTGTATGTTTGGTTGTCTCAAAATTTTGTGGACCTGTGGTCATCTGCGCTCGGCGCAGTAGAAAACTTTAAAAAGTGTTTTTAAAAATGCCCCCTCCCCCCCAAATATTAAAAAAAAACGTTCAAAGAGTAAAATTTGTACTGTATATATATATATATATATATATATATATAGTGGAAATACTAGCACTTTTCTGCTTCCAATCACCTTGGATTTCTCCCTGACACTGGACATAAGCAATGTCAAGTTAGAAGTGTGGCTGAGGATTATGCAACCCTTGTTTCACTATAAACTCATTGTCAGCCACCCACTCTTTCAGAGAGTATCCATTGTCTCTTGTGACACACATCTATCTTCATATATATAAAGTAAAGTGAGATTTTCAAATCAATGAACTAGGTGCAAATGAACAAAAAAAATTGCTCCGTCATTTATTTTCACCATAAATTGTTCTGTCGTGAAAAAAAATAATAATTTTCAATTATATTAATAGATTTCACTGTTTAGTCTGGATTAATATTTCAGGATTTATTTTGTCTTTTTTTAGAGAAAGTTGGCGGAGTTTTACCCTCTCATTAACATGTACTGCGACTGTCATCTATTACATCAGGGTAATTTAATTAGTAACATTAAAACTATCGCTTATGTTTGAATTCATGTTTTGAAACATGGTGTAAATCATAAATCTATGATGTCACGCCAAAACTATAATTACTTTGTTACGGCAATGGTTTATTTAAGCTCTATTTATAAGAAAGTCCAAAAAGCTAAGTTCGTAGTACCTCAGACTGAAGATCTCAAGATTTTGGTTTCGATTTCCCGTTATGGCATTCACTTTGTTGGGAACTTCTATTAATGCAATATTTTCCATTTCTAAAAGTAGTTAAAATCTCTGATATTTCAAAATGAGACAAATTCCGTAATGCATTTATTACATTTTAAAAAATTGTGACTAATGGAAAAATTGTAACTGACGGACATACACAATCTCTATTTAAGTTGCTCATGTTCCAAATGATTTTCTTTGAAAACCCTACAACCGTCCTTTTTATGCCCTTTCCACTCAGCCCTACTTGAAGCAGTCTCCTCCCAGTTACTCACGTCAAATTTCATGAAGTTGATGTTGTTCCTAATGCTGCCCTTGTACCTCTTTTTCGGCTTGTACTATAGGTACAACAGTATAGCTGTTCCTGCCTGGGAGCATTTTTACTTTTGTTGATAATTTATGTGACTATAATAGGATAAATTAACCTTTTTATTATCTCCAGAGCACAGGTTCGAATCCTGTTCAAATCTCATTTTTCTCTTTGTGGATGTTAACGATTTCATTGCACAATGGTACTACTTCCTCAAACGCGAGTGTCCACCACAAAAAGCAGCATTGTGCGTAACATATTGCTGGAAATATGTTCAATTGTTTACTTAATTATATCTTGATACATTTATTTTATTCATTTATTTCTATTTTTTAGATGACATTGTTTTTGAAACGTTAAAAGGAAAAAAACCCATAAAAAGAATGAAGAAAGATTCCCAGCCTGAAGTCAGATATGCCGAAAAAGTTGAATACAGTAAGTTCTATCGTTTTTGTTTTATCTTTCTCATTGATTTAAATTATTCACCCAAAAATAAAATTGATATTTTCAGCTTCTGCAATCTTTATTTTTCAGATCTCCTGTTAATGAAATTGTAATATCAACCACCAAAATTGTTTGATTCTTGTTTGGTAAATAGATATTTGATGAAATGTGTGAAAAAAAAAAATAAAGAAAATTAGTTAAACTTTGTGGGTTTTTTTTTTTTTTTTTTTTAAATTAAAACACACTGTCGGTGAGGGTTGGCATGATGTCTGAAAGTCACTGAGATATATATCCGCTTTTCGCAGCATATAAGGAATTTTTATTTTCAAAGTATGGATTTGAGAAAGAATAAATAAAGACCTGGCGAGAGATAAGTTAGTTTGGAAAGATAAATTAGTTTAAATATGATGATAAAGATGATAGAGTAAACCAGCTTTCCAAACTTAACAACAATAAACATTTTGATAAACATGTTTTCCTTGGCCTTCCCCTGTGAACTGAACCTGCTATCTCAACTGTTCTACATCCACTAACCCAAGAACTCTTATCCATTATTTTAATGTGACCATACCATTGAAGTCTCCTGTTCTGCACACATCTCTCTATACTATCCAGATTTAATCTTCCTCTGAGGTCATCAGATCTAAGCCTGTCTTTAACGCTCACATTACATTTCCATTGTATCATTTTCATATCATTTCTCTCCATTCAACACATGTCTTCAATCCTCACTGACCAGGTTTCACTGCCCTACATCATCACACTGCATACACATGCCTGATAAACTCTTCCCTTGGTCAACAGTGGTATTAATGCTCTGCTGGTTAGTAATGACAGAAGTTCCCTGAACTTCCTTCATCTACTCCTAACTCTTACAATCATACTAGCACCTGCGTCATCCTGTGCTCCAATGGTATCATCAATGTAACAAAACTTCTCGACAACCTCAATAGCTTCGCCATCCAGATATACTTTCTCCATATCAGGTCTCATTTATCTCCATTGTCTTACACTTTTTGCACACAAACTGGTTATCCTTTATAAATCTACCAGTAATTCCACTACACGTCTTGTGTACCCAATGCTTATAAGTACCACAAAAAATTGAGTTGTATCCAACTCCCTTTCTACAAACTGAGCAGGGGAACTTTCCTCTTTCTGGGAACTTTCCAACACTAAACAACCTTTATTTGTCATAGCATTCCTCCAAGTCTTTAACCTAACAAATAGACCTTGCATTTTTTCATCAGCATACACTATCTCTTCTGGACAACCTGTATGAAACTACTTGGACAATTCTTCTAAGACACAAATGAAAAGCAAAAGACGCCGTACAGAACTCTAATGTACTCCTACTTGCAACATAAGTGTTTGAGAGCCAGTTGAAAAAACTCTGAAGTCCCTTTTAAAAAAAACAAATTCTTGATTCTTGCAAAAATGGCTGACTTTGACTCCCAACCTCTGTTTGGCAGTTGAACAAATTTTATTTCTTAAAAGCAAATTTGAACACTTTTCAAAAATGTTAAACTCTCTTGAACACATGATTTGTATTTTTTTTAAAGTCGCTATAAGTTTAGTTCATGTCAAACCTTATTTTTATCTGTTGCAGGTATCATCTCTGTGGATGACTTTCTTTACAAACAAAATGAGTTCCGACTCTGGCTTCGTGAAAAGGTAAATGATAAATAAAGCGTTTATAGAGAAAATCGTCTATAAGCATTTTTATTGATTTATTTATTTTTTTATGAAAATGGCTCCAGACAAGGCATGAAGCCACTTGATGTAAGAAGCTAAAAAAATTAAAAAAATACTACTTCAAGGTCAAAAACTAGCCAACGATAAGTGTTAGATGGATAGATTCCGACCCAGAAAACAGCAATGATTCCCCCTTTGTCAGAAACATCGCTCATGAAATGTTAGAACTAAAGGACAAAATAAGGGAAGCGAGAATTACGAGGCTGCCGAAAGTAAATCCAAGATCCACTTTCTACTCTCCTTTACAGAATAAGTATCGAAATTGAAATGATTGTAAACAAAATACACATATACAAAATTTAGTTGTTATTACATTTGGGAATGCAATTTTTGTTGAATTAGTTCAAAACACGTGTCAGATCTAACTTGTGACCTCTGAGTCTAGAAATAACCCCAGTTTTTCTGTATCATCAACTTTTTTAGCTACAGGAGACAATCCTCACTGGATTTCATTGTGTGCTTAAACAATTTACATACAATGGAGAAAAAAATATTGACAAATATATTTTGTTCATAGAAAGGATATTCTTACTGTAAGATAATATTGTGTGCAACAAGTAGTTAACATAGCAATTTATGCCTTTAGCTTTTCCGGTAGCATTTAATTTGTGAACAATTTTGCTTTATATTTTAACAATAGTTGGTTATTATATCTCTATTTATATAAAGTTAGGTATGTCCTATATATTTTTATATATTTGTATGTATAGGATTTACTCCTAAACTACTTAACCGATCATGATGAATTTTGGAACACAGCTGCTAGGCATAAGGGTAAGTAATGTGGGCAATATTTAGTTTTATACAAATGGGGTGGAAACCCTTGAAAATACAGATATATCTGATTTTTGTGAAATGGTAAGAATAGTTATTTGACATCAAATAGTAAATATTCCCCAAAATTCAGTTTCTTTGGAGTATTTTAAAGGTTTTTTTTATTGGGGCTAACATAATCCCGTTTGAAAATTTAAATATTTCAGATTTGCATTAAATTTGATCTATAGTCAGAAATCAATTAAGCAAGATTCCCTGAATTTCAATTTCTTAAGACTCCTTCAAAGTCAAAAACTAGTCAACGATAAGTGTCAGATGGATAGATTCCGACCCAGAAAACAGCAATTATTCACCCTTTTGTCAGAAACATCGTTCATGGAATGTGAGGACTAAAGGACAAAATAAGAGAAGCGATAGTTACGAGGCTGATCAAAGTAAACCCTTAGATTTTATAAATTTTCTACAAGCAAAATCATGTAATGGATTTTGATCAAAATTGGAATAAGGATTCTAGACATAAGGTTTAGTAGCATTATATCTTCATAAGGGGGCATGAAAATGGTGCAAAATTTTACCCTTCCTGGGACGAGTATTCTTTTAGTTTATTAATAAAATAACTGATGTAGCGTTTTAAGTTTTGATTTAGCGTTAATAGTATATGTTTGTTCGTCATGATACCATCCTCCCAGGCATTGCCCCCCCCCCCCAAAATGAGGAGGTAATGTTGTATATGTTCGTTTGTCATGTATACTAGTAAAACTATGGACCAGATAAGAGCATATTAGATGCTAGTCTTATGAATAAAAATAAAGCTTAAAATCATGACGGCAAAATATGTTACAGAATAGTGACACATTTTCTTAGTAAAAAGTTATATTTCTTGCTAAAATCAATGTCTATATAAAAGACCTTTGATCAATACATTTTTGTTTAAGGAAGACAAAATAATTAAATCTACAAAAGATTTTATTCATACAAAACAAAAGAAAAGGCAAATTATTGATTAACGATAAATGCAAAACGTCCGATCGTAAAAGTTCAGTTAATTTTTAGTAAATTGTCTCTCCTGAGAAGTTCGTCTATCACCCAACATTCATCAGAGAAGTAACGTTATGTTACCTATCACTTAGCTGTAATCTTACATTATAGTTAACAACTGAGAAAAAATATACATACATACATACATACAACAAATAACTTTTAACAAACGCAATAAAATTTAATTTTCTACCGACCTGTATACTTTTAATGTTCTGAAACTGTTTTAAAGTTTTTGTTTTTAATTTCAAAACAAGATTTCGTTAATAGCTCTCTTTCAGACCCAGCAAAAAATAAACCTGGCTGCCTACATTTTTCGTTTAGCTTTGAGATACTGCAACCTATTTTGAAATTTAAAGATAACTTTAAAACAGTTTCAGAATGTTAAAAATAACTAAGTCGGTAGAAAGTTAAATATTAATGTGTGTCGTGAAAATTATTAGTTGTAATTTTTTTTATTTTCGATTTCTTGGCTGTTAACTATACTGCAAGATTACCCACTTATCAGTGTTATCTTTTGAAGTAGTATTGATCTATGATTTGCGAAGTGTAAAGGTATGATTGATAGAGTTTGAACTCAGGTTCACGTGTCGTCTGTTTCTAACATGGGTGAGTTGAATCACGTGAAATAGAAAGGATTTAAAGAGAGATGCACTTTAAATGTTAATGATGTAAAATTCTGCTCGCTAGGGTCTTTAGACACTCTGAAGATGCCCAGAAGTAACTCTTTGCTCAGTTGGGTCAAATATACAGGGTCTGCCATAAGTAACTACATATTTTCTTTTATTTGTAATTTTGTTTTTACTTAAGCATTTCTTCTATTTCATGTGTTGTTCATTTCCATTTTTTTTATATGATAGTTGCATATTTCGATACTTATGCTAAAATCAACTTGGCATCGGTAGTTTCCGGATGTTTACATGACAGCCGGAAAAGGCCGAATGAAAAGTCGGTTGCTTGCGTCCAAAAAAACGAGGCTGGATGTTTTTGGGTTTTTTTACACATTATTTTTTTTTTTAAGAAAAATATCACTAAACAAGTGTAAAAAACGGTGTTAGGGTTAGGGGGTACTTATCCAGATTAGGACCCAAGCTAACCCTAACTGACGCCAAGTCGATTTTAGCTTAGGTCCTAATCTGGATAAGTACCGGGTTAGGATTATAAATTTCTTTTTTCTTCATGAAATGTTTGTCTTTTTTCACTTATTTTCTTCTTTAGCTATCAGTTTTTTTCCTGACAAAAATTGAATCACTCCTTCAGGAGACGTAATAACCTGTGCTAGTTCGTTAAAATTCATTATCGCTTTGATCACTTTTTATTTCCAATTAGTGAATTTCGCGATTCAATCAATTAAAATGTTAACTTGTTGTCTACTTATTTTCTTGCATTCTGATTGGATAAGCGCTTCAGCATTTTCTGGCCGTCTACGTAAACATCCGGAAACTACCGACGCCAAGTCAATTTTAGCTTGGGTCCTAATCTACATATTGCTTCCATGTTACATTTATTATATTGAAATGAAATTATATATGGCAGAACCTGTATTTTAAGTAAAAAAATTTGTCGTCCTTCATGTATGAACATGTTTCAGCTCCCTGTCCGAGAGAATAAAAAGGAAAACAGTTTTAACTTTCATTCACAAGAAACAAAGTAAAGAACATTCATAGCCCCCTCCTAACTCAGGGTTTATACCAATTTTAATTTAAGTGTAGTTGAACAACTTTAGTAAAATTCAGTATTGTACAATGAAATCGTTAAAATGTCCGTAAAACATTTATAGACATAAATGTAGCAAGGAAGAAATTGTTTGGCCACCCAATTACACAAAGAATATATTTAGCATTCAAAAAAGTAAAGGAGGAAAAAAAAAAAATTTTTTTTATTTTTTTGAATGAAAATAATTTGAAACTTTAGATGAAAAATTTTAATAGGATTTTATGTGTTCTGAAAGTTTTATTTTTACTTTTTGTATAATTTCTTTTGAATATTATGTTTGTTTTTTAAATTTAATTTGTCTTTATTATTGAAGGATTTTGTGAAATATTTTAAACTAATTATTTGCTTTTAAATATGTTACATGAGTCTTTAAATGTTGCTTGAATTGGAGTTAGAGTGAAAAGATTTTTTTTAAATCTTGAAATGGGATTGTGTACTTTTAAAACAGTTTTGCTTTATTGAGAGATGCTTATAGAGGTGTAGACTGGTTGGTGTTATGTGATGCTTGCTGGAAATTGGAGAGCCGACTTAAAATGAATAAGAAAATAGGGTCACCAGAATTCAATTTGTCTTATAAACAAGAAAATAATAAGGGACTTGTTGGAACATGTTCCCCAATGACAAAGATAAAATACAATTTAAACAGACAATGCAAATAAGAGGGTTGGAAGCTACCCAGGCAGGTGAGGGAAGGACTCCTAAAATCAGCTCACACATTTTACAAGTAAGAACACCTGTTGCTATGCCAGGTAAGTGGCCCGAAAGATATTAAAAAAAAAACGTGGAAAGAAATAGGAGGAGAACCAGTGAGGGTAGCCGTAAGAAGAGTTACCTAACTTTACTGCAGACACATAGATAAAGTCAAGAATATACATCTACTTCACATAGATAGAATACATAATTTATTGGCCAAAAATTACAGCAAAGTATTTTACTGTCGTCAAACTAAGTGACAACATGAAGAAAGTACAAATAAAAATCCTGTCAACTGTGAATATAATTTCCCCGGATCATCTATCGTCAAGTGACGAAGTCAGTGTTTTCTTCCCAAATTCGAATTTACATATCTCATTGCGCTTAAACATAGTCCTTCAAAATTGACAAGTCGAACAACAAAATCTGAAAATTCCAAGAAGACTCTCATTCACAGAGCCAAATTAAACCATTTACCGATCTGAAATCGGAAGAATCTCTAAGACTCATTATGCTCGCTCCCCGAGTAGCGTTGTATGATGGATCAAAGCAAGGTATGTGTCCAAACAAAAAACAGCCTTTTCTACTTATAATTTCCATGCTGTCATATCCTTTAAAAAAAGAAGAAAAAACTATAAAATAAATTTCATATTTTAAATTTCCGACACAAGACTATTTTCATTTGACCAGCCGATCATATAAATCCAGCTCTTTCTACTGAGAGCTCCCCAGAAGCGGAGAAGAACTTCACAATTGTATTTTTGTATAAGTGGTCGTTAATTGTCTGATAATCTCTCCTCCATATTGTCTGACATTTGTACCATTGCAATTATTGATATGTTTTAATGATAAAATCGTGCTAAGCCTCTCTTACAAAGAATACCTAATTATTGCCCTTCGATTATTTTCTTGAAAATAAGCCGTTTCACATGTGTGTGTAACATGTGACTCATGGAACTCCAAAATAAAATCAAAGCATATGAAGTATATTGCAAGAGAGGAAAGGGCCTAACACTGGTGCGATACCCTGAATATAACATTTGTCAGAATACACAGACTCTACACAAAAGAGTAATGAGCCCATAGTGAAACAAACAAAACTGGTATCAGAGACAGGAAAAACAGGACTGTTAGACTCCGAATTCGTTAAGCAATGAGCACAAATAAAACATTTTTTTTTAAATAAATTTTTTTTTTAATTTATAAGAATTAAATAAAGTAATTTCCATTTTATTGAGCTTCATTATGGACTAAAACGCTGCAATGTTTTGACTCAAACAGGAGCCATCACCAACATCAGACATCAAGCATATGAGGTCTATTGCAAGGAGGAAAAGGGCCTAACACTGGTAGCAGATCCACAATATAATATTTGTGACAGAACATAACACATCTAAGCACTGTTCCTTTCTTTTACTATTTATAATTATAACATTTTATAATTGTGTGTGTATATATATATATATATTTATTTATTATTCGGTACAGAAAATCGGTTCAACATCAGTACCATTGGTTTCAAGCTCAGAAAGCATTAACCTCTTGGCTTTATTGACAACAAAGCCGGGAGGTTAACACCTTCTGAGCTTGAAACCAATGTTTTACCGATTTTCTGTATTGAATAGTAAATAAATATTACACTCTTAATTTTGATTTCCTCAATTAATTGAGCACTCTGCTGGGATTTTTCATACCATCTTACAAAAGAAGTTATATATATATATATATACAGGGTGGGCAAAAATAAGGGTCCTATTTTTAAAAATTCATAACTTTTTTATTTATTGATTTTTTTTTTTTTTTTAGAATAAGTAAAGGACCCCTTCCGAAGCAAGCATGAGCCGTATTAGCCCTAAGGAACGTACCCTCATTTAGAAAACATTATTTTTGCTTAAAAAACTCAAAACAGTATAAAAAACAATACTTTAGTTTTTGTAAGTTTTAAGAAGTGTTTTTCGGCTAAAATTTGTTTTGTTTATTTCAAAAAATCTCAGAAGGGTCAGTCTACACGCACATAAAGTTAGGTGAGTTTAACTTTTATTTTGTGGAAGTTATTCAAATTCAAGTTATTCAAATTTAAAGATAGGACCCTTATTTTGGCCCACCCTGTATATATATATATATACATATATATATATATATATACACACACACAATTTCATTGCAAACAAAATGGGGAGTGGGACAACAAAAATCAGGTTAGTAAGACCCTCCCAACACTTTCTAAAAGAAAAAATAGACTGCGCACTGTTTTACTTTCTTTTCTTTTTTTTTAGAGCTGAAAACAAGTGAGGTGATCTCTTACAAAGGGGGAGAGAGTTGGGGAGTTTATTGTGTCCTTCTAAGATAAAAAAACAATTGGAGAGGCCAAGTGGGTTGTTGAGGAATTCTATTACAAAAAAAAATAGTAGGGACAGTACACATTCACACAACTAGCTAAGAGGCTACCTTAACCAGGCTAGGGTCCAACAGGACTGATAACCATCCTTACATTTACGTAATCTTTGTAATAAAAACAAAAACAGTTTCTTTACTATCATCATAGAATAAAACCTTCTCGCCCTCCCCTCCTCCACTCTACTTCTCTCTCTCGATGCTGTCCTAAAACTAATAGAAACATATCTTCATAATCGTGTGAACAAAATAAGTTGTTAACATTTTCTTTCATCTTTTAACAATGACATTTTCTTTTTTTCCCTTTTATCAGCGCAAACCGGAATTATGCAGTCGATTGTCGGCTTCTAAACAGAACAAATACTTCAAAGAATTTGTAAAAGTATGGAACAAAAGAAAACTTCCGCCTGTAAGTAAATCTTTACGTAAAATTTCTCATGTTTAGAAGAATATTTTCAGTAAATATCGCTATCATTTTGTAGCGGGAAGTGTCGATCGAAACACAGTCGCCTCCTGTTTTTCTGTCACATTAAAAGAGATTAGTAACAAGAAATCAGAAACGAGATAGGAAAGACATCAGGGAATGAAAACTAAAAATAACCTCCAAATGGTGTCTGAGTATCACAATGAACCGGTACAAATATGATAACCAGGTAAAAACAAATGCAAAAGATATGTCATATTATTATGTGCTCTATTCTTATAAAATAAATAAGTTTGTTAACTTATAAAAAAAACAAATAGTGGTGTCTTTCATTTCTGAGGAGGAAATAGAGAGATGACTAGTGAATCTATTTGTCAGTGGAGTGAGGACCGGATAATTTTCTTTTACCTAAACAGATAAACTGCCTGGCCTTCACTTCACTCCACTACAGGAATATCTCATCTAATGACAATTTCTTTGATGTATAATTATGTCAAAATGATTATTAAAAATCATTACTTATATACAGTGTGTCTCCCAAAATGGACATCATTTGAGATGTGAATATCAGATATATGCGTGTCCGAGGCAAACAGAATTAAATAGGTTTTATGTTGAACAATACAATATATTTTCATCAACATCTAAGGAAGAAATTCACAAAGACGTAGATTTTATAACTGATTTAACAAAGCTTCACAAATATTCAATATGTTCACCACCTGAGTAATGTTTTCTAGGAGTAATGTTTTCTAAGCGTAATGGATGGTTGTTGTGCTGTAAAACAAACCATTCTAAGAGTAATGTTTTCTAGGAGTAATGTTTTCTAAGCGTAATGGATGGTTGTTGTGCTGTAAAACAAACCATTCTAAGAGTAATGTTTTCTAAACGTAATGGATGGTTGTTGTGCTGTAAAACAAACCATTCTAAGAGTAATGTTTTCTAGGAGTAATGTTTTCTAAACGTAATGGATGGTTGTTGTGCTGTAAAACAAACCATTCTAAGAGTAATGTTTTCTAGGAGTAATGTTTTCTAAGCGTAATGGATGGTTGTTGTGCTGTAAAACAAACCATTCTAAGAGTAATGTTTTCTAGGAGTAATGTTTTCTAAACGTAATGGATGGTTGTTGTGCTGTAAAACAAACCATTCTAAGAGTAATGTTTTCTAGGAGTAATGTTTTCTAAGCGTAATGGATGGTTGTTGTGCTGTAAAACAAACCATTCTAAGAGTAATGTTTTCTAGGAGTAATGTTTTCTAAGCGTAATGGATGGTTGTTGTGCTGTAAAACAAACCATTCTAAGAGTAATGTTTTCTAGGAGTAATGTTTTCTAAGCGTAATGGATGGTTGTTGTGCTGTAAAACAAACCATTCTAAGAGTAATGTTTTCTAGGAGTAATGTTTTCTAAGCGTAATGGATGGTTGTTGTGCTGTAAAACAAACCATTCTAAGAGTAATGTTTTCTACAAGTAGTGTTTTCTAAGAATATAAAATAATTATCCTATCTATAGGATTCCATTTGACAACTTGGCATTAAATAACCCATAGACGGTTGATATGCCATAAAACAAACCAAACAATCACCACCTGTGACACAACACACATCAAGTTGGTAGTCCAGCACCTGCCAAACATGCTCTTAAGTGATTCAGTGCATGAGTTCCTCTCTGCTTGTAGGATTAAGTGGGGATATTTACCAGTCCTTTCACATAGTCCTATAAAAAATCATAAGGTGTTAAGTCAGGTGAATGTGGTGGCCATTTCAACTGCAGAATGTCTTAAATAGAACAACTGATAATTAAACATCAAATTTGGTTAGTTTTTACAGATTTTGAGCAAGAATTGGCTATATTAAATTATGTCAAATTTTGGGGGATAACTTGTTTTATTAATGCTTGCAATGGTTGGATCATTCTACTGCTCCATAAGATACCTGATTCCTGAGACAATCCTCTACCTGTATAAGAGTTAGATACCTTCTAAGATGGAGTACTGTTACCATATCTTGGGGAGATATCGCTCAGAGCACATTTTTCTGCCTTGACAGAGTACAAAATCTAGTCAGGGTTGATCTCTCCTCTTCCCTACACTTCATTTCTCGCAGAAGAGACTTTGCTAGTCTTTCTCTACTCTATTATTACTTTAATGTTAGGTGCATGACTGAGCTCCAATCTCTAAAAATTTCACAGCAGTTTCTTTCCAAGAATTTCCTATTTGTGGAACACAATACCACAGGATTGTTTCCATGCTAATTACAATGTGGGCGTTTTCAACTTCAATATTAATACAATCTAAAGTCCAATGGTGTTGAGCGATCCTCTTAAATAATCAAATTTTTCCCATTTCATCGATTGCTTCTAATCCTCTTACTGTGTTGTTCATTGTCCAACTGACAATCTCATTAACCCGTATCCTCGTGTGACCTCTGGGCCTTGATAAGTCAGGGAAGAAGAAATTTTTATTTTTGTCTAGAGTGTCCTATTTTGGGAACTGGAATTTCCCCCACATTAAAAATTGACCTTGTGTCTCACCATGCCCTCGTGGTGAGGCAAGTTACTCATAATAGAGACTGGGCGAAAATCAAGTAGGGGAGATAATTTTATGTTAAACTGACAAAGAAAAATTAATTTTTTCACAAAGATTTTCTTTTAAAATTTGATGCTTAATCGAATCAGAGGATTGCTTCAAAATAAAAACTTGATACACAAAGCACATTTGCTTCAAATTTGGATAAATTTATATTTTTAAAAACTGTATTTGTTTTCAATAGTTTTTTTCTTTTCTTTTTCTTAAACAAACTCTTTTTAAGCAAATATATAAATACAACTCCTATTTTTCCACAAGTAAACAAATTTTAATATTTATTTTGTTTTCTTATTAAAAACAAATTATTCTGTAAAATAAAAACGATCCTGTGGTCAGCATTTGTCTTTTAAATAATGCGGCTTTCAATCATTTTTACATTTTTGAACTGGTGTTTTTAAAATTTGTTATCATAACAGAAATTTTTTCAATCATATGTTAATTATTTTGAATTTCACATCATTAAACTTTCTCTTTTTTTGTTTAATATTTGTGCTTTTTTTTCATCATGTGACCCAAATAGGTCACTGATTAGTAAATAATTTTTAAAAAATATGTATTATTTGTATTATTCAGACTACTTGGATGTTATTCTCACAACATTTCAACCAATGTAATCTGTGTCCCTCAGATGCATCTTATCAAACACAGGAATCTGTATGGAATTTTGAACAGAAGTTACATTGGTTGAAACGTTAGAATAACACCCGAGATGAGAACAGTAGTCCGAATAATACAAATTATCACTCCTCATCTCGGAAATTTTGAAAAAAAAAAAAAAAAATTGCTATAAAAATAATAAATGTGAATTATGATTATTATTTGCAGAAATATTATAAACAATCGCTTCTCACTCGAAGAGACACTCTTAGTGCCCCTGTGACTCATAATCAAAGGTTCAGCTTTGCCGAGCATACAGACAACTCCTTGATCCCGGGCTTTCAACCCAGCCCTCAGGTGGCCTTCAGTGCCGATAGCCCGCAGCGTAAAACTCCATTCTCCACCTTTGGCAAGCAGGTAACACAGCGAACGGCCATTCAAACGCTACAATCATTGACGAGTCCAGCCAAAAAAATCTCGTCTTTATTTGTAAGTCTTCCTTCTTTCAGTTCTGGTAGAATGTTTGATGTAAAATACATCAATTAACTATTGTGGTATGACATAATGGATACCAATGCAGACTATGAAATTGGTTAATCTCAGTTCAAATCCCCTCGGATCTATTGCTACCTCTCACGATTTATACATCAATTCACTTAGATGTTCTTTCCCTTCTGTGCAAGCTTTACTCCATCTCTCCTGAATACTGTCTCAGTCTAATAATACTAAACCAGCAGTGACAATGTGCGTATAGAAGTAGAATATCAAATATAGATTTAAATAAGTGATTTTTTTAAGACAGGCATCAATGGAGGAATTAGATAGAAAATTGGAAGAAAAAATACATGTTTTTTTAATGAATCAATAATTTTTTTAGAAATGTATTGTTTTTAGTAAAATTTTTAAAAAACATTTGATATTTATATATTATTTACTTTTTATTGAAATCTCTATTCATATAAAGTTAGGTATGTGCATATGTTTATATATTTGTATGCATAGGATTCACTCCTAAACTAATTAACTGACTATTATGAATTTTGCAACATAGCTGGTAGGTGTAAGGGGGTCTATATTTAGTTTAATTTAGTTTTATGCAAAGAGGGGGTCGAAGCCCTTCATGAAAATTCAGATAATCCAATTTTTCTAAAATTTTAATTTCTTAAGATCCCTTAAGTTTAAGCCTTAAATTTAAAACATTTTCTACAATGAAAATCATGTAATGCATTTTGATCAAAATTGGAATAAGGATTCCAGACATGGGGTTTAGTATCATTATGTCTTGATTTTAATATTCATAAGAGGACTTAAAAGTCGCACAAAACTGTTCTGTTCAGAGAATTAATTTTCTAGTTAATTATATATTCAACAATGTTGCATAACTTTGCTGATGCCAGACAATATCAAATTGAATCAATCACATTTATTTGGCAAAAAAAATAGCAAAGTGCTACATGTAAAGAGACAGGGAGCAGGTATTTACATGCACATATAGTCTGAATGGTTGTGCAATGATATGAATTATTAATGAAACTGGTGGGTTTCAATAACAAAACAGGAAATGCTCATGGTATAATTTACAAAGTAACCACTAAAATTGATGGCTCAACCCAATTCTTTTAAAGAATTATTCTTTGGTAATAAAAAAGTAGCTCCATAATAAAAATACATATTTAGAAAAGGGCTCATTCCAATCAAAGTTTCTTAAAAACTTGTAAACTAGCATTGAGGTTAATTTAAAAGAAATTTCAAAGTGGTTTTATAAATTTCTTTAATTTCAAAAGAATTTTTATAAAATTTAATTTTCAAAAAAGATTTTTTTTTAAAAACTTGTAAACTAGCATTGAAATTAATTTAAAAGAATTTTTCTAACCTAATAAAATAGCAAATTTTACTTTTATAAATTATGTTTTTAAAATTTAAATGAGCATTTGCTTTTGTAGTGACGATTTTTAGTACAAAAAAAGTTCAAACAAAGACTTTAAGTCGCTCAATATTACAAACACTTTAAAAGAGTAAAATTTTAAAGTTTTTCAATTCAAACCTGATTCAATAATGTACTTGATTTTGTTTTCTTACATATAATGATGTAGAAAATAGACACTGAAGAATTTGATTAATTAATGGATACTTTTTGCCCAGTGAAAACTCATGGCACCATTTTTTTCACATTAAACGAAAGAGAAAAACGTAAATAGTTGTAAATTTACTAAGTCTCTGCAAAAATAGATAAGTGCAATTTTCTTCAAAGAATTATAGCGTTGATAGTTAACCCTAAACCACATAAAAACAATATACATAGAAAAGAAATCATTCTTACCAAATTTCAGCTTTCTATGTCGATAGCTTTCACACAAACATAATCAACTTTATTATAAAAAAGATAGAATCAATATTGAAAATGCAATCTGTGAAAAGTTGTCTAAATTAGATAAGGATTGTTCTTGTTACATACAACAAAGTCCATTGCAATACAGACTTATTGCTACCAAACAACATTTTGTGTAATCAAGTGAAAAAATAACAAACAATGAATATGAAAGGCAATCAATTTATAGATGTCCATGAAATAAAATTAGCCAAAATATACATACTATATCACCCAGGGTATCAGTATCATTATTAGTATAGCCCCTTACATCTACCGTGGTAGCTTGCCTTGTTTGGGGTGAACTATGTTAAAAAAGAAACTACCAAAAATAGAAACTGAAATCCAAATGAAATCTTCCCAATTGTCCAAGAATCATTAAATGACGTAACAAATAAAAATGTCCGGAGTCCGGATCCCTTGGTCAATTGCCTTTTTGAATTGTCTTAAAAGCTACAAAATAGGTATATATATATATATATTTGTATAAATTTTTATTTATACAAACATTATTGATTGCATATGTGCATACATGTTTTGGTTCTACTCTTCACAGAGAGTCAACCTCTTCAGACCAAAGAAGACAAGGAAGTCTTGTTTGGTCTGAAGAGGTTTCTTCTCTGTGAAGAGTACAACTGAAATATGTACGCACATATGTAACCAATAATGTTTGTATAAATAAAAATTTATACTAAAGAACAGCTCTACTTGTTATTGAGCACTTTTTATAAACACTGGAGTGTCAACGGATTTACATCTACAGAAACTAATACAATACGTGTACTATATATATATATATATATATAAAGAGGTGTACTAAAAGCGAACTTTTAGGAAAGGTAAAACCCTATTGTGAAGAGTATACAGCTCAATATCCAGGATAGAGCAGGTAGAAATTTTCCTTTCCATTCTCCTTCATTATATATATATTATATATATATATATATAATGACATAGCTTTTAGACAGTCATAATCAGAAGAATTTTGTGTAGCAAAATTAAATCTGAAATAAATTGCTGGTCATAGCATTAGAAAAACACTGTTTTGTTTTTTTAGAAGAATTCCACTTCATTTTACTCTGTTAGAATGTCACCTTCATTACATTAGTCGACTGTGGTCGAGATGATGGATACTGCTGACAGTTTGACCATCAATTCAGCAGCATCCATCACCTTTAATTCAATGCCTTGAGAGTGATTCTTGACAGAATTGAAAATATTCAGTGTGTAAATAATTAACACTCTGATATATAAAAAAACATACCAGAGAACTAAAAAAATTAATAAAACAGTCAGTATGCAAAAATTGTCTAATTTTATTCTTTCAATAAGAAAATACTGCCTAAATATAGAGGAGGTACATATATCTTTGTATGTATTTTTTTTATTTATAGGCTGGAGATTAGTTTATGTAGCAATAATAGTAGTGTCCCAACATGACCTATTTATTTATGCAAACATTGTAAAAATTAACAGAATTCATATGTTTAATTATACCTTATTTTATTTTTTCAATTATTCTGATGGTCTATTTTTGTATTAAAATTTTTAAAATTAATAAATGATCCATAGGTTTATTAATCTTTTTGATTTTAATACAAAAAAGACCATCAGAAAAAATAAAAAAAGGTATAATTAAACAGACAAATTCTATTATTTTTAACAATGTTAATATAAATGAGAAAATGCACACACACACGTGTGTGTGTGTGTGCATTTTCTCATTTATGTTAACATTGTTAAAAATAACAGAATTTGTCTGTTTAATTATACCTTTTTTTATTTTTTTTATTATACAAAGCCCCTTTAAGAAATTAACGTTGAGCACTCTCCGGGATGTTAAAAATAGACTGTCAAAAAGCTCTAATGCAAAGTTCCGAATAAGTTCGTCGAACACTCTCAACTAGTCTTCTATCTGTGCCCGCTTCTAGGTACATATAGATCTTAATTTCCCTTAATTACGTGACAGTTTCCATTGGCCGAGTGGATATGGTGACTGCTTGCAGATTCTAGGCTGATTCTGTGAACCGGGTTCGCGCCTCCCGACCATCTGAAATTGTTACTTTCCTGCACTGATGAGAACAATAAGCTTGAAACGCTAGCGTCTGTAGGTATTAATAATTTAATATTTATTTATATATATATATGTGTTTTTGTTTTCTTATTTAAATTATTTTCTCTTTATTTCTATAGGGAGATCAAAAGAAGTTGCTGTTGGTCCCAGCTCAAGTTGTTTCCAAGCATGAACCAGAAAAAACAAGAATAAGAGAACCCAAGAAAAGAAAGACAAAGTAAGAAAGTTACTTTTCATACAGATAAATATTAATATTTATATAAAAGTTTATATATATTTGTGTACTTTGAGTACTTACATAAATTGGTTGTTATGGCATTTTGCTTCTTGTAATGGAAACCCAAGTTATAGTTAAATTAGTGTGATACTCTGGCTGTAATACTTAATGTGTAATGAGTTGGGGGGGGGGGGGGAGTTTCGATTAATTATGAATGGAGTAGAGGGTTCTATGCAGTAGTAGTTGTGATGTCAAATGTGTTTCTTCTAGGTGGAGATATATACGGGTCACGTGTAGCTCCCTAAAATAACGATCCAACAGGCTAGCTGTATAATCTGTTTGAAGCAGTATGAAAATTCTGTGGATATTGAGCGACTTGTTGGAATTAATGAAGTAAAAAGGGCTTTACTTCTGTATACCCAGAGTGAATTCATTTTCAACACAATATACCCGAGGGTTTACGTATTTGAACCTGGCCCTTTTAGTTTTTTCTTTAGTTTATTTCATTAGAAAATACAGAATAATAATTAAAGAACAGAATAATAATTTTAAAAAAATGAAAGAATAATTATAAGAAAATATAAAAGGAATGATGAGATAAGGAAAAGGTGATGAAAAATAATATTGGTATGTCCAAATGAAATAAGCCAATTGTGGTTTTGAAAGAATTGTTTCCCTTTGAACACTAATTTTTCGTTTTGGATTAAAATAAGCAATCAAGATTGATAGGCAAGTTATCTAGTGAAATTATATTTAATTTTTGAATTCTATATATATATATCATATGATATAATATATGATATGATATATCATATGATATATTATATTATGATATCATAATATATGATATCATAATATATGATATCATAATATGATATATTATATTATGATATCATAATGATATATTATATTATGATATAATATGATATATTATGATATCATACTATAATATATTATGATATCATACTATAATATATCATATATCATAATATAATATATCATATATCATAATATAATATATCATATATTATATTATGATATCATAATATATTATATTATGATATCATAATATAATATATTATGATATCATAATATAATATATCATATATTATGATATGATATCATGATATGATATATCATATGATATGATATAGCATATATCATGATATATCATATGATATCATATATGATATATCATATATCATATCATATGATATCATATATGATATATCATATGATATCTTATGATATCATAATATATTATTTATCATAAGATATCATATTATTTATCATATGATATGATTTATCATATCATATTATTTATCATATGATATAAGATATCATATGATTTATCATATCATAATTTATCATATGATATCATGATATATCATATGATATGATTTTACCACTCATATGATATCATGATATATCATATGATATGATTTTACCACTATCAAATGGTTCTGAAAAAAAAGATTAGATTTAACCAGAACACTTTATATATACATATATACAATGTTTAAAGTTCATATTTTTTTTTTAAGCATCTATTTAATAAATGTCAAATAGATGCTTAAAAAAAAAAATATGAACTTTAAACTTTATATCTGTCTCGCGAGCATACGCGCTTTCATATTTGAAAACGGATAAACAACAACAACTTCCGCTAAGCCCGTTTACCACAACAGTAGTCGGGAAACCTCCAAATCCATTAACATCGGGATATAGACACACTGATGAGGCCAGGTTTTTAACTGGCGAAATTATTTGTATCATTATAAACCAATAAAAAAATGAAGGTTTATATAAAAAAAGAAGAAAAAAAAAAATCGGTTTCGATTTATTTTCTTTAAAAATGATATCGCATCTTTATATGCTTAAAAAGGTAATTCTTTATACATATATACATATATATATACACAAAACATCTACTGCAATATTTAAATAGAGAAACATCGGCATGAAGGACAGAACACATCGGCTGAAATGTATCGCTAACACATAAATACGAATTGTGTTTGAAGAAAGACAATATAAATAATAAAATCTCATCATTTAAAAATTTCCACCGAAAGTTTTCAGTCATTCATACAACTTAGAAAATGTTCTAATTGTATCTTATTTTGTTACTAGCATGGCTACCCGGGCGTTACCTGAGAACATGCACAACAAAATAGGAGAGTTACGAAGTGTAACATCTTTCTTTTAAAACTTCTCTCTTTCTCTCTATATCCAGCTTATCTATTATCCCACTCTTTTCCCCCTCCCCGAGATCTTAGCCCGAAGATCAAGAAACTGTATTTTAGTTTGAGTTTCAGATTTATAAAAAAAACATCACTTTAAATGTGGCCCCTCATTCCCCTCCGACTAATTTGGCTTCTGGTGACCCCCAAAAGAATTAAAAGTACAAAAAAAATATATACTCATATTCTGTCCGAGGCAATGCTGAAAAAAAATATATCAACTTTGTGAGTGTGTCTTGTGTACTTTTCTGACTTTTAGTTTTGACACACATACAAGCAACTGCCCTTTATAATATATATATTAATTTCTATTGTTTTTCTTTTTGTTTTCTTTCATATTCAGTCGCAATGAGATGCTGAGAAAATGCAGTGTTTGCTCACATCATCCGCTGACGAGACAATGTGCGAAGAAATGTCTTTTGGCTGCTACCGAAGAGGACTAAACTATGGCTGTTATTTTTAACTTTATTCAACGTCTTCCTTCCACCAGAATCAAACATCGTTCAATTTCTATGAATGCGTCTCAATTGAACGTGCATGTGGCACTGTTGTATATGGAGACCTCTTATTTTGTACGATAAATATTTTTATTAGTTTTAACTTATTTGATTTTTTTCTTACAAGAATAAAAAAAGCAGTTAGAATAAGTTACTAAATTTTATACTATTTTACAAAACAATTGGCATATATATATATATATATTAATTTTTAAACATGAATATTCTTATCTTACAATATTTGTTCAATTTATACATCTACTTTTTTCCCCCACACTTAAATACTGCTGGTATACAA
Organism: Sepiola atlantica; assembly: GCA_963556195.1. Lineage (NCBI taxonomy): Eukaryota > Metazoa > Mollusca > Cephalopoda > Sepiida > Sepiolidae > Sepiola > Sepiola atlantica. The sequence continues at coordinate 34,578,120 of OY744516.1, read as the reverse complement.
AGAATTAAGTACAATCTTAAAAAAGAACATCCCTCTCATTTTTTTTACCTTTGTTATTATTATTTAAATTACTATTATACTAGTAGGTCCAGTCTACCGGCGTTGGCCACATAATTAAGCAAACCAAAAATCGCAACTTCCAGCAGTAAATTAAACAAACACTCTTTTCAATCAAAATGCTAAGAATTTATTCACTATATAAAAAATATCCATCAATTAAACTATGGGTTATAGTAAAAAGAAAATCATCGAATTAGAAAACAATAAAAATTAATAGTTATTTGAAGATGTCGTTTTGCAAAGCAATATGCAAATTAGTTAACCTTCAGACATTGATCGCATAGACATGACCAAGTATATTACAAAGCTGTATTTTTCCTATCATAAATAGGATATTGGCTTTTTAATCTTATTGCCAGTGTGAAAAATGGCTAAACTTTATTAATAGACAGAAAAATGAAGGGTGCGTTTAACGTAATATTTATGCTCACAAACGATGGAATTTTTTTTAATGGAAATCGATCCAGACAAGGCATGAAACCACTTGACGTAAGGAACTAAAAAAAATACCTAGTTTTAACCTTGAAGTAGTAAGTGTTATATGGATAGATTCTTACCCCAAAACAGCAATTCTTCCCCCTTTGTCAGAAACATCGCTCATGGAATGTGAGCACTAAAGGAAAAAATAAGAGAAGCGAGAGTTACGAGGCTGACGAAAGTAAACCCAAGTTCTAATCTAATTGGATGTTCTATGTTCACACATGTACGAATACAACTATGATTTTATTATTCATATGTTTTAATTTTTTAAAGTCTGACTGAGATAGTCTACTACAGTGGTTCTCAACCAGGGGGTTATTCCCCCTCCTGGGGGTGGGGAATTTCAGGAGGAGGATAAGCACCACACATTAGCAAACACAAACAATATCCAAGTCCACAAAAACACAGTGTGCATCACTCATTGCTACTGAAAGGTCATGTTGGATTTTCTCTCTGCTAGCATTTGTACTAAATGCTATTATGTTAGTATTAGTTATTATTGTTAGTATGAATGCACATTTTGAGTCAGACATTTTTTTGAAAGGGAGGGAGATATCATTCTGATACATCATGAAAGGGTTCATGATAGAGAACCACTGGTCTATTATTATCTACTATGTCGGTTCAAAATTTCAGAATTTTTTACGTTGTATCAGTTTACAGTGCGACATATTAGGTGCGTAGACAATGGTAACAATGTTAATTCTAACCTATAGTTTATCCACCTGTAATCAATTCCAGTTACCTTTATTGCAATCTTTATATTCTTACATCCTTAATTTTTTGGAGAGTCTAAAATTTACACTTATTTTAATTTAAAATATTATTATATAATAAGTATATAATTTTAAAATATATTATTCTGAATCTAAAAGTTACAATTTACTCATAATTTTAGTTAAAATTTGAACACTGGACAAAGAATTTATAGGACAGATTTGGAGTTGAATTATTTCATAAACATAGAATAAGATTCAAAATACTCTATAGTTCATAAAAATCAGACATTTTTAATGATGGAAGGCCCTATTAATCTAAACTCTCTTTTTAACAGTCTTCTTATTGTCTTGATGGTGAAATAAAAAAAATATTCTGAAGAGTAGCACAGTCTAATAATACTAAACCGATAATGATAATGACATACTTATACTCTTAATGTCATATTCTAGTCTTGTTCACTTGTTCCTGTTCCCACTGTTTTTCTCTTTTTCATTCTTTTGCTGGTTTCTTCTCAAGACTTACTATTCTTTTCTGTCTTACACACACTTATTTAAATCTATATTGTATATAACCCTAACCTATGCCGCATTGTCAGTGCTGATGTTATTATCAGACTGGTCTACTGTTTGGGAGAGATGGAAACAAAATTATAGGTTATTGAGGCGATTCGTAGCTATAAAACTCTAGTTTTCATAAATGAATCATTCGGTGTCCTCTTGACATTCCAATCCGCAATAAAAGAAATTGAAATAAGATTCTATGTTATGTAGATTTGTTATACCAGGTGCTGTATGGGGGGGGGGGGGTACTCTCTGCTTATCCCGGCATTGTTTCCAGTCGACACGGGCTTCTTCTTGCCACTAGATTCAAGCAGTGCCGGTTCAGGAGAGGTGTGGTTAGGACTGCACAACTCTTATTTTACAATAGACTTCCCGTGCAGGCACGGTTACAGGGTATATCCATTGTCTCTCGAGATTGAATGGAGGCCTATGAGAATTATTGTCGTGTTGACAAATATTAGATCGAGTTTAAGTGAAAATAAATTGGTAGTTTGTTTTTATTTAAGATTTTCAAGTTTTCTTATCTTCAAAGCTAAATAATTGCAAGCCATCTTGACAAGAGAATAGACTGGATCACGATTAGTTCTGTACAGAGTTATCTTCTCTTGTTGATGCCTCGAACGATTTGAAAATCTTAAATAAAAAAACAAAACAACTTATTTACTTTCACTCAAATACATGAACAAATCAGAATCGTATTTATTGGAATGCCTAGAATCACCGGTATTTCCTTTGTATGTGTGAAGAATATGACATTTTAAAAAAAAATGTAATCTGATAGTTTGAGAAAACTTTCAGTTAACATGGCCTTTTATAAGATTCCTCATTGGCTGAAATTCCCCAAATGTAATGTTTGCTTTATTCATCAAAAGCTAGAGAATAGGTTCAAATATAATAATTATGCGAAGAGTTAATTCAATTCCATTCTATGCACAACCATTTTTATAAAAGAGTGTAAGGGAAATTACTCGCATTTTACCTGATACAAGATCTAGTAAAAAGAAGTTGTCTCCCTTGAATGAATGTTTCTTTCATATTACAAAGTTTAGAAAATTTTAATATAAAATAATTTTTTTAAATACTTTAACTGAAGTGTATATAATTGTAGCTACTTAGTTGCATTATATAACTTAATCAGCAAATGATATAAATACCTTTAAAAAAATTTATTCTCGTGATTTCTATGACTAACATTTTGAATGGCATTCGTTTTTTAATATTTGTTATTAAAGCATGCTTGTTATAATATGCTTATAAAATGTGCGTGTTGCATAATATTTTTCAATTTCTGCTTAGAATGAAACAAATAGAAATTATCAAAAAGAAATAAAATGGCGTGAGTATTAATTAAAGTTTTCTCTAGTGAGTTCTCATTTGATTAGATACTGCTTTAACGATGTCAACCTGATTTTTAAATAAAACGTTTTAGTGTGTGTTTTAAGGGTTTTTTTTAATGTTTACATGATATGTTAATGACTCATAAGATATTTAATGGGATTTTAATAATTCATTAGATATTTTAATGATCCATGAAATATTTTATTTATTTCATGAGATTGTTATATGATATCTTAATGATTCATAAATTGTTTTATTTTAATGGGTTTATAGAGAAGACTTATTTTTTTCTATTGAAGATCCAATTTACTTTTGAAATCTAATTCTTTTCATTTTGTTTTTCAAGAATTTTTATTACAAAATGTCTGATTAGAATTATTTTGTAACAACTTATTCTAGAAACTATCAAGTTGCATTATTAATAGAGACTCTTGGACGTATATATCTTATTTGAAATAATTTAGATTGGTTTTTACCCATTCGTTCAGAGACTGAAATAAAGTAACATTAGTTTTGTAACATTAAATTATTAGATTTTATATTGTAATATAAAATGAATCTTGTAATATAAAAAATATTTCAATAAGTATCATTTAAACGTGTGTGTGGGGGGGGGGGGCAATTCTAGATTATATGAGTTATAAATCCATTGTTCTGTTGTGGTTTGAACGATTAAGCATCTAAAACTCCTCTTCCACCTGCCCCTTGTAGTTCTGTGCATTCTCGTGTTTATACAGTTTTACATATCTTAGAGAATTTATGAATTTACTGTGGGTCGATCTGAAGAACTTAGCTGTAAAAGTCACGTTTTTTTTTCTTTTACTTCTTCATTTGCACAAGTGGGATTTTAGTGAGATAATGGATACTGACACAGACTACAAAATCTTATGAGCCGGGTTCAAATCCAGTCAAATGTATTGCATTTATTAAATGGCATAATAACGTTAACACACTGGTTCTCATTAAATCACCAAAGTTAAGCAACATTGAACCTGGTCAGTACCAAATGGGTGACCATTTGGGAATAACGGATGCTGTATGTTGGAGGATGGTGAACCACAAAAGGTTGAAACTATCATAACCCAAGGATCACCAGTATATCAGTGAAAAAAATCTATTAAAATCTTAACGATTTCCATAAACATTCAGTTTTAAAATAACAGATAACAAATCGTAGCCTATAAAATTGAAAGGCTATGAATATCTGTTGACTTTTGTTTCCAATTTATTTTTATTTTATTTATTTTGATGTATAGACTATTGATTTGTACTTCTTTTTGCTGATTGCTTCATTTATATATATATATATATAATGTAAAAGTAAGAACCTGATATGTTTTTCTCAGATCACGTTTTTTTGTGTAAACTCCATGTGTCAGTGAGAATTATTATAGACGGCTTATACAAAAAGACAAATCTGTTTTCACTTTTTGTATTTATCATATTTCATCTCATCTTATGGGATGAGATTTTGAATATGCTTGTTAAGGGTATAAAAGAAATCGATTTTTTTTTTTTAGTTCTTTTCAAAAACATGTTGATTTCAAATTTGGAACAGCTCCTATTTACTTGCCTCCCCACGTGGGCAAAGTTAGACATAAGATTTGTTTTTAATAAGGGGAAAATCCAGACTCCCCAAAAAGGGGCATTCTAGATCGAGAGAAAAATAAAAATTGCTTTAATCTAGTAGGATTTCTCCTCTGACTGTGGAAAGAACAGATACTACACTTTGATCTTAGACTGAAGCCAAAAAGTAGTGAAAATTATCGAACAGTCTGTTACATTTTTTGTTTTTATCTCTGTATCTTTACAAAGAAGGCATTATTCATGTAAGCAACCGAACACATTTTTATTGCAAACAAATTGCTCACCTTGAGTGTGATTCTCACAACGTTTCGGCCGATGTAACCTCCGACTTTCTTCAGGTGTATCTTGTCGAACTCGGGGAATCTTTCTGTCGAACTCAACAATCTGTACGGAACTTCGAACGGAACCCTTTATTTAATCCACGGGGGTAGCATGCTCTCATTTCATCAGCCATGACCGGGTCTTAAGCAATTCGCAATGACCTGTGGCATAATGGATAAAGTACTAAGTAAAATTCAGTTCTAAGTGACACTCTTCTCAAGGTTGAAGGTTCAATCCTCAGTGTAGGCGATACTAAGAATATAATTGCTAAAGACTTCTACCCAGTCATGGTTGACTGAACGAAGCATGCTACTCCCGTGGATTAAATAAAGAGTTCCGTTCAAAGTTCCGTACAGATTCCCGAGTTCGACAAAATACACCTGAGGAAAGTCGGAGGTTACATCAGCCGAAACGTTGTGAGAATAACACTCAAGATGAGAACAGTAGTCCAAGTAATAAAAATCCTCATCAAAAAGATTCTGAAACAAAAAATTGCTCACCATCTTGAATTTCATTGAAAATGCCAACAGAAATAAGGATTCATTTTTTTTTTCTTATTTTCACACCGAGTTTGGTCATAGAGGCAATTTCTTATTAGTTGAGAATAACTGTTCGACCTCCCTTTTCCCAACCTCCCTTTTCCCAACCTCGTTGTGGTAAATATTGTAACATAATTTCATTATAATCTTCTTTTGAGTGATGTAACTGACATTGTTAAAAATGTTCATCAACAAATAAAGTACACAACTTTATTTATTGGTAAACATTTTTTTAACTTACTGTTAGATTTTAGATGGGATTCCGTTTTCCATCTAAGATGATCCCCCTGCTCGAAATTCTTAAAAGACGTTTGTAAACATGATGATTTCAGCTAAAGATTGGTTAAAAAATAACTAGGGAAGACCATTTCACATTTAAACTTAAATAGAAAACTGAACCCTCTGCTAAAATTTAACCATGAAAAAAAAATTTTTTTTAATCTTTTTATAATCTGAAAATTTCATGTTTAATTTATAAGAATCAGAAAATGTTTTTCAAAAGAATTGAATAACATAAGATTTAAAGTGGGTCGTGTCATCTTCACCTGGAAATTCTTTTTATGAGCAAAAAAAAACTCCAACTATGTAAAAAAAAAAATCCCAATGCCTAAAATTTGTTCTTGTATTTTTCTAATACATTCTGTTTTTATTAACTAAATTATATCCTTTTCTCCTGTATTTCCTTTAAGTTTAAAAAAATTTAAACCTCATTAACCATTATATTACTTAATTTTAATTGATTTAAAAAAGAAAAACAATTAATCATTGTATTACCAATTTGATTTATTTGTACACCAGCATATCCTGTAATTTTGTAATTAAACACATTTTATTTTTAATTGATATTTAATAAAAAAATATTTACTTTTCTAATTGACTATTTAATTGTATTATTTAATTGTATTCCCAGTTTAACTTATTTTGTCTGTTCCAAATACTAGAGAATGAAATAAGTAAATGAGATATTTAATTGAAATAATGATTTTAGAAAGCAGTTTTAATAATTCCCTGTTTGACTGATTTCTAGTTTTACTTTTATACATATCAGCAAAAGTTTTGACTAAATTTTATGACAAAGCAAAAAAACAAGAAAAATTTTAAGAAAAAAAGAGAGAGACAGAAAAATAATTGCAATTAAACATTCAAAACAACACTGATCCTTAGTTGGTGAGGTGAACTTGTAGGCCATTATTAACAGGTAATCTATGGGAATAAACCGTCATGGAGAATCCAGAGTATTTCCATGAAGATAACTGGGTGCTAACTTCAACATAGTTTCAGGAATTGTCAAAACAAAGTTGCTGTCGAATATTGGGAGAGAATATGAAAACGGACAGATCAATACGCACAGTAATAATTACAACAAGGTCAAAAGGTTCGGTTAGAGAAAATTCGGCAACAATATCGGAACTCATTTCTAGTTAAGAGTAGTTGCCACGAAAGTTAGCAAAATAATACTTATATGACTTAAGAGCAGATGTTAGTGTGATTGCAAGAGTTAGAGGTGAACGGAGTAAGTTCGGGGAACTTCTGCTATTAATTACTAGCAGAGTGTTACAATTGTCGACCAAGAGGAGAGATTATCAGACATGTGTACGCAGTGTGACATATAGAAATGAAACCTGGGTAATGAGAGTTGAGAACATGCGTTGCATGGAGGGACATGATACAATGGATGTGTAATGTGAGTCTTAAAGACAGGCATAGGTCTGATGACTTCAGAGGAAGATTAAATCTGTACATTCTAGGGAAATATGTGCAGAACAGGAGACTTTGTTGGTATGGTCACATTGAAAGAATGGATGAGAGTTCTTGGATTAATTAATAATTAACAGTTGAGGTAGCAGGTTCAGTTCACAGGGAAAGGCTAAGGAAAATATGGGAGAAAGTGATAAGGATGGACTTGAGAGAAAGAGGGATAAATAAAGACCTGAACTGAGATAGGTTAGTTTGGAAGTAAATTTCTAAAAGCCATCCATTGCATGCCAGCATGTAAAATGGATGCTAAACCGATGATGATGACAAGGGCAAGATGTGACACAAGGCCTATTTATTGTGAGTCACCAGTACTCAGAATCTGTGAGAAAAATAGCTTTACTCCCCCTCAGATTCCTCTTATAAGTGAGGGCGCCTCAGACAATAAACCTGCCCCCCCCCCTTATGCATAATACAAGCAGCATGGTTTGAAAGGATGACCTCCTAGGACTCAGGTATAGCTTTCAAATAAATTACACAACATCAGAAAGCAGTTGGCAACGTAGTATCAAAGAGAAATTAGCAGAGCTTCAGCATTGAACTCACTTTTAATAAGCAATGGGTACGATCTTTCTTCTGCTAGTTTAAATGTGATTGGCTTATTCATAACATATGTAAATCTAACACCAAACTGTACTGCTCAACTCTCATCACCAGATCAGACGAGTACAAGGCGTGTTGCACATTTCAGGATGAGGCCCTTCTAAAAGACTAAAGTCAGTCATAACAATATGAAAATGAAATGAAATGAATATTTATATTCAAATGGTAAATATTAAGAAGATTAAAAGACATGACACATAAATATAAAACTCATATGCAACAATTTCTAGATTTATCAAAGAGGGAACTTATTAATGATATCAGGAATGTTCCTATTTACTTGTCTTCCCACAAGGCCAGAGTTAGACACAAGGTCAGTTTTTAGTGTGGAGAAAAATCCAGCTCCCCTAAAATGGAGCATTCTAGATGAGGACAAAAATTAAAATTGCCTCCGTCTAGAAGGATTTCTCCCTTCACTGACCAAGGATAGAAAAGATAAAGTGTAGTATCAGAACATATACTACATTTTGCTCCTGGCTAAAGAAGGCTGAAAAGTAAACACAACCTTGACAAAGGCACTCTGCTAAATCGTTACAATATATAATGAAACCATGTTTTTATTTTTAACGTGACGTGCCGTGCCCCCTCTCCCTTAAAGCATGAAGCCTGTTGCAACTGCAGCATCTGCCATGATATTTTTCTGGTACTGTATCGCACTCTTCTGGAATCAATTTGCGAAGGGTAGTTCGGCATGAATGCCAACTCAGAATCCTGATATACTTTGCCTAGGCGTGTTTGCACACAATCCATTGCCATTCACAAAGAAGGCCAACAATCACAATTATTACCAAAGTGAGCTATATAGAGAAGATTAATCTGAGCAATAAATATATGTCGATATACGGCATAATCACCAAAGTTAAGCAAAGTTGAGCCTTGCCAGTACCAGATGAGTGACCATTTGGCAATACCAGGCGCTGTATGTAGGAGGACGTCACCACCTCCCCACAAAACAATACAAAGTAATAACTCGTATGAAAAACGCCTAGTGAGTAAACTACTACTACTACTACTACTACTTATTATTATTATTAGTAGTAGTAATAAAATGTTGACTGCCACTCGGCATGCCAAAGATGCTTCATGCAGTTTTTGAGCAATTGTTTTGGAACCTATAAGTGTTTGTTGTTTTGTTTTTTTTCGATACTAGTAGTATTAACATTTTTAGCGCCTTTCCCCTTTCATAGGCATACCTAATATCTCAAGGAGGGTTTATGCAAAATTTAATGCAATTATGTCAACTATTTTTAGAGCCTATAAGTGATGGTGGATAAATGATCAATTACCTCATAGATTCATTATTGTCGTAATTAATTAGCCTTTTCTTGCATAAGTTTAACTTCATTTTAAAACTGAATAGTTCTCACAATTGTTTCTTAATCACGTTGACACACCGGTTCTCGTTAGATCACCGAAGTTAAGCAATGTTGGACCTGGCCAATACCAAATGAGTAACCATTTGAGAATACCAAGCGGTGTATGTGGGAGGACGGTGAAACCGCCCTGCCCCCCCCCCCCCAAAAAAAACAGCCTTGAAGATGCGTTTAGTGCAAGTACTTCATTAAAACATGCTTATCCACAAATGTGTTGATGTTGACACAACAGAATAACTGCCGCCTGGGCAGAAATTCTGTTCTCAATCATGTGGCGAATCTCTGTGGAGAGAATACATTCTAGTTAGTTTCATAAGAACAGGTATTTGTAAGATGTGTCTATTCAGTCTGTGCATCTAGCAATGAAAATTCTATTTCAAACTTAAGTATGAAAAATAAACAGAAAAAGCCTCTTGTAGATGTGCATGGAGTCATCTAAAAATGGTTTGTTTTTGGGTTTGGTTTGTTTTACGGCATAGCAACCATCTATGAGTTATTTAATCCTGAATAAAGTTGTCAAATGGAATCTTATAAGTAAGATAATTATTTATATTCCGAAAATACATTGCTCCCAGAATACATTGCTCTTAGAAGGAAATTCTACCGAGAGAGAGAGAGGAGGTCATTACTTTCAGAAAACACCACTCCAAGAAAAACATTACTTCTTTAAAAACATTACTCTTTAGCAGTGGTAATCTTCTTTGTTCGCAACATGATTGACCCTCAGCCACTGCCTTCTCGTATCTATTTTAGGAGAAAATAAAAAGGAGAAATAAGATTTTGATTTTTTTTGAAGAATCAGATCGAATAATACGGTGGGGATTAACTTATAGATACGAGAGCATGATGTAACCAGCCAATTGATCAGATCCAACCTCCCGTCTGGCCAAAGTGGGCAAATATCACAATCTACGGCATCATGGGTCGCCACCCAGAGCCAACATGGGGCTCCGTTTTCAGGGGTTTTTACCCGTCTGCATAGGGTTGCAGTTGACGAATTTGTTGGTCCGCCAACAGGATGTTCTAAAAATAGTATTTTAAATTTAAGTGTAACATACAAAAGTGAATGTTATTTCAAACTGGAGCATAACAGACCGACCGATAGATCGAGCCTTTCATCAAGATTCTTGAACGCATCAAGATTCTTGAACGCATCAAAAATAAGTTTGAAATAGCATTTTCATCACTAAACATGTTGATAGAATGGATGCATCGAAAATAAAATGCATTCAATCTATGTATTTAGCAATAAAAATGTTATTTTAAACTTAAGTGTGACAGACCTCGGAGGAAGATTAAATCTGGATAGTATAGGGAGATGTGTGCAGAACAGGAGATTTTAATGGTATGGCTATGTTGCAAGAATGGATGCAAGTTCTTGGGTTAGTAGATGTAGAACAGTTGAGGTAGCAAGATCAGTTCACAGGGGAAGACCAAGGAAAACATGGGAGAAAGTGATAAAAATGGATTTGAGAGAAAAAGGGATAAATAAAGATTTTATCAGAGATAGGTAAGTTTGGAAGGCAATTTCTGAAAGCTGTCCAATACATGCCAGCATGTAAAACAGACGTTAAACCGAATACGATGATGAGACCGACAGACGGACAGGATTTCTCATGGATACTTGAACGGATCTACAATAAGAGGAGTTCATTTAATGTGGGGGTTTAGTGATGCAAACGCATGACCCACTGATCAATAAACCTCTCAAATATGTGAGGACACATTTTTTGTAAAAAAAATTTGTAAATAGTTGAAAAAGAATGAAAATTAATTGATGCGTTTTATTACTGTTCTTTTACATTGACTTTTATTACTTAAGTATTCCTTTGAATTCTTCCACTTTCTTTGTCTGTTCTAACTCTCCCCATCCGGTGATGACAACATTTTGCTAATCGCAAAAAAAAAAAAAATCTAGTCTGCATTGTTTGACTTGTTTTTTTTTTTCAATTACTTTTTTATTTTGGTGCAATAAAGAAAATTATTAAAATGTGTGACAAAAGAAAAATTGTTTTTTTTGTTTTTTTTTAATAATTCTATTCGTTATGTGTGGATCAGTATTTGTTAACAGGGGGTGCATTACTGGTGCAATGGATACTATCGAAGTTAGTAATCAGTGCTCAGCTGTCTGACTAGTTGAGTTATAACTAAATAAACTCAGACAGAAGCCCAGAAAGATGGTTTATAAGCAGACTGAGACGTTCTATTATGCTTAGTTGGATTCTGACTGGTTGCTTGTCCATGAGTGGATAATCTAATATATAAATATTGCTTCATTCAAGTAAGAACTTTCCTATCAACTATTTAGGGTCCTTTAAGCTGGTCAGTAAGTGTCAATTTGATTTTACAGATGCCAATACAGACGATGAAGTCGGTAAATCAAGTTCAAATTCTGTTTGATCTCATGCATTCATTTATGAACTAATAATGTTGGAAAAGGTATGAATCGATCCCCCCCCCTACCATCTTGTTTGCAATGAATTGTTTATAATAATAAAAAATCGATTTTAAAGGGTTGTAAAAACGAACAAGGGCAACCAATTTTTGGCCAACACTTTCTTTTTCCGCTCAGTTTCCACTTAGCACACATAATAATTGTGTTTCTACTGGATACTGTATGAGTTCTATTATTTATTTTTTATTCATTTTATTAAATACTATTATTAAATACTATACTGTTCCAGGACCGATAAAATTAATTTTTTCCCAAACAAAACACTTTTGCACCACAAAGATTAAAATCAAGATATAATGCTACTCAACCTTATGTTTAGAATCCTTATTACATGATTTTGATTCTAGAAAATGTCTAAAACTTAAGGCTTAACACATCACTCAATAAGTTCCAGGCCTAACTAATAAAACAACAACTTTTAGACAAAATTTGACTTTATTAATCAACCTAGTTTCCTTCTAGGGTGATAACACTGATTCCAATGCTTCTCAGAAAATTCAATACCTTTTTTGTGGAACAATTTGTCTTTGGCATTAAAATATGCCTCAGTTTCCAATATGACTCCTTCATTGACAGCCAGTAGTCGCGAGAGGCCAGACCTGGAGAATAGGGTGGGTGTGGAAGTACTTCAAAGTGCATATGATGTAGTTTTGTGATCGACCTGACATGGTGCATTGTCTTGGTTAAAGAGCACTTTTTTTCTTCTTCATTTGTGGCCGTTTTTTCCTTCAAACACCAATAATTCTATATAATATTCACTATTAATAGTTCTTCCTTTCTCAAGGTAATCGATGAACAAAATACGGAGGTCAAAATCTTGCCTGCTGATGTTTGCATCTTTGATCACTTTGGATGGATTTCACCTGCTGCTGTCCACTCAGCTGACTGCCGATTTGTTTTGTTGTGTTGAAGCAGTTGCAAACAACATATGGAATTATCAATGTGTTGTCATTTTTTTAATCCACACTGAGGAGCCATCAGAATATTAACACGAAATTCAGGTTTATTTTTTTGAAAATTTGTAACAGTAGCTTCAACTTTGTAATTTGTAAACTAATAATCCGATTAAGTTCAACTTTTTACACGTACCGTTTAGAGGTAAGTACTTTATAAAAATCATGGATTTTTTTTTCTCATTTATATATTAGGCCCGAAACTTATTGAGTGATTTGTTTAGCTTAAGAAGTCCTAAGAAAATTGAAATTCAGGGAACCTGGCTTAATAAGTGGAGGAAATTCAATGCAAATCTGAAATATTTGAATTTTCAAATAAGAAGTTTCACACATATTAGACCTCCTAAAAACCCTTTAAAATACTCATAAAAACTTGAAATTTGGGGAATATTTATTAATTGATGTATACAGACAAGCAAACGCTGAGTAATTGGCCCATCAACCAATAGAATGCCTTGGCGTATGAATACGGTTTTCTTCCAACTCACCGGTCCGCATGGAGCCTGCTATAGAGTGTGACACCTTACATTTTGTAAAGTTTACTATTGTTTATCTTGAATCTCTTTCCAGTTCCGAAATAAAAAGGGATTTTGATGTACTATTTTCTCTTGATCGGTAATAGGCCCATCAGCCAATCGAATGTCGAATGTCTTGGCGTAGGAATACAATTTGTTGGACTATTTGCAGCACATGCACAGTTTGTTTCTTTTCCCACTTTTTCAGACAGTTGGATCTGGAGAGCGTCCTGGCCGGACATTCTGTTGTTGGACCTCCCAACTAAATATAATTCATTTAGAAAATAAGCTTTTTTCTGCAACGAGAGTGAAATAGTATGAACAAATGCCGTCAAATAAGTAGCCTCGTCAAAAAAGCAAATCTCACCCGTACGTTATTTACAAATTTATTTTTTGAAAGGGAGATAATTCAGTAAATTTTTTTTGCAGTTGTTTCTCTTAGTTAATTACAAGTGATTATTGTGCCAAGAGTTAGTGAATCTGATGGTTCTTGGCTGATGACACTTTGTAGAACAGTAGAATTTGTCAGTTTGAGCTGACCTGGCGTCTACTTTCTTTTTACTTCTGACATTATTTTTGCCTCTCCATTCATTCCCATAAAATGCTGATGGATTCTCAGACAGTGGATCTCATGAACTGTAGTGGAGGAATAGATTTTCAGTCAGTTGTTTCTAGTCTCTATTTACTTGCCTCCCCACGAGGGCAGAGTTAGACACAAGGTCGGTTCTTAATGTGGGGAAAATCTAGTCAAATTACTAACCAGCAGAGCGTTACCACTGTCGACAAAGGGAAGAGTCTATCAGGCATGTGTACGTAGTGTGATGATGTATGAAAGTGAAACTTGGCCAGTGAGGGTCGAGGACATGTGTTGCATGGAGAGAAATGATATGAGAATGATACGATGGATTTGTAATGTGAATCTTAAAGATAGGCTTAGTTCTGATGACCTCAGAGTAAGATTAAATCTGGACAGTATAGGGCGATGTGTGCAGAAGAGTAGACTTCGATGGTACGACCATGTTGAAAGAATGGGTGAGAGAGTTCTTAGGTTAGTACATGTAGAACAGTTCAGTTCCAAGGGAAAGTCAAGGAAAACATGGGAGGAACTGATAAAAATGGACTTTAGAGAAAGAGGTATAAATAGAGACCTACTCAGAGATAGGTTAGTTTGGAAGTCAATTTCTTAATGCTGTCCAACACATGCCAAACAGACGTTAAACTGAATATGATAATAGCACATAAAGGGATGAAAACCACAAACATAATTACTAAAGGGACGAATACATTAACGTCCTAACACAATCAATAAAAAGACATGTTGCCAGGGTCATAGAATAGAGAGAGATGCATGGACAATATATAGTAAAATGTGACTTACATTTTGTTCATGAGGTGTCCTGAGAGCCGGTCCATGTGAAACGAAGAGAGGGAGCCTTTAATGACTGTGACCAGGGTTTGTGAAACCATGTAGAGATAGCCAGCTGATCAGAGCTATGTCCGATGGTTTGGACATCCGAACCAGAATCTGGTTCTATATTCCTCATGTGGTTGGCATTAGGTATTTTTTTTTTTTTACTTTCGTGCATTCTTTTGTTGGCTAGTATGATTCAGGGGAGATAATTTGGATATGATAATAATTCTTGAGTAAACACTTGAATGAAATTGTTTAAAATAAAATTAAAACTCAATTCAAACAGTTACATTGATACATGAGAAATCACACATTAACAAAATAGTCATCACGGTTATCGCGAGAAAAATCCAAAGTTATTTTGAAGCCTTTAAACAGTTTGGCATGAATGAAAATAGAGTATTATATTTGTTATGTACTATGTATAATTGGGAGAATAACAATAACAGAATCCCAACAAAACAAAATTGAACACTATTTTGGTTAAAAGGATCGAATGTATTAAAAATACATACAATAACTTACAGTGTGTCCTCTTGTCTTAAAAGATGCTGGTTTGTTTGGTCAGGATGAGGTTGCATGCATTTCGGTCAAAGGGATATCAGCTGCTTGTTTGTTGAGTGAGGTAGGTAGACGGGCGGCAATGTTGACAATGTTTCATGTTAGCAGCTATGTTTCAGTCGAGGCTGAAGAGAACTAAATTTGGTTTGAAACAATCTTTTTTTTATTAAAAATTAGATCATCTCAAGGGAAAAAACTTGTTGGCTGGTATGCTTCAGGGGAGATAACTTGGATATGATTGTATGTTGAATATCCCATAATTCAATGTAAATTCCCTTTCGATCCCATGCGTTTTGTTAGAAATCCTATAACTTTTCCAACAGAGGAATAGTTTAAGAATTTGGAGGGGCAAAAGAATCGGGGTCTAGTAGTTTTTTGATACGGGTTATGGTCGGTTGGTATTGCTATTCAAATACTATAGAGCAAAAGCTTGCAAAGAAATTAAGGAGGCTAAAAGAAATTAAGGGGGCTAAAATAAATTATGTAAGCCAACTGAATCCCTTCTATAACGACAAAACAACCTGGTACACAATCTTGGTTGAGAGCGATTGAGTTTTGGTTTATTGTGTTGTCAGTTTTTGTTCTTGGCTATTTTTTTTTATCTTGTTTATTTGCTTTTATTTTCTAGATTGTAGTTTCGTAGGTCTGAGCCATAGTGTTTTCAGTTTCCACCTTTTCGAGAGTTTGGAATCTGTTTTGTGTAGTCATCGGTTGAGTTTTTTGTTTTTCGGAGGGTTCTTTGTTTGATGTTTTTTTCTTTTGTTACCTACTTTTTAGCATATGATACTTGAGTTGGTGGTATTTTTTGTTTGTTTCTGTTTTAGACATGTTTTTTCCTCCTTTCGTATTTTGTTTTACTGCTTCTTTTGTTTTATTATTCATATTTGATTATAGATCTTTTAGGTTTTCTTGAAATTCTAGCCATTCGTTATGGTCTAATTCGATGAGTTTTTCAATAAGTTTTCTGTATTGCTCGTTTTAAGTATGATTCAACAATCTTTCTTGCTTCCGGGTCGGGTATGTTTCTTTTATGTTTTACTTCTGCGATTTTTTTTCTTTCTGGTATATTTCGCATGTTTTGTAAATAGGTTGGGTGATTTTCATTACAGTTTGGGCATTTTATGTTTTTTTGGCACTCTTCTCTGTGTAGTTGGATCTCTTTTCCTCACATTTCCCACATATTTAAACCCCTCTACATACTTCCTTACAGATCCCATATTTATAACATTTGTAAAACAGTACATACGAACACCCCTAAGGTGTTTTGATTATATAACTTATTTTTGTTTTTTTAGGAATCGTAGGATCGTTGAAAATTAGTATGTATGTTTTTGTTGGTGTGATTTGGCCATTTCTTTTTATGTTTATATATTTGTATGGTCAATCACTCCTTTAAAAAAAATTTTTTTAACATATTTCACCCCAAACATGACAGGCCGCCACTGTACACATAAGGGGTTAGTGAGAATTAGGGTGTAGGTTTTGGGTGTCATCCTAAGTTGGGAGGTGTGTAGCGAGATGTCTGTTTACATTAGTTTTAAACCTCTGCATGTCGGTACAGTCGGTGAAACAGGGAGCAGGGAGGGAGTTCCAGAGGCCGGCAGCATGAGGAAAGAAGCTGATGGAGTAGAAGGCTCTCCGGCGACTGGGGACCTCCACAGTGAATGGATAAGATTTGCTGATTGTCAAGTTGGTCTAGTGTATTTACGTCGAGGGGCACCAGAGTAGCCAACTCATCGGAGCACAATCCATTGAAGTATTTGTAAAACAAGCACAAGGATGCAACATTACAGTGATGTAACAGGGGCTTGAGCTTTATGGATAGTGAAGGACCTATTGAGTTGGCAACTCTTTTTTTGGACTTTGTCTAAGAGGGAGAGACTAGTAGATGATGCACCAGCCCAGATGTGGCAACAATACTCAATGCATGAGCGGATGGTGGCTTTGTAGAGATACAGGATAATGTTAGGTGTGAGGAGTTTGCTAGCACGGTAGAGGGAGCCAACCTTATTTGAGGCAATGTCTTCAATGTATTTGTTCCAATTCATGTTACCTGTGAAAGTTAGGCCGAGTAGTTTGAATGTTGAAGTCTCAGGTAGGGTGTTATTTGCCATGGCAATCGGTGGTTGAAGAGGTTTCTTATAGTTGTTGAAGGAAAGGAGCTTCGTCTTTGTGGCATTAAAAGTTACCAACCATTTATGACCCCAATCCACTACAGCATGGAAGTCATTTTCTAAGGATTCAGCCATTGCCTCGGATATGATCGCGTCCGTTTTACCCACATGACAAGAGTAAAGCTTGGTGTCGTCAGCAAATATACCTATCTCAGACTCAATGTCATCAGGGAGATCATTTATGAAGATCAGGAACAATAAAGGTCCAAGGATGGATTCCTGGGGTCACCAGCATTTATGTTATGTTGCTTAGATGAACGGCCATTAAGGATAACCTGGATCTTTATTTTGGTTAGGAAGGATCTAATTATATTAAGTAATTGCCCAGTAATACCATATGAGCATATTTTTAGAAGCCTTTTATGCCATACCTTGTCAAAGGCTTTGGATATATCAAGCGCTACTGCCCTAGCTTCACCTGCCTTGTCCAGTTTATGATATATGCATTCAGAGATGACCGTTATGATGTCCACAGTAGATCGTGCTTGTCTAAATCCATACTAACGGTCACAAAGAAGTTTAGCATTAACTAAGTGCCGGACTATTGCTAGATTGATTAAGGATTCAAAGATTTAGCAAAGATCGGGAGTAGGCTGATTGGGCGATAGTTGTGAGAATCAGTTCTATCCCCAGAATTCTTGTAGACTGGTACCAGAGAGGCAATTTTTCAGCTATCGGGGAAGCAAGATTCAGCTAGGCATTTGTTGTAGAGTTTGGAGAGGGCAGAGGCCAGTTCAGCAGAGCATTTCTTTATTATTATTACAGGTATACAATCAGGCCCACAAGCTTTGGAGGTGTCAAGGTTTTTATGATGTCTCTGACCTGGGATGGAGTGATGACCAGGTTTTTAAGTGTGGCTTCGGTCCGCAATGGGAATTTAGGGAGAGGGTGGTTTTCTGAGTCCAGCCTTATCAGTTGACATGCAAACGACATCATTGTGGTTTGATAGTGGGGAAATCGTTGATTGACCATTGTTCACCACACTATTGTAGATTTTTCAGAAATCGCGAGTACCTAGTTTCTGTGACTGAATGCGTTTTTTGGTTAACTCCGTATACCTTCTCTTAGCTGCACCTATCACTACTTTACAGTTATTTCTTGACTCTATAAATTTCTGTCTATTAGTAGCTGACTTATTTACGGAATGCTTGCTGCCTCTCAGTAATGGCAGCTTCACATTTCGAGGTGAACCATTGAGGAGAATGGGGCTTGCTGGAGAATTTTCGCATGGGGACATAAGCTTCAATGCCTGCTTTGACCCATTCGGTTAACTCATTCGCACACTGATCAGCAGGGAGTGAGAAGGTTTCTTTAATACTTTTGTTATTTCTTCTTTTGTTGCCTAGGATAATTCATTATTTCTTATAACTCCTTTGGATGTATTTTTTTCGAAAAAACTTTGCTGAATCTAAGGCTTTAGAATTTTATCATTGTTAAAAGGTTTTGGCATCTTTGTTGTTCTTTACTTAGACAAGACGCTTTCCATTTCTTAATTTTTTAAATTATTTTTAGTTGCTTTTGCTCGTTAATATTTTTTTAATTAAAAATGGTGATCACTCATTTTTTTTATTTTCTAGTAATTCAATAATTAATAATCTTGGGTAATTCTTGGTGTTTAGCTTTTCATGTAAAAAAAATTTTGCATCTATGGTTATAGAATTTTTCCATTTTTAACAGATTTGGGGAGTCTGTTGTTGTTTACTTCAATGAGAAGGTTTCCATTTCTTAATTTTTAATTACTTTTGGGTTGCTCTTACTCGTTAGTATTTTTTTTAATTAGGAATGGTGATAATTCACTCATTTTTTTATTTTCTAGTAATTCGATTACTAGGAATTTGGGGTAATTCTTGTGGAGGTTGTTTTGTTTTTGTTTTTTTTGGGGGGGAGGGTATTTTTCTTCCTCTGAGCTGGAGATGTCCGAGACATCGGAGTAGTATTTTGTAAGAGTTTTGAGGGGAAAATGATTCATGTGTTTTTTGTTGCTGTTTTTTTTTATCACCCTTGCTCCCCACCCACCTCGGAGCCATTCATGGGAAGTGCCAAGGGGGAAACCCATTCGCATTGGCACCACAGGGATACAATGATAACATACTTGGTTTTGGTGAAACATTGAGCACCTGTTTTCCTTTGATTTTAATTAAAAAAAAAATTTTTTAAGAAAAATGTCAAGAGTGTCACAGCCATGTCGATGTTTGTTAACCCACAGCAAACTAGTTGCTCTATTGGGGGGGGGGGGGGGAGAAGAAGAAGAAGGAGAAAAAAATGTTTTTGTTTTTTGCTTTACAGAACAGGATTGAGATTTGCAAAGGGAAAGGAAAAACACAGAATTTCAATGTTTGGTGCATTTTTGGTCAGGAAGCCGGTATCTTTAGACAGTCTGATCTGGTAGCACCAACTTAATTTCTTTAAATTTATAAAACACTAGCAGGGCTATCTGTCGTTGCCTGGGACCATAACAAAATAGAAGAAAGTAAATCAACGCCAAGAAGAACAAATCGTCACGATTAATTCCTAATTTCTCACCCCGCCCCCTCCATTTCAACATATTAAGAAGATACGTGATGAATTCAATAGTCTAAAGAGATTTACTATATATCGCTTACCAAAAGTAATACTGTAATCTTACACTTTGGATCCCGGACAATGCAGAGCAGAACAGATGGTCCTGATAAATTACTAATTTGTCCCCCCCCCCCTTCCATTTCACAATAATATGAGAATAAAGGATATTAAGCACTTTGGAGTATGGCTCCCGGGGTATGCAACATTATTAAAAAAAAAACAGAAGTTATTTATCCCGGGCAACACTGCGTTTAAACACACCTGCTCTATCTAGGATATTGAGCACTGTTATAAGCACTTTTGGATTACTACTTGCTCTATCCAGGATATTAATATAAATGAAAAAAATGAATGAAAAAATTTAATGAAAAAAATGAATGTAAAATCCATGAAAAAATAATGAATGAAAAAAGAATGAAAAAAAAAAACAAATGAAAATATGTGAATGAAAAAAAACAAATGAAAATATGTGAATTAGAAAATGAATGAAAAAGAAATGAATGATAAATATTGAAAAGAAAATGAAGGAAAAGTAAATGAAAAATTGAATGAAAAGAAAAGAAAAAAATTCATGAAAAAATAAAAATGAAAGAATTCATGAAAAACAATGAAAATTGAATGAAAAAAATGAAAAAATTATGAAAAATATGAATAAAAATTGAATGAAAAAATGAATAAAAAATGAATTAAAAATAGTGAATGAAAACAATGAATTAAAAAAATAAACGAAAAAAATCAATGAAAAAAATCAATGAAGACATGAATGAAAAAAATGAGTGAAAAAATTTGAAGGAAAAAATGAAGGTAAAAAAGTTGTTGTGACCCTGTTAGGGGCCTAAATAAAGACACCGAAACACGGAGTTACAGGAACAAAGATATATTATTGAAGAACAAGAATATATATACAAGAAGTGGTATTCTGGATTGCCAGTATAGAACTGGGTGGAAGAAGTCTGTGAGTTGGAATGCTTCTCGCATTTTATTATGGATGGACGAGTCCATTTGTTCTTCGTACAGGTACGGCACCATAACACCCTCCTTCCAAGCCTTACCTTCTCAGGAGTCTTAGTAACGTTTCCTTTTCGGATTTATCTCTATGTAGTCCGGAGCCATTCGTTTTCTTTTTGGCCATCGTTTCTGTGTGACTACCTGGGGTGCTGGAAAGTTGAAAGTGTCATATATCACGTCCATCACGTCTTCTACTTGTGGAGAGCTGTCAGTGTCATCTGACAGTCTTTTTCTGATCTGATTCAGGTGTCTCTTATACGAGAACTGTGGTCCTTTTATAATATAGACCATCGATCTGATCCTCTTTTCAATTGTACCAGGTTCCTAGAACGATGTGTTGTTTTTGAACATCTTAAAATATACCCTATCTCCTGGGTTGTATTTTTTCTTGCAGGAATTGTTGCAAAGTCTTCTCCTTAGGAGTATCACCGGCCTTTTTTAGTGCTCTTTTTAACGTGTCTACAAAACGTTCCGCCTGGCCGTTTGACCTAGGATGATACGGGGGAGTCGTTATATGTCTGATTTGAAACGTTGCGCAGAACTCCTCAAAATCTGATGACGTGAACTGCGTCCCATTATCACTCACCAGATAATCCACTACCCCAAAACGGGCGAATAGTTCATGTAGGAATCTTATCGTAACCTCCGACGTGGGACTCTTGCAACGTAGTACCTCGAGCCACTTCGAAAAACTGTCTACTACGATTAAGTAGTAAAAACCTTCCAGTGGTCCCGCGAAATCCACGTGGATTCTTTCCCAGTATAGAACTGGGTGGAAGAAGTCTGTGAGTTGGAATGCTTCTCGCATTCTATTATGGATGGACGAGTCCATTTGTTCTTCATACAAGTACGGCACCATAACAAAAGTAAATGAAAAAAGAATGGAAAAATGAATGAAAAATAATTAATGAAAAATAATTAATGAAAAAGCAAATGAAAATAAGTGAATAAAAAATGAATAAAAAATGAATAACAAAATGAATGACAAACAATAAATATAGTAAAAAAGGTGAATTAAAAAATGAATGAAAATAATGAATGAAAAAATGCAAATTGAATGAAAAATAGATAAAAATTGAATGGAAAAAATGAATGAAAAATGACTGAAAAATAATGAATGAAAGTAAAGTGAATGGAAAAATAAATGAAAAATGAATGAAAATCAGTGAATGAAAAAATAAGTGAAAAATGAATGAAAAACGTACGAAATACTGAAAAAAATGGATGAAAAAATGAACATAAAATATGAATGAGAAATGAATGAAAAATGAATGAAATAAAAAGAATGAAAAAAAATTGAATAAAAAAAATGACTCCTTCCCAAACCTCGTACTCCGATTACTTCACTACAGACTCATGTTCAGAAGAGGTGTATCTGAAGATTGAGCCACCCTTGCCTCACTACAGACTCATGTTCAGAAGAGGTGCAGCTAGAGATTTAGCCACCCTTGCCTCACCAAGTTTCTTACCTCCACTCCATTTGAAGAGAAATGACATTAAGAAAGGTTGAATAAAATAAAAAGTTATTTCCGGAAGTAATAACTCAGCATTTTCAAATTATTACATAATTACATTGAAATTGTATGAAAAATGACTGAAAAAAATCGACCCCGCTGACGAAATCTGCCCCATAGCCCCCTTAGGGGTCGAATTTAGAGATTCGGGAGTACTTCCATTATCTTCCCAGTTAATTTTACATAAGAATATACTTTTAGATTTTATCTAGATTCTCTAACCCTTTTTCTATAGGACACAAACACATACACAGACAGTTAAAAAAAAATTCTTTAGAAATAGATGTGATTCGAACACCATAACTTTTTCATAATAGTAACATGTTTTCACTTCTTTTTTTGATTGAATATTGAAACAAACAAATTCAAAATTAAACTTAATTTTATTATTGAATTTAACAGTAAAAATGTTCAACAGAACATGAATCAACATTTTGGCAAACAACATTTTAAAGTTAACATAAACCAGTGAGTAGATCAATTTTTTTCTCCTTCATCACTGCCATTCTTTAGTGTTGGCCTTGACCACATCATTTAGGAATGCCTGCAAATCTGCTGCTTCAAGATCAACTTCCAAAAACTTGTTCACTAAAAAATTGCATCTGGAAAACAAGAAAAGCTAAAAGTAATATCTTATTTCTAACATTCTATGAAAGAGTTAAGATTTGCTTCAGGGATGGAAAACACACTTTATTATTATATTAGTCAAAATGGGTGCAGAATAAAGACGGGATTTGGATTTTGCTTTCTTCTTTTTAATTTACCCAATCTTTGCTAAAGAAAAGAAATTTGAATTATCAATCCTCATCCCAAAAATTCAGAAACATAATAATGTTTCTGAATTTTTGGGATGAGGATTGATAATTTGGATTATTCGGGCTACTGTTCTCATCTTGAGTGTTGCAGATTCCCGAATTTGACAAGAAGTCGGAGGTTACATTGGCCGAAACGTTGTGAGAATAACACTCAAGATGAGAACAGTAGTTCGAATAATCCAAATTATACTGAATTTGAATATTATAAAAATATATATTCTTAAAGAGGAAAATTATGCAGGTTAGTTGCCAGAGGATAATTCAAATTTTATTTCAGAGTTCAACTGTTTGCTTAAGCGTCAATGTATTTATTTTCTTTCAGATTATTATTATTATATAAAGCGGGATGCATGAATGGTTGTAATTTGTTGAAACATAATGGTGATTTTGAAGGTATTATCTTTCATAGCGTATTTCAATTTTGTTGTTGTTGTTGTGTTGAAATTTTAAACTTTTTTTTTTACTTTTACTTACAAACTTACTTAATTTATAACTAAAAGTGAATTTCGATAAGTCCCTTACAAGTTGCTACTGTCTGTTTTGAATCTCAATGAATGAAATATAAATAAAACGTTTTGCCTAAAAATATAAAAGACACTTATTTAAAAATAAATTGGAAATGAATATTAAGCATATATTATCAAGCAAGTAATGGCTAAAGTCACATGGCGTTATAAAATCATATCACATGCAGAATAGGATGGTCATGTTTTTTTAAAAATAATTTATAAATGAGTCCAAATTTTTGTCTACGTTGTTACAAGTTTGGTCATTTTATTTATAGATTCTTATGGAATCATGACTTATACAACGTTGTCATTATCCGATTTTCTTTGGAAGTCATTTCCTTAGCTGAGGCAAGACTTTTATAGGCTGAATTCCCTTCCTGATGTCAACTCAGTGAGGTGATGGGGACTAGTGTTTTTATTGAGACAATATCTCTAGTTCATACCCTACCAGGACTAAAGAGCGCTTCATTTGCAATTACTAACTAGCAGAACGCTATCACTGTCAACCAAGGAAAGAGTCTATCAAGCATGTGTACACAGTGTGATGATGTATTGAAGTGAAAGCTGACAAGGGTTGAGGATATGTGTTGCATGGAGAGAAATGATATGAGAATGAAATGATGTATATGTAATGTGAGACAGGCTTAGATCTGATGACCTCAGAGAAAGATTAAATCTGGACAGTATAGGGAGAGGTGTGCAGAACAAGAGACTTTGATGGCATTGCCTCGTTGAAAGAATCGATGAGAGTTCTTGGGTTAGTAGATTTAGAACAGTTGAGGTAGCAGGTTCAGTTGACAGAGGGAAGGGCAAGGAAAACATGGGAGAAAGTGAGAAGGATGGACTTGAGAGAAGGATAAATAAAGAACTGGTCAGAGATAGATTAGTTTGGAAGTCAATTTCTTAAAGCCGTCCACCACATGCAAGCATGTAAAAGGATGTTAAACTGAATATGATAATGATGATAAGTTAATTTTACTTTGCTGTTCATGCAGACTTTGTCCTTTTATTGTGACGAAACCAGCCTGCCCTTTGCATTGCACACATCATCATTTCACTATTTATGATAGAAATTTGAACTGTGTTTTTTAAAATGTCAACTTGCAATTTTTTTTTAATGGGTCTTATAGGTTGAGACAGATTAATGGAGTCACAAACCTTTCTAATTGTCGTTCAGTGCTGGCACTGTCCACTCGGTAGATGGGTTGATTCTCTTGGATCAATTTTGAAATCTGAATAGACAGAAAAAGATAATAGTTAATTGATGTTCATGGCATAATTACTCTAGATATTGATTTTATTTACCCAAACATTTAGTTCACATCTCGGCAACTCAGCATTCCTAATGTTGACTAATATTCTTACGTTCAAAACTCAACTTTGCATACAACATTGAAAACGCATTTGAGACACTTAAAAAGTAAAACTTAAGATTACTATATATATATATATATATATATATATATACACTCATACATATACCAATATTTTAAATAAATATTAATTATTATTACCTACAGATATCGATGTTTCATACTTACGCAATCTTCAGTGTAGCGATGTTAATTAATGTTGGTCGGAGAACTCGTAATCGGTTTCCAAGTCACCACTGACTCGTAGTCTGGTATCTTACCCCTCGGCCGCGACTAATTAGCATGGAAATTAGGAGAAATTAAACTCTATAAATGCCAAATCGGTGGGCGCTATAGTAAACAGAAGGACAGTATTTAACAACAACAACAAAGGGGTTGGAATATAGCATTTATATATATGAGGGTAAAATGCACGATATATCATAAAAATGAAATGCTGTGAAAGACAAGATGTGTGAAAAAAGACAAACGGAAAAAACAAATTTTAAATACAGGAAAAAATCTTCAAAGAAAAACGAGATATTTTATCGGTTTCGTTCGGATCAATGAACATCTTCAGAAAAAGTAAAGATTTTAAATTTATTCGATAACGGTAAAAACATAGGAAAAGGAAGAACCCACAGAGAAACGTCATTGGTACACGGTTAACTATTTGAAATATATATATATATATATATATATATATATATATATATATATAAATGAGTACAGCAAATGCTTTGTCAATTTATCTGAACTATATTTATATCAAAATAACTTAGGTTTATTTAATTCAATTATACATTAAAATATTTTCAAATGCTCTATATATACTGATCGGAACACTCCCAAAGCACACTCATCCAGATGCTTCATTTGTATAATAGTTTTATAAACAGTTTCTAATAAATTAATATTCTTCACAATTCATTTCTAATTTTGATCTCCAATTTTCTTATATATATGCAATAGTTTTGTTCATATTAATATTGTTATTATTAGTAGTAGTAATATAAATTTATGCGATTTAATGAAAAACGTTTAACATTCAAAATGATTATTTTGAAATTCGAATGATAACTTCCGGTCACGTTTCCACATGCGTATGTTTACACGAACCAACAACTTAGATTACTTTGGAATAATTTATTTAAAAAAATAAAATCTGCATTTAACACAAACATTTTTTTTAATACTTATATTTAAAACTAAATTTGTTGTTGTTGTTGTCATCACCACCGATGATGAATATGATTATTATAACATAACAACTAGAAGTGAATGAAGTTTGTTGGATCATTTTTCAGATACTAGAATTTATTTTATTGAGTAGAATGAGTAAATCTTACCTCTACACCACGTTTGACAATTTCTGGCGGCAAGCCTGCCTGTAGGGCTGTTTCATTAGCAAAACTGCTTTTCGCAAAACCCTTACTGAGTTGGAAAAGAAACACTAATTCTTCTCCATTGTGCATTGTATCCATTGTCTGTTAAAAAAAAGAAGAAAGGTTTCTGAAGAATCTATATAATATTACGCAAAGGAAATTCATGTTCATATGTACGTTATCACCTTTCACACGCATTAAAAAAAATGGGATCGTCCAATTATCAAAGGTAGTGATTGCTCTTCTTCTTCTTTGCATGTCTTTGAAGCATGTGGTCATATGACTGTCTCCCACTTTTTCACGAAGTCCTTTGCACTAGTGTTATACTTTGCAAAATCTCTCAAGCTGCACCAGTTATGCAGTAGAAGACATACAAGACAGTGTTGCATCGTATGGCCCTCCTCTCCACATTTACAGATGGTCGAGTCAGCTTTGTACACATAACAACTTTTGAGCACCCTATTCTCAGTTTAGTGTTTTCCACTGAAGCCAGGGTGTCTCTGAACAGGGAGGGAGTTCCTCAGAAAGGGAGATTCCCATGTCAGTCGGAGGGGGCCATTCTCTAGCCGTCTGGTCCACAGCTGTAGTCTGGTCTCTTCCTGAGATATTGTTAGGGGTTCGACATGGCTGAAGAAGCTTCTCCTTGACTTCAGTCGTTGGACTGTTGGTTCACGTCCATGAAGGAGATGGCGTTCATCACTAATAGCCTTTGTGATATCTACTCAGCTGGCAACTTCCCATCTCACATCTGAAGGGGCAATGCCAGTGAGAAGATGCAGGTTGTTCAGGTTGATAGACTTCAGGCAGCCAATGATCAAGCGGCAAGTGTTGTTCAATGATGAGTCAAGGTATTTGGCATGTTTTGATCTATCCAAAACAGGACGAGCATACTCCGCAGAGGAATAGCACAGGGCTAAGGCAGTACATCTTAGTGTGTGTGCTGTGGCTTCCCACTTGGAGTTGATCAGTTTCCGTAGGATGTTGACTTTCATATTTGTCTTCTTTACATATTCCCTGAATGAGAGGGTTCGGTCCAGGGTTATGCCAAGGTAGACAGGGTTAGTGCGATTCTCAAGTTGTATTCCAGACCACGTGATGTTTAAGGGTCGGTTGGCCTCTTGGTTCCTGAGATTAAACGAGCAGACTCGAGTTTTTGCATGCAGGTGGTTACTCTCATAGTAGAGGAGTAGCTCATCTAAGGCGGAGTTGAGGTCTGTTTCTACTGACTCAAATGTACTCTCTTGAAATGTTACACAAAGGTCGTCAGCATAGATGAACCGCTCAGTGTTCTGGTTCATTGGTTGGTCATTAGTGTAGATGTTGTACAGTAATGAAGCTGATTGGTGATTAATCTGATGTGGCTAAGATGAAAAATTCTGACTTTACCCATTTTAAAATGAATTGTTCCAAATTCGAATTCTATTGTCCTGTCGACTAAAACAATACAATTTTAAAAAGTGATATTTGTTTTATTGATTTGAAGAATATTTTGCTGACAAGTGTTTTTATGCTAAGAACACAGAGAATATTTATTGTTTTCGAAAATAATTAAATTGCTGCAATTTTGAATAAATATAGAAGAGACATATTTGTTTTATTTATTTAAATGATATTTAGCTGACAATGACTATTATTTTTACGGAAGAAGAAAGGGTCATTTTTTTTCTTAATAGTATTGACCCTGACAAAAATGTATTATTTAAAAAGTAATATTATTAACCATGAAGTCAAAGTTATGGTAAAGTCACTTTCTCTGGAGAAAGATACGGATACATCTCTACTCCCCTAATCATGGGTGAAATAATAGGATAGACAAGATAGACTCGTACTTTGGTAGAGCAACTCGTCTAAGAGAAGGAAAACTCTGTAATTCTTTCTCTGCTTATCCTAGCATTGTTTTCAGTTGTCTCGGATTCCACCCTTGCCACTAGACATAAGCAATGCTGACTCAGGTGAAGTATGGTTGCTGATTACACAACCCTTGCTTCACTAAAAACTCCATATCATGTAGACAGCCTTTCAGAGGAAATTAATTGCCTTGAATCAGAAGGAAACCATAAACTTATTTACAAGGCCAGTTTAAAGGTTACCAAACAGCTTCAGATCCTGGCTTTTTTTCTTCTGTATAACACTTTAAAAAATGTAATTCTCATTACTTACCTGGTATGAGATGATGTTAGACTTAGGAAGAAGGTCGTACTGGATGACGGAATGAAAATGGGTGCTGACAAAGACATGAGGGCATTTCTCTTTCATTTCTATCCAATGGCGGAGACTAGCAGCAAGCAAAGCCAAACCATCAACCTAGCCGGAAAGAACAAAACTTAAACGTAATAATTAAAGAAAACAAAAAACAAAGAATGATTCCTTAAAGAGTTAAACCTTTATCAACCATTTCATAATTACCCCCCCCCCCTAAAATATAATCCAGTATTTATTTTATGTTTTTTCTTTCTTTTTTTAAAAAATTTTTACATTTCAATGATCTGTTCATTAAAACAAAATTAAAAAAAGAAAGCTTAAATCAGCCAATTTTTAGATGCATACTCAGTGGATATACAGAAAGGTTTTTAGATGAAATCATCATCATCATTTTCGGTTTAACGTCCGTTTTACATGATGGCATGTATTGGACGGCTTTAAGAAATTGACTTCCAAACTTACCTATCTCTGGTCAGATTTTTTATGTATCTCTCTTTCTGTCAAGTCCATTTTTATCACTTCACATGCTACCTCAACTGTTCTACATCTACTAACCCAAGAACTCTTATTCATTCTTTCAACATGGCCATACCATTGAAGTCGCCAGTTCTGAATACATCTCCCTTTACTGTTTAAATTTAATCTTCTTCTGAGGTCATCAGATCTAAGCCTGTCTTTAAGATACACATTACACATCCATCATATCATTCTCATATCATTTCTCTACATGTAACCCTCACTGGTCAGGTTTCACTTCCATACATCATTACACTGCATACACATGCCTGATAGACACTGCATTTGGTCAACAGTGGTAACATTTTGCTGGTTAGTAATGGCAAAAATTCCCTAAACTTACTCCATTCACTCCTAACTCTTGTAATCACCTGCTCCACCCTGTACTCCAATGGTATCACCAAGGTAACAAAACTTCTTGACAACCTCAATAGTTTTGTCATCCAGATATACTTTCTCCATATCAGTTTACTCATTCATCTCCATTGGGTACACAAACAGTGCAGTGAAATTACTGATAGGTTGAGAGAAGATAACCAATTTATATGCAAGAAGTGTAAGATTAAAAAGGTTTCAAAATAATTTTACTTAATTTGTGTTAAATATTATACAGCAGTAATATACCTTGATATGATTTGATATGTTATTAGCTTATATAGTAAGTAGATAATTGGTTAGCTGATGATGTGATGAAAAGGAAAGATTTTTGTTAGAATGTTGAGTAGATTTTAATGGCCGAATATATAGAGGTGTTCCTATTTTTAATCTGACTGTTCAGGCGGCAACATGTTTGCCAAATCCCTCTTTCGTTTTCCCTATTCAAAAACGTAACAACATTTGTTTTTCCATCTTGGTAAGTCTGTCTTTTCATCTATCCAATACAAAAATTTCATGTATTAGAAAGGTTTTGACATGTGTTTCATATGTCAGTGTATTGCTTGTGAGCACAAATGAATCCTGTTATATATAAATAGATATAGATGAATAGGATTAGCTTTTTCATACCATATTGTTATGCGTTTGCAATTTGCAATGAATTCATGTTTTTTGTTGAGAAGTTTGTACCTTTTTTTAGAGCATATTATCAACCGTAATTGGAAAATTGGAAAAGGACATTCATATAGAATGGACCCTAAACGTGTGACAGGAGTCCTTAAATGTGTTTGCCATTCGGTCGATCGTACACTCTGCACGTGCAAAACACAATATACATTGAAGGGGAGGAGAGGACGACTGGGAAGACAGAGTTAGTACTTACTTTTGCAATGGGGAGAGAGGGTGAGGGGAGCGAGCGGGAAGACAGTGGAGTGAGGGAGAGAGGGCGACAGGAATGAGGGGGCGACTGGGGAAGACACAGCTTTTGCCCGGGGCAAACAGGGAAGGGAGAGATTGCTAGTTCTAAATAAATGTTTCCCTTGCCAATTAATAAAATGCATAGGTATTAACTAATCCTTGCTTACATCGGCACAAAGCCACATAGTGGCCTGATAGATGGATGTAACAAAAAAAAAGCTTCCAAATAGCACGCCATTAAGGTGTTTAACATGTTGCAATCGAGGAGGAAGTATTTTTATCTTGGAATCATGTCTGGGTCGGTGGTGTAGTAGGTATAATGTTCTGAAATTTGCAAAGAAGTCTCTGATGATCAGCCTTGATATATCTACATGATGTATTTCTCCATTCATCACAACCTTGCTCTGGAGAAAAATTCACAACTAATTTTGCCGTTAAAATATCACTTATGATTCACAAATATTTACGCTAACAAATTATATTGATATAAGAATTCTAAAAAATATCTGAAATCTACAAAAATATTTTTCTACCAATAATGATTTTATATTAGAACATATTCAAAACAAAAATAGACAACGTTTTTTTTTAAAATATCAACTGTTTTCTAAAATAAATATAAAATTTACTTACTGTTTCAGTTCCTTTTCCAAATTCATCGACAATAACAAGAGATCGGCTTGTGGCATTTCGCAATGCATCAGACATCTTTATAAACGGAAAGAAAACAAGAGTATTTGTTTATCTCATTTATATGGAAACTAGGGAAATCAAGAATTTATATGAAGTTTCGGAAATATTAATTTTACTCGGTTCCAAAATTTCAAAATTTTTTACGAAAATAAAAATCTTTTTTTAAGCTACTTTTCTTCTAAATAACCATTGTAGATGGAAAGACAATATCAAAAAGAATGAGACAGTCGATCCATCTTCTATTATATAAAGGGCAGTTGTATGTGTGTATGTTCAGCTAAAACTCTAAAACTACAAAACAAAAAACCACAAAGTTAGTATTTTCTTGCTCGGTGTTGCCCCAGGTGAATAATATTTAATATTTAGAAAAAAATATTCATCCTTGTACCCTAAACTGGCGCAAATTTCGTCAGGGGTGGTGTGTTTTCCAGCCACTAACTAAAGGGAAGTAACTCTGATTTTTTTTCACAGAGTTATTTCCCTTATGTCGACTCGAGTTGTCTTTGTGTATGTGTGTGCCCAGAGAGAGGAATGGGCTGGGCGGAGAAGAAAGAGGGGGTAATGAGGGAGGGGTAAAGAGAGAGAGAGATAGAGGTTATGTTACATTTTTGCCCCGGGCAACGCCGGGTAGCCCTGCTAATACAAAATAATTAATTTTTATTAACAACTAATTAAAATAATGCAAAATAGTGTTAGAAATGAGTGAGAGGTCAAAGAGTCCAAATCGGCCCCAGTAAGAGAAAGATGTTTGTAAAGAGAAATTGAGTACACATATTTGTTTCAGCTGGAACCGTATGCGTTTACATGTCACAGAGTGTGTATATTAGTGTGCCCATTATTCCAGTGAGAGAGTGTATGTACGAAATACGGTAAACAGCGTGTGTATGCTTCACTGGGCGTACATAAGTTTGCATGTGTCTCTTGTCGTGTGTGTGCTAATCCCAAGAGCCTTTTGGCCCCAAAGATCGCAACTAGATTGTGATGTATGCATGTACGTGTGTTGCCGGTGAAGAAAAATAGGAAGGAACAAAAAAAATCTGTATGTTTGGGTTTTTATAGTATGCGCAGATTTCAGGAGTGAATATTTCTTGCACTATGATTGGTTAAAAAAAAACTGCATACTTTAGCTTTTGTCCAATCAAGAGTCGATATATAACAACATTCACTACCATTGCTACATCGAACATTATTAAACACTCTCATTAACTACAATTTACCTTATTCATTTTTTAATTTTGATTTTTTAAGCCATAACACAGCAGATATTAATTATAAAAATTTTTACACACATAAAAAAAATCAATGAATGATTTTTTTTATTTAATAAGAAATGTCATCGCTGATGCACAAAGGCCATACATGAAACCATAGAAAATAATTACAAAACAAGGTTAATTTTTAGGCTGTAAATAAGTGTGATATATATCCATACAAATAAAATGTTTGCTTGTTTGTCCACCATAAATTAAGAAACTACTGAATAGATTTCAACAAAACTTACTGTATGAAATTCATTGCATGATACATAAAATTAACCTCTAAAGGTCAAAAGTCAAAGAAGCCATTCCAAATCGGTATGCTATTTTTTAAGTGATTTAACCCTTGTTCATAGGTATGGGATCATTCATATCAAATTTCATGTTCCTAGGTCTAATAGCCTAAACTTAATTAACAGACTCATATCTCTTAGGTGTCTTTTATTTTTGTTGCTGATTGAACATTGATTCAGCAAAGTGAGTGCTTTTTTTTCCTTACCTGATTAATATCCAACATGAAAGTGGAGAGGTCAACAGACACGCTGTCTTGCGATTTGATCCGAGTGAAGATTTTGTCGACTGTGCAAACCGTGCTGTGATTCTCAGCTGGAATGAAGCTGCCGATACATGCCATGTACACAATCAGGGCAACCTGCACTCAGAGAAAACATATATCCAGATTTTAAGTATTATTTATTTGAGTTTCACGTTATACTAAAATACTAGACCCGGTTCAAGGCTTAATAAAACATTTACAGAAATGCAATATCAGATTTATTTAGTCATTAATGTAGTCACCATTCTTCTCAATTGTGTTGACACACCGGTTCTCATTAGATCACTGAAGTTAAGTGACGTGGAGCCTGACCAGTACCAGATGGGTGACCATTTGAGAATGCTAGGCACTGTATGTAAT
The DNA here is from genome assembly GCA_963556195.1 of Sepiola atlantica. NCBI lineage: Eukaryota > Metazoa > Mollusca > Cephalopoda > Sepiida > Sepiolidae > Sepiola > Sepiola atlantica. The sequence continues at coordinate 34,544,694 of OY744516.1, read as the reverse complement.
TTTCCCATATACATGCGGCTGAGGACCGCGTATGAATTTGATATTCCTTATAAACTTCCTCCTTTGGAGGAAGCAAGCATAGCCTGCCCAGGATTAATACCACACCAGGTATTACCGGTTCGTTTATTCTTCTCTATGATCTCCTTCCATCTGTCAATATCATGTTTAATGTCACGTTCATAAAATTCCTTAATTTATGTTTTCAGTTTAAAACCTAAAAGTTTTTAGAATTCTTCTCTTGATGCAAATCTTAATCCGCTCAAATGATTTGCGAAATCATTTGAGCGGATCGAGATTTACTTCAAGGGAAGTCAAAATGGAGTTTCTTTTTTCAGCTAAAAAGCTTTTGGATTTTATGAACATGGAATTTTAAATATCACGTTCATAAAATTCATAAGCTATTGATAAACAGAAAGAAATCTTAAAGGATGAACGGTGATTACATTAACCGTTACATAAATCTGACATTGTGATTTCTATTATTTCATTAAACCTTAAAAACAGACGGGATTTTCGTTATAACTTGATACATAGTTTTTCTGATGACTAGTGGCTTCAATTATGTTGATATTTATACTATGTTTCAGACAATTGATGTATACATTTCGGTAGAGGTTCTCCCCGGCCTTCTATGTTTCACACAATACAGAGGTTGTCGCTAAGAAAGAACGAACAACACAACGCAGCTTTATAAAAATCTAATACTTTGTTTTAGGGTCACCACTTATTGAGGATAAGGGTTAATGAGACAGAAAAGATTGCCAGTTGAAGATGAGGAATGCTATGGGAGTACTAACATTGATCAATGGAATGAACTCCTTTTGATTAGTTATGGGATGGACCATTAGGGAATCATCAGGGACGCAGCCTCGTGGGAAACCCTTACAATGAAGCCCTCTCCATGGTAATTTCGACTGAAACTAGACAGAAAAGTCTTTGCTCGATGTGGCAGAAAATCGAGTTCTTGCTGTGAATGTCTTACAAGGAAGAACTAAAGATTGGAGTTCAGTCAAGCACCTTCTACATGTTTATGCTGATATATTATGTGGTGTTTTCACAGATTAGGACCAACACTATCTTTGACCCCGTCATTAGGATTAGAGTCAGGGTGAGAATTAGGGTTAGAGTAAAAGTTAGTGTGGATCCTAATCTGTGAAAGTACCTATTATGTTTCAGACAATTGTTATATACACAGGTTGTTGCTAAGGAAGGACCAACAACACAATGTAGCTTTATAAAAATCTAATACATTTGATATTAGTCATTTGTGGATGTTTATGAAGTTCTTTCATATGTCTATTACAATTTTGTAGCTGGATGACTTCAGTCTAAGGTCGAGTAAAAAGGGGGCAACAAGAATGTAAGGTCACTAGCCATCCAGCTGGATTTGTCTGCATCACTATTTTATATACAAAGCACATTCACACCTTGTTATACTTGACCTTTTTTTTACTTGAATTCACCCCTGACAAGGCATATTACCACTGAGATGTAAGGGGATACTGAGAATTAGGGGTCATAATTATAGGGGCCATCCTAAGTGAGGAGTTGTGCAGCAAGAACATTACATTCAAATTTCTGCAGGTCGGTACAGTCAGGGAAACAAGGAGCAGAGAGAGACTTCCATAAATTAGCAGCTCAGGGAAAGAAGCTATTAGAGTATTGATTTACTCCCCTCCAGGAGTTAGGCACAAGGCCAGTTTTTATCTTACTCCCACAAGTAAGATGTGACCCAAGGTCGGGTCGGGAAAGTGGGGTTTAAAAATTGCCTAGGCAGCCCCGTCGGCATTACCCGGTAGGGGCGCCTCAGGCAGTAAGCAATAAACTTACTCCTCCCCAAAGAGGGGAGGCGAAGCCTGGAAGGGTGGACCTGCTAGAACTGCATAGGACAGACCCATAGACAGGCGTAAATCAAGCCTTGAAGGCCAAGACAATACCAGTCTATGGGGTGCAGTATCCATCAGCACAGATACTACACTTTGATCTTAGCCAAAAGGCCAAAGAAAGATCTCCAGCATATGGAGGACTTCCACAGTGAATGAATGGGATTTAACTGATTGTCGTGTTGGTCGGATGTATTTATGTTGATGGGGGCACCAGAGCAGCAAGTTCATCAGAGCATATACCATTGAAGTATTTGTAAAACAAGCACAAGGATGCATCATTGCAGCGCTGGGACAGGGGCTGGTGCTTGGTGGAGAGACTCTTTTTTGGACCCTGTCTAAATGGGAGAAACTAGTCGATGGTGCACCAGCTAAGATGTGACAGCAATGCTCCATGCATGGGCAGATGGTGGCCTTGTAAAGATATAGGATACTGGCAGGTGTGAGAAGTTTTCTAGCATGGTAGAGGGAGCCCACTTTCCTTGCAGCAGCCTTGGCAATGTCTTCTATGTATTTGTTCCAATTCATGTTACCTGTGAATGTTAGGCCGAGGAATTTGAATGTTGGACTCTTGAGTAGGGTGTTATTAGCGATGGCAATCAGTGGTTAAACAGGAGTCTTGTAGTTGTTAAAGGAAAGGAGCTTTGTTTTAGTAACATTAAATGTTTTATCTTACATTTGGAAAGGAGGTTTAGTTAAAAAAAAAAAACTTTCTATAAAACATTTGACATCCAAATCATTTCAATCTGACACAATGCCAATTAATATTTTATGCAATGTGACCTTCAGATGTACGATTCATTTATTTGTAACAGGCTATTTTTTTGTATGAGAAGAATTGGATGCTGAGCTAAAATTGGCCCAATGTAGACCAATTAGAGAGTTGGGTATAGTGATCTGCTCTTTGACTATTTACATCCCTTGGTTGACACAGACAAGCTTCCTTTTCAAACTGGACACCAATGTGACATCATCCCACTTCCGGCCTTCAAGCTCGATGCCATGTAAAAATGACAACATCATTCAGCATGGTGAGTACGCTATTGTTCACCGAGTAACTAATCTTCCTTTGAGAACCTTTGTGCATTCTAAAATACTGTTCTAATATTTATCAATACACTTATAAAATACCATTGTTTTTGTTATTATTCCTTCTATAGATGTTAATTATAGTTATAGGATGGTTCTTGAATACTGAGATTCAGTAAAAATTTAGTATGCTGCATTTTTTTAGTGGTGCATGCGAATGGCAGACATTGCAGTTGTTAGATGCTCGATCAAAGGAAAGGGGTGGTGCAGAGAAATTTGAAAATATCTTTGGTTTTATATCGGGCCACCCAGAATCTTATTTCTCTTTGAAATGAAATCAGTGCCTCTTAAAAACAGAATCATGCTGACCCCAGAAGGTAATGTTCTTAGATTGTCTCTATGATAAGCCCCCTTGAGTAGACCGTCTGTTATCTCTAATGAATATCTCCAGCGGTCAGCCTCTGGGTGGTCGAATGATGGCCAGTGAAAAAGACTGTAATCCAAGATTTTCGGTCAGGGAGAGAGGACCCCAAGGAATGGGAGGGTTGAGACCTGACCTCTGGGCATGAGTAAAACAGGTAGTTGGTCTTTCAGAGAGCGGGCAGTTAGTTAAAGTTGGATGTTCAAGGTTCAAATTTGTTTTTGGTGGTCCTTGGAAACAGAGGGTCTGTTGTGTTGATGGGACTTAGTGTGGCCGGGATGAGAGATCTCATTTTGCAAGTCTGCCATTCAACCTGGGAACATGAGTATCATTTGTAATAAAATAATAAATCTGTTACTTGTTTATAACCTAGAATTGTGATTCTACTTGAGATGACAATTCTTTGTTGCAGCACTGGCTGAGATCGCGCAACATCTTTGGACCAGCACAATGCGTGACCCCAAATGTGATTGTATATTGATGCTTAGTGTATATTGATGTTTCTTACATACTGATGAACAAATGCATTGGATGTTTATTTTTTAAATTCATAAATACTCATGCACATCGTGATTTCAGCACACATTTTAAAAATAAATGTCCGATATATCAGTTCATCAGATTTAAATACCAAAGGAAAATCAACGTACTAATTAAGCAGCATGCATCATATTAAAATACAGACAAAAACATCACAGTAGATAAATGAAATATACACTTGAAGAAGGCCGAAGCGTAATACAAATGTCAATATTGATGAGGAAAATCGTCTGATGTTAAACAACGTAAATAATGATAACTCTTAATTCCCCAAATTCAGACAAAAATTTATTATTCTAATATTTCGATAACAAACAAGACTAAGGATATTCAAATATGAAGAAACCTCCAATGTTTTGAAACACAATGTATAAAAGAACACATAAATCTTTAGTTTTGTTTTTGTCTTTTTTCATCAAGACTTAAACGTTGCAGGATGACGTCATAATGGACACGGCATTGCCTCAGACGATAGCTAGAGAGATGCACTGGAGCATTCAAGCGATCTCTCAGGGTTCATTCTTGAAAGTGGTTATAATCCATTTTGACTAAGAGGCTGAAAAATGAAACAGTCTGTCAGGGAGCAGTACTTGTCATTTTTTTTTCTTATTTTAGCAAACTGAGCTGCAGTGTCAGGGTTGACAGCAGATTCCACAATTCTTGCCTCATATCAGTGTCTTTCCAGCTTGAAAAGCAAAGAGTGTCATGACGTCAGTATTTGTGTTCCATCAAAACTGATTTAAAAGATCAGAATTATCTGTTATAAATGAGCATTTGCTCTGTCTTAGTCTGCAAAAACTGCTACTAATAAAACTAGTTATGAACTACAAAATGATTGAATAGAATTGCACCAAACCCTGCATGAATCACTATTGACATACCAAGCATGTCATAGGCAGATAGTAGTACTACTACAAATAAAGGCCTACTTCTGTCTCGAGAGACAATGGATACCATCTAATAAAAGAGTGCCAGTGCAAATAAGGATTTTATAGTAGAAGTAAGAGTTTCACAGTCACTAAACGCACTTCTCGTGAAGCGGCAATGTTTAATTCCAGTTGTGAAGAGAAATCAAAGATGACCAGAGAAAATGCTGTAATAAGCAGGGAAACAATTATGTTTTTCTTCTTTTAGACTAGTTGCTCTATCATTAGACACGAGGCTAGACGTAGGAGAAACGGAAATATATTTTCTCTACTACTCTTGAGAAAAAGGTGACTTACCACCACGTCAAAAGTTGAAGACGGCATGCCAAGTCAATGCAGTAACCATTAAATCACTTCCACTTTCTATTAATATTGATAATAACTAGCATCACAGTCACCTCCCAGCAACATTCTAAGCTGCCATCTGGGAGCATCACATTAGTGAAGGCAAAATTATTCCCAACTAGTATTTAGGTAAAAATGTTTTTCTGTATAAATAATTTAATTTGTCTAGAAGTATCGCAAACAAAATAAACAAATAAATGACATCTATTTATATATCTATGCATTCATTTTTAATCTTCATGTCGTGCTGAGCTATAGACGTTTCGTGAATAACTTTCAACTTCTCCTGTCTGTTGCCATTTCGCTTGTGCCACCCATTAAGATCAGGTCGTCATCAACTAATCCCCTCTATGTCCTAAGTCGCCTATCATGCAGCTTTAGGCCATCAGGGACGCACTTTAGAATGTTTTGGATGACTAAGGTGTCGTGGCTGTACTATGGAAGCCTTCACAGTGAGACCACCAATCTATATATAAATTAACTAATCTATCTTCCATCTTTGTACACGTTGTCACCCTTGACATCCAGCAAGTGTAGCAGCCACCTGATCTCAGATGGAGAGAGAAGATGGAGAGAGGAATGCCTACAAATAGGCGAAGGAAACAGAGAGTGATTAATATGGGTCAATTTATACTGGAATGGGAAAGTATGGTTTTATTATATTTGATTAAAAGTAATGAAAACAATTCTTTTATATACTGATGAGTCGCCACTTACTAAGGCCAATGGCCACTCAAGGGTAAGGGTTAATGGGATTATCGGTTAGAAGATGAACAATAATATGAGAGGATTGAGAACGATAGGATGGGCAGAATTTGATTACTTAAGAGGAAAGCTCGACTGGTATTTGTTGGCATTTGATTTGAAAACAACCATGTTATATTCAGCTGGGAAGCAGCCATGCAGTATTATGTTCTACAGATGGGAAGTTCTTGGAAATAAACTCTGTTCATGGAAGTTCCCTTTGGTATTAGGTGCACAGAGGGATAAGGGAAAGTTCCTTGCAGTGGTTGTAGAGGGACGAGTTCTTGTTGTGAATTTTTTATTATGTAATGAGTAGATAAAATGGTGAAATTAAAACCTACTCTCTTTCAATAACAATGGAATTTCTTCTATTATAAGAAGGGGCAGGCAAGAGATTAATTCAGATTTTTAAAAATTTACATTAAAAAAAAAGAAGAAACTTTGATGCAATTTATTCATTATTTCAGAAAACTAGATAAGCTGATAATATTGCTTTGTGTTCTTTGTATTATTCAGCTACAATTCTCAGCTTTGATATTATTCTCATAACGTTTCTGCCAATGTAACCTTTGACCTTCTTCAGGTGTATCTTGTTGAACTCAGGAATCTGTATGCAATTTTGAATAAAACTTATTATTCAATACGTGGGGTAGGCTGCTCTCATTCTATCAGTCATGACTGTGTAGAAGTCAAGCAATTCTTAATCATATCGTTAGTATCGCCTGTACTGAGGATTGAACCTTCAACCTCCATAAGAGTGTCACTTAACACTTTATCTGTTAAAGATAATATTGCTGTTGTAATTAAATTGAATAATTTTGACCAACCATGTCTATGTGTTAACCAGTTGATTAATGCAAATAAAAAAAAGAATGTTTACTTGTTTCAAATAAACACTTTTCCCTGAAGCATTCGGACTTGTGAGGATCTTGATTTTGGAATTGGATCCACCACTTAAAGTGTCATTTGGAACAAATGGGTTGCACACTATTTCTTGCAGAGGATGCCTGTTGGGAAACAAAAAGACTTGGATGAGTGAAATCTTATGATCAACATGACTATTATGTCTTTGTTATACATCTTTGGACATCCATCTTTTTAACCAATCTCAATTTTTAAACAAAAACAAAATCAATGCACAGAACATATACAATATTAATATACAAATCAAATTCTGTAAAATATTTCATCAGATAGTTCCCCAAAGTGTCTTCTAATTTCATATATCTAATATATAAAGTTAAGACGATTTTTTCCCTGTACCTTCTTGAAGAATAGAAAAATAATAACATGCATCACAGGCTACTAAACTCACCACTATATTACGCTCATTCACTCGATCGTGTTTTAGTAAATTTGTTTTTATTTTTCTCCAGCTAACACTAAATATTACTTTTGGACCACCATCTTCGACTCTCCTCAAAACATACTCCATATAGGTGGTAGCAAAAACTTTTCCCCGTAACATTTAAGTACTGCCATTCCCCTAGTCGTCATCGGGAACTAATAATTAACGTCTATTTATTTTTAAAAGTGTCTGTTAGTATTTACAACTTATTTGCTATTAATTTACTACATATTACAAAACATTATGCACACATTCAATGGACGCTCCCGCTAATTCCGTTGATTTTTCGAGACTATCGGATTACGTTACTTCAACCTATTCGTATACATTTATACTCATTCCAGTTTTTAGAGAATGCAATTAACGAACATAGTTCCTTCTGTATTTCGACATTCAACATGGTGGCTACAATTTCTTTAGTGACTCGACTTCCGATTTAAGTCCATATATGCCAAGATACTTAACATAGATCCATAAAATCGACATTTCCTGAATTCTACCACTTTCACACGCATAATATCAAAAAATTAGAAAAAACATTGATTTCTTGGAATAGAAATGATCCAAAACATGGAATTTACAACAGGAAGAAAACAAAACAACACGAAGAACACCACATCACGAACCAAAGAACAAAAACTGCAAGAAACATCACTTCATAAGCTCCCCTCCTAATAAATTACACTGGCCTCAGCTGACACCACACAAAAATTAACCAATGAACAGAAATTGCAAGAAACATCATAAGCTCCTCCCCTTCTCCCACTCCTCCCCCCCCCCCCAAAAAAAAAAATAGTGTCGGTCTAGACTGACACCAGACAAAATATTTGTAGAGGGTCGAGGAGGATGAGAAGACAGCACAAACCAGACCTCCACTGGAAGAGTGCAGAGAGTGCTGGGACTTTGGGGTGGCTTATTGCCACCAAAATCCCAGAGAAGACCAATGGTCATTACCAGCGAGAAATCAATGGTAATAGGCTGTTGCGATACCACCAGGTTATTTGCGGTGGTTATCGAAAAGTAGTGAAGAATACTGGAAATCTAGGGAGGCTTGTTGTAACTAAGACTCCAGGAAATACCACTGGTTGTTGTTGGTGAGCAATCACTGACGATGACCTGTTTCAGAACTCCTAATAATAATAATAATCGCAGTCAGACCATTACAGAGCATGTGGAAGAGAAGCACACTTCATTTCACAAGAGCCAGCTGCTCTTTTATTTCATCGACACTAAACAGAAGCAGTTCCGTTTTCTTTCTTTGTACTAAGCCTACAAACTGCAAAGGCTCTCCTTTTGATATGCTTTTTGTTGTTCCACTGTTGTTCTGCAAGTATACAATTAAATGCAGAGTTGGAGGTTTTGGAAGAAGTTGGACTCTGATTATTGCTGAATATTAGAAGACTTTAAAATTAGGATTGGCATATTTTAGAAATTCTAAGAGTCGTAGTCAAAATTGTTGGAATCGTCCAGTTCGGACCTTATCCGACTCTGCAACCCTGATTAAATGAGTAGGGAGAAAAAAAGGGAATGTATCCCCATGCATTTTAGGAGGAAAAATCCAGCATCCATATACTCCCTCCACAACACTAATATCATGAAATCTTTTTTTTTTAATGTGATCGGGACATTATTGTCAGCAGCGATTTGCATTGGACAAAACACATCTCTAAAATTGTTAAGAAGGCCAAGGTTTCTTCGCACCACTTTTTAAGACCTTTGTTAGCCATTCTCTAACCATCTATTTAAAACTATATGTCTACAAAGTCAGAAAACAGTACAGCTCTTATGACTTTCAGAAACATTCATTCATGCTCAGAATTTCTGAAGCATGAAGCAAATTGTCTGCATCGGTGGTTGGCTGCTAAGAGACTGCATTTTTTAAAACCCTCATGCTTCCCCAAATTTGCCAAAACTACGCCTAATGTTCCTTTCCATACACATGAACTTTGGATGAGTTGTAGTGCACAATCGTTTCATTATTATTAATAAGCTCGACCATTAGAGAATAATTACTTAATCAAAACTATCACATATAAAACTATGATGGTTTAGGATATGTGTTGCATGGAGAGGAACGACATAAGAATGATACGGTGGATGTGTAATGTGAGTATTAAAGACAGGCTTTTTGATGACCCCAGAGGAAGATAAACCTAGCCAGAGATAGGTTAGTTTGGAAGTCAATTTCTAAGAGCTGTCCAACACATCTAAAACTGATGTTAAACCGATACGACGATGATGATGATGATGATGATGATGATGATGTGACATTATAATAGTAGAGAAAGAAAGAAAGACAAAGAGGTTTTATAGAGAGATAGAAAATCACAAAATGTCATTTGAGAAAATACAATGCACCAAATGCAATTTTCTGTCAAAATACAAATTTCTTTTACTATTGGGGTCATCGCTCAGCAAGGTCAAGAGACACTCGAGGATAAGGTTTAATAAGATGGGAATGAGTGCCAGCTGAAAGATGAGGAACACTATAGGAGTACTAAGATTTATCAATGGTATGAATTGCATTTGATTGTTTATGGGCCAGTTCATGACAAGAATTTGTTGATATTGGATTTCAAGACAACTAAGTTGTAATCGGCAGGGAAGCAGACCCGCAGTATTGTGTTCCACAGATGGGAAGCCCCTGCAAAGAAGCTTTATCCATGGAAATTCTGCCTAGAATTTTAAATTATTAAATGGTTTTGCTTCTCGTTTTGATTGACGACATATCAACCTTTATTTCTTTATTTAAGGCCGAAATGCAATATCTATTGTAAACAATTCGTTGTTGCACACAAATTACTATTTTACCCATAACAGGATGGGGATTGAAATGGTGGGTTCATACCTTTCCAAATGGTATTAATGCATAAATGATTACAAAAATTCAGTTACGATTTTAACTAAGCATCTCTGATTCTATAGTTGGTGGCAATATCGATTAGGCCAAACATATAGCCAAAAATTATTAAAAATGTTTCTCTTTGTGATTTTGTAAGTTATGCTTTGCAGAGAAATGTTAGATTATTATCTTTAAAAATCCACAACAATTTTTTGAATAAAAATATCTAAAAGGTCACAAACAAAAAATACCTGACACCAGGGGGTATAGCTTGGGTTAGGGTTAGTCAATTAAGTGTATGATCAAAATGTAGTTTTTCTTCTAAACTCAATCAGATGAAGATAACCCCCTCCCCCACTCTAGACCAGTGGTTCTCTATCTTTATACAGTCTGGTGCATTCACAGTACTACAATTACTTGATAGCACACTGTATACAAAATAGGACCAATATGTTATTAAGTTAACTGTTAAATATATAAAAAATAATGCATTTAACAAAAGCAAACTTAACATACCTTTATGAAGTTTATTCATTCAATGTTCAATGTTTTATGTTTGAGAGACAAATTCTCATTTCTGCATCAATGCATTGAAGAGTTCCTCTCTTTTTACACTTAATTGTTGTGAGGGTTGAAAATCACAGTTCACAGCGCTTTTTTAGACATCGACATATGATAACTTTTTCAGGAATACTACGGAGCGCACTTGAAAAAGCTCTGGGGCGCACTGTTTGTGAACTACTGCCCTAGACTGAAGTAATTTTTATTTTTTTTCCTAATCGAGAATAGTCCCTTTTTGTTTTTATGGAGAGCTGTATTTTTCCAAGATTAAAAACCTAACTGTGTCTAACTTTGTCCTTGTAGGGATGCAAGTAAATAGGGATATTTAAGAAAAAAGCTTCTTTGATTTTTTGCTGTAGAATTTCTTTAGAAAGAGTTTATAAAAAAATATCTTATCAAAGAAATGTCCAGTGACATTAAATCAAATCTCTGACAAATAAAATTCTACATCAGACTTCAGTATGATTCTAATTTGCTTTTGTTTAATGTTTTATACATTTTGATGGTGATATGCAAGCCTTATAAAGTTTTTATAGATCTTTTTGCTTTAAAAATTGAGTTACTTCCCCCCTCTTCCTACCCCTTATTCTAAAAACTCTTGTCACCTGTAGTAGATCAAGGGCATAACGATATTTTTCCAGCAAATGAATTTTTCTAATTGTCTCTTTTTTATACAAGTATTTATTTTATATTTATACTAATATGGAAGACATGCCTGTTCATTAGCTCAATAGTTTTAGGCTATCAGACAGAGTAACTTGAAATTCAATAAGAATGATCACATACCTATGCAGATTGTAGTAGTAGGCCTTCGTCGGTCATGCCCAATCATGAATGACACTTACAGATCCAACCGGTTAGTTTCAGTATTTACAAAATTTTGTCAGTAATGCTAATGCCTAAAATATCATATTGACTTAACCTGTGGCTGAGAAGACCTATGCGGGCCTTGCAGTCTCCTCCACAGTTGCCAAAGATGAAGGAGGAGGGTGAATAAGGAAGCTCATTTGCTTTTTCCCTTTCTTTCCTTCTTGAATGCTTTTCATCAGCTTTCGTCTTCCACTTTGCTTCCTGGATGTCAAGCTGTCATCTGAGGGTTTTTTCTATTCAACCCTGTCAAAGGCAAGGCTTTCCAAAGATTTTAGTAAGAGATTCATATTTACCTCTGCCAAAAAAGGTTGTTTTCAGTAGAGTTGGTTAGTTGGTTTGAATTATCACTATGTTTGTGTACAGCCTAGTATCGACATCGCTTGACCAATTGTCACCAAATTTGGTTAAAATGTCAGTCATGGTCTAACTTAGAACTGATTTAATTTTGGGAAAAAGTGAAAGTCACACTTTTGCCAATAACTGTTCTTTGTAGAGACTTGCTACTTGACCGATATTGTAGCCAATCAAGTTCTGCATATTATTTACATAAAATTAATGTTTGATCTTGAAAAGTTTGGTCATGATCGAAATTTTGACAAAATTTCAACTTCCGATTTTTCCAAGTTTGATGTATGGAGTTGATGCTCTTTGATAACAATACCCACCATGAAAAATTTCAGCCTGATCAAATAAATATTTTTTGAGTTATCAACGTTTCGATGGCATAACTTTGGGAATACTTCATACAATATGGAGAAGTAAAACTCAGATAAGATTTTAGCCCATCCTTACATTATCAGGCAGAGTTATACAGTCTCATAACCAACTTATGTCCTTGTTATAATTTTTTTCTTATATAAGAGTACCTGGAGGAGTATGAAACACTCCAGTTAAGTTTTGTTTATTTTTTATTTCAACCATAGGAAAATTACTCAAAATTTTACTGATTCTTAAAATTGAAGAAAATGTTGATGAGAGCTTAACTCGAGAAAATTTATACTTTTCTAAGTCCATAACTTCAGTCGTGTATGTTTTAGATGGTTTTCACCATTCCAGTATATTTGTGGTTATTTTGAAGTATTTTAGAGTTTGATTTGTTCCAATTATTAAAGAGCTCAAGGGCTTCTCAATATTATAAATTTATCTTAGGATGGATATTCCAGCTAATCATTGATAAATGTGACTTTTTTGTTGGAAAAGCATTGATTGAATATATCAAACGAACCTGCCATTTTTGATTTCAATAATGTTGTCTTCATTCAGAATTGGTTGGACATAACTAAACTCTCGGGCTGCATGAGCAAAAGCCATGAGGCTGAAAATGTAATAAACAAAAAAGATAAATAAAATTAAACAAAGAATGCATTTACAGAAATGAAATCATTAATTTTCCAACCAATTATAGATGCAAGACCCCACATAAGAATACACTAAAATAGGCTTAAAAATAAAAACAAGTCAATAACAAACAACAAAATTCTCACATCTATTTACATAGCAATTTATCTGGTGAAGAAATTGTGACACAACATGAACCAGTTTAAGTTGAAAAAAGCTTGTGAGGTAAAGAGGAAGTTTATCGCCAGGTGTAAGCTTTGCTCTGTATGTGAGATGCAGAAATTCTGCATCTTTTATGCTTTGCGATCAGCTCGAATGTGTGAATTTAATTTGGCTGCCAAAATGCATTTCCAGCGTGCGGACATTTTACACAGCTTCACAAGTGACTTATCTTTGCTATCGGTAAATATTTCCCTGAAAGCATCTGTTTTTTGCGAAAGTGTAATTTATTTTTTCGAAACTGTTTTGGAGGAGTTTGGCTTGTGCTTTTGTCCATGGTGTCGGTCAATTAATAGGATGGGGATACATGTCAATGCTAAAAATGAATAGTATGTGTTTCACTGACAAGATGTGACCCAGTAGTACAATACCTAAATAAAGTCGTCATGATCTGATGGTTTTCAACTGCTGTTCACTTTTTTGCCTTTTTTCATGCATATTCTTTTACTTTTGTTTTCTTGTTTGATAATTGATTTGTCTGTTTTCCGGAGTTTAATGAGCACGACACTTTTTAGCTAGGAAAAAAAAAAGTTTAGTATCTGTTCTGATACTAAAATTTATCTTTTTTGTCATCGTTGAGTAATATTTAGTTTCATTTAACTTTATGCAAAGGAAGTGAAAAGGGATGTCGAAGCCCTTCATGAAAATTCAGATACCTTTGATTTTCGTGAAATTTTAATAGGTATTAGACATCAATGTGGAAGTTGAATGAAGAACATGTGGAATTCATGTTTAGAGATAAGTGTTCGGTTACTAGAATCACTTCAGGAAGTGTGAAAGAATAGTGGAAGAAGTTTAAGGATATACTGTTGGAGACAATAGACAAGACTTAGGGGGCGAACAAAGGGGTGTCCAAGACAGGATCACATTGGTGTTTGAATAAAGAAGTTGAGAAGTGTACCAAAGAAAAGCAGAAATGATGAAGTGAGTGGAGAAAAGGTTTAGTGAATAAAGATATGTATTTGATGGCAAAGAGGACAGCAATAAGATCAATCTAGAAAGCCAAGGTGGAGGCTGAGCAAGATACAATGCAAAATGATGACCAGAAGAATGAAATATTCAGGATAGCTAAACAGATAGTAAAGACGAATATGGCTATTGTTGGAGAGAAGTGCAACAAATGAACAAAACAAAAAGGATGCTTGGAAATGTTATTATGAGAGATTGTTGAATACCGAGTTTTTCTTCCAGTCTCAGTGGCAGCAGCTGTTTTGCTTTTACTCATTGGCTAAGATCAAAGTGTAGTATCTGTTCCGATTGATACTGCACCCCATAGACTGGTATTGTCTTGGCCTTCGGGGCTTGATTTACGCCGGTCTATGGGTCTGTCCTGTGCAGTTCTAGGAGGTCCACCCTTCCAGGCTTCGCCTTCCCTCTTTGGGGAGGAGTAAGTTTATTGCTTACTGCCTGAGGCGCTCCTACCGGGGAACGCCGACGGGGCTGCCCGGCAATTTTTAATGGCCAGAGTACTCACCTCTCGGGCGCTGGCTTTTCAAACCCCACTTTCCCGACCCGACCTTGAGTTACATCTTACTTGTGGGAGTAAGATAAAAACTGGCCTTGTGCCCAACTCCTGGAGAGGAGTAAATCAATACTCATAAGGAATTAGCGGGTCCCTTTTCCTTATTTTCACAGTCTGTTGCAGTACAATAATGAGTAAGTATCATACCAAATAGAAGGTAATGACACAACAGGAAAGAGAAGGAGATGAAATGATAATAGGTAGGGAGGTGCACTCATGTGTTACATTCTTTACAGAACGAGAATGTTAATATCAAATTAAAATGAAAACTAATATTTATTTACAATGTAAAAGGTGACACTTATTTCAATCAACTGGCATAAACTATAAAAAGTTTCAGTGAGAAACAACCAAAGATGCAGAATTAATAACTAAACACATAGAAAAGAATAAAAGAATCCCCTCTCCTATATTCTTGCACTTATATAAAAATAACTTTATTTCTACTTAAAAAAAAGACAGAAAATAACTTTTAGATATGTTCATTTTATTTTTTTTATTTAATTCTAAAGAGATTCAGGAAAATAATTCGTTGAGAAGGACTTGTATCAGAAATGAACAAAAATGTTTGCTTTTAAACCAATTACTTACCAATCAAGCTCTGCAGTGTGCTCCATCACAAGAGACAATACAGCACTGTACTCAAGAACAGTGTCTTGAAGTCTGTGCATAATTGTAGTCTCATGATCTGAGAAGTAAAATGAAATTATTTTAGTATTAATATATATACATATATATGGGAGATGAAAAAGGAAAAACCACAAGATATTTTTTATATATTCATCAACGTTTCGTCTTTATTGTAAGACTTCCTCAGGATGATAATTTTAAGAAAAATGTCATGCAAGTACATCGAAATATTGGGTTGATAAGGAAAAGTAGTAGCCGTGGCTACTAAGAGCGCTGGACGAGGGTCCAGGCTGCGAGAAGTCAGTAGTGGCAAAGAGTGAAATGAATATGGAAAACTTTGAGTGGGTACCATTAAGGCAGCAGTGAAAAAGGGGAGGGGTGAGAGTGTTAGTGAATTTGCCTTAAGGTGGGAGAGAGGAAAGTGGGGGGGGGCTGAGGTTTTTGTCGTGGTGAGGTGTGGCATGGATTTTGAGGGGCTGGGGAAAGAGGAGGGAAGGGGGGAACTCTGTGTGTTTGGTATGTAGGTGGTATCATAGTTTTAGAAAATAATTTGAAGAAATGAAGATAACTTGAAAATGGGTGGGGGATAGGCAAGAGTATGAAAGAAGTAGTCGAAAGGGTGAGATAGGAAAGAGGGGAGATTTTGTTGTGGTCAGGTGTGAAATTTTTGAAGGGTAGGAGTATTGACCAGCTGGCTATGCCAGGAATGTGTGAATATAAGTGAGTTTGAAAGAATGTGTTGAAGTGTGCTGTGAACATGACAATAAAGAAAAGGAAAAGAAAAATGATTTTAATTTTGGGGAGAGATAAGTAAAATGTAGTTTTGTTCAGGATGTGTTGATGGTTTGAGATTAAATTGAGGGCAAAAGGGGTTTAAATATCTAAATATTTGTGAGGATGTGTAGATTGTGTTCATTGGTAAGGCTGTTATTTGTGGTTAAATAGTTTTGATTCGTAGTGGGTGATTCATGAGTATGTGAATGGATATATATGTGAGGAGTTAGTACGTGAGTGTGTATGCGGGGACTTGTATATAAGTACAATTGAGAACGATGAGAAAAAGGGTTAGCCATGATCTAGGTTTAGTTTTAGTTCGGTCAGGATAATTTTGCTTATTACGGGGGGATAGATTGTAGAAAACATTTCGTTGTCTGATGGTGTTAGAGGCTGTGATTAGTGCTGTTTCCAGTAGTCTTCACCGAGCTTTGTTATGAATGTGTTTGGTGATTTTGGCCTGTTCAAACTTCTCCAAAAATTTCACACCTGACCACAACAAAATCTCCCCTCTCCCCTCCTTTCGACTACTTCTTTCATACTCTACCCACTGTAGTTGACGGAATCCGCTCTATCATCATTCTTGAAGGTGGCACAAATAGTCGCTATTCGCCAGTCTTCACGGATGTTACCAGTTTGAAGGGATAGGTTAAAGAGCTGAGTGATGGAACTAGCGATGAATAGAGAGAGTGCTTGGAATATTTTTGGATGCAGAACGTCCAGAGCAGGTCTTTTATTTCCATTAAGTGATGGAAAAATGTGCTGAACGTCGTCTTGTGAGATAAAGAATGGTGGGGCATCTCAGCCATCATCTTTTTTGTAGATTCTGGAAAAGACGTCAAAAAATATACTGAATTGTTGACTGGCTTCGTTCACATAGAAGCTCCTTTCATCCTTCAGTTTAACAATTTGGTTATTAAAACCACTGTTGGCTTGAACATGGGCAAAGAAATTTCTCTTGGTCAATTAAACAAATCTTTACACTAATCAATATTGTGCACACTCTCCATAAAAAATGAAGAAGAAAAGATTATTGCACTTCGCCAGTGTTCACACTAATTCACATAAAATAACGTCTTAATCAGTTAAGTTTAAAAAAAGAAATTAAACGTCTCAAACTGGAAAGAAAGAAAAGACGTATATATCAATATAGACAGAAGAATTTTAAAAAAATGGTACTTTATAGCTGACGCATCATGTTTCCGTGACTTTGCGTCATCAACGTTTGGGCAGGTCTCGGAATCGCCCGAGAATCAACAAAACTATTAACCAAGCAGCTGATAACTTCTGGAAGAAATTAATCGCGTTCAATAAAACAAATGAATTTCTATAATCTCTGTCAGCTCATTGAATCTCCCGAAGGACTAATTGAGTTTTTTGAAAAAAAAATGTAAAAAAAACAAAACATTTGCTTAACAAATCAAACAAAATCATCTTTTCAGTGCACAAACAAAAAAAACATTTTATTTAAAAACATTTGATTAACAATGGTTCCTTTGACAAAAAAATAAACATCTAATTAATAACAGTTGTTTAGCTATAGTTTGTTAGTTCTTTATTTTTATATATGTATTTTAGTTTGGTTTTCTTCGTCTGAATTTATCGGCTGTCAGTCTTCAATTTAGCGTTTGGCAGTTTTCGCCTCATCAACTCTCGAGCGCTTCCATAACCTGCCCGAACGTTGAAGATGCAAAGTCACAGAAACATGGTGCGTAATCTATAAGAGTACCAAAAAAAAAAGAAATAAAACGTCTCATTATAGAAATAGAATGGAGGATTTCTTTCCGAATTTCAGACAGCTGATGGGGGGTGGGGTCTGACTTGCTATTTGCTTTCTCCCTTCTCCTAAACACATGAAATGGTTTCGTAGGCACTCATTTTACTCGTGAGGTTGGAGAGAAGTACATTAGAGAATTACCCACTTTTGTTATTTTCTTTTTCTTAGTTATACTTTTCTTTTGTCTTCTTATTCCGGGGGGGGGGGGGAATAAATATACCTACCCTTTTTCATTTCGGTTTCCCGAAACTTTCTTGTTTATATTTTTCTCAATCACTCAAAAACGACTTTATTCTTGCCTTTTCAATTTTTTACCCATTTTTCCACTACAGAAATCATAAAAAATGGCCCTCTCCCCTATTACATAAATATCTCTTGTAGTTTTTGAAGCTCCGGTGTGCTTATTAATCTTTTTTTTTTTTTTATTAAAAGATTAAAGTGTTCTGTCTTCGATTCGAGGAGGTGCTTCTTTACTTTCATGACGACATGAAAATATTTAAAGAAATGTATGAACTTTGTTATATGCTTACATGTTAGCTGAAAAAAAGTTTGTACAGAAAAAATATGCAAATTCATCCATTATTTATTAAATTATAAGTAAAAGAAAAAAAAAACGATCTTACGTATCTTTTTTAGTTTCAAGATTATAAAAAAAAAATTCTTACGCTGATGATCACACGTTCATGTGCGAAAGAGAAATATAATTACATCGCATTTTTAATTTTCCCAGAAACTCTAATCATTAAAATCACATAAAATATTCTTTTGCAATTATATTATTTTTGTGGTGAAAATATTGATTAAACAATAATAGCATCGCTAATTCAAGAAATGAATTTTACTTCGAGTTATAACACAAATTTTAGGGGCCTTTTTCATAATTAAATAATTTTTTTAAAAAATTGCAATTGTTAGCATTTACAGTCTTTTATTTTCATTATGAAATAAAACAAAATTCATGCATTTTGTTTTATTAATACTTAAATATATAACTTATGGCCGCGGGTGGAAGTGTGTGTTAATGGCGGGAGATTCAAACGAGAACAAAGGATTAAGGATTATTAACCACAGTGGCGAAGGATGCCGTAAAAATGGTTTTGCGATAATGAATCTACCGGCCATAAGTAGTGTGATAGATGCCTTTGTACGGCATGTAATCTCACTGTTTAGAATTCCACCCGGACCACGTGTGAATTAAATAAAGAGAAGGTTTCAGACAAACAAAGAAGAAAGAAAGAAAATATTATTTAAACTTATATTAAAATGAAAGCGAAGGAATGAGGAAGCTAAACAACATATAAGAATAGGCATTTAATAAAGTTGAAAAAAAAAAAGAAAACATTTATACTTAACAAAAACAATTTATTTACTTAACATTTAAAAGAGAGTGTAAGTTCGTAATTGGGGCGTATAAATGCGATGCGTGTTAAAATGTCTTGTGGGTAGAATGCAATACGTATGAAGAAATAAGAGTTCGTTTGGATTGAAGATAGATTTCTGAAGAAAAGTGATTACCTTCTTCTCCCTTCCTCCCCCACCTTCTCAGCCGAGGCCGTCGGTGGGGGGGGGGGGGCGGGGGATTGTCGACGAGCGTTCTTTGTGTGCGTTCGTCCCAGAACACTGAGGAAAAAAGAGGATGAGAAAGGGACGCGTATTCTTTTATTGACCCCAAATGACGCGTGGTCAAGTTGGTCAGTCAGTATTTTATTGGCCGAAATCCTTTGGCCAACGTGATTCTGCGAGATTTCGCGAGTTTCTCCACTTCAGCGACGAAGAAGGGTTAAACAAAAAAGGAAAGAAAGAAAGAGGGTACCTAATTGTGGTGTTCACCATAAACTTTAGTACAGGTGTATTTTGTTTTAAACAAATAATACATTTTCACTAAGATTTAAAAAGAAAAACTGGTTTCATTATATTCCGTGATCGTTGGTTAATAAATACTGAAAATTTCATGAAATTGGTTGATTTCCTGAATTTTGGTGAATTTTTAAGTGAAAGGAGGGTAAAAATGTTTTTACATTTTTGGAATCGGCCATTAATTTTGTACGTACTTAGTAGACATTTATACTTACTTATTAGACAAGGGAGATAACTCAAATGTTGTTTTCGGGAAAACTCAAAATGGCGACCGATAGATAAAATCGTTTTTATTTTTTATTTAATAAATACTGGATGAAGTTTGCGTACTTTTTTGTGCACTGTCTTCATTTCAGCCACCCCGTAAGTACATAACAAAGATTATACATTTCTTTATATTTTATTTTTAAGAGAGGCCTAACATGTCGCGAAAGTAAAGAAACCACGAAAATCCTTCTACACTAGATTGTCTATTTTGGAGGGAGCTAGATTTTCCGATGCTGTCTCTAACTTTTCCCTCATATGGGGTGGGGGGAGCAAGTAAAAAGGAAGCTGCTCCATTTTTAACACTATCTCTTTTAATTTATTCATCCAAAACTTTTAATTTATTTATTTTTCATAGAGAAAAGGGAGATAACTCCGGAAATTTATACGTGAATTACTTCCCTTGAGGATTTTCATCTTCACAAATAATTAAATTTATGACAATGAATTTTGTTGGTTATTTTATTAAATTTAATTTATTTGCTCCATCGATCAATACGCAGAGCTGCGCAGAGTTATATTATTTTAAACAGTGGCGAATGGGCATAACAGGTAGGAACGCTGGCTTCCGGTGGATAAAGGTTGAAGAAAGTGTCTACGGATGCCTGAAAGTGATACAACAATTTTTTTTATTCATATTAATTTCAGACTTCTCTTTTTATTCATATTAAATTCAGACTTTCCTTTTTGTCATATTAATTTCAGACTTTTCTTTCATCATAATCTAATAATTAACATAATACAGACTATTTGAAAAATAATGTATTTGTTTTTATTTGATTGTTTTCAAAACAATTTTTTTCTTGGAAATGAAGTAACTTTTTTCTTAGAAATGGAAATGCCCTAAACCTTAGCCGTAAACCCTAACCCTCCCAAAAAACATTATTTTCACTAAATATTAAAAAAAAAAACATTGAATAAAAAAAATCACATTCCGTTGCTCAAAAACATTATTTCTTGAAAAAAAAAAGATTATTCTATTTTGTTTATTTTTTTCAATGAAAATTTTTTTGAAGTTTTGAAAACAATCAAATAAATTATTTTAAAAATAGTTTGTATGTTAATTATTTGAATATGATGAAAGAAAAGTCTTAAATTAATATGAAAAAAAGAAAAGTCTGAAATTAATATGAATAAAAATAATTGTTGTATCACATTCAGGCACCCGTAGACACTTTCTTCAAACTTTTTCCACCGGAAGCCAGCGTTCCTACCTGTTATGCGCATTTGCCTAAACAGTTTGGGCTGGAGTTCTGAATTGTTAACATCAGTTCTACAAGAACATTGTCGTAGGCACGACAAGTTTCATGTTCTGACAGTCGCAGCAGTCAATGTTTACTGCGGGTTATTTCATTTTCAAATAAATGTAATTTTTAAAACAAATTTTTATGCTATCAATGACACATGATAACATACCTATTATATGTTTGCCTTTTCTCTGGTGTAGAATCAAATAGCAGTTATTCATATACTACTACTACTACGAATCATCATCATCATCATTTTAAATCATTATCAGTGATTGCTCACTGCCATGATAAGTGGTGGGGGGAGGAGGAGAGGGCAGAAAGAGGGAGGGGGGTAAGAGAGAAGTTTTAAAAGAAAGATGTTCCACAGACTTTTCAACTTTTCTATTTTGCTGTCCATGCTCCCGGGCATTTAGAATTAGAATGATAAAATTTAGAATTAGACTTATGAAAATCAATCTAAAAAAAAAATAATATAGAATACCTGTAATATCACATTGGGTGTCTCCCAGAATTCTGTCCAGTTCTGAAATCAAAATCAGAAAAAGGGATTACTTTTTATGATCAATAAATAATTATAATAACACTGACATAATGATGCCCATGTTGGGCAGTCCCTTTTCTGAGGCACAGGTTCGATCTTGTACGAGTCTCATTTTCCAATTTGTGGAATTTTTTGTTTATATGCAGCCATACGGACTGAATAAATCATTTGTTTAGTAATATTATCTGTGCAAACAATAGCATCAATAAAAAACGAACCAAAAAACCCCAGTTTAATACATAACATACTATCATGAAAAATGTCCATTGCATTTTGCTGCCTGGTGCAGCAAGGAGATATGGTTACATTGTTAGTAAACATATAAAACAAATATTTGCTGTATTATTTGTTTCTATCCAGCCCCGCGGACTAAAAAATCGTTGTTTAGTAATATTACCTGTGCAAACAATAGCATAAAAATCAGCTTAATACATAACATTCTGCTGATAAATTTCCAACATTAAACACACACACACACACATATATATATTATAGAATGAATAGTGATAAATAAATGAATAGATTTACAAGATTATTTATTACAGTTCCAAGAATTAAAATGGTCTGATGTACAATTGCTTCAGGGACGAAATAACTTGAAATAAATTAGAAAATCTTTTTGAGTTAACTACGAAGATCAATCATCAACTGGCAATTGATCCACTAAGCAAATTACTAAACAAAAGCCAGAGTGCCTACAATCTGAGCCATGGCCGCAAACAAGATCTAAACAAAACAGTCAACCATCGGCTCTTCATAGATGACCTCAAGCTGTATGCTAGTTCAGATGCTGACTTAAGCCGACTCTTACAGGTTGTACATACATTCTCCAAAGATATTGGAATGAAGTTCGGCCTGGACATATGTGCCAAGTGCTCCTTTAGAGCTGGGAAAAAGATCCAAACGGAAAACATACAGCTTGATGAAGATACTGACATCAAAGACCTTGAAGAACAGGAACAATACAAATACCTTGGCATAGAAGAAAACGATTCAATTCAACATGCCAAGAGACGAGAGAAAAAATTAGCAGAGAATATATACGCCATGTTAGAAAAATTTGAAAAACACAGCTAACAACCAAAAGCAAAGTAACTGCCATTAACCAATTAGCTATGCCAGTGATAACATACAGCTTTGGAATTATTGATTGGCCACAAAAGGACATTAATAGATTAGACACTAAAACGAGAAAAATGTTGACAATGTACAAAGTAATGTTCAGAAACCAGTGTCTACCAAGGCTGTATCTCCCAAGAGGAACAGGGGGTATGGGTCTCTCAGAAATTGACCATCAACATCGAGCCACTATTGTGAGCACCGGCCAATATCTGATGAGCTCTCAGAACCCAAACCTTATGATGGTATGCCAACATCAAGAAACCAGAGCAAGCAGAACAACCTCTATCACAAAACTGGCCAAACATTTTGGACAGGACTGTCGTACAAATGAGGCAGAAACAGACAACAATACTGCCACAGAAATAGCTCGCAATAGCCGTCAGAAATACACCAAGACCTTCCATTCCAGAAAACTGGAAGAATGGGCCAACCGACAACGTGCTAAGTATTTCCTAGGTGAATTATCCCAGGAATATATAGATAAGGAACGCTCTGTAACTGGCTGAAAAGA
Organism: Sepiola atlantica; assembly: GCA_963556195.1. Taxonomy (NCBI): domain Eukaryota; kingdom Metazoa; phylum Mollusca; class Cephalopoda; order Sepiida; family Sepiolidae; genus Sepiola; species Sepiola atlantica. The sequence goes on along the minus strand of OY744516.1, from coordinate 34,521,380 downwards.
GGATCGCTCCACTATGATCAGGAGAGAATGATAATGGCTGCCCAAGATCAAGGCTTGATGACCAATGCCTTTAAAAAATGAGTGGTCTCAACAACAATAACAAGTGCAGGTTCTGCCACACAGAAGTAGAGAGTGTGAGCCACCTGACATCCAGTTGTACGGTTCTCCTGGGGGATGGCTATTATACAATGCGACACAACAGAGTGTGTAAATATCTTCACTGGACTATTTGTAAAAAGTTGAATATCCAGTGTAGCAGCAAGTCCTGTGAGCATATACCAGAAAGAACAGTTGGAAATAATTTATACACTATCCACTATGACTATGCAATTCCTAAAGCTACATATCTAGAAAACGAAGCTGTTAAACCTGACATCGTAATATGGGACAAAAGGGAGAAAGTAGCAACCCTAGTTGAAGTCAGTGTCCCTAATGATGCAGGATTGAACAGAGCAGAAAGGGAAAAGATTATGAAATACCAAAGTCTTATGTATGACATGAAAAGAAACTGGAATCTTAGGAAAATCTCCATCATACCAGTAATTATAGGAGCAACAGGACTAATAAAAAAGAATTTCAAAAGCTATCTTGCAAGTATACCCGGTGAACCGAGTGCAAGGAAAATACAAACAATTGCACTTAAAGGGACGGTTAGAATCTTTAAAAGATCTCTAGGCTAGAGTGTCTGAAATAGCCGGTGAATGTCTAGCATCCGACAGGATGGCCCATCTCCAGCAAAAAAAGAAAGATAAGAAAAATAAAAGATATATATATATATATATATATATATATATATATATATATATATACTTGACTTGAATGCCTACTGGGGAGGACTTGAATGCCTACTAGACACCACCCTTGGGTGTCTTCGGTCTCTCTGTACAGGAGTTTGTCAGAGACTCTGACATGAGGATACTTTTAACTTGAAGTAAACCCTGACCAAATATTCAAACAAAAATGGTGTGCTGTCTCTTCAAGCCATCCAGTATGTCTCTCGAATTGCAGACGGGGGCACCCCCTCTATCAATAGAGGGCAGCTTCAAATAAAGAATTAGAAGCCATTGACAATGAAGAAATGAATAATAAACAATATGAATAAAAACAAAAATAAATACTGGCAGGCCGGCATCCAGGATAAAAAGGGCCCATCAACCCGTTCATACACCAGGCGGGAAGATGTAAGCAATCGTGTAAACCTTCCTGCCTCTGGAAATGGTGCTCCAGCCAATACAGAGGTCAACCAGGGTCAGCCATCAGGCCTTGAGATAAAAGGTCCTGGCCCCCTATCTCCATCAAATACAGCAACAAAAAAAAAAAAAGAAACATAAGAGGCTTAAAAGCCCAACTATGGACTGTTGCACTAAAGATGCTATTGTTTTGCTACCACTACTCAAAGTTTGAAAAGTGGAGGAAAACATCCAATGGGGTTCTAGCTGATAAGATTCAAGAATCTACCCTCCCTGAAGAAAATATATATATATATATATATATATATATATATATATATATATATATATATATGCAATAAAATTCACTGGTATGTTGAAATTTTTAATATTTTATCTTTATTATCAAAAGACTTCCTCAGAAATGAGTGAAGAAGGTGTTATTATGAGAGAAAAGGGGGAAACAAAAGAAAAAGCAGAAAGATCGAAGACAGAGGAAAGAGAAGATGTAAAAGATGAGATTTCCTGTTATTTTCAAATTTACAAGGTGACATGGGAGAAGAAAATAGTTGAATTGTAAATTTGAAATAACATCGAACAGCCCCCACCTTTCATTCTATCTCTCTTACTTTTTCTGTTTCCCCCCTCTTTTTCTCTCATGTCGATGTAAATTTTTGTAAAAATTTGAAAATAACATCTTTTTTACTATTTTCTCAGAAAGTCTTTTAATAATAAAAACAAAATATACAATTTCACGATATGCATTGATTTGATTGTATTGTTTTTGCCTATCTGCTTTTTCTATTTATCTCTAAATTTTATATAAAATTTCAAACAAGAAAATGTCCAAAAAATCAAACATTTGAACAAAAAACACAAAAACAATTTAACTCAAATCAAATTTATTGGCAAAAATAGCAATGTGCAATAATTTAGTTCAGTTCGCTATGTCGTTTTGTATATTTTTCTTGAGATTTGCAAAACTATACATTTTTTAAATCCTCAAAGTATGGAGAATCCGACAACCAGTATTACCATTTGGACCAACACCTTTAGAATTTCAATATGGCTACCACAAAATACATATTTTTCTATCTCAACTTCTATTTAATCTAGAAACATAATTAAATATGCTAATCCAATGTTAAAGATTATAGGAACATAACAAAACTGTTGAGAACCATTGTCTTTATTTTTGTGATATCATTGTGATATAACATAATACAAGATATTGCAAACTCGATTAAAGTTATAGGTATGTGTTATAAAGCAAGATAGCATGTTTTTATAAATATTCATCACTGTTCTGAGTTTATTTTTAACATTATAATCCACATCAGATTTGCAGTCATTTCCATGCAAATAAAGATCTGTGTCATTCTTTTGTGAAAATCTGATGAACTAATTTTGAGAAAATAAGAATACAAACATTCTAACAGACATTGAAAAAAAAGGGTCCTTTTTGGTTGCCATAGGGGGACCAACAATTCTTATAAGTGAAAATATTAAGATTTTAAGTTTAATTATGTCACTAATAGTGGTATTAACCCAGAAAACGTGTGATTAGTATATTTAATTATGTTTCTAAGATGACTAGAAGCGGAGATAGTGCAAAATATGTATTTTGTGGTGGCCATGTTAAAATCCAAAATTGGCGGTCATACAGGTTTCAATGCAAATTGCAACATTGGTTTTCGAATTTTGCATGCCCCGAGGATTAAAAAAAATGTATTGTTTTACAAATCTCCTAAAACTTTAAACAACACCCCCTTTTTGAATATAATGAACTGGACTAAATCAGAAAAAATAGAACTTAATAAAACAAGCAATAAATCAACTTACTCCTGGTATAAGCACTTTTATAATGAACCATATTATTGGAGAGAAACTGAATAAAAGTAAATTATAAAATTGTTTTATTTCCTAGAATTAATAAATGTTTACTACAGTATTACTATAAAACATGATAACATTTAGTCATATCATAAATCATCTGTGTCCAATGTAGAAATAAATAATTCACAAGGAAAACTTGAAAACAGCAAAAGAATATATGAAAGGCAGAATAAAACTGTGAAGAGGCCACACTAGGAAATTTACATGGTAAAATAAATTCTGTAGTTTGCACTCATTAATGAAGAGAGTAGAAAGTGGACCTTGTGTTTACTTTCGGCAGCCTCGTAACTCTCACTTTCCTTATTTTGTCCTTTAGTCCTCACATTCCATGAGCAATGTTTCTGACAAAGGGGGGAGAATTGCTGTTTTCTATGTCGGAATATCCATCTAACACTTATCGTTGGCAATTTTTGACCTTGAAGTAGTATTTTTCTTTTTTAGCTTCATATATCAAGTGGCTTCATGCTTTGTCTCGAGCGATTTCCATTAAAAAAAAAAAAATCCACTCATTTCTTCTTTATCTTCAAGAATGTTGTGAATATTTACAGAATTGGAAAATCAGTCAAAAGATTTATAATTACAATGTTTGACAATGAATAAATGCTAAATTTTTTTTTACATTTATCACACCTATTTCATCAAAACGGCTCACTGTGATATTCATTTGTAATTTTATTGTCCTATTTTTTATATATATGCAATAGCTTCGTTTTTATCAACAGTAATTAATTTAAGTGATTTAATAAAAAAAGGATAAATTACCAAAATCTTTCTTAAAATATTATCTTCATTAATTTTCAAGGGAGATAATTTAAATAAAAAACTACAAGTTATTAAAATTACAATAGTTTTATATTTAAAATTTTTTTTTTTAACTTAGTTCACCACAAACAAGGAAATTTGCTACTGTAGACGTAAGGGGCTACTGAGTGAAAGTTTAGGGGGGGGGGGGTCATCCTAAATTTGGAGCTGTGCAGCGAGATGCTTGTTCACATTAGTTTTAAATTTCTGCATGTTGGTACAGCTGGAGAAACGAAGCAGGGAGGGAGTTCCAAAGGTCAGCAGCTCAAGGAAAAAAGTAGAAGGCTATCCAGCATCTGGGGACCTTCACAGTGAATGGATGGGATTTAGCTGATTGTTGGGTTGATCGAGTGTATTTACATCGAGAGGGCACCAGAGCAGCAAACTTATCAGAGCACATTTAAGTACTTGTAAAACATGCACAAGGATGCAACATTGCGGCGATGGGGCAGGGGCTGGAGTTTAGTCGATATTGAAAGACCTATTAGATTAGATACTCGTTTTTAGACCTTGTCTAAGAGGAAGAGACTGGTGGATGGTGCACCAGCCCAGATGTGACAACAATACTCCATGCATGGGTGGATGGTGGCTTTGTAGAGATATAGGATACTGTCAGGTGGGAGAAGTTTTCTAGCATGGTAAAGGGAGCCCACTTTCTTTGCAGCAGCTTTGGCAATGTCTTCTATGTATTTGTTCCAATTCATATTACCTGTGAATGTTAGGCCGAGAAGTTTAAACGTTAGACTCTCAGGTAAGATGTTATTTGCCATTGCAATCGATGGTTGAAGAGGTTTCTTGTAGTTGTTGAAGGAAAGGAACTTTGTCTCAGCAGCATTAAATGTTACCATCCATTTATGACCCCATTCTACTACAGACTGGAGATTACTTTCTAAAGATTCAGCCATTGCCTCGGATATGTGCGCATCTGTTTTACCCACATGATGAAAGTAGAGTGTGGTATCGTCAGCAAATATATCCATCTCAGACACAATGTCATCAGGGAGGCTGTTTATGAAAATCAGGAACAATAAAGGTCCAAAGATCGATCCCTGGGGTAAACCTGCATTCATGTCATGTTGTTTGGATGAACGGCCATCGAGGACAACCTGGATCTTTCTTTTGGTTAGGAAGGATCTAATTATATTAAATATTCGTCCAATAATACCATATGACTTAATTTTTATGAGAAGACCTTTATGCCTGACCTTGTCAAAGGCTTTGGATATATCAAGCGCTAACCGCCCTAGCTTCACTTGCCTGTCCAGTGTATGGTATATGCATTCAAAGATGACCGTTAGGATAACTAAGGTATGTAATGTAAGTTATACATTAAAAAAAATACTTAGGATGAGATTAATAGCCACCGGATTGCGGGTAGTGTTTTGCTTGTATTATCATAAAATCATTTTCTTGATAGGCAATGAATATGTCCTCACACAAGCACACCTTTTGTTTAGGTATAGAGAATCAAGTTACTTATGTAACATCCTGTGGATAAAAATATATCTTTGACAGAAGTCTTTCTCTACTCTATCGTTATTTTCATGGAAGCTGCTCGACTGAGCTCCAATCTCTGGTTTCTTCTTGTAAGACATTCACAGCAAGAACCCATCTTCTACCACAACGGAAAAAGACTTTCCTTTCTTCCTCTGTGTGCCTAACATCAAACAGACCTAACATGGACAGGGTTTCTTTCTAAAAACTTTCTATCTGTAGAAACACATTATCACAGGATTGCTTCCATGCAGACTACAACATGGTCGTCTTCAAATCCAATGTCAACAAATACTTGTAATCAAATTTTGTTCATCATTTTAAATCCTTTCATAATATTCTTCATCATTTAACTGCTAATCCATTCATCTTATTAACCTCTATCCTTGAGTGGCTTTTGGTCATTGTTAAAAAGAAAGAAAATGAAACATGACTGTATCTAAACAGATTAAACGAGTTTAAAGATGGTATTTAACAGTCTCCCCGCTAGAGCAGTATAAGACACAATATCAGATTTATAATGCATTTGGCCAGAGCATCTCATGTGTACTTATGACCAGGTATAAAAATTACCTCCCCTCGGCATTCTCTAAAAAGTGAGGGTGCCTCAGGTGATAGTTGCTCCTCCATAAATCTTGGCGGTACTGTCTGTGAGGATGACCTCCTAGGACAGAGGTCTAACCATAAAATAATCGCATTGGCGAACCAACAGTTTTTTTAATCTCTGCATTAATAAAACTATCAGACAAGATCTCATGTATGTTTCTCGCCGATACATAACTTTGATAAATAAACATTATATTATATTTGTTTTGAAATATTAATTAGATATATTATCAAATATTTAGTAAAATTAAAACTCAAATAAGAGAAAACAAAAACTAATTAAAAATAATCCCATTTAAAATAACAGCTGTAAACATGACTATATTTTGGGTTTTCGGCGATTTATTGTTTCGCAGCAAAAATGGCTGACAATGAAACGTCTGCTAATTTCCAAATTCACAAATGAGTAAGTAAACCCATATAAATTGTTTGGGACTAATTTCAAATTTACCTTAAATAATTTTAAAGGAAATACAGTTGAGAAATTAGTCCAAAACAATTAATTTGGGTTTACTTACACATTTTAGAGGTCGGAAAAAAAATCAGAAATTAGCAGACGGTTCATTGTCCGCCATTTTGGCTAAGAAACTACTAAATCGCCGAATTTTCTCTAAGCCAGCAACGCCGGATCAATATATAAATACTTCTTTTTAATTAAGTTTAGAATATTTATTTGATAATAACGAGTTTCACCAACTCGTAGCTTGCATTTGGACATAAAAAAAATGTCCTTGCTACACTTGATCGATGAAGTAAATCTAGAAATATATTTTTCGTCTTTTACTATAGGAATTATTTTGACAAATGTTCAAGTTAGATAACTCTCTTTTATTTTTACTGAATTAGCTCCCTTAAAGAAATTTGCGTTTTATTGTAATGTATGTTGTGATTTTTATGCCTTCAGCTAAAATAAAATGTAGCATATAGTTGGATGATGGCGCGGGTGTTACATTTATAAAATGGAGCGCGAATTAAAATAGCAACTTGCACAACAATAGTGATATCAATGGATATCGTCTGTATTTTGTTTTCAGTTTTTATTTTAATAAAATTATTTCTGCGGATGAATACTTCCAAGAAATTATTTTCCTCTTTCTCTGTTTTACTAGTGACACAACATAAGGTTAGCTATTTTGTTTAGAACACACGACGTTTGTAGGGGGTGGGAAGACGTCTAAGAAAGAAATACATTCAGGTAATTCCTGCCTTTTATGAATTAATTGGTTCCTGAAGAATGTTCATAAAACAGAAATTATAAAGTAAAGATTGATTTCCTAGAGATTTCTCCAGGAAATCAATTTCTACTTTATAACCAAAGCCAAATCATTATTCATAATATATATATATATATATATATATAGTTAGTTAGTTATGAAAGTATATTTATGGCAATTAAGCCTCACAGAGGCTTTCGTGTCTCATCCCCGTAGCGAATCGTCAGGTTAAAATGAGATTAAATGCGGAAGCCTCTGTGTAGCTTAATTGCCATAAATATATTTTCATAACGTACTACTTAGCTTTACTCATGTAGTGAGTACTGTTGAAGTAAATACTGAAAATGGATACATAAAAAATTATATCTCCTTATAAAATTGTATGTGGATACATGAAATAATAATTAAATATATATATATATATATATATATATATATATATATATATATATATATATATATATTTAAATATTTATTTATAGATAAAATAGTTATGCATGGACATGTGTTTCACTGTTACTGCGATTCATCAGCATTCTGACAATTACAGGATTAGAACCCTTGATCATTGAGACTGTAATCAAGTGTGCTACTCATTACACCACGAAGCACCTGTCTGAAATTATGTGATGATTATCTCTTTATAAATTTATGACGTTGCTTTTTTTTTGTTATTGTATTGATCAATTGCTGTATTCTAGCTACTGATAATTACTGCTCTTCTGAGCATTTAGGAGTTCATATATATATATATATATATATATATATATATATATATATATATATATATATATATACATATACATATATACTAGTGTACACCCTCTGTCAAAAATGATGGAAAAAAATTATGCTTTGCCAGTATTTGCACTTGCTATTTATCTTTATATTACTGAAATATTAATTAAAAATCATAAAATTGCATCAATAATAATTTATGTATGAAAAATTAAATTACTATCATTTCTGATGACCAAAAGAAAATAAAAACACCCACCATTGGTTATAGACTGGAAGATTTCTTTCCGTATTCATTTCAAGCTGCGGCGTAAGTTTGATGTGGTTGTCTGACTTGCTATTTGCTTTCTTGCTTCTCCTCACCGTGTGACAGAATCGAAAGTATATATATTTATTCATATACAAATAAATGGACGTTGATCTTTATTATAGATTGGTGGATATATATACTACTAAGCTCTACTTATGTATTGAGCACTGTTCAAGTGAATACTAAAATAAAAACTATATACATTATATATTATAAGTGTATAGATATAAAATATAGGCATCCAAAGGCAGCTGTTTTGTCGTTCATGACTCGTCAGTGTGGCCAGATGTAGCAAGTGTATCCATGCAAAAATTTTAAACTCAAATGGCTCGTCACATCGAAATGGTATCAGCAGCCAAGTACCTAATCCATTGCACTAACAAACTTGGACACATTAAAAAAGAAAGAAAAAAGGATACAGCAAAAACACTTACTACAAACTCAAGATTCGGAATTTTGAAATCTTCCTCAGTTTTCATCTTTTCAGTTTGTGGAATCGCCACTAAATAGCCAATCTTCATTCCAGTTGTTTAAAAAGAAAAGAAAAAGTTGAGTGGAATAAATAGTAGCAGATTATGAAAAGAAAAACAGTAAAAAGGTGTAAAAAGAAGAAACACATTTGAAAATGATTTGATTGCTTTGGTTTCTCTGTTTTTATGATATATCAAACTTTTACTCTCTGCTTATCCCAGCATTGTTCCTAGTCGTCTTGGACTTCTACTTGCTACTAAACACAAACAATGTCGGTTCAGGAGAGATGTGGTTGAGATTGTATAACCCTTGCTCCACAATAGATTACCCCACACAGGCAACCTTACAGAGGTTATCCATTGCCTCTAGAGACTGACCGGATGTCTGCTGTAAATTGTTTTGGTTCTTTTAACGGCAAACCATAACTATTATAAACGATTCAGTGTATACAATTAATTGAACACAAGTTGTTACTTTTTACTCATATCTGCAAGGAAACTGTAGGTTCATACATTTCTTTAAGTATTAGTGCATTTACCACTCCAGAAAGTACTTGGCTCCTAATGCAATCCTATACCTGTATAAGAGTCAGATACGTCCTAAGATAGACTATTGCTGCCACATCTGGGAGGTGCCACTCAGAAAATTCTTTATTGCCATGAGAGTGTACAACATCAACTTTTTAAGCTAGTTGAGAGGAGGGGATCTCTTTTTTCTCTACAGCTCTTTTTTTTTTCACAGAAAAGACGCTGTTAGTATTTATCATTATTTCCAGGGAAGGTGCTCGACTCACCTTCAATCTCTGGTTCCTCCCTTCAAGAACTCGTCCTTCTATCACCACTGCAAAGAACTTAACTCTCTTCTTCCGTGTATCTAATACCAAACAAAATTTCCATGACCAGAGTTTTTTTCCAAGAACTTATTGGTCAAACTCATTACCACGGGACTGCTTCCCTGCAGACTACAACATGGTCGTCTTCAAGTCCAATGTCAACAAATACTTTGTCTACTCCATTCATAGTTCTCAATCCTCTCATAGTATTGTTTATCATCCAACTGACAATCTCATTAACCTTTCTCCTCGAGTTGCTTTTGGTTTTGGTAAGTGGTGAGGTGCTTTGTTACATTAGGACTACATCTAACTTTGACCCCCATCGTTAGGGTCAGGGTTAGGGTCATGGTCAAAGTTAGCGCAGGTCCTAATGTAACAAAGTACCAGTGGTGACTCGTTAGTATATAAAAAAAAGTAAATAAATAATTGAACATAACAGATGTGATGTGATTTTAACCCGACGGTATAGCTGGTTACTTAGTCTGTGGCAGTATCCATGAGGCCGATCATGCACTCCTTTTAAAAATGACAATTTTTTAGTATCTCCGCCCTCCACGAAAAAAAAAACAATTATTTAATCTCCACTTTAGAATGGTGGGTATACATACTTGAATTAATGTCTGAGAGCACAGTAAGCCCACTCGAGATGAGAAACCCGTTTTTGGTAAGGCATTCTTTAGTAAAGGCTAACTTGTATATAAAACCTGCTGATATCATGCACTTAGCAGGTCTATTGGCTTTGGCATTGTTAGTGAGTCGATGTAGTGTCAAGCAAGCAACCTCTTTTATGGGTATTGTTGATGTTTACAACCTGTCAGTGATGGTAATGCTTGTCTAATGAGTAGACAGCCATCATGTGCATATGTATGTGCAAAATAAATGACTTCTCTGCTTTGCATACACGATTTCCTTAAACAAATACAAAATATAGTGACCAAATGATGCAATTAGGGGGAGACCACGGAAGAGAGAGATTGTTACACTTTAGAATCACCCAGCTTTCGGGTGCATTATATAACAAAATTGAAAGAAAACATCGATTTCCTGGTGTAGAACAGACACAAAATCTGTTATGGGGTGCTCGAATTTGTTCGTTTTTCTTAGCCCGTACGCTTCGCGCATGCATGCCATGCAAAGCAAACTCTGGATTCTTAAAGCATTCAAGTGACTTATTTTTCGTCTGATCTTATACTCTGTCTGTTCGGTGCAATGGTTAACGAAAGAGAAGAAAGGTCGACAGTTCGATCCCCACCGACTCTCGATAATTTTTTTTTTAAACAATGACTTAGATATACGTCCGAGCGGTGGCGGGGGGGGGGGGGGAGTGGGACAGAGATAGTACTTTTAAAAATAGAAATATATTACGCTTTTGCCCCGAGCGATGGGGACAGCGGGGCAACCGGGGGTGGAGGAGATGAGGGGACAACCGCCTCGGGCAACGGGGAGAGGGAGCGACCGGAGAAGAGAGAGATTGTTACACTTTTGCTTTGGCAAACAGGGAGAGGGGCCACCATGGAAGAGAGAAATTGTTATACTTTTGACCAGGGCAAAGCTGGGTTACCTCTGTTAGTCTATTATATAAAGGGAAGTGTGTGTGTGTGTATGTCCAGCTAAAAGTAAAAACCTACCAAAAGTGTTGCCCGGAATGAATAATATCTCAAATTCAGAAAAAAATATTTATTCTTTGAGAGTAAACTGGCAACTATTTTGTTAGGGAGGTCGGTTTTTTTAATCTTTTTCCCAATAACTAAAGGGAAGTAACTCTGATTTTTTTCTAATGAGTTTTTTTCTCTTAGACCAACTCATTTTTCGAGTAATCTATAAAAGTGTGTGTGTATGTCCAGAGAAAGGAGGGCGGAGAAGAAAGAGTTGGTAGGAAGGGGAAAACGGGGGAGAGGGAAAACGGAGGAGAAAGAAGTTTTAATATAAATATGTTACACTTTTGCCCTGGGCAACGGCGGATGCCCCTGCTAGTCCTATATATAGCATGTCTGTGTGTGTGTGTGTCTCTAAAGGGTGAATAACAATGTAAAAGTAGTTCCAAATAAACATTCTTAAGTCGATTCTGTTCAAGTCTCTATTTTATTTTTAAGCTTTAATTTATTCTTAGTTATTTCCTTATTCATCAGCATAGTCTCTATTGTATTTTCTCATTTAGTTAATTCTATAATTCATCAGATCATAACTGATTTAAAAAAAAAATCACTGCCACAAAAACAAAAGGAAAACTTCATTTAGAAATCAAATCAGACAATCAGCATTTTTTAATGTTGCAATTGAAACTTTACTTTTGCACCACCACCACCACCACCACCACCAGCAGCAGCAGCAGTTTAACGTCCGTTTTACATGCTGGCATGTGTTAGACAGTTTTTAAGAACTGCCTTCCAAACTTTCTCTTCTCTATCCAGGTCTTTATTTATTCTTCTTTCTCTCAACTCCATCCTTATCACTTCCTCCTATGTTTTATTTGGCCTTCCCCTTCTCACTGACCTTTCCACTTCAACTGCTCTACATCTACTAACCCAAGAACTCACATCCATTCTTTTAATGTGACCATACAAATGAAGTCGCCTGTTCTGCGCACATCCTCTCAGGTCATCAGATCTAAGCCAGTCTTTAAGACTCACATTACACATCCATCGTATCATTCTCATAGCATTTCTCTTTATGCAACGCATGTCCTCAATCCTAACCGGCCTTCCTTGGGTCGACAGCAGTAATGCTCTGTTCGTATTAGAAAAAAAAAATCGCCCTACTAAGGAGCAATTATTTGGAGAACTGCCAATTATCTCAGAATTAATTTGTCAATGGCAAAGATATATTTCTGGTCATTGCTGGGTGAGTTAAGCAAGAAATGTCTATCAACTTATTAATATGGACACACTTGAGCCAGTCGACAAGCAACAACATATACTGACTGTGTTTAGATACTTGATGTCTCTTTAACGACCTTTCAAATTGGATGTGGAGTTATAATTGGTGGCTGTTTTGATTTGCCATTTTTATAGCATATCAACCCATTCTTGATTATTTAATACTGAAATACAAAATCTATTCTAAACAATGGATTATATATACAGGGTGGGCAAAAATAAGGGTCCTGTTTTTCGGCTAAAATTTGTTTTGTTTATTTCAAAAAATCTCGGAAGTGTCAGTCTACACACACATAAAGTTTGGTGAGTTTAACTTTTATTTTGTGGAAGTTATTCAAATTCAAGTTATTCAAATTTAAAGATAGGACCCTTATTTTGGCCCACCCTGTATATATATATATATATATATATATATATATATATATATATGCAAACATTATTAAATAACACAGAGTGTTTTTGCTTTGCTTGATAAGACTTTTTTTTAAATACATTAGGAAGAACCAATGTAATATATCTGTTTCAATGCGCCATGGGAGAATGTATCTCCAACAATAACAATAAAACTAATTCTTACATCGGTTTCACAACCACAACACTTTCCCGAAGATTAACCTTACATCTTTCTGATACTAGCTCCATTTGCCAACACCTAAAACACATGACTGCCCCCTTCTCAATATAGACACATACTAGTTAACAATACTAAAATAATACACCATGATACCAATACCAAAAGATTAAAAATTCTTGAAGACCTCTACATAAAAACTAAACATCCCACAATCAATAATGTGAATTACGAAACTAGTCATAATATTTTAAAGTGTCTAGCATCGTAATAAACGTTACCAAATTCTTAGCCATTAAGCAATTATACTTTTGAATCTTGAATGCGCTCAGAATGTAATCAAATTCTTAACGGTGAAGCAATCAAACTTTTGAATCTTGCATGCTCTTAGAACGTAATCACGCTCTCATGTAACATTATAGACGCTCATTTTAAGTTGTAAATTACTGGCCGTTATAATAATTAAAAAAGTTCAACAGTAAAGACATATTTTTTAAGAAACCAAAATTAACACCGCCTGAAGATGATTTGACGAATCAAATCGAAAGTACTCGCAAAAAAGGAAAGAAAATGGAATAAGAAATACATGGAACTTACATACAGCAATTTGACCGAAACACTAAATGGACCATTCGGAAAATTGAAAAAATAAAAAAAGTCTTATCAAGCAAAATACTCCGATAAAACTCAACAGCAGAGTTGGAGTATTGCACTGAGGCTTTAGGTGAATGTCTATTTGTAATCTCTCCAACAGTGCTCGACTTTAATTTAACTTAAAGGGGCTTCTAATAATATTAAAGATTTTTTAAATATTTTACCTACGTACAACGTCATTTCGAGCTTTCGGCCTTCATCAGCACAGGGAAATGATGATCTCAGACGATCACAAGGCACGAACCCAGTTCACAGGTGTCTCACCTTGAATCTGTAAGCATTCGCTCAATCCCTTAGGCCATGGGAAGTTGTCATATATAAAAATCAAAGTTATGTGTATGTGTGTTATGGCTTCAAAGTTAAATGCATGGACGGCGGCACCAGGATGGCAGAGGGGGCGCAAGCCCCCACACTTTACGGTCATCAATAATGAAGTTATATATGCATGTGTTTAAACGCCTCCCCCCCCCACTTTTTAGGAAAGCCCCCCCCCCCCCCACTTTTATAACTGTGCCGCCGGTCCTGAAATGGTTGATCTAAGAGCTAAACTAACTGCAGATTTGGAATCAGCATCTTTGATCCGATGTCCTTACCGATATCAGAAGTCTTTGAACTTCATTATTCAAAATTAAAAGTACATGAAAGTAACATAAGAAACAAATGTTCTGCCATTTTAGTGCTCCCTTTCCAGTTGAATATTTTTTACTATTAGTCAATAGAACATATTTTAAAAAATAAAATAAAAAAAATAAAAAATAAAGATGGTTCTTTTTTTAGTCAAATCATTGTACATATTTCATATACTTTTTATTTTTAATTAAAAATGGAACTTTTCTTCATGTTTCTTTATTTTAGACAATCTAACTATTTTAGACAATCTATGTGGAAAGGGAAAGCAGATTTTTAATTTTGTACCCAGATGCCAAACTCATAATCAGTCTAAGTAAGTTAAAAAGACAAATTATTTTCGTTTGATTAGTGGCATGTAGATAAAGCATTCAACCTCAGTTCCAATATTTCATGCCATCTTTCAGGGTTCGAATCCCACATTAGACAACTGTTTTTTTTTCTAAGCAATAGCATTTCAGTTATTTCATAATCCTGAATAATGCATTTTTATTGTGATTTAAAGTAAAAAATGTTTTTTAAATTTCAACTGATGTGCAGAAGAGAAAGGTTGGAGAAACCTGGCATTGCCGGGTACTTCAACTAGTATGATTATAAGCACAAGTTGTTATTTTACCCAAAGCCGAAGAAATATTGGCTTCATATATCTCTTAATTGTATTGGTGTGTAATTGAACACAATGAATCCAAAAGGATTTATTGATTGTTTGGTTTTACGGCATATCAACCCCTTTGGGTTATTTAATCCCAACTCCATTTATTTTGGTAAAATATGTTTGAGGTTCTTAATATTTTCAAATATTTAATCGATTTTATTTTGTATACAAATCATTTGAAGATTAATTTATTTCACATGTGTATTTTGTAAATAAACAGTCTGCAATCGATACATTTTATTTATTCAATGGGGATTTTGGTTTGGATTATTAGGCTTATACATATTAGATTTTTGGATGTAAGCCCACTGTCCTAAAAAATGACACTATAATTTCCACCCTGATGTCATGAAACAATTCCTTCATAGTGCCAACATTGTAGTATCATTATCGCATGGGGCTAAAATCGACACATTTGATCATAAAGTGCCTCACTGTATATGGGATATGATAAATCGTGCACCACGGTGGCTCCTTCTACTCAAGAATGAATGCATAGCTCAATAATATAAATCTGTCATACGCAATCATAGATTTGTGAGCAAGGCGCTGTGGGAGGTAGATAAATAGATCCACATGATGGTAAAAGTAGTCTTTTATCATTTAGTTTGTCCGTTTTATGGCATATCAATATTTTTGGGGTTAATTATTGCCAAAACATTATACCTACTGAAAATGATCAATCATCGACTGAGCTTCAATCTCTGGTTCTTCCCCCGTAAAACATTCACACTCGTCTTATTACCTACAGTGCAAAGAACTTTCGTCTCTTCCCCAGTGTACTTAAAACCAAATTTAATTTACATAACCAAAAATAGTTTTCCATGAACATTCCATCTGTGGAACATAATATTACCGGATTGCTTCCCTGCAAATTACAATATTATCGTCTTCAAGTTCAATGTCAACAAATATTTGTCGAGCCGTCCTCTTAAGTAGTCAAATTTTGTCCAATCCTCTCGTGGTGTTTTTCATCATCTAGCTGACAATCTCATTAACCTTTATCCTTGAGTGGCTTTTGGCCTTGATAAGTGGTGACTCATTAGTAAAAATATATTTTAAAAAATGATTCATTTAACACAGGCTGTTGTTCGAACCATGGCTGAGTGACCTTTTTTTTTCATTAAACTCTCAAATGTATTAAACAACTACTTAATTCTGAGTTGATCAATTAAATTTGCTTAATATGTGCGATAATGGAAGATCCTCAAACATCGTACGAATTACAAACACATAAGTCTGTGTATGCTTTATCACTATGTGCTTGTACATTCTTGTAAACACATTTATGTATATGCATATTATCTTTCTTATGTATGTTTGCTTTGGTTTTTTTTTATGTCGCATCAACCCATTTTTAGCTATTTAATGCCAAAACAAAATAAATATTGATGGCAGTGGTTAACGACGTGGACTGAAGACCTGGGTGTGCTGGGTTCGAATCCAGTTCGTTTCACAGAAACACTTTCATCAAAACCCACACCTGACCTTGTGTCTAACCTCCCGGAGAGGAGGTAAATAAAATACAATTATACATGTTGTTATTTTTATCTATAATGTGGAGGGATTTAAGGTTTCTACCATTCCTATCCTGAGGGTTGAGAACATGCGCTGCATGGAGAAAAATTATATGAAAATGATATGAAGTGTAATAAGTCTTAAAGACTGGCTTAGATCTGATGACCTGAGAGAAAGATTAAATCTGGACAGTATAGAGAGGTGCGCAGAACAGAAGACCGACGGTATGGCCTAGTTGAAAGAATGGACGAAAGTTCTTGTGTTAATATTTTATTTACTTCCTCTCCAGGAGGTTATACACAAGGTCAGGTGTGGGTTTTGGTGAAAGTGTTTCTGTGGAACAAACTGGATTCGAACCCAGCACACCCAGATCCTCAGTCTGCATCTTTTACCACTTAGCCAGAGTAGAAAAATTGAGGTAGGAGGATTAGTTCACAGGGGTAGGTCAAGGAAAAGATGGGAGAAAGTGACTTGAGAGAAAGAAGGATAAATAAAGACCTGGTCAGAAATAGGTTAGTTTGGAAGTCAATTTTTAAAATCCGTCTAACGCATGTCTGCATGTAAAAGGGATGTTAAACCAAATATGATGGGTTGAGCTGAAAGTTTCTAGGGAATATCAAATTCACAAGTGGTCCCAAGTTGCATATATTCTACCATTCTTAATGGTATTAGTATATAATTCAAAAGATGCGATAAGATTTGAACTTGGCATTATGGACTATCACATGGCCACTTCTTATGAAGTAACATTCCATCAGGTAGCAATAGTGTGTAGGTGCCTTCATCAACTGAAGCCCTTAGT
The DNA here is from genome assembly GCA_963556195.1 of Sepiola atlantica. Classification (NCBI taxonomy): domain Eukaryota; kingdom Metazoa; phylum Mollusca; class Cephalopoda; order Sepiida; family Sepiolidae; genus Sepiola; species Sepiola atlantica. The sequence continues at coordinate 34,504,146 of OY744516.1, read as the reverse complement.
GTTTACTACTTCTCATCAAGAAATTCATAACTTTCCTCTACTTCAGATTATACAGAAAATACAAGGTGGTACTCTTTATCAATGAAAACAAATGGCTAGGTCTGTGCAACATTACTCACCAAAGGGAAATGCTGTTAACAACAAAAAAAAAATGATAATCTCTTAATATATCTGATTTATATATTTTACTTTTGTTCATCCCAAACAAGGCATTGTGCCACTGAAGTGTCATGGGCTACTGTGATAGGGGTCAGATTTATAAGGAGACAACCTGGATGGGGAGTTGGGCAGCAAGATGTTTGTTCACATTGTATTTAAATTTCTGGATGTTGGTACAGGCGGGGAAACAGGGAGCAGGGAGGGAATTCCAAAGGCAAGTGACCCAAGGAAATAATGGTATTAAAGTAGGAAATCTTTGGCATCAAAAGACCTCTACGGCGAAGGGGTGTGATTTTGCTGCTAGTTGTGAAAATGTGAAAAGTATGACCAGCTTTCAACAATTGTATGAATGGTAATCAACTCACCTGGGGCAGATAGATCACATTACATTCTGTTATGTCATCATCCAGGTTGTTCAGTTCTTCTTTAGCCACTTCAGTCATAAAATTAGGAAGGCCATTGTAAGTTCTTTTTTCTAGAGAAAAACATATGTTTAAATATACATGCGATGAAAATTACATTTAATTTTTTTTTAATTGTAAAAAGAATAAGAAATATTCTTTCCTGGCCTAGCGCTAGGATCAAAGTTTAGTATTTATTCTGTCCTCAGTCCGAGGAGGAGAAATCCTTCTTGACTGAGGCAATTTTAATTCTTGTCCCATCCAAAGTGCCCCTTTTTTAGGAGATGGATATCCCCCCCCCCCACACACACAAAAAAAACCTTATGTCTAATTTTGCCCTTGTGGGGAGGCACGTTAATAGGGTTTGGTTTATTTTATGGAATATCAATCATCTGTGGATTATTTAATGCCAAATAAGGTTGTCAAATATAATTCTTTAGGTAGGATAATTATTTATACTAGCAAATATATGCTCCCTCCGGTCGCATATTTTTGCTAGGCTGCTGTGTCAGAAATGAATGCTGACGTGTAAACTGATGGAGCCTCAGTCATATTTCTTGGGTGGTTGGACGTTGATATTCTTCATTTATGACCAAGAATATTTTTAGATGTAAATAAATAAAAAAATTTCGACCCCACCCCGATTTTTGCATTACCCTTCCCATGAATAAAAATATTTTTAGTTTAAAAAATGAAGAAAATTTTTTTTCGGGAACCACCTCCACCTCAAATTTTTTATTTACCCTCCCCCATACATAGTTAAAAAAAAAAGGAAAACAAATTAGGAGGCGCCTCGGTCATATCAAAGAACTCATGTTTAAATATGCTTTTGAAGGCGCCTATGTCATATCAAAGAACCAGTTTTGTTATTCTTCCAAAATAGGAATATTTTTAGTTAAGAAAAGAAAAAAAATTATTTGACCGCCCCCAACATTTTTTATCCTCCCCCATACATATAAATATGAGTAATGTAAAAGGAAAACACAAAAAGAAAATAGTAAAAAAATCTAATACAGCAAACACGATTAGTTAGTTAAATGCTCTCGAGATGAAGTTTACGTAAATTAAATTCATTACAATGTGTGTGTTCTTTTAAGTAGTAATTTTTAAATCAATTTTTATTTTAATTAAACAATTTGATTCAATAAAATTGTTAAAATCAACAATTTAAAAAACTAAATACAGCGAACAGTATTTTTCGAATCGGAAGAAAGGTATACATAAAATAAAGCAATAAAAAAATCCGTACTCTTTTACTGTAGGACCTGTGCTGACTTTGACCATGACTCAAACCCTAACCTCCACTTTGACCCTGACCCTAACGACAGAGTCAAAGTTAGCGCGGGTCCTATAGTGTAAAAGCACCAAAAAATCAAATACAGTGAACACGATTAGTTATGTAAATGGTCTCGGAAAGAAAGTTTACCTAAATTAAATTCGTTAGAATGTGTGTGTGTTTGTTTTTTTAATTAAACAATTTGATTCTAAAATCAGTTATATTGTTGTTTTGTTGACAGAAAAGAAAAAAATTCACATCTTTTATTTTAATAAATAAAACATGGAATAATAAGAACAGTTTGTGAATAAAAGCTTAACAGCCTAAGTTAAAGTAACACGGTAAATGCCAGCATTTTGTTTACATTTTAAATTACGCGCTCGTCTTGCGTCCATACTGATTTGACGGAGGGAGGTAAACGTTTCAATGGATTAACATTCACTGTTCAATCAGTTGGATGTAGATGGAATAACTGCGTAACTCATTTCATATATATATATATATATATATATATATATATGTAAATAATAAAAGAAATAATTATAATTTATAAGTAAGATTATTAGCGAGCAAAATAGCGTAAATACATGTGGAAATCTGAAGAAAACAATCATGAGTGCATATTTGCCAATACTAATTTATTAGAAGTTCAAAAGCAATTGATTATGTAAATTGAGAAATGCGCATAGTGTTTACGGCGGTTTTTGTAGTAGTATATAATGAAGCTGGCAGACTTAGTAAATAGTCATACTACTCTGATGGAGTTTCGGCTTCAGACAGACAGACAGAAAGACAGACAGACAGATACATAAACTCCATTATTAATAGATACCTAGAATATATTCCTTTTTGAAGACATTACTCTTTGAGAATAACCATATCCAAGCTGGAAAAGACTCTAGTAATACTACAAACGACAGACCTATGCCACTAGTTTTGTGTTGTTTGAAATATAGTTGTCAAATATAATTCCATAAGTAGGGTAATTATTTATATTCCTAGAACACATTGCTCTTAGATAACCAGAATACATTGCTCTTAGATAATCAGAATATATTGTTCTTAGATAACCAGAATACATTATATCAGAATACGTTGCTCTTAGAAGGAAATTTCACAGTGAAGGCGGAAACATTACTCTTAAAAGGTAATTTCATTGAGAAGGAGCAGTATTACTCTCAGAAAATATCATTCCAAGAAAAACATTACTCTTTGTAAACATTACTCTTTGGCATTAATAATCTTCTTTGTTCTCAACGTGATTGACCCTCAGCCAACGCCTTCTAGTATCTATTTGGGGAGAAAAATAAAAATTCAATAAAAAGGAGAAATAAGGTTTTGATTTTTTAAAGAATTAAATTGAATAATACAGTTAGGGATGAACTTATAGATAGTAGGGCATGACATGACCAGCCGATTGATCGGATCGGGCCTTTTCGACCTCCCGTCTAGCCAAAGTAAGAACCCGAAGTAACTAAGCCATGGACTGCTCAGTCATCAGAATCTCATCCTAAGACATCACGCGTAACCACCCATGGCCTACAGATAGCCCCATTTTTGGAGGGGTCTTACCCCTCTGAACGTGTTGCAGTCGGCGAATTCTAAACCCCGCCGACAGGGCAAACGTAAATAGGGACACAAGTTTATGTTTCAGCGATGTTTTATGCACATCATATTCATCACATATGGCTTTTACCATTAATTCTTTAATTCTTAACATGTTCTTTAGCTTTCTTTGAAAATACTTGCATTTTTTAACATTCTGAGAAGGTCAGATTTGATATAAGGTGGTGGTGAGGTGGTGGTGTAGATGATGAGGGTGATGAAAGTTGGCAATACCTACCTCTGCACCTCTCAACCTGAAGAGAGTTCAACAAATGAAATTCAACGATCACTGGTTTCATCGTCTGGTGAATTCGCTCAAGTGTCCCTTTTACGGAAAATACTGAGTTAATAGGGGTGGTCTATACGGCTGCATAGGCCCTAATTGTAACTTAGTATTATTTAAAAATAATTTCATTGTAGATTACGTACGCTGTATGTTTTCCTGTTTCAATGGCATATTCATATTTAAAGATGATGGTAGTGTAATTTATTGGTCAGCGAGTGGGTTAAATTCTGGTGTAACTGACTGTTATTAATTTACCGGGTGTATTACTATTATTAAGGGGTTTATGTGTTATATTTATATTTTCTTGTGGGGGGAGGGTTATATTTGAGTATAAAACTTATTATAATTGTAGTGTTTAATGGAGGGGGTATCCTTATCAGTGAAAAAAATGTTGTCCAAAGGGGTATCAAATCAAATGGATGAGCTATCACCATAGACTAGCTATCACTGTAATATGATATGGGTGGTACCTGTACGAAATCATGTTAGGTCTTTGTATTTAATTAATTCTGTTGACTTTTACCTAATTACCTTTATGAATCTAAAAATAAGAATGATAATTAAAAATATTTAACTTACTCTCATCCAATTCCGGATCAACATTTTGTTTGACCACAAAGCGATTCTGAAGAAAAGATTCTTCAAAATCAACCTACAAAAAGACAAAATTTAAATATGAATATAAATAAAACAAAACAAAATTAAAAAAAAAAAGTTTTCTCTAACGATGAGGTGAGAATAACTCCAAACAAATAACGATTGCAATTATCTCGAAGTGATGAAAACAGATGTAATTCTTGGCCATATGATATGCAGAGTACATTGTTGTTTCTTATATACTTAAATACGATGAATTCATTAGTTTTTTTTTAAATTTTTACATTCATGAGAAGTCATTTATAGCATGACATAAGCAATTGTATAATGTGTAAAATGAACGTTCTTAGAAAGCGGTGCATTTACATAGTTAAAACAATTCATTTAATTTAAAGACAGGCTTAGATTTGATGACTGCAAAGGAAGATTAAATCTAAACCGTATAAGGAGATGTGTGCAGAACAGGAGACTTCATTAGTTTGGTCACATTGAAAAAATGGATGAGTGCTTGGGTTAGTAGATATAGAGAAGTTGAGGTGGCAGGAGAGGGCCAATAAAAACATGGGATGAAGTGATAAAGATGTATTTGCGAGAAAGCGGGATATATAAAGACCTGGTCAGAGATAGGTTAGTTTGAAAGTCAATTTCTAAAGGACAACGAACACATGTCAAAGTTAAGGAAAATGGAGCCATAGTTAACTTAATAAAATACCCGCCTTAAAGAGAAGTATTCAGAGAGCATTGTTGCTCCTGGCCTGGAGAAGTGAGCAACATACATAGGGAAGTATTTAAAAAATTATTTAAAATGGAAACTAGATTTTTGGAGGAAATATTTTGTAGTAATACTTTATTTTTAGTATATGAATGATTTTTTTTTTCAAAATGATTATTGTAGGATTAAGATTATCCACTCTGATAAATAACAACAAGGTAGCTCTCGGCAGTAAATTAAATAAAAGATATTTTCCCGGAATGAAGAAAGACGTCCCAGACGTCGGATAATTAATTTTTTATAATGAATAATTTTTAAAATAGAAACTAAATTTTTAGAAGCTATATTATGGATAAATATTTTATGTCTACTATTTAGGGAGCCTTTTCTTAAAAGGGGATTTTCTGCGGGATGATTATTCATTTACCTCGTAGTGTGTCAATCTCAGATGAGAGCGAGTTAGCCCTGGAAATAAGGCTAGCACGACCGCATGAATTAAAAACAGACATTTGTGTCGCCTTTCCTTGTGATGGAATAGATCTGAAATGCCAATACTATCAGTGGCGTGGAATGGTAACTTGGTAACAGAGTTTTGACTGTTTGATCTTTGTTTGGGGGGGATACTTTTCATAGTTGTGCCGCCCGTCAAGAAGGTGTATTCTCGCTTATTATTACTGTTTCATTTGAGTGCATTTGGGACTAATTTTTTTTTCTTTGGCTGTTGTTGCTGGTTTTTGGGACTAAAAAATTTTTTTTGCTGTTTCGCCTAGTAGCAACAATGTTGTGGGGAAATCTTGCGAGATATTCTTCTAAGATATTCTCTATCTTTTCCCTTTTATTTTTTCCTTTTTATCCTTTTCCTTTTTATTTTATTTATTTTTATTTTATATATATATATATATATATATTTTCTTCCCTTCTTAAGTGACATCAATTAAAGCAACACCACATTGTGTATTACCGGTTGTTGTAATTTCTTATTCAAGGTACTTAATTTCCCTGATGATCTGCCAAGCAAGAACCTGCTTGGTAGTGAAACACGTGTAGGTAAAAAACTCTTTAATTTGAAAAAAATGTTAAATTAATAATTTTTGAATGAAAAAATATTTTGTCGTGTTGAGTGGGCTCCTGAATGGAATGCTTTAGTAAGCCTTCATATATATATATATATATATATATATATATATATATATATATATATATATATATATATATATATATATACACGAGGCCTGTCGCGTTCTGCATTATCGCTTAAACATCTGCTTAATTTGAATCGGTTGAACTACTTCTTAATTTGTCTTACACATCGCATCTTCCCCAAACATCTGCTTAATCTAACGCAATGGCAGAGATTAACACCATTCTAAAAGAAGAATTCCAGAGGTGATTTCGGCAGTGGATGAATCGGTGGGCACAAGGTGCCTACTTTAAAGTGAAATTAGGGTCCCAACCTCGTTACGTATTTGAAATATTTTTTCTGGCTTTAGATAGGCCTTATATATATATATATATATTATACAGACAATTGTGTATGGATAGATATAGATATAGAATTGTCTGTATGTATAGATAGACACGTGTGTGCATAGATAGATATACGATTGTATATTTGTAGATAGGCCCTTGTGTAAGTATAGATATGAACAAACTGAAATAGATGACTACTAACGAGAAAACAATTGTTTTTAATTCATAGAAACAATAACACTGGTCAAGAGAACATCTCCAAAATGCTGGCAAGTGACCAATAAAAATACAGAAATATTTTTAACATTTAGAAAAGTAATGAGCAATGAAATTAGAAAATAAAAGCGAAATAGGCAACACTTTAAGGGGAAGTAATTAAATAACAAGAGTCATGAGTTTGAATCTTTATTAATAGTTCCAGAAATATCGGTAGTTATAGCTGTCTATGGCTCAATTTAGCTAGATTCGAAACCGGGACTCCATTGACTGAAGTTCGGTGCCCTTACCACTGGGCCACGAAAACTTGCTAGCAGAGAAGACATATCGCATATAAATGTTGTCATTTTGTTTTTTGTGATATTGACAATTAAACATGTTCAAGTATCTTTTTACGGGGAAGCATTAGACGTAGACGGTGATACATGTGTCCGTGTATAATTATATTTTATAAATATATACGCTTCTTATATGGAGGTATCACATTGGTGAAAGGGAACGATGTTTCCCCCCCCCTCAGCATTTTGTTAATGCTTCCCCGTAAAATGATATATAAATACGTTCAATTCTCAATATCACAAAAACAACAACAAAATGACAGTAGTGATAGCTGGATATAGAGAGAAAGAGAATTCTAGCATTAACGCAGTTCTGTAAGGAATTACCAAAAAATGGTTAAAAATGTTTTTTTTCTTTTTTTTTTAGTTAAATATTTATAATGCCTTTACTTTCGGTTACGAAACTTGACAGTATGATTGGAAAGACCTTGTTCTTAAATGCCATGTTGTCATTTACACTAAAGATAATGTTCGGTATGTATAGTTGTCAATTATATAATAACAAAAAAAAAAGTATATTCATTAAAAATTATGAAAAAACATGAATACTAAGATTGATAGTAACTGATCTCTCTCTCTTATATATATATATATATATATATATATATATATATATATATATATATATATAGATTTAGATTTTTCACTTATAAAATAGATCATTCAGTGAAGACCGGGATTGTTCCAATAAAAACAAGCTCGATGATACTCGATTACAGAGTACAGAGCATTTATATGTGATTTTATGAAGGCTTACCAAAGCATTCCTTTCAGGACACCAATGATCACCATTAAAGATATTTTTTCTTACAAATATTATTTATTCAAATTAAATGTTTTTTCCTACACGTGTTTCACTACCAAGCAGGTACTTGCTTGGCAGATCATCAGGGAAATTAAATGTCTGGAATAAGGGTTTCAACTGCCGACAATACACAATGTGGCATTGCAATAGTTGAGGTCACTTAAGAAGAGAAGAGGAAAAAAAATAAAAATAAAATTTAAAAAACAAGAAAGAACAACGATAAAAAAAGAAAGTCCTAGAAAAGTAGCTTGTGCATTATTTCTGCCACCAAGCCAACAAGCAAATAATCGGTCCCAAATACATTAAAAAAAAATTGGCATTCCGGACAAACATTTATGTTGCTTTTCCTTGTCAGGAATTAGTTTTAGAATTCCCATACTATCATTGGATTGGAATGGTAACTTGTGAGCGGTATCTTGAATGGTTTAGTTTTTGTTTTCTTTTTGTTTTTTTGTTTTTTTTTGGGGGGGGGGGGATTTCTTCCTCATTGTGCCGCCCGACGTGAAAGTGTATTATCGCACATTGTTCCGGTTTTTTTGTGTGTTTTTTTTTAATGCATTTGGGACCGATTATTTGCTTGTTGGCTTGGTAGCAGAAATATATATATTAAAATCAAAACAATAATTGAATTAAAAAATAATAACAATAGTTAATAAACTGTCATTTTTCAAAACCAATATGCAAATTAGTAAAGCTTGTGACTGATATCTCATATGAATAAGCACTTTATAAAAAGATGGTGCGTCTATCATATAAAGTTGAATTAACTTGAAATAAAACATTTTGACTTTACCGTTAGTGCAAGAAATGGGCCCAACTTTTGCATTTATTCTTTTATATAACCAGCGCTTAATTCCACATGAGTTTCAGGAGATTTGAAACAACCATCATTTGATAAAGAGGTCCCACCTCGAAATATATTACGAAACATAGTTACACACATTAGATCACTGTGTAGAAGTTTTGATTAAATCAAGTAAGATTTACTAAAAAAATGAAAAGACAAAAATCATTTCAGCATATTCCATTTCTTGCATTGTAATAGCCTTCTATATACATATTCATTTAGATTCAAAACAAAATGTTACTTGCTTAGATTTTTAAACAAAAACTTATATATATTTCAGCATAAATGGTTTTTCAATAAAAGAATTAACAAATGAAATCAGAAACAAAATTGCTACTTTTAATAGTGGTGGGACGTAATGGGTGAAAATTTCAGATTCATGCGAGTAGTATTTTTTTGTGTTCATTTATACATAAATAACACTAAACAATCAAACATTTTGAAAATTTTGAAAAATTCAGAAGGTGCAGGCCAAAAATAGCCGTTAGGGCTCCACGGGACTCAAAATCCATCATTTTTCGGTGAAAAAGTGGTTTCATGCGACATTGCAGGTCCTATAACATCCTCAAAAGCTATGAATGGATATAGATGGTTAAATCTGATATAGTACTTTAATTTAGGACCATTTTCAGGCTATGAAAGGGTTTTCATGAATGTAAAATAGCCAAAAGCTAGTGGCCTGCACCTTCTGAATTTTGCAAAATTTTCAAAATGTTTGATTGTTTAGTATTATTTATGTATAAATGAACACAAAAAAATACTACTCGCATGAATCTGAAATTTTCACCCATTACGTCCCACCCCTATTTTTAACTAGATCTTTCTGATTACAAAAGAATGAAAATGTTGTACACAAAATGCAATGCGTATGAATCAGAAAGTTACAATATTTTGACTCTGTTCTGTTGATATTAGTTTATGAGATAGAATCAGATAATAACAAGAGGGACCACGTGAAAGTCCCCCCCCCCCCCATGAAAGTGGTGCTATAGAACCAACAGGATTTTAACATGTTGTTCTGATATTTATTTTTTTAATATTTATATTATAATATTCTGAATATTGTTTTTCATGGACGTTGCTCCAGACAAGGCATGAAGCCACTTGATGTAAAGAACTAAAAAGAACAAAAGATGATTAATGCAAAGACAGGAGATGCCTACTGACCTTAGCCTTGAAAAGACAAAGGCTATAGGTAAGAGGAAAACAGTCAGCAGGAAGAGAGTTTCACAAGCCTACAGGCCTTGGAAAGAAGCTACTGGAATAGGAAGATATATTATAACGAGGTACTTGAACAGCAAATTGATGAAGACCAGTAGACCAATGAGTCAAACGAGCAAATATTGAGGTTATTTAATCCTTATGGAAATTAAAGTGTTGTAATGGATACTGGCTCAGACTATGGGCATGGTAAGCCATGTTCAAGTTCTGTTGGAGCTATTGAGTCATTTTTAGTAAAACCTCCAAAAAAGGTAGCAACTCACCTCTCTATCAACAAGCTTTAGTTGAAATAGTAAGGTAGCCTAAACTTGCAAGCTTTAGTAGAAAAACTAGTTTATTTATTAAATTACTTTAATTAATTACTGTCAATATCGACAAAACTATTGCATATATATGGGAAAGATAGGACAATAAAATTACGAATGAGTAACACCAAACATTAATTTATAATGAACTGTTTTAAAAAGAGTCATCCAAATTAGGCATTCAACTAGCTGTCTATATATATACATTATATATACTAGCAAATATATGTTCTCTCCGGTCGCATATTTTTGCTAGGCTGCCGCGTCAGAAATGAACGCTCACGCGTAAACCGATGGAGGCCCAGTCATATTTCTTGGGTGGTTAGACATTGATTTTCTTTGTTTATGACCAAGAATATTTTTAGTTGAAAATAAAGAAAAAAGAAATTCGACCCTACCCCGATTTTTGTTTTACCCTCCCCCATAAATAGAAATATTTTAGTTTAAAAAGAAAGGAAAAAATTTTTTGCAACCCCCCTCAAATTTTTTTATTTTACCCTCCTCCATACATAGAAATATTTTTAGAAAAGAAAAGAAAAAAAAAAAATTTTTGACCGCCTTCCCCCAATTTTTTTTATCCTCCCCCCATACATATAAATATTTTTTTATTAAAAAGGAAAAAAAAAAAAAACCTAACCCTAACCTCCACTTTGACCTTGACCCTAACGACGGGGTCAAAGTTAGCACGGGTCCTAAAGTGAAAAAGCACCAAAAATCAAATACAGTGACCACGATGTGTGTGTGTGTGTGTGTTTGTGTTTGTTTAATGACCTGTTTTTAATTAAACAATTTGATTCTAAAATCAGTTGTATAGTTTTCCAGTACAATGTGTTAGTTTTTTTATTGACAGTAAAGAAAAAAAAATCACATGTTTTTTTTTAATAAATAAAACATGGAATAATAAAAACAGTTTGTAAATGAAAGCTTTACAGCGTATAAGGTGTAATCATGAATTCAGTTGAGGTCGTGAAAAAATGATAATATTGGATATGAAAGTAGTAAAAAATCAAATACAGTAAACACGAATAGTTTTTAATTCTCGGAAAGAAAAAGTTTACCTGAACTAAATTCGTTATAATGTGTGTGTGTGTGTGCGTGCGTGTTTTTAAATAGTAATTTTTAAATCAATTATTATTTTAATTAAACAATTTGATTCAGTGAATTTGTGTTTTAAAACATAATGGCTAATAAGATAAAGAAAATAAACAAACTCAGAACGTTTTAAAAAGTAGCACGGTGAATGGCAGCGTTGTGTTTACAAACGCGCATCTTGCATCCATACTCAATTAACGGAGGGAGGGAAGCAATTCAATGGATTAACCCTGGCTGTTTAATCAGTTTTGTCATAGTTATATTAACTACGTAACGCATTTCATGTATGTATATATATATATAAATAATAAAAGAAATAATTATAATTTATAAGTAAGATTATTAGCGAGCAAAATAGCGTAAATACATGTGGAAATCTGAAAAAAACAATCATGAGTGTATATTTGCAAATACTAATTTATTAGAAGTTCAAAAGCAATTGATTATGTAAATTGAGAAACGCGCATAGTGTTTACGGCGGGTTTTTTCATAGTATATAATGAAGCTGGCGGACTTAGTAAATAGTCATACTACTCTGATGGAGTTTCGGCTTCAGACAGACAGACAGACATACAGACAGATACATAAACTCCATTATTAATAGATTACATATACATATATGTGTATTATAAATGTATTATATATACTTTCGTCTGTATTATACAGTAGCCTATTTCAAAAGATAACGTATTATTGATTTAAATAACAGTAACCCATTTAGATAGTAATATATGGATAATCATCGGCCTTTTGATTATTGCGCATGATTGGGGGCAATGGACCCTCCTTCAGACAGCTGGCTAGCTGCACGCAATATCCTCACCGCAGATGTCTACTTGTGTCGATCCTGAGAGTCAGCGTTTAAGAGCCTCCAGTTTCTGCGGGGTCTTCTTCAGCTCCCTCCATGACAACTTTAGCCGGTCAACTCTGCGCCTACGATAGACTTGTAGGTTTAGTGCACAGTTGATTGCACTACTGGATCTGTCCACATGGCCAGACCAGCAGTATCTTCTCTCCCTCAAGATGAGATCGAGGTCTGCAAGACCAAGTTTCCCCAGCAACTTGCTTGTCTGCACGGTGGAAGCATCTATTGGTTTGATGTTACAAATCCGTTCAACCATTGCCCTGTCATTGTGCTGCAGGCGTTGGAGGAGTGGCAAATGAAAACAAAACTTTTGCATTTATTTTGCCATTAGATATACAATATAGTCACATAGAAATCACAGTAGAACTTTTTAAAAATAGAACCAAACATTTGTAAACTTGACTTTTGAAAATGTCACTCCTCCCATCCAATATTATTTACACAATACGATGATATTTACAAATACATAATAATTGTAGTTAACTGTTCTGTGATATTTTACAGTTTCGCCTCCCAATATCAATTTCTACTTTAAAAAGCGGGAAATGGGTGACATATTTATCGACATAATTGATAAGCTGTGCCGAACACCTGTCAAGTTGGTCACATTTAATGTTGCATGAATACACACCAGAACGGCATGAATTTATAGTCTCGTTAGTTTTTAGTTCAATCGATCTTTGAATTTATATTTTGTTCATTGTTTTTCACTGTTTAAGAATCCATATTCACCTCTGTGTGCCTAGTATCAAATGGAATTTCCATGAACAGAGTTTCTTTACAAGAACTTCGCATCTGTACTATTACCACAGGACTGTTTCCCTGCAGACTACAACTTGGTTGTCTTCAATGTCAATAAATACTTGTTATAATCCGTCCTCATAAGTAATCGAATTTTGTTCATCCCATTCACCATTTTCAATCCTATCATAATATTCTTCATCATTTAACTGACAAGCCATCCATCCCATTAACCCTTACCCTCAAGTGGCTTTTGGTCTTGATAAGTGGCGACTCATTAGTAAAAATAAAAATGTTTGATCATATACTAATACCATTAGAAAGGTATTAATCACATATTTCCCACCAATAGTTGGCAAAATATCTGCTCATTGTTAAATAGCCAATAATAATATACGAGTGTACACCCTCTCTGAAAAAATGATGGAAAAAAAGTAGCCTTCGTCAGTGTTTGCAGTATTTATATTTATATTTATATAAAATAACATTTCCGAATCGTTGAAGTTAAAAAAAAAGAAAGAAAACGTCTCAAACGGGAAAGTTTTAAAAAAAGAAGAAAACGAAAAAAAAACGTATAAATCGGTATAAAAAAACAGAAAGAGAAAAAAAAACGTCTCATTATAGAAATAGATTGAAGGCTAGAGGGTGTTGTCTGGCTTGCTATTTGCTTTCTCAATTTCCCTAAATACTCCGGCAGTCTTTTACTTTTTACTCACTAACTTTTGTGTGATGGGAACTATATATATATATATATATATATACACACACAAAAAAATACACATTACTATTTATTATAGAGTGAAGGATGTTGCATTTAAAAAAAACAACGAAAGGGTTGATATTCTATAAAACAGGCAAAGGAAACGATTTTTAAATAATTGTTATATTTAAGTTCAGATTGTGTTATTTTAAAGTCTGTAAAATATATATTTTCATTAACCTTTTAGGTTTTTCTGCATTTGATAATTGAAATGATAAATTAAGTATAACAGCAACAGAAGGGGAAAACTGTTTTACCTTTTGTTAGACTTTAGCCATTTTTGGTGTGTGTGTGAATTTTGTTTTATTTGAAAGCAAAGATAATGAAAAACTTTTTATTCATCATATTTTACTGCGTTTTATACTTTTGTAAAGTATTCACTTTTCATCTCACGGCAAAATTTGCTTGAAATTCAAACATTTAAAGTTTTGTTTATACAGGAAATCAAATATAAAAAACGTTCCAGTGGGTGTTAGCTTATATGGAAGCTACACAATGAAACAACTAACATAATCAAATAATTTACGCTGTTTGATTTCAATTCAGGGGTAGTTTTATACAACTCAGGTCGCTACTCAGGCCATGAAATTCTAGGAAAAGCCATGTTATGTGGTTGAGAGCTTCTCTATATTTGCCAAAAGTGGAATCAATTCTGTCAGGCTGCAATAAGTATAATGGCTATCTTTTATATTATACTAGCTGTACCTACCCGGTGTTGCCCGGGAGTAAAAAAAAAAAGATTCCTGACATGTTTCTGAAGAAATCGAAAGTAATTTTGATGACTTTAATTTTATAAGTAAATTATTTTGTGAAACAAGTATTTTTCAAGAGTTACTTACCTTTAATGTTTAAAAATATAACGTTTTTTTTTAGATGTCTATCTTCAAAGAAATCAAGGGAAATAACTCATGACATAATTAGTTCCCTTTAATGTATAAGGATATTCGGTGAGTAAGGAAAAAACTAGCCACTCTAAAACTTTTTTTTAGTAAGAATAAGTATTTTCAGAAACTGACATGAAATGAACTATATTCGTTCTAATAACATAGTAGTAGAAAGAAACGTAAAAATAGTCTAGTTCAAATCAAGTATTGCTATGTCAGACAGATTGCAGTTTGGGTTTGACTTTAAAAAAATAAGGCAAGATAATTTTATATGTTAGATAACATTCATAACTTTTAATTTCTTGCTTTATTTTTAGTTAAATTTAACTAATGAAGCACTGTTGAGCAGGAAATTTTAAACACATTTGACCACCATCACCACCGCCACGACGACGATGCCTATTTTATATGCTGGCATGTGTTGGATGGCTTTTAGAAATTGACTTCCAAACTAACCTATCTCTGGCTAGATAGTTTTTTCCCTCTTTCTCACAAATCTATCCTTATCACTTCCTCCCATGTTTTTCTTGCTTTTTCCTGCCAATTTACCCTACTCCCTAAACTGTTCTACATCTGCTAACCGAAGAACTCTCATCCATTCTTTCAACATGACCGTACCAACGAAGCCTCCTGTTCTTCACAAATCTCTCTATACTGTCCAGATTTAATTTTCCTCAGAGTTCATCAGCTCTAAGCCTGTCTTTAAGACTCACATTACACATCCATTATATCATGATCATACCATTTCTCTCCATGCAAGGTTTCACTTCCATACATCATAACACTGCATACACGTGTCTGATGACTCTTCCCTTGTTCGACAGTGGGAACACTCTGCTGGTTTGTAATGACAGAAGTTTCCTGAACTTACTCCATCCACTCCTTACTCTAGCAATAACACTTGTATCTACTTCATTTAATGTAAAAATATTAAAAAAATTATCTGAAAGACATTTTTATCTTTATTAAAATAAACATATATTATGCTAGAAACTATGCTTATCTTATCAATCATAAAATTCTGAATATAATATCAGATTTGACATTTTTGTTTTTAAAATGCACACCAAAATGACAGCTGATAATAGAGCAAGAAAGAACCTTTCAAATAAAGTAATTTAAAACAAGTGTCTCCAAGTGTCATCTAACAAGAACATCACTACATTTTTCGATGACACTATAGGTATTTCCTCATTATTAGGTAGCCACAACACGCCTATAAGAAATGGTAGAAAACTAACATTTGAACTATTCGGGCTATGAGCATTGGTCACACAAGCTTCGGGCAGTGAGGTCAAAAACAGGTGAGGAAGTGAGGCTTGCTGGTCCACACAACCAGGGAGGCAGGTTGGGAAAGTGGCAGTCTGTGAAAGGGAGTGCGCTATGGAGAAACTATATGTGGAGTTACCAGCTGCATCTGTATAGCTGGAGAATCCAAGCTAGTCACGGTGATACGCATTAAAATCCCAAAATACATGTATTTGGGCACTCGAGTCAAGTGAAAGTGCTCTATCTATGCTTTCAGAGATAGAGTTAAGGGTACAGTCCTGGGTCGAAGGAGAACGGTATAAGAAATGTAAGTAACTAACATTATGCTGCAGGGTTAATCTAAAGCACATGTAGGCTTGATTATCTGTTTCTAGCCTATATTCTCTAGTCAAGGGGAGGGTGTCCTGAACATAAACTCCTAGGCCATGCATATGTTTGTCAGAGTCTTTACGGTAGAGTTGAAGGTAATCAGTCATGTTAAAATGGTGTGAGGATATTGAGAATTGAAGGTTTGTTTCACTTAGTGCGAGGATATCCGAGGAGTTTGTAAGGAGAAAGGTTTCTACATCGTTGATATTGGTTCTAAGCCCCCGGATATTTGTGAATGCTAGCCTAAAGGGTGGAAGCAAAGTCTTCCTTGTGGTTGTTATCCAGGTTCTCAGCTGTCAACTGATACACCTGCACAGAAGTAAAGAAGATTAGATTGAGGTGTGAGTGAAGAACAGTAGTTGGGACACCGGAAATAGTAATGCAACAATTCTAGCTCTAGTGGAAGATAATGTTTCAAATTGCGGTTTACTAAATAATATTTCAAAATGAAAACATCAATTTTGGCGTAAAAATTTTTTTTTAATGGAAATCGCTCCAGACAAGGCATGAAGCCACTTGATGTAAGGAGCTAACAAGAACAAATATGATTATCGCAAAAACAGGAGATGTCTATTGACTTTAGTCTTGAAAAGACCAAGATTATAGGTAGGAGGAAAACAGTCATCAGGAAGAGAGTTCCACAAGCCTGCGGTTCTTGGAAAGAAGCTACTGGAATAGGAAGTTGTATTACAATGAGGTATCATAACAGCGAATTGATGGAGACCACTAGACACACGAGTCAAACGAGCTGGAACAAAGGAGGCAGGGAATAGATCACACAATTCTGAAGAACACATGTCATAATAGTATTTATAGAAAAGACTGAGACTAGCAACATCACGTCTGTGAGAAAGGGGTGTTGAGAAGAAGAAAAGGTAGGGTAAATCAAATTACAGATATGACAACAGTACTCCATACACGGTGTGATTGTGGATTTGTAGAGATTAAGAATAGCCTCAGATGTGAGAAAGTGTTTGGAGCAATAGAGAAAACCGACTTCACAAGAAGCAGAAAGAGCAATGGATCTAATGTATGAACTCCAAGAAAGATTTGATGAGAGAGAAAGACCAAGAAGTTTCAAAGTTGATTTCTCCTCAAGAGCAGAGGCATCCATGAGAATCTCAGGAAGAAAAAGTACACACCTACGATTGAAAGACATGAGCTGCATATTAACTGGATTAAATGAAACAAGCTATTTCGTACCCCAATCCACAACTGAACCCAGGTCAACTTCTAGATCAGCTGCATATTTCGACTGATCTTAGGGAGATGGGCGAGAAGCAACACCAGAATAGAGAGTGGTATCATCAGCATAGATGTTAATTTTCTGAACTATTCTCTGGAAGATCATTTATATAGAGAAAAAATAGTGTTGGGCTTAGAATAAAGCTGAGGAACATTAGCATTGATAGGAAAAGAGAAAGAAGAGACACCGTCCAAAGTTACCTGCAAGCTTTGATCAGAAAGAAAAGACCTAATAATGTCAAGAACCTCACCACCAATACCATAACCATGAAGTTTATGTAGGAGATCAGAATGCCACACTCTGTCAAACGCCTTTGAAATGTCAAGCGAAATGGCTTTACCCTCTCCTGAATTATCCATAAACTGACAGATAAGCTCAGTTACAACAGTTGATCAGCAGTTGAACAAAAACCACGAAAGCCATACTGAACATCATTAAAGAGGCCCAGACTTTCCAGAAAATGAACAAGCTTGCCATTTATTAACCTTTCATAAACCTTGCTAATAACAGAGAGGAGACTAACCGGACGATACTTAGTTGGGTCAGACCGATCACCAGCATTTTTAAAGATAGGGACAACAGAGGACTCCTTCCAACAAGAAGGGAAACAGGACTTAGACAAACAGAGATTGAATAATTTAGAGAGGATAGACAAAATTTCAGGAGTACAACGCTTGAGAACAACAGGAATTGAATCAGGACTGGAAGCCTTAGACTGGTCAAGATCAGAAAGAACCCTAGCAACCATCTTTGGAGTGATAATAACAGAATCAAGAAACTGATCAGTTTTCAAAGGAAAATTAGGAAGAATAGCACCAGAATCATTCAAGAGAAGAATTGTCAGCAAAAAGACGAGCAAAGAGATCAGTCTTATCCTTAGATGATTAAATAAGCTGAAGACCATTAAAGAGTAATAGCAGACGTGTCACTGTTAATAATACTATTGTAGATTCTCCCAAAATCACGGGACCCAACCCTTTGAGGTGAGATAGAGTCACAAATCCTTTGAGAGTAGCTAGACTAAGCCCCAGAGATTGCTCTCATGCAGGCATTGCTAGCTCTTCTGTAGGATTGTCTAGAAGTCTCAGATGAAAACCATGGAGGCTTAAAGATGTCTTCTACAGATAATAGGCCAAAAATGATAAAATGTAGAGAATTTACTGAAGATGGATTTTGACATTTATTCTAAACTTTGTATTAATCCTGAACCATCACATAAGTTGCTTGGAAGATATTCTTGTTTTACTTAAAGTGTTTATTAAAATATTGGAGAAAAAAATAAAAACATTTTCATAGAATCATTCCTTTTGTATCAAAGTTATATATTATGTAATTAGGCAACATTCGTTCTTTCAAGCATATTTTGTTGAATATGATAGACATTCGGGCCAGTGAGGGTTGAGGATATGCGTTGCATGGATAGAAATAGTATGAGAATGATATGATGGATGTGTCTTTAAGTCTTAAAGACAAGCTTACACCTGATGACCTCAAAGGAAGATTAAATCTGGACAGTATAAGGAGATATGTGCAGAACAGAAGACTTCATTGGCTTAGTCATATTGAAAAAAATGGAGGAAAGTTCTTGGGTTAGTATATGTAGAACAGTTAATGTAGCAGGTCTAGTTCACAGGGAAATACGAATGAAAACATGATGGGAAGTGATAAGGATGGGCTAGAAAGAAAGAGGGATAAATAAAGACCTGGAGCAGAGATAGGTTAGTTTGGAAGTCAATTCCTTAAAACCGTCCAATGCATGCCAGCATGCAAAACGGATGTTAAACCGAATATAATGATTCTGTGTCAATTAGATTTGTTGATCATTCTTTTCAAAACTCTAACGAAGTTCAGCAAATCAGAGTGTAAGGTAAATAAAATGTTCCCCCAAATCATATTTTTGATCGTACGATATGCATATGTTTTACAGTTCCTTCTGAAGATGACTTGAAGTTTGTCGAAAGCTCGAGAAATAAAGAAAGTCCCAAACAACAATATAACTTATGGAAATATTTACCTTACACTCTGAATTTCCAAAGTTTGTCACAATTTTGGAAAGAATGGTCAACAGATCTAATAGACATTGAATATCTTATTCAATAATCTCTATTTATATAAATTTGTGTCTCTGTTTATATATTTCTATGTATAGGATTCACTCCTAAACTAATTAACCGATTATTATGAATTTTGGAACACATCTCTTCCGCATAAAGGTGAGTAATATGGGCTATATTTAGTTTAATTTGGTTTCGAGGACAAAGAGGGGGTTGAAGGTCTTCATGAAAATTCAGATATCTCCAATTTTTGTGAAATTTTAACAATAGGTATTAGACATCAATTTATAAATATTTCCCAAATTTCAGTTTCTTTGGAGTATTTTAAAGAGTTTTAGAGGGAATTATATGGGCACAACCTCCCATTTGAAAATTCGAATATTTCAGATTTGCATTAAATTTGATCCATAGTCATGTGACACCAATTAAGCAAGATTCCCTGAATTTCAATTTCTTCTTTAGACTTCTTAATCTTAAGCCTTAAATTTTAGACATTTTATATTTATATTTTCAGAGATAACTGAATTTTCATGAAAGGTTTCCACCGCCTTTTTACCCCCCTTTGCATAAAACTAAATTAAACTAAATATAGTCCACGTTATGACTGCTTACACTTAGCATCCGTGTTCTAAAATTAATAAGGATTGGTTAATTAGTTTAGGAGTGAAACCTGTACATAGAAATATATAAACATACACACATACCTAACTTTTTATATATATATATATATATATATATATATTTTAATTTAGTGTTATAGGACAATTTCCGAACTTCATAATGATCAGTTAATTAGTTTAGGAGTTAATTCTGTACATAAAAATATAAACATATACACATACTTATTATATTTATGGCTATAAATGTAAAATGAAGAAATTTTTATATTTTGGTATTTGAAAAATGTAACTTTCATTTTGATTTTATATCTGAAATTGCAAAACTGATGATCATTTTCATAGAACTCACTTTGAGAAAACCTCATCTAGAATATATCGTTTCGTTTGTCTGTTGTACAGCATATAAAACACTTTGATGTATTTAATGCTGAAAAAAATCTATTAGAAACCATTCATTGAACACAAGTTGCTATTTAACCCATAGCTGGTGGTGGTGGGAATTCATACCTTTCCTCATGGTATTTCATTATAAGTGAACGTCATTGGTCAGCCTGGACTTGAACTTGGTTTAGTCGATTCCCCAGACTTCATTGATAACCGTTACATCAGTAACACATCTGGCCCAATGTTATCCCATCAGGTACTGCAAATTTGCATGTAAGATCTGTGAGATGTTTGTTTTCATTTATTTTAGAGAAACTATGTTTTTTTGTTTTATTATTGGGCCACCACTTATCAAGGCCAAGAAGAGCCACTCAAGGATAAGGGTTAATGAGACGAAAATTATTGCCAGCCAAAAGATGAGGAACACTATGGGAGTACTAAAATCGATCGATGGTATGAACTGCGTTTGATTACTTATGGGTCAGTTTTTGACAAGAATTTGTTGACATTGGATTTGAAGACGACCAAATTGTAATCAGCAGGGAAGCAGTTCCATGGTAATGTGTTCCACAAGTGGGAAGCCCTTGCAAAGAAACTCTGTCCATGGAAATTTCCTTTGATGCTCTGTCAAGGCAGAAAAGAATGCTCTGTGCGGCACCTTCCCAGATGTGTCAGCAGTATTCTCTCTTTGGACGCATCTGACTCTTATATAGGAAGAGGAGTGCATCTAGAGTCAGGTACTTTCTGGACCGGTAGAATGACCCAACCATTTTTCCAATTAACTTTACCAATGAATGAAAATAAACCAATCATAATCTAACATTTCAATGCCAAACTTGGGTTAATAATCGTGAAAGAAGTTATAAGAAATGGAATCACTTCAGTTTTGTATTTTTAAAGATTGGATTACTTAAAATATTTGTATACAAGAAACATTTTAATAAAAAGAAAAAAACACCCATGAAGCATAAAACCACATGCTATAAACATTCAGAAAATAGGAAATAACCTAGCATTAAATAAAATATATATATATATATATATATATATATATATATGTGTGTGTGTGTGTGTTTGTGTGTACAGATTGAATTACTATTTTTAAGCTAAAAATAGAAGGAACGATATCTTCTTGGTCCTTGAAGCAAAAAATAAGTAACAGCTGTGAGTAGTTGAAAAAAAAAAAAAGCCAATAAATTTAGTCTTTTGTAAACAGTTCTATTTTGGCCACATTTGCTCAGCAGATTTTTTTTTTTATCGAGAAGAAAGATGCGTGAATATAAAAACTCTCTTAGAGTCTTTATATTCACATTACGGCCACTCGTAATTGTCAAACATCGAGAAATGCTTCCAAGCAAAAACTGACAAATTGAACATAAGTTTTTCTTTAAGTAGAAATTGAGAATTGCTTTTACAACAGTTTATATATTGAACATGTTATTAAAAAAGAAAAAGGATTACTTTCACCTCTGTTAGTTATTTTAATGTCTTAAAAAAAGTCTTCACTGGGTGTTCCATATCTGGGTCATAGTAAGTAAACAAACAAACTCAGCGGCCTGAAGAGCATCGAAATAAGCAACCCTAGAAAACATAATTGTTGTCTGTATTTTGGGCATGAGGAATTACACACAAGCATGAAAGAAGTAAATAGACACCCTACAAAAATAATTAATACATGTTTAAAGTTTCTGCTTCCTTCATAAACGACCATCACCCGGAGCCGCACAAAGCAGCAGTAAAAGTTTGAAATATCAATATTTTATACTGATTCACATTTTGGTACTTTTTTACCGTAGAACCCATGCTAAAAGTGTCTTGCTTTCTGGATGTTTACGTTAAACACCAGACAGTGCCGAATGAAAAATCAGTTGAGTTACTTGCGTCCAAAAAAAACACAAGTAAGTCTGGATTTACAAGCGAGGCAAAACAAGCAAAAAATTTTCTATGAAATAAATATTTATTTTTTTAGCGAAGATTCAAATAAGTGTTTTAATTAAAAAGTTACTTTTTTTTAGGGGTTTTTTCTTATTAAACATAACATAACAAATAAATAACAGTGAAAAGTTAATCAAATAAGTGTTGTTTTATATATTTTTTACAAAATTTCTTTTTTTTTTCTTTTTTTTACTGATTATTTTTGTTGATTTTGTTAGGGTTTAGGGTTAGGGCAGGGTTAGGAACTAGGGTTAGGGCAGGATTAGGGTTAGGGTTATCGTTCCTTCAGGAGTTTCAACAGCCAGTGATACCATGTAAAAATTCATGTTGAAATCACGTTTCAATCAGTTTGCAAGTTCAGCATTTCATTCAGTTTGAAAGTTTAGCTGTCGTCTGCTTATTCCTCTTGTTTCGGGCCTTTCTGGCATTTAATGTAAACCACCAGAAAGCACTGACGCCGATGAACTGTAAAAAAGTGCCCACATTTTTTTGTGTTTCAGATATAAATATATCTATTATATATCACCATGTAAGTATAGCAATGGCCAAAGAAGCATTAGAATTCTCAGAGTTTCCGAAGAGTCATATTATAGGTCAATATGAAGGAGGACCTAATCAGCATTAAATCGCCACAAACCTGCATAACCAAGTGAGTGTCCAATTCTTCAGCAAAAGAAAATAATCACTATTATTTTGCTTTAGTCCATCATGACCCTCTGACAAGTCTTCATTATTAATAATAATAAGGATATCTATTTACTTCTTTCATATCAAGAAAAGTCATCCAGACTTTTAAAGTTGAACCTAATACAATTTAAGCTTACAAATTAAACTTTGCTTCTGACTGGTCAATTTTCATTTGTTATTGCTGTACCATGTTATTGGCAATATAATAATGTACTTTGCTACAATTTTTTCAAAAAGTTACTTAGTCTGGCCCAGACTACTGGTAATATGAAATATTTTTAGATAACCACCTTAAAAAAAATAACTAACACAGATAAATCTTAAATTGGAGAATACAAGAGTTATCTACCTTACAACTAAAATTTTATTTCTTTTCATAAGTTAGAAAATGTGCAAACAAATAAAAATTAAAAACTAAATTGACTTTGCTGAATCCCGGGCAACGCTGGGTATGTACAGCTAGTTATTTATAATTTTCAGATAGTTTTTATCATAACGTTTCGGCCGTTTTTCCCTCGGACCTTCTTCAGGTGCCCTGTGCCCTGTGCCCCAGAGACATACTGCCAAGACGACTAGGGCATTGGTTAAAGTGTACAAGTTATCTTGAGGTTCTGAGTTCAATCATGAGAAAAGTCAGCCAAACAATTTAACAAATTAACTGAAATAATACCGCAAAAACCAGAGAATGGAATGCAAACTCCAGGACTCTAATAAAAGGTTGGGTTAAAAATTCCATGACGATTCCCGAGTGTGTAACCTTGGTTGGAAGGCTGTCATTTTGATAGCGAGTGCGGATGACTGTCCGGAGAAACCTCAGTACCATCCTTGTTGCTTAGTAATAAGAGAATACCTATTAGAAAAATTAAAACATATAATTTGAGGATTGGGACATTTTTTTTTTTATTTGTGTATTTTTAATTTCTTATTTTTGAGGTAAGAGTACAGGATAGTTAACACTCGAGAACTAAAAAACCCAAATAAGAAAAACAACGAATTAGAATGAAATTCTCTACCGAGTTTTAACGTGTGGAAACAATTTGTAAGATTTTTTTGAATGGTAAAAAACTTACAAATCGTTTCCACACGGTATCATAATATTAGTTAAAGCCAATTGTAATCTAATTATATACATATAAAATATATATTAAAATATATAAAATGATACATAAAAAATATAAATAAAAGAATAAATAAATAAACAAAAATTCATAAATGCATGAATAAGATTATATATTCTTTTTCTACCTCTCTTTCATTTTGAAACAATTCGATGATATGTAAAGTTGTATATGCCTCTAGTATTTTTCGTTATTTTGTGGTCTCTTTTGTTTTTCTGTTTTTTTTAATTGCGATTTTTCATACAAAATGTTTTTATGTAAATTTATATGTAACTGTCTTTGATGTGTTATCGAATTTGTTATTTTTTATATTTGTTTCTTTGTTGTTATTTTTCTTACTGAATATTTTTTCCTATCCTATTATTGTTCTAGTTACAATTTCATTACTATGATATTAATGAATTATTATTTGTACTCACTAAGAGTTCTCACACAGGTCATTATCAGTGATTACTCCCTGATAATAAGCGATGTTGTTCCCTGGAATCTGAGTGACAGCAAGTCTTCCCAAATTTCTAGTACTCTCCACCTATTTCGATAACTTTTGCAAATGACTTTGCGTTATCACGACAGCCGCTTACCATTCATTTCTGGCTGGCTGCGACCATTGGTCTTCACTAGGATTTGGGTGGCAATAAGCCTCCCTGATATCCCAGTACTCTCCAGACTCTACCAGTGGAGGTCTGGTTAGCGCTCTCCCTCCTTGGTCTTTTCATTTTTTTTTAGGTAAGGGGACACTGTTTATAAGATTTCTTGTAGTTTCAGTTCTCTTGGATTTATGTGGAGTTCCTTCTATCTTTTTTGTTTTACTTCCGTTGCAATTTCCATGTGGCCAGTAAGTGTTTGTTGTTTATGTGGGTTGGTTGCTGCATTCGAGCATTCTTCTTAAGATTTTAACTGTTTTCCTCATTGCTGTTCGTTGTATACTCAGTCTTCCCATTGATTCCAATTTCTCCTAGCCTTTTTTCCAGCTTTTTCGGGACTGTTCCCAGTACTCCTACAATTACTGGTATTATCTTGATTTTCTTCATGTTTCATATTCCTTTCAGTTCACTTCTTTTTTCTGTATCTTTGATCTTTACCCTGTGATGTGTTGGGATGGCAAAATCACCAATTTGGCAGTTTTTTTTCTTGTTATAACTATTATGACGTCCGGTCTCCTTGCTTGGATGAGTTTATCTGTTTATACCTCCATGTCCCAGAGGATTTTGTGGTTTTCATTTTCCAGTACTGTCTCCGGTTTGTGTCTGTACCATTTGTCTACATGTTCAAAATGCAGTGGTTTGCATAGTTCCCAGTGTATTGCTTCTTCCATGCAGTCGTGTCTATTCTTGTATTCTATTGAGGCTAGTTTGCTGCATTCACTTATGTGATTTACCGTTTCGTCTCTTTGTCCACAGAGTGTACATTTACTGTTTTCCTGGGTTTTATCTATTTTAGCTTTAATGTACTTAGTTCTCATCGCATTGTTCTGTACAGCTGTTAGTAGCGATTCCATTTCTCTGTTAAAGTATTATTTTCTTAGCCATGTCCAGGTGTTTTCGTGATTCTCTTCTCTTGTCATTCCTATGAATCGTCAATGTAGCTGTTTCTCTTCCCACTTTTCTTTTCTTGTTTCTGGTTTCGCTGCTCAAGATGTCAAGATGTCTAAGTGCTTGGCTGGTCTAGCCTATGAATGATGATGATGATGGTATGATTATTATTATTATTATTATTATTATTATTATTATTATTATTATTATTATTATAATAATTATTATTTACTTATTCCCTAATATTGAATTTTAGGGTTCTAATCCATGATATATTTTCTTCTCATTTATTTCATTTTATTATTGTCATTACTATGAGTAAGTATAATAAATTTATGTACATATGTTCTTCTTTTTACCTGTAAAAAATTGATATATATTTTTTAAATAAGAAAATGTTGATGTCTTTTGCTTAACTTCTATTTGTGATCTTTTGCAAAAGGTGCTGAAGAAGACACATATTGGAATTAAATTGTTAAAAATAAGCAAATAAAAAATTCACAATCGTCTTAGAAACGATCGTATGCTTTATATTTGTTGATCTTGAATTCTTAGAAACTGAAATAAATAATGTTATGAACTTATTTGTTTAAACTTTCTCTCTCTCTCTCTATATATATATTATATATATATATATACATTATATATATGTATATATTATATATATATATATATACATTATATATATTATATATATATATATTATATACATTATATATATTATATATATATATTATGTATGCTATGTATATATATTATATATATTATATATATTATATATTATATATTATATATATTATATAACATATATATATATATATATTATATACATATATATTATATATATATTATATAATATATATATTATATAATATATATATATTATATACATATATATTATATATATATTATATAATATATATATATTATATATATATATATTATATATATATATATATATTATATATATATATATTATATATATATATATATATTATATATATATATATATTATATATATATATTATATATATATATATATATATATATTATATATATATATATATTATATATATATATATTATATATATATTATATATATATATATATATATATATATTA
Organism: Sepiola atlantica; assembly: GCA_963556195.1. Classification (NCBI taxonomy): domain Eukaryota; kingdom Metazoa; phylum Mollusca; class Cephalopoda; order Sepiida; family Sepiolidae; genus Sepiola; species Sepiola atlantica. The sequence goes on along the minus strand of OY744516.1, from coordinate 34,477,230 downwards.
TATATATATATATGGCCATACAAAATAAAATGTGCCGCATGTCCGATGTTATACATTGGGGAAACGTCCAGAAACTTAAAATCTCGCATATATGAACACAAGCAGATCCTCAAACACGACATTTCCACTAATGCTCTAGTGATACACAAGAACACTTTCACCCACAATCTTAACTTTTCAGGCTGCACTCTCCTCAAAAGCAAACACATCAAAAACATCAACCTCAGGCTCGGATCTTATACCCTAAGCAGGCACCTAGCAAAAATCGTACTAAAACAATACAATATATTACACCACTGCGACCCTTATTCAATATCTATATATAAAAATAAAATAAAAAATAAAAATAAAAATTGTTGAGATAATAGCAAGTCTCATAGCTAATCAGATCATTTTAAATACATTTCTTTCAAACTTAACCCTATCTAAGGATTTTTATTACATGTATTTCATATCTTACACTTTTAAAAAAGCCATAGAGAAATATAGACCGACCTACCCAATTTTCTTATAAGATATCATTTACATTGGTTTGACTGTAAAGTAGATTTTTCTAGACTGTCAATTTAATATTTTTATTGCTTTATAAAACTTAATATGAGACAAATTAGCAGACCTATCTCTGATATATTCTGATTAATTTTTTGGGGCTCATGTTCGGTGTATCAATTTCATTCCCACTCCTATGTGTGATTTTTTGTTTGTGTTTATTTATACTTATATATATATTTACATACATATTTGCATGCATGCTTATGTATATATCTTCCACTCTATGTGTGTTTATCCTGGCTAGTTTCGCTGTCTTCTTCCCTCTTATCGCCTTTACCCCCTCCACCTACCGCCTCCCCATACCAGCTCAGTAGGTGTGAAAGTGAAAAAAAAATTAAATAAATAAAGAAGAATGTGTCACCCACTTGTCAAATCATATTTCAATGTCACTAAAGTCTTTTCATATCGTCCAGTCGGATCATCTTTTCCTTCTCCCATGTGTGTGCCTTCAAAATAAAATTATTTCCAAATCTTCACATTTCTGAAGACGTTCGCTAACACGAACAAAACCGGTCAAATTTCTTGTTTTTGTTTTTCTCCTGCATGTTAACCTGTTTTCCGTTTATCATTTTTCACACATTTTGTCTACCACAGCATTTCATTTTCATGTCTTATCGTGTACCTTACCCCATATATATATATAACACAAAATCATGTTTAATGATACATTTTTTGTAAATATAAATAAGTTTTTTGAATTTGCTAGTACAAGAATATGGTTGCGAAAAGTTATCATTTTAAAACCAATTCTCTGAACAGGCATACCATATTTCTTTTATTCATGAAAAGCATTCAAGTGCAACCCTATCTCTCACTAAAGCATATCCTTGTACCAGCCACCTAGGTAGAGGTGATGAGTAATATTACAGACAACAGGTGTATGTTCACCTTCCCATGAATCTCATCTATCAAGATTATGCACAGAACACTGACTGAACCCTTCTTCGTCTTCTTCTGAACATAGTGTCGTTCCAAATGAGTTCAGCTTTCAGAAGATCAGTAACGGGTCTGAAATTAATGTGGGAGCAATGGAGCACAAAGCACATTCCCCTCGTCCTCATACCCAAAAGAAAGGTAAGTCTGGAGTTTTTATATGCTCCAACCCACATCCTCTTAACAAAAACTGAACTAAGCACCCCTTTTTATAACCGCTCGCCACCCTCCTCCCTCGCCCGCACGAAATCACACAGCTCATGAAAGATGTGCGGCATGGAGGCAGATACATCTAAAACGTGTGATTTATCTGGAGTTTGCTAACGAGCTTCCAGCTTCTCTCTTTGTTCCACCTTAAACGGAAAACCCAATAATTTTGTTCCGCATTCTTCTTCTTTTTTTAGCTCAGCATGGTCATTTATTCTTCTTTGCTTCCCATGTTTTATGCAGTTACAGTGACTGCATTCGCAGAGTTATTTGAAAAACACTTCCAAATATTTTACCCCTCCACCCCAAGCATCACAAACTATGTATGCTCACATGAAATATAAATTTTTAGAATTTTAGAACTGAAATCTTTTCTAAAGATAAAAGTTTTTAAAAAATACCTGTTTATTACTGTCATAAAATTTCCCTTTCTTATCTAAATTTAAAAAAAATTGACAGTTATATTTTGGAATGATTTAAACCTTGATAAACAAACATCTATATTATTACTATTACTATATATATATATATATATATATATTACAGATATATGAAATTTAAATAAGTGTATATGCCACACACACGTGTGTGTGTAATAGTATTTAAATAAAATATTTAATATTAACTCTTGTAATAATTACGATTGAATACATGGATTTTTTTTCGACTAACTTGTGATAATATTATATAAATGTTTATGACGTTACTTTTTCTTCGCTTCGAAAAATGACATTAAATTACAGTCTGATACAACTTTGATCTGTAATTTTTTTATTTATAGTCTATTACAAATTTTGAAATAACTATTTAAAGGGTTGAATATTGAGCTTTATTTTGCTCTGGAATTTGATTCCCATAAGAATCGATCGGAACTATATAGAATGATGCATTTTTTATATTATCATATATATATATATATATATATATATATATATATGAAAAATATATAAATGTTCATATATTTTTTATTTTATTTGTTGATGTATAGGAATACAAAGTGTAATCACACACACATTTCTCATTACAATGAAGAAGGTCGCAGGAAGTTGCCGAAAACTCTGTTTTTTAAAAGACATTTTGTATTTCTATACTTCAACAAATAAGAAATTAAATAAAAAATATATGAACATATATATATTTTTTACATTAATTTTATACATATATATATGTGGAAATTGAAAAAAGGAAAACCAAAAAATATTATTTATGTATTCATCAACGTACCGTCTTTATTTCAAGACTTCCTCAAGATGGTTCTCTGAAGAAAATAACACACAAGTACAAAATGTTTGAAACAGAGGTGGTGGCCATGGTGGGCCTGAAGGGCCGCTTATGAAAAAATAAATTATGATATGCAAAAAGATGGTGGCGGTGGGAAATTGAGTTAACAGTAGAGAGTGTTGGGGAGATAGTGGCGGTTGGATTTATAAGATCATTAGGGAGGGGTGAGATAGTGTTATGTAAGCCAAGAGAGGTCGCTTATAATAAGATCAGTTATGGGCTCATCGAGATGGTGGGAAACATTACAATAACTGTGGAAGGTGTGGGGACAATCATTGGTGGCGGTCGGAGTTAATTTAAACCACAAAGGAGGAGGAGAGGACATGAGACATGTTTATTGAACCTTTTTAAATTTAGCCTTGAGGCCAGAGAGCAGAAGGGATAAAAATCTGGGTCGCATAATAGGATGGTGTAGGGGAAGGGAGGGGCGAGGGAGGGTGAGAACAAGATGTAGTGTGGGGAAGGGGATGTGTCCAACATTTGATACCTGTATATATATATATATATATATATATATATAATCACACATATATATATATATATATACATCATTAAATACATACATACATACATACATACACAACACGCACATCAAATATATGCGTGTGAATGTGAAAAATTGCTTCATGTAAAATAATAAATCATTATTTCAATACAAGTGATTTTTTGCATTTGCTTTTAGAATTGCTTTTCCAGCAAACATTTACATCTTAAGTCCACAAATAATTTGATATGACAAGAAAATTACAATGTCCAAATCGAAAGTAGTTAATCATGAAGTAACATGCAAAGAAATCAAGATGAGTATTCCTATTTTAATAGACAACATAAAAATGAATAAAAAATCTTGTTTAATTTACGCGACACCGTCCTTTGAAGGCACAAAAAATTAATTCACAATATTGCTATAAACATAAATAATAGCCTTTGACAAAAAAAAGATATGCTTTTGAAGTAAGCTTTATTTTCATCTACTTGAACTGACTGTAAATGATTTAGCTATGTGGTTATTTAAAAAGGTAGAATGTATTTACCTTCATTAGATGCATGAGAAACGTCTCTATGAGAAAGTCAGACTTTTTAAAAAATTCCTTTTACTGAAGGGTCACCACTTATCAAGGCCGAGGGCCACTCGAGGATGAAAGAAATGCTATAGAATTCTCATTGGTCTATCTCGCTTCATTTGTATCATTTGGATTATTCAAACTATGTTTCGGCCGATGTATCCTCTAACCTACTTCAGGTGTGTCTTGTCGAACTCGGGAGTCTGTATGGAATTTTAAACTGAACTTTTTATTTAAGCAACAGGGGTAGATTGTTCGCATTCTGTTTGCCATGACTCATAACGCAATGGATAAAGTGCTAAGTAATAATCAGTTCTAAGTGACAGTCTTTTGGAGGTTGAAGGTTCAATCCTCAGTGCAGGCGATACTAAGAATATAATTAAGAACATCTTAAGACTTCTAACCGCTCATGGCTGATGGAACAAGAGAAATCTACCCCCATGGATTAAATAAAGGGTTCCGTCCGAAATTCTGTATGGATTCCAGAGTTCGAAAAAATGCATTTGTACAAGTTCAGAGGTTACATCGACCGAAACGTTGTGAGAATAACATCTAAGATGAGAACATTCAGGGCGTTGGTTGGTGACGCTTATTTTTTGAATCGAATCTTCGTTGCTTAAACACTCAGATTTAATGAAAGAATTTTAAGAATATCTTAGAATCGTCTTTAAATTATGTTAAATGACAGTTTTTGGACAAGAAAGGAAATGATAAGCAGAAATGTAAGACAATTAAGACTGATGAGAACTCAGATGTGGAGAAAATATATTTGGATGGCGAAGCTATTGAGGTTGTTCAAAAGTTTTGTTACCTTGGTGATACCATTGGAGCACAAGAAGGAGTGGGTGCTAGTGTGATTGCAAGAGTTAGGAGTGATTGGAGTAAGTTCAGGAAACTTCTGGCATGCATAATTAACAGAGCGTTACCATTGTTGACCAAGGGAAGAGTTTATCAGGCATGTGTACTTAGTGTGATGATGGATGAAAGTGAAACATGGCCAATGAGGGTTGAGGATATGTGTTGCATCGAGAAAAATGAGATGAGAATGATACGATACATGTGTAATGTGAGTCTTAAAGACGGACTTAGATCTGATGACCTCAGAGGAAGAGTAAATCTGGATAGTATAGGGGGATGTGCGCAGAACAGGAAACTTTGATAGTATAGCAATATTGAAAGAATGGATACAAGTTCTTGGGTTAGTAAATATATAACATTTGAGGTAGCAGGGTCAGTTCACAAGGGTAAGCCAAGGAAAACATGGGAGGAAGTGATAAAGATGGACTTTAAAGAAAGAGCGATAAATAAGATTTGTCCCGAGATAGGTTAGTTTGGAATGTAATTTCTGAAAGCCGTCCAACATATGCCAGCATATAAAATAGATGTTACACCGAATATGATGATGATCTGATGAATAAATTTTTACATCAACTTAAACTTACTGTTAGTTTCATACTAAAATGAGACCAGTCGAGTCTAGACCATTTTTGAGGATGGATTGTTCTCTGTCTATCTGAGGGATTGTCTTGTGCAGTTCTAGGAGCCCTCCCCCCAGGCTTTATCTTCTCACCCTTTGGGAAGGGGTTAGTTTATTTCTAATCGCCTGGGATGGCCTTACTGGGAAATGCCGACGGGGCTGCCGAGGCAAATTTTGTTTGGCCAGAGTGCTCTTCCTTTAGGGTGCTGGCGTTTCAAATCCCACTTTTCCTTACCTTGTGTCTAATCTTCCGGCCGTGGGAGGAAGATAAATAAAAATTGAAACTCACGAGAAATAATTTAGTTATATGCTTATTTACAACATATTTATCTTTATTTAAACTATTTTGAATGACAAATGAGAAAATCTCCTGATGCACTTTTCAAACTGCTGCTTACATTAAGAACATCTATTTTTAAGCTGCATCCATTCAATCTGCATGTTTTATGATGGAAATGCATTTTTAAACTTAAGCATTACAAACGAACTGAAAGGCTATTTCAAACTTAAGCATTACAGACTAATGGAAAAGCTATTTCAAACTTAAGCATTACAGACTAACGGAAAAGCTATTTCAAACTTAAGCATTACAGACTAACGGAAAAGCTATTTCGAACTTAAGCATTACAGACTAACGGAAAAGCTATTTCAAACTTAAGCATTACAGACGAACAGAAAAGCTATTTCAAACTTAAGCATTACAGACTAACGGAAAGGCTATTTCAAACTTAAGCATTACAGACTAACGGAAAGGCTATTTCAAACTTAAGCATTACAGACTAACGGAAAGGCTATTACAAACTAACGGAAAAGCTATTTCAAACTTAAGCATTACAGACTAACGGAAAAGCTATTTCAAACTTAAGCATTACAGACTAACGGAAAAGCTATTTTAAACTTAAGCATTACAGACTAACGGAAAAGCTATTTCAAACTTAAGCATTACAGACTAACGGAAAGGCTATTTCAAACTTAAGCATTACAGACTAACGGAAAGGCTATTTCAAACTTAAGCATTACAGACTAACGGAAAGGCTATTTCAAACTTAAGCATTACGGACGAACTGAAAAGCTATTTCAAACTTAAGCATTACAGACTAATGGAAAGGCTATTTCAAACTTAAGCATTACAGACTAACGGAAAGGCTATTACAAACTAACGGAAAAGCTATTTCAAACTTAAGCATTACAGACTAACGGAAAAGCTATTTCAAACTTAAGCATTACAGACTAACGGAAAAGCTATTTCAAACTTAAGCATTACAGACTAACGGAAAAGCTATTTCAAACTTAAGCATTACAGACTAACGGAAAGGCTTTTACAAACTTAAGCATGACGGACGAACGGAAAGGCTATTTCAAACTTAAGCATTACGGACAAACTGAAAGGCTATTTCAAACTTAAGCATTACAGACTAACGGAAAAGCAATTTCAAACTTAAGCATTAAGGACTAATGGAAAAGCTATTTCAAACTTAAGCATTACAGACTAACGGAAAAGCTATTTCAAACTTAAGCATTACAGACTAACGGAAAGGCTTTTACAAACTTAAGCATGACGGACGAACGGAAAGGCTATTTCAAACTTAAGCATTACGGACAAACTGAAAGGCTATTTCAAACTTAAGCATTACAGACTAACAGAAAAGCAATTTCAAACTTAAGCATTAAGGACTAATGGAAAGGCTATTTCAAACTTAAGCATAACGGACTAACAAAAAGGCTATTTAAAACTTAAGCATTACGGACTAATGGAAAGGCTATTTCAAACTTAAGCATTATAGACTAACGGTAAGGCTATTTCAAACTTAAGCTTTACGGAATAACAGAAAGGCTATTTACAACTTAAGCATTACGGACGTTTGGAAAGGCTATTTACAACTTAAGCATTACGGACGTTTGGAAAGGCTATTTCAAACTTAAGCATTACAGACTAACGAAAAGGCTATTTCAAACTTAAGCATTACGGAATAACAAAAAGGCTATTTAAAACTAAAGCATGACACACTGGTCAACAGACGGAGTATCTCTATACCAATGCTTAGATGCATCTCAAATAAAATGTATTCATTGAACTTTACTATTTCAAACTGCAGTGTGACAGACCGACTGACCGACAATCGATGGACAAAGCCTCTCAAAGCAAACTTTGGTCATTTAAATAACAGTAAAGAAATACAAAGTTTAGATTACAGACTTTAATTTCAAATAAAAATCAATCGTCTCAGTTTAATTAAAATTTCACATCAGTAATAAAGTTACACCACTTCATAAAAAGACCTAAATTAATGATCTGTGATCAATAAACGGACACACGTCACAAAATATAAAATATAGTTGATTTTTTTTCTAACATACTAATGCTTCTTTTTAATGGTTATGCCAAGTTAATTTGGCAAACATTAATCAAGTCTTTTATTTCTTTTATTTAGTGTTAATACCCTGTGGCACATAGGGTGGTAAAGCTGACAGGTGCTGCCCAAAGGATGGTTTGAAATTCTACAAAGTAAGAGTATCTAAATCCCTCAAGCAATCTCAATACTCACTTACCTACACACCCACCCTGAGAAGTAGGATTGACCAATTTTCACCCTGCCGAAGGCAAAGACCTGGTCATTATTTGTGGAATACCAATGCTTCATTATCAGACTTCAAAAGCCTTTTTGAAGTAAGGCTTGCTCTCCATTAACTGCTCTCACTCTCTCGCTTGCTCTCTCTCTCTCTCTCTCTCTTAGATTCCCTAATTATTTCATTATATATTATGGCCTATGGGGTAGGAGAAAAGCGAGTAGTTGTGGGAGGAGTAAGAGCAGCAAGGGGTCAGGTAGCCAACAGCTCAGTTTATTCCATGCTGGTTAGTACTTTGAAAAAGTTTGGAATACCAAAGCCACTAATGCATTGACCACTATAAGCCCTTTGTGTAGCTGCTAGGCTTCAATAGCAAAATGAAACACTTTGTGTACACATGCATATACATGCACATATACACATGTGTGTGTGTGTATATATATATATATATATATATATATATATATATATATATATATATATATATGTACATACCCATATATGCACACACACATTATATATAGATCATAGAATACAAATGTATAGTCACATATATGTACATACCAACATATACACACACACAAATATATATATATATAGTTATATGTATATAGCAATACACACACACACACACACACATATATATATATATATATATACATAGAATACAAATGTACACACACACACATATATCTACATAGAATACAAATCTATACATATATATATATACATATATATATATATATATGTATATATATGATACAAATGTACACACACAAACACACACACACATATATATATATATATATACATAGAATACAAATGTACACACACACATATATATATACATAGAATACAAATGTACACACACACACATATACATAGAATACAAATGTACACACACACATATACATAGAATACAAATGTACACACACACACATATACATAGAATACAAATGTACACACACACACATATACATAGAATACAAATGTACACACACATATATACATAGAATACAAATGTACACACATACACATATACATAGAATACAAATGTACACACACACATATACATAGAATACAAATGTACACACACACATACATAGAATACAAATGTACACACACACACACACACATACATACATAGAATACAAATGTACACACATACATAGAATACAAATGTACACACACACACATATATATATATATATATATATGTGTATATATATATACATAGAATACAAATGTGCGCACATACACATATATATATATATATACATAGAATACAAATATGCACGCATACACATATATATATATATATATACATAGAATACAAACGTACACACATATATCATAGAATACAAATGTACACACACACATATATATATTTATATACATAATACAAATGTACACACACACACATATATATATATATATATACACACATAGAATACAAATGTACACACATATATACATAGAATACAAATGTACACACACATATACATAGAATACAAATGTACACACACATATACATAGAATACAAATATATATATATATATAGTATAAATTTTTATTTGTATAAATATATTTTGAAACATATTCAATGAGGGCATCAGACATAAAGGTCTATTAGAGTAGGTAAAATTGGTGGATTGCCGATGAGTGACACTTAAAACAGTCTTTCTCTCTCTTTTTTACTTCTACTAAAATTTGGAATGGAGTTAGGGTTAGTAAATGTGTAAGGGGTGGGTAAGAATAGCTGCATCAATGTTGCATTTTTTACGTAATATCTTTCTTCCAGGAAATTTGAATTCTTCATTCTGTGGCATTTTATCCTAATTTTAGTCTGAAGAGTTTGATTTAAGCCAAAACGTGTCTGTATATTATGCTGTAAAATATGTCTGCATAAATAAAATTTATTTAAAATTTATATACAGCTCTACTTGTTATTGAGCACTTTTATGTAAATACTCTAAGGTTCATAGGATTATTTATACAAAATAAAAAGAAAACACACCAGAGATATATATATATTACTGTTTCATATATATACATATATTATAAAATAATATATTATGCATATATTTTTTGTTTCAGTGCTTAGTTCCTTCAACAGTGCTCAACACATGAGTCAAACTTAGTAGTATAAAAATATACTCATGGCAAGTAAGCTACACAAAAATGTTTGTGTTTCATTATATAAGGAAATCATCAGGCTTATTGCTATATCTGTTTCCTGATTTCCTTCAGGAATGAAACAAAAGTTTCTTGCCATATTTTTATACTACATATACATATATATATATTTATTTATTTAATGTACATTTTTATTTATACAAATGTTTTTGGCTACATATGTGCATACATGTTTCAGTTACAGAATTATTAGCCAAAGCTTTCTCAGGTGAAGTTTTTAAAATGAAATTGGGAACACTTTTTGACAAAAAACTCTTAAAGCCAGGGTAGACATGTGACCGTTACCGGAATAATAGCAATTCACATTGGCTTTGATTTCTTTAAAAATCTCTTTTCATTTATTATTATTATTATTATTATTATTATTATTATTATTATTATTATTATATTACTATGAACAATTCAGAACTCACACTCGACTTCGATCGGAATATTAAGCTGACAATGACAATTATTTTTACAGAAGAAGAAAGAGTCATTTTTTTTTAATAGTATTTATCCTGAAAAATGTACTATTTCAAAACGAACATTATTATTATTAAGAGTAAATTATACAGATTGATGTAGAAAGCACCGTGTAATTTCTACAGGATCCCCTTAGTACATATATATTATATGTATGTGTAATTTGAATATGAAACAACAATGAGTTGGAAAAAGAATGTATTTGTGTAGAAAAATATGTTTGTATCCAACAAAAATAATTTTATAAAAGATGTACAGCTCTATTTGTTATTGAGCACTATTATATAAATGTCATAAGTTTTATTGGATTGATTATGCAACTTCGCTGAACAAAACTACACCTGGAATATATTATATATACATATATATATATAATAATTTACTTTTTCATCTATATATAAATATAAAATGATATATATTCAGGGGAATGAATGTACGTGATTAACCTCATTCCCCTGAAGATGGACCCGGATGGGTCTGAAAGTACTCGGGAGACAAATCTAAACTATGGCAAATTCATCAGCCAATTCCCCTCCGAAACTAAGATCCTGATTCAGACTATTGAAAGGATCTACCAAAGGATATCTAGACATGAGTTGTCTCTTATATTCAACAATATATATATATATATATATATAAATGAAGAAGAATGGAAAGGAATTAGAGAAAGCAAAAGCCAAATCAAAATTCAATTCAAAAGTTCAAAGCAAGGTATATTCCGCAAAAAGGCAATTTATTCAAGTTAAATTTTCCTTAAGCCAGGCTTTTCAAAGATCAAAATCTTTTCATCAGAGGAAGTCGCTGGGATAGATAAGTTGGCAATGGCCAAGATTTAAAATTTGAAAAAATGAAATAAAAGTTGTATATATATATATATATATATATATATATATATATATATATATATATATATATATATATATATATATATATATATATATATATATATATCTAATGGTGTTTCCTGGGTTTTTTTTTTTTACATTATTGTGTTTTTTTTTGTTATGTTATTTCTTTTTTTATTCTAAAGTATTAATTATTTTGAATCAAAGATAATAATAAAGTAAAAGGTAATAATCAGTTCTAAGTGACAGTCTTCTGGAGATTGAAGGGTCAATCCTCACCACAGGCAATACAAAGAATATAATCAAGAATTACTTAAGAATTCTACTCGGTCATGGTTTACGGAATGAGAGCAATCAACCACCGTGGATCAAATAAAGGGTACAGTTCGAAATTCCATACACATGTTAGAGTTCAACAAGATGCACCTAAAAAAGGTTGGAGGTTACATCGGCTGAAACGTTGTGAGAATAGCATCCAATAAGAGAACGGTAATCTAAATTATCGATCCTCATCTAAAGAATTCAGAACAATAATGCTCAGAAATAGTCGAGGGACAACAAAAGTCTCTTGTATGAGAGAGATTTCCGAACTCCTGTGTTAAGGAATTGATATGATTATACAAAGTTTAGCAAATGGTAAATATCCATATTATTAAATATTGAAAAGACAATTTCAAAAATTAAGAAGCGGCAAAAACAATGTATTATTAGATATAACAAGTTATTTATTTAAAAAAATATTTATTTATTATGCCTATTTTTAAGCAATAATCTCATTATACACAGCATAATCACGTTGACACTCTGGTTCCTGTTAGATCACTGAAGTTAAGCGACGTCGAGCCTGGTCAGTACTAAATGGGTGACCATTTGGGAATACCAGGTGCTGCATGTGCGCTCCGCTTATCTCAGCATTGTTTCCGATTGTCTTTCACTTCTCCTTGCCACTGGAATCAAACAGTGCCGACTCAGGAGAGGTATGGTTGAAATTGCGCAACCTTTACTTCACAATTACATGCGCAGCCAACTTTACAGGGGGTATCCATTGTTTCTCAAGACTGAACAGAGCTTTCTTATCTTATAATCTCATTTAAACTTTTACTAAAAAAATGAAAATATTTTTATACATACATAGGTATGTAGGCAGTTCAACCATAGTCAAGGGCGACCCAAAGACTCCCTTTTCATGGATTACTACATCAAAATGTAGAGGAGGGCACTACTCCTTTCTCAGGATTACTCCACCTACCCTTGATCCTCACCTTATAATGCTGAGTGTTTAGCAAGGGGGCATCAAGTATAATCTTTTGAGTCTTTGGTATGACTCGACTTAGGATTGAACCCTGGTATTCTGGTTCATTAGTGAATACTCTAAACATTATGCCATACGTACATAGTTATGTGCATATATAATTACTTAAACTCTCAGAGAATATACAATATGAATACAAGCCGCGCATGCGTGGTCCCCCTCTGTATGTGACTCGATGTGGCAAGTGTAAAATGCAATAAATTTGGGCAATTTGGGGAATTTTTGACCCCCCCCCCCCCTTTGACCCCCTGGGGGCGCAAACCAGAATTTTTCTGAGGTCAACGATGCTCATTTTATATCCAGAATAATTGCCTCTACATTTTGGCCAAGTTTCAGAAAAATTGAATGGATGGATCAAACGTTATGGGAGAAAAGGGTCATTTTTTTGCCATTTTGGGGGCTTTTGACATCCTGGGGGCGCGAACCAGATGTTTTTCAAGGTCAGCGATACTTATATTCTATTAGGAGCAATTGCCTCCAAATTTTGGCCAAGTTTCAGAGAAATTGAATGGATGGATGAAAAGTTATGAAGCAAAAAATGTCATTTTTTGCCATTTTGGGGCCTTTTGACCCCCTGGGGGGTTGACCAGATTTTTTTTTTAAATTCGGAGAATGTCACTTTCTAACCTGACAAAAGTTACAACTTCATGCAAAATTTCAGAGTAATTCAATGGATGGTTGCAGAGAAAAATCCGGACGAATGGACGGACGAACGGAAATGCCTCAAAACATAGGTCTCCCGATTTTATAAATCGGGGGACCAATAAAGATTAAATTCTCTCAACTATAAAGATAATCCCCAATTTTTTAAACATATTTTTTTACTTCATCCAGTTTATTCTTAACATTTTCTATGCTAACGTTATTCTTAATCTGCTCAGGCAAAGAAACAAACTCCACAAAATGGTAAATAAAAACAAATGAAACAAGTCGCGCATGCGTGGTCTCCCTCTGTATGTGACTCGATGTGGGGAGTGTAAAATGCAATAAATTTGGGCAATTTTTGACCCCCATTGTACCCCCTGGGGACGCGAACCAGAATTTTTCTGAGGTCAACGATGCTCATTTTATATCCAGAATAATTGCCTCTACATTTTGGCCAAGTTTCAGAAAAATTGAATGGATAGATCAAACGTTATGGGAGAAAAGGGTCATTTTTTTGCCATTTTGGGGGCTTTTGACCCCCTGGGGTCGCGAACCAGATTTTTTCCAAGGTCAGCGATACTTATTTTCTATTAGGAACAATTGCCTCCATATTTTGGCCAAGTTTCAGAGAAATTGAATGGATGGATGAAAAGTTATGGGGCAAAAAATGTCATTTTTTGCCATTTTGGGGCCTTTTGACCCCCTGGGGGGCTAACCAGATTTTTTTTCAAAAATCGGAGAATGTCACTTTCTAACCTGACAAAAGTTACAACTTCATGCAAAATTTCAGAGAAATTCAAAGGATGGTTGTGGAGAAAAATCCGGACGGACGGACGGAAATGCCTCAAAACATAGGTCTCCCGATTTTATAAATCGGGGGACCAATAATTATTATTATTATTATTATTATTATTATTATTATTATTATTATTAATAGTAATAGTAGTAGTAGTAGTAATAATAATAATAATGATAATAATAATAATAATAAAAATGTTCAAACCAAAATGGTAATCAGTTTTATGACAATAAAGACCTACAAAATTATCCTGTCTTCATTTGCCACCAAAATTTACAGTATTATTTCAATATGTCTATTTATATATAGGTAGGTATGTATATATGTTTATATATTTGTTTGTACACGATACACTCCTAAACTAATTGACCCATCATTATTCTAGACATAAGGTTTAGTATCATAATATCTTGATACTAGTCTTTGTAAAAAGACATGAAAAAAACTATTCGTGGAATTAATTTTACCCATCTTGGGACGGGTATTCTTCAAGTTTTATATAAATATTTTAGGGTGTGTGAAATAATCATTTAATATAGTTGATTAAGGAGTTACATAATCCACATGCAATCAGACAAAGTGTATTCAACACTTCTTTTCTGAGCGCCAATACACTATTCTCTGATGTGATAGTTTCTATTTCCTTAGAAATGACATATTTTTCTTTTAACATACGAACCAAGAGTGTGAGACTTAAAGTCAATAGTTGGAAGTCAATAACCAGTGTTATGTAAACTACTTGTCAAAAACTTAGGAAATTTTCTTCATATCTAATTTAAATTCACAAGAGTGTTTTAGGAGGTTCATTTTTTTTTAAATGGTCCATATAATAGTGTTTATAGGTTTAAACATATAAAAGTGTTATAGGTTAAGTGTGAGGGAGGTCTAAATTTTTTCAGAAAAAGCATCATGGATCTCTGATCAGTATTTCAAGCATATCTGAGAACCAATCTCTTAAATATGTGTATATTGAAAAGACATTCCCTTTTTACTCTTAAAGACGGAAAAGCGAGACCGTTTCTTATTACATTTTAGTATGCCTGTTAGAATGGCTATTTTTTCGAGTGATTATTATTTCAGTGTTTTGTTTTTTCATATCTAAAGAATTTGATTCATTTTGTATACAATTTTGAGACTGAATGAAATCTTAAATATTTATTATTTAATACATCCAAACCATAATATTATGAATCACATAAATAATTAATCTTTTAATATATAAAATTAAGTCAGTCGGATTCCCTACTGAAGACTTAAATGACAATATAATATAAATGTTAATATAAAAATCGATATTTGATTCTGCCTATCTTTCTTCTTTCGTTGATCATTGGTGCATGCTATTAGGGAAAATAAATTTTAATTAAGGTTTCATTTCTTTGCAAACACAACTTATCTTGCTCGGATTATTTTCTGCAAGGAAATGAATCTTTCCTTTCAGCGGCAAATGTAAATTCAAGATGAACAGTAATTATGCTTTGTAAGGGCATGACATATTTCTCACAGACTATCTGTATATATCTGTCTTTATTTTACTCTAATCCCTCCACCGGCAATATGTACATTTATTACATACTATCTGTATTCTTTGAAAATTAATTTTTAATATATATTAATAACATTTCAGAGAATTATCATTACGACTAGCAATATGGCACCTGGGGTCATTTTCCTTGATTATGATGTTATAGTTACTTCCTTTTGATCTTAAATTTGTAAGAGCGTATTATATTTTTTTCAATATCAGCTGCATATACTCGTTTTTAGTTTTTTCTAAGTCATCCACTCTACAATATGTACATATATTTGTTAGGCGCTGCCCGGGTGGAAGGCTTAGATAAAAAAAATAATTATTCGAAATATAGTCATGTTTACAATCTCTTCTTAAATAGTATCTTTAGAAATTAATTTTAATTTTCACTTTTTTCTCCTCCCTCCTCATCCGGCAATATGTTTCACCTGTTATTTTCTAGTGCGAACGCCCATGGGGCTTTCTTTCTAATAATCTGTAAAGCGAAATAAAGGAGACATTGATATAATTTACTGTTTACCAGATCCTTGGTAAAGGCCTTAATCTGGTATTAGTCGTATCAAGAGATGTACAATGACAAGGAGACAAGATGCATGTCGATTGGCAGAACACGAGTATGTGTTTGCTGTATTTATTTATCTTTTGTTTCTTACGCACCCCTTAGCACCGGTTTTGAAGATACCCGGTGTAAGTCTGTCAATTCCTATATTAATATTATAGTATCCCCCTTATTATGAAAAAGAAAGATGGGAAGAAAGGGGATATGTGGGAAGAGTACTTATGAGTAAGGTTCGTATCGTGCAGGTGGAACAATTCGTCTACCTGAACAGGTAGTGTATGGTTGCTTGCAATTCAGGTCTGGAGGTAGACTTTCAACTTGATGGCTGGCTGGTGGTTTGTCTAGAGACAGGATGCTCTCATAATTATATTCTGGTTGGATGTGTATGTTTTCTTTTGTATTGAGCAGGTGGCGGCGATTATGTCTAACCTTTATCCCTTTCTCCATCCCTACTAGGTATGAATGGGATATATGAGTTTCTCAGGCACCCTTCCTTTCATTTTTCTATTTGTTGTCTGATAGGACATGTACTGAGTCTCCAGGATTGAGTTTGGGTAATTTGCGAGCTGAGCTGGTTAGTGGATCCTTTTGTTTGTTCTTATATTGGCAGTCTATATGAGGCAGTATGATGCGGAATCTACGACCCATCAATTGGGTGACTGGAGATGGTGCATCAGTAAATAGGGGTTGTTTGTAGAGCTACGTATGGGTCTTGGGAACTATTCATTGCCTTTTTCAATGTGTGCTTGACTGTTTGTATAGTACACTCGATGAGACCATTAGATTGGGGGTATAAGGCACTTAACTGGTCATGTTGGAAGTCACAGTTTGGGGCGAATCTTTTGAAAGCATCAGATTTGAATTCGGGACCACCGTCACTCATTACTATCTGCGGAATCCCAAATTTTGCAAAAATACTTTTTAAATGATTGATAACGGTGGTCGATTGTTTATCCAGAAGGGGGTGTATGTCAAAGAACGTGGTGGTGTAGTCGACGACAATTACGTGAGACTTACAATGCAAGTAAAAGATGTCTGCCCCGATTTTTGTCCATGGAGTTTCAGGATGTCATGTGGTATGATGGGTTCTGAGGATTGCTTGTTGCGTTCATCTAGGCATGTGATGGTGATCATATCTTTGATTTCTGCTGTGACACCAGGCCAGTAAATGTGTTCTTTGGCTTGGGCTAGACATTTGTCTATCTCCTGATGTCCAGAGTGGATGAGATTCCTGACCTCTCTGCGTAGTTCATTAAGGACAATAATGCGTTTTCCTTTTAATAGCAATCCTTTTAACAATGTTATGTCTTCTCTGGCATTATAGTATGGTGTTAGAGAAAGTTCAACTTTGTTCTTTTCAGGCCAGCCATTTAGGGTATATTTTTTTTAGAAGTTGCAGTTTTTGTCAGTAGATGTGGCTTGGCAGTATCGGGCGAGCTTCTTATCATTCATGGACATTTCTGCTTTGATTAAGTGTACATGAGCTTCCATGTCTTTGGTGGAGATCTCAGGCTCACATTTATTGAAGAAGGCTTTTGACAGTGTATCAGGAACCACCGCTTCTTTACCAGGGATGTATTGAAGATCAAAGTCGTAGTGCTGCAGTGCTAGCATGAAACGTTGTACCTGCGGTGGTGCCTTTACAATTTGTCTCTGGAGGATCAATGGTAGAGGTTTGTGGTCATTTTCAACCACAAAATGACGCCCATAAACAAATTTGTGAAATCGTTTGCAGCCAAAAAGCATGCTGAGGGCTTCTTGTTCTAGAGAACAGTAGTTTTGTTCGGCTGGAGTAGTGGCACGTGATGCATATACTACCGGTTGCCAACCAATATCTCCCTTTTGCTGAAGGGTGGCCCCTAAACCGAGTTTGCTGGAATCCGTTGAAATCTTGGTTGAGAGTAAGGAGTTGAAAAATTATAGAATGGATTGCTTAACTATGAGGTTCTTTAGGTTGTCAATAGACGTCTGTTGAGGCTAATCGAAAGACCATTCCACATCGTTTTGAAGCAATACTCACAGTGGAGCTGTGACTTCTGAGTATTTGGGTAGGAACTTGCAGAGGTAGTTGGTCATGCCAAGGAAATACTGCAAGTCCTCCTTATTTTTGGGATGAGGCATGTTTGCGATAGCTTTCACCTTGGAGTGATTTTGTGCCCTAGGTAGATGAGCTTTTTGTCAAGGAAAACATTTGCTTTTATTAAGTTTTAGACCATACTGTTGTATGTGATCAAGAACAAAACTGAGTCGCTTATGGTGCTCTTCCAGTGTCGGTACCCAAACTATTATATCATCCTGCATGTTTCTGGCTCCTTTAATGCCTTCTATGATGCGGGAAACTTCTATTTGGAATATTTCACTGGCACTGTGTATGCCATATGGGAGGCAAGTAAATTTGTAGTGTCAGAAGGGAGTGCTGAATGTCAGGAATTTTGAGCTCTCCTCATCGATGGGAATCTGCCAGAATCGATTGCTGGCATCAATTTTAGAGAAAAACTTTGCACCGTGCATATCTGCAAACATCTCCTCTGCAGTGGGGATTTGGAAATGCTCTTTCTGTATAGCCTTGTTGAGATTGCGTGGATCAAGTGAGATGCACAATGATTCGTTGGGTTTTTCCATGATCACAAGTGAGTTTACCCATTCTGTAGGTTCGCTGACCGACTTAATGATTACCATTTTTGTCATTCTGTCGAGTTCTACTTTTAGTTTGTCTCACAGTGCAAAGGGAATTTTCCTTGGAGGGTTGATCACAGGAGGGACAGAAGGGTCAATTGTTATGCGGTGAGTGTTTTTGAGGGTCCCGAGTGCATCAAAGCAGTCTTGATATTTTTTTAGAAGAGCTGGAAGATTTATATCAATCTGAAAAATATGCTTGATCAAATTGAGTTTCTCGCAGGTGGTGGCACCTAGAACTGGTTGTGAAATGATATCAGCAACGATGAACTTGATTAAGGTAGTGACTTTTTTGTACTTTATGGAGGCTGTGCATTTACCCAGAACAGAAATGTTTATGCCATTGTAGGCAGTGAGGCTAATAGAGGTTGGACTGAGCTTTGGTCGCTGACAGAGCCTGTTGTATATTGCTTTGGGCAATACATCAATTTCGGCTACAGTATCAAGTTTGAAATTAACGCTGTTGTCGTTGATGTCCAGGTTCACAGATTGGCTTGTCCGTCATGGTTGAGAGTGTTGATGGAGAGTGCAGTTGCTGCCTGGTTGTAGAATCGTTGTACCTCACGCTCAGGGTCCTTAGGCAACGTTGGGTATGTACAGTTAGTTGCTGTTGGCATCCGTCTATCTCAGAAGATAATGAAGTTCTGCGCCTCAGATTAGTCCGTTGACAAAATGCAGCATCTGCTGTGACTGTGCAAGCCTATCCTGGATCGACAGGCTCTGTTGCAGTTACCACAGATGTAGGTGATGTCTGGTTCTGAGAGCTCTGTTGCAGCCCTCTGCCGTCTGTGCTCTCTCCTCTACCTTCACTGATCGTCTCTCCTCTCCTCGCTCCTGTTGGAGCATGCCATCACAGAACTTCTCCAGCGGCTGTGGCCTTCAGCCACCGACTTCCAGCCTGTTGGGTCGAAATTACTTGCCCTCATGTGATGCTTGCAGACATTCTTGTAGCGTAGCACAGGCCTTCCTGCTGGTCTGGAGCCGGTTGCGAGCTCGTTGTATAGAATATCCTTTGGAATCATCCCATCGTTCACTCGTCTGTGAGCACAGCAAACATGCTTGGGATGTGTGCCTGAACAAGGACGCTCTTGTTTGAGATGTGGTATTGCAAGATGATTGCAAGGATTCTCCTGAGTTTGCGCAGGTGGAAGGTGTTGAATCTGTTCTCTTGGCAGGACAAGAAGGCCCATTATTCACTGCTGTAAAGTAGCATGCTGAGCACAGTACAATTTCATCTTGGTATTGTTGGTCAGTCTCTTGTTGTTCCGGATTATCTTCTTAAAGTGAGCCATGGCTGTTGCCACCTTACAGATACGTTTGTGGAGTTCAGCATCCATGGATCAATTGGCACTGTGCCAATAACTACTGACTAAACCTTTGTGAGAGTATCTAGCTCTCTGCTGACTGCGGCAACATTCATGGCATGTACGATGCCTTGTACAGTTCGTAAACTATAAAATACAATATTTTATATGAGGTAATTAATGGAAAAGTGAATTCGTTGATTTCCTTTTTACTAATGAGTAGCTACTTATCAAGGCTATAAAAACATGGGATGATTAATGTTAATGAGGCGGATAGATTGACAGTGGAATGATGATCAATATTATAAAAGGATTGAAAATCTTCACATATCATCAACTTAAAACAGCCAACCCAGAAAACAGTAATTCTCTCCCCATTGCCAGAGACATCTCTCAAGGAATGTGAGGACTAAAGGACAAAATATGGAGGAAGCAAGAGTTACGAGTTCCAAAACTAAACACAAGGACCACTTTCTACTCTCCATCATCAGTGTAACCATTTCATTTTTTTATAATCCTAAATAGAATAAAACTTGAATCATTTGTTCAAATGGACAGAATAACAAACCTTGTGGCATACAATCAAGTAATCTATCACATGTTTGCTATTTGTTTTGCTTTTTTTTGTATGGCTGCTTACATTTAAGTTTTACTCTTGGCTTTTGTAAAACAGGATCTGGAAGTTCAATTTTGGGAGACTAAAAAAATATTTTAGTGCAAAAACAAAAGTTAATGCCATTTCATAAAAGAAACTCAACAAACAAACAGTAAAGAAGAAAAATGGCTAGAAATTGTAGATTAATTTTCTGCCGGTAATGCGGGCGGGCTGTGGGGGAGTTGTTTTTGTTTTTTATTTCCGTCTGGTCGCTGCTAACAATAATAACAGAAGTGAAAAAGAGTGGGTAGGTGTATGCATGTGTGTGTAGTTACATACATGCACACATAAGTATGTGCATATATACTTCTATATAAAATTATGTCAGTGCACAGTCTGATGTAAATTATAAAGACAGTGCTAAATATTTATATATAATCATTTAGTCAAAAATAAAAAATAAAAATAAAAAAAACAAGTTTTTTTTACCAGTAGGATCCATATTCATTATAAGTAGAGAAATTACTGAACGGAGGAATTACTTCAAATTTGACTAATTTATTTATTTATGTTTGTTGAAACATTTTGCAGATATTCCTGATGGAAGTTTCAATTCATTTATTATAAAGAAAAAATAAAAGAAATGATGAAATTTGAATTTATTTGCAAAAATATAAATTTTAAAAGTAAATTAATTTTGAAACAATTATAAAATCTTCTTGGTATGATATTTTATTTTGAATATCTAAAAAGCTATTTTCTCTCTCTCTCATATATATATATATATATATATATATATATATATATATATATATATGGCGGCTGTCTATTCGATTTTGAATATGACCACTTTTGGCGTATTGATGTGATATTAGTTTAAAAGTGCCTAGTAAGAGGCGTGGATATGGTTCTTCAGGCCTGCTAGACTTTTAAAGACCATACCACAGAAGTGGGAAGTGGCAGGTATTATGATGATCTGAGGGGATGCCATAAATGAAGCCACCTCTTGTCTGTGCTTGATTTTGTAAAACATGCACTCGTTGGTGATTCAACAAACCTGCACGTGACATAGTTACCAAATTGCAAGCTTGGCATCTTAGGTGTTCCATATTTCCTCCATGTGTTGGAGGTGTCATGTCCCATCTCTTCCTCACTGCTCTCTTCTGCTGCTTGTGTTTTATCCTATTCTGTTCAAAAAGCTTGATGCCTTCAAAAATTGCTTTCCTCCACCATGAGCTATCTACAGCCCCCCCCCCCCATCCTCCACCATCAATTCCAAAGCATTTCAAATCGTCTTTGAGACAATCTTTGAATCGCTTCCTGATTTGTGCTGTGGGCAAGTATTCCCAGTTAGTTCTCCATAAATCACCTGCTTGGCCAGTCTGTCATTAGTAAGACAAATAAGATGACTAGCCCAATGAAGTCTGCATTTACTTATACGAGACTTGATACTTGGAACAGCAGCTCATTCCAACACTTTGGTGTCAGAGGTAAAGCTATCCCAACGGATGTTAAGCAAGTGCCTAAGGCAATTCTGCTGGAAACGCTCTAGCAGGCGAATATAAGCTGTATAAGTGGTCAATGTCTAACAATAAAGTTGATACCACACGGGCCTCATACACATATATCTTAGTTTCCAGCCTAATATCATGTGGTGCCCACATTCGCTTTTCCAAATGACGAAAAGACACACCAGCCTTTTAAATATGTATAATCTCAGCATCCAGTGACCCATTCCTCGAAATAACACTACCCAGATACATAAAACAATCCACTACAGACAGTTTATGACCTTCAACAAATATATCCGGTTCCTGATATGGGTTGACAGGGGCTGGGGCAAACAAAGCCTTTGTCTTGCCCAGGCTTATTGTGAGACCCATGCTTCTACACACCCATGCAAAGCGATCCATGATATCCTGCATATCATTCTGAGAGTAAGCCATGAGATCCACATCATTTACAAAGATCAAATCTCGAACAAAAGTGGAGAATGTCTTTTACAAAGTCTTAAAATGCTATAAGTTATACAGCCAACCTGATGTGTGAAATAGAAGATACACATCTTTGTCACAATTAGTGAAAGCCAAAGACAGAGTTACAGCAAAATAGATGGAAAACAAGGTAAGTGCTGGTGTATCATCCTGTTCAACACCATTGTCAACTGCAACCGATTTTGAGAGACAACTGTTGCAGTTGACACATGCTTTCATGTTGTCGTGTAGCTCACGAAGGAGTCTAACAAAGTTAGGAGGACATCCCAACTTACCGAATACCTTTCCACAGCGCATCCCGGTTAACTGCATTGAACACTTTCGTCAGAGCAACAAAAACATGACATAGGTCTAAGCAATGATTAATACACTTTTCCTGCATTTGACATGCCGTAAAAATCATATCAGTGGTACACCTATTTCTTCTAAAGCTACACTGACTCTTAGGAAGCATAAAAGGATAGATGTAGCCATTCAGGCTATTCAACAGGATTCTGGTAAATACCTTTCCTGCCCCATTCAAAAGAGAGATCCCTCGATAATTGCCGCACTCATCTTTCGTCTCTTTGCTCTTGCATAAAGAGACCATAATGGAGTCACACCAATCTTGGTAAACATGCCCGTCAGACCAGATGTTGTCAATCAACCCTTTAATTTGCACTGCCAATGGTCTTCCACCACAGTGAAGGACTAATACATATATATCATCTCTACCAGGTGCTTCGCATCTCAACTGCCACTTCCTTGAAGGAAGGAACAAAATCCATTTCAGCAATAATAGCCCTCTGAGGCAAGCTATCTATCACATCAGTACTGACTATCGACGGATTAGTGAACAGATCAGTATAATGCTCTGTCCATATATCAAGTAGCTTGCTTGGATCCCTAATCCACTCTGTGCCATCCTTGGATTTTAATGGGGTTACACTAGAATGGCTAGGACAATAGACTGTCTTCATCAAGTCATACATTGTTTTATTGTCCCTAACATCAGTGGCATGCTGAATATCACAAGCTTTCTATCGCCACCATTCATCCTTCATCCGCCTAAGTTTTTTCTGCAACTCTGACTTAATAACTAAGTATGACTGTTCCATAGACTTCAGATCCTGAGGTGAATAAGCCGCTATCAATCCGCTTTGATAAAGTTTATGCTTTTTCTGTAGCAGTTGAACGATGTGAGCTTTATTGTCAGTTTTGATGCTTTCTCTTCGTTAGCCGAAGAACATCTACTACTTATTCATAAACACACTTCTTAAAACACTCCAACATACCATCAAACGATATCTGCTCAAGCCTATTCTGTAGGTCTAGAGCAGTTTTCTCATCCTTCAGTCTTGTAACATTCTACGAGGACACTTGACGTTGCCGAATCGCATATGATGATCTGTCCAGCACTCGGCATTCCTTTTGATTCGAACCTAGCAGACGTCTTGTAGATTGCGTCTACAGGTGATAACGTAATCGATCAAATGCCATTGCTTGGATCGTGGATGCACCCATGTGTTCTTATACTTTGGTTTCAGGTGGAAACACGTGTTAGTTATCACTAAATCCAGCCCCGAAAACATTTTCAGTAAATGCAACCCACTCTTATTCATACTTCCAACTTCATAATGTCCGAGTGGACGGCATGTTTGATATTCCCTACCCACCCACACATTGAAATTCTTCAGCAAGACAATTTTATCATCCTGCGGAGCAGTCAGGATAACTCTTTTAAGATCTTAATAAAAAGATCCTACTAGCTCAGGTGGGCTGTCCAATGTAGGAGCATAAACAGAAATAAGAGTTGCATATCGCTGACCAGATAGAAGCAAACATATGGTCATAATTTAGGCCACAAAGAAGATTCTTGAGTTTAAGAGCAAATCCTATGCCATGGTCGTGTCATTTGCCTTCCGGTTTCCCGATCCAGTAAAATACATATTCAGAGCCTCCTCTACACGACTACCCTTCTCCAACAATCTTGTCTCTGACAAAGCTGCTATATTAATGTTGAAACGTAACAGTTCCTGTCTCACAAGTGCTGTTCGTCTCTCCGATCAAGTAAGGTTCTGACGTTCCAACAAGCCATTTTCAAATTAAATTTCGTATTACTCATTACATTCATCCCACCAAGTTAGACATTTAGTTGGTATCTACATATGAATCACATATCTCGCTCTCTCTCTCTCTCTCTCTCATATATATATATTGAGTCTTCTATCTGTGCCCGCTTCCAGGTACATATAGATCTTAATTTCCCTTAATTACGTGATAGTTTCCGTTGTCTGAGTGGACATGGCGACTGTTTGCAGATTCTAGGCTGACTCTGTGAACCGGGTTCGCACCTCCCGACTGTCTGAAATTGTTACTTTTCTGCACTTATGAGAGCAATAAGCTTGAAACGTTAGCGTCTGTAGGTATTAATAATTTCATATTTATTTATAAACGGAAAACAGGTTAGAATGCAGGAGAAAAACAAAAAACAAGAGATTTGACCGGTTCCGTTCGTATTATCGAACGTCTTATATAATGTTCTCAGTGTAGTTTTTATTTAAAAACTCAAATTTAAAAAAAGAGCAGAGTTAGCATTAACTACCTCTGAACCACCCAACCAGTGGCATGTGGGGAATGATAAGAAGGGGAGCCTTAAAAGAAAACAAATGGTTTTAGGAGGGCTCGGAGGAGGCGGGGGGGGGGGACTTCTTAGTTTTAGTTTTTGTTTTCTTACTTAAAATGTTGTCAGAAAAAAATATGTAGAATCGCTTTCAACAGTAACAACAGACAAAAAACGTTACTGCATATATATTGGCATAAATATAATATAATTTATGAAAATATGGCTAAAACTTAAATTCCATCAAACTTCCACTTTTCTGAAAATCGCTCTGATGTTAAATATGAAAACTTGTATTGTTCATAAAATATATAATTTACTAGACCACCCGTGACCCGTTGGGTCAGTTTGTTATATTAGCTATGGAATTCATGTATGAGCGTAACACTTGTGGCATAAAGAAAATAGGTTTTTTTTACATAACAGAAGCATTTCTATGAAAGTATATTAAAATGAAAAAAGAATATAGATAGATTTCTATGAGTCGTTCTGTTTATTATAATTGTTTTTTTTTTAAATTACAGTTACTGAATTATAAGTGGTTGGTTAGGGCGATTTGAGAAAGGAAGGGGGAACAGCAGGCTTTCTCGCGTACGTAACGAAAACAGAGGGAGTAGGAGTGGTGAAATCTATGAGAGGGAAAGTGGGAGGTGGTTTCGTTCACCGACCGCTAGTATGGCTGATATTAATAATGAGTGTTGTTTTTTTGTTTGTTTGTTTTTGTTTTTTAAAAGGGAGGAGTTTTTTTGAAACTGCGACAGACTTTACGAAGTCCTCCCGTTGAATGTTTTTAGCCGTGAAGAAAAAAACAAACTATTTGATGAAATTAAATGAAATTGTTTATATTAAAAGCGATATAAAAATTTCCAGAATTAAAAATTTCATGCGTTCGTTAATCATAATAGAGAATAACGGAATTGGAATAACAGATTGAAGACGATGCTATTTACGCATGCGCAACCGGATGTTGAAAACCGGAAAGCTGAAAGCTGATTGCAAACATACAAGATCAATAGACTTTTAGTATTATATAGATTGAATACATGTTGAACATTAAATTAAAATTGAGTAATTCTCTGATTTTTGGTGATTAAAAAAATAACACACCAGCTTCTTAAGATAGAGTAGTCTCCTCGTGGGGGCTACCCCCTCCCCTGTATTATAGGTTTGGGGGAAGGGATTAGCTTCAGAGGAGAGGATGTACAACTGAGAACACATATAGATATGAGTTTTCTTTTCTTTTCTTTCTTGCTGATAACCTTGCTTGGCTTCATCTTTTAGTGAAACCAATCAGCAAAGAGTAACCGGTGCTTCTGCTGTTTCGCCCCGACATGTTAGGCCTTTCTTAAAAAAAAAAATAGTCAAAGAAATGTATAAACTTTATGTACTTACGTGGTAGCTTAAAGGAAGACTGTACACCAAAAATTACACAAATTCATCCACTATTTATTAAATTAAAAAATAAAAACGATTTTATCTTTCAGTAGCCATTTTTGTTAAACCAGTAAACAAAATTTGATTTATCTTCCTTACCTATTTCATAAGTGAAAATGTCTAACGAAACTTAAGATATTTTTTTTTCTTTTTCTTATAATTTAATAAATACTGCATGAATTTTCGTAATTGTTTCTGTGCAATCTTATTTTCAGCTAACACGTAAGTATGTAACACAGTTTATACATTTCTTTTAATATTTTAATGTCGGGTGAAACAGCAGAAGCACCGAGCAACCCAGCATAGAAAAAAACGATGAATGAGTGGGTGTTCTCACTGGGCCACTGAGGTTTGATCACACCCACTCTTTTTCCTCATCTTTCTTTCACTACTAATGAGAGCATTAACAGATTTGTGGGTCAGACTCTTGTCTGAAGCTGGTGGTTCTTCCTTGCAGTGCTCAGCAAGGCATAAATGACAATAGTAGGTATGAGGGCAGGGACATGTGTAGACATCCGATACCAACTTAAATGTTGAATGGGGGTGGAAGGGAGAGTTTTAGGCTGAGACTTCAAAGAATCAAGGAAAGAAACTGTGCAAAAAGTTGGTTTGGGTGTGGACAGGAAATAAAGGAGATCAAGCGGAAAGAAAAAAAAATGACAATTATACATCTATATGTTTATATTATTGTTACTACCTTTGTACCTACCTACATCACGCTATAAATTGGCACAAGCTAATAACAAGAACGGATATTCTTATGATGTATCTATTCAAGTTGCACGTTTTCCGTTGAAAATGCTATTGCAAGCTTAAATAAGACTGACAGAACCTTTTTACAGACACTAGAAGAATACCCGTCCCAGGGAGCGTAAAATGAATTCCTTAAATAGAACATCTTTGTACCACTTTTATTTCCCTTACAACAATTAAAATCAAGATATAATGATAATTAACATTATTTCTAGAATCCTTATTCCAATTTTGATCAAAATCCATTACACCATTTTGATTCTAAAAAATGTACAATTTAAGGCATGGGCGGGCAACCTCCGACCCGTGGGCCGGATGTGGCCCGCGAAGGCTTAGCGTCCGGCCCGCCACCCTGCTATGCTTTATTATAGTAAAACTCATATCATTTTGTGACATAGACATAAAAGTAGGTTTCAATTAAGATTTACAGTGGGATAAAAATGTATGAATATCAGCGAGCGATGATGCATGTATATTTCATTTTTCTTTAACTATTAAGAGATAAAAAGAGAAAAAGAGAAAGAGAGAGGCAAAGAGGAAACGTGAGACGAGGAAAGGGCATGAAACATAGAACCTATGTGAGGTGTGTCAAAACGAATGCTGGATCAAAATAAACCCCTTATTCGTCACTTGGACATTGTTTAGTTCAGTAGCAAGAAATCCCGATTCCTTATATATAATCGTATCACAGTCAATAGTTTTCTTCGAATGTCCAGCTGGCTTAACAGGCCGAGAGCAAACTCAAGGCGTTTCCACGAATAATGGCGATAGAGAGGCGCTCGTTAAGCCAAGACAATTCGCGATTGTCTCTGGTGTTACGCATCATTAATAGATCAAGGCTGCTGAGAAACTTCCGCGTGGCAAGGCCTATCATTCCACTCGTCTCCACAGTAATCGGTTGAAATACAAATCTGTTAAGAAGATCGGCATATTTTGACTGTTTGCTATAAATTGGTACTAATAAAAAGTCTATTTAATAAACGCTGTAATTGTTTGCTAATTTCAAAATTAAAATACACAACTAAGGCATTAAGGAGCTTATGGGCCGAAGCAACAGCAGCAACGAATGTTGTTATTTAGTATCGACTATCGATTGGACTAAAATCTCCAATCAGCAGTTTCTTTCAGTCAATCACATGCGCAAGAATATTTACCTCCTAATTTTACACGTAATATAAAAGCCCAAACGCACAGATTTCTTTCTCTCTTTGTGGATTTTCCTTTCAGACTCGACACACGTATGTCACAAATCCAGCCAAGGCCTCTGAAGCCGAAGGATCTCAGCAAATGCAACAAGAAACATTCACAAACTACTGTATACACAGCGACAGCATACACACACTCTTACTGACAAAACAGAGGCAAGCTAATATAAACACACATCTATAATGTCTACCCAATTTACACACAATGTCACATTCAAACTCACATGACGCCAGCCAAAAAAAACATGTCTACTTAACTTCTTCTTACTCACTAAACAACTCTTTCTTCACTTGGAACGTTCCTGGACACTCTGAACAAGTTGTCAATAAAATTAATATATTTTGGTGTGGATACACTTTATAATTCTTGTGATATTGCCTTATCCTCAACAGTCCTGCTACAAAGCTATGATACAGGGTCCATGCTAGGAGACCAGTTTTTGCAAAAAAAAAAAATTAAAAAAAAAAAAATGCGCATATTATCTTGTTGTGCCATGAATACACCTGTTGCATTAAAAAAACAAAAAAACATTGCCTCGTTGTGCCATGAATATACCTGTTGTATTTAAAAAATGAAAAGAATGCACATATTGTCTCGCTGTTCATTAATATACCTGTTGTATTAAAAAAAAAATGCACATATTGTATCGTTGTGTTATGAATACACCTGTTGTGTTAAAAAAAATTTTAATTAAAAAAAAATTAAAAATTCTCATTTTTAATTTAATTAGCAAAAATAAGTATGGAATTTTAATGCAATCTTCAGCATTTATTCTCTGAATTATTTATTTCATACGAAATAGAAGTTTTAAAATTTGACATCGTAGCGATTTTCAAAAGAATGGAAGTTGGACTGTGTTTGGGCCAGATTAATGCTCATGTGTAGTAACGTTTTATGTTTTGTTACTGCTAAAAATGACTATATTTTTAACGAGAAAACTTTTAATAAGAGAACAAAAAATTAAGGTAAGCTCCATAGCAGGCTTGAGCCCATCTCAGTTGGGAGTTTTTTTTTTAAGTAGGTAGTACTGCTTCTCCAATAGCTAATCAATGTCAATCAAAGATCGCAAGCACCTGTAGCCAGTGGCGTAGCTAGACCTTTTGCCGCCCGGGGCGGTAGTAAAATTTGCCGCCCCCCCCCCCCGGCATTTGGGTGCCCGGAAAATTCGTCCATGGATAATTCGCCCATGGATAATTCGTCCATGGAAAATTTTTTGCTAGGTAGGAAAACTGGTCCATTATTATTAAGTTAACATTATTCTTAATTTTCATACCTTGCGAAAATTAGTTCTACGGTATCTAATTTTCCTAAATTCAATTAAATTAAAATTAAAATATGAAAACTGATTTTTAATATTTTTTATTCATTTGAGATTTTATCTGTTTTCCTTTTGTTTTAAGTAGATGGTGGGGGTTGCCCGGGGTGATTTTGTCCGATCCCCCAGCTAGCAATTGTAAAGTTTACAAGGAGTTATAAAAAGTATGCTACAAAAACAAACGTTTGGACAGTAATAAAATTAATGAATTCAAACTTTCGCATCTAATGTTATTTCCTCTTTGATGTCGGTGTATATACACCCAAATATCCAACTTTCTTTTCGCACCTATTCGATAAAAATTTATATGAAAGTTCCCCTTTAAGTATGAAATCTTTCTGAGGTCATTTTGTTTTTTTGGTGCTTGGCCGAAGCCTAGGCTTGGCCCTATCCTGTTAGGTCAGCCGGTCACTGAGTATATCTCCAGAAATAATTAATGCTTGCATTTTTTAAACTTAGTGATTGAAATGAATTAAAGCAATTTATTCTCAATTAATGGAAATTTTGTTCAAGAATTAAAACCAGCCATATATATATATATATATATATATATATATATATATATATATATATATATATATATATATATATATATATATACATATATATGTATGTATATAAGCGTATTTATATATGTGTATGTGTGTGTATATATGTATATATGCACGTATGTATGTATATATGTATATGTATGTATAAATATATGTATATATGCACATATATATGTATATATGCACATATATAGTTATAAAATAAATACGTATTTATTATAATGCTCCCATAATGTTGAGCATAATGAGAGCCGAAAATGGCAAACGGCCGTAAGCGAATATAGCAATGGTCTTGTTTAAAATTAGATCTTGTGTACAATTAGAGCTGAGGTCGGTTTGGCAACGACTGCCGATTGTTCCCATTTACTTGCCTCTCCACGAGGGCAGAGTTAGACACAAGGCCGGTTTTTAATGTGGGGAAAATCCAGCTCCACAAAAAGGGGCACTCTGGATAGGAACAAAAATAAAAATTCTCAGTCATGAACGATTTCCCCATACTGACCGACGACAGAAAAGGAGAAGTGTATCATTAGAACAGATACTACACTGTGATATCAGCCCAAAGGCTGCTAATTGTTGTTAAAATATTTCTCCCTCGCTCTCTCAGATGATCGGATTTCGTTCCTAGCTGGAAGTAGTTGCTAAAGCTTGGTGGATTTGACGAAGATATAGAAAAAGAGAAATTCTTTGCTGAAAAGAAGAGGTTACAGTATGTTGTAAAAGCTTCAGAAAAAGACAAAATCGATGGACCTCTTGAACTTTTAAACTTTATACAAAGATACCAACTTGGAGATTCCGTCCCTAATATTGTAATTTTGCTGAGAATTTTCCTCACCAGAGCTATTAGCGTTGCTAGCTGTGAGCGCTCTTTCTCAAAACTGAAGCTCATAAAAAACTACCTTAGATCAGCAATGAGCCAGACAAGACTTACAGACTTGGCAATCCTCTCAATAGAGAGGGAACTTGTCGAGGAAGTGAATTTTGATAGAGTCATTGATAACTTTGCCGAAAAAAAGGCGCGAAAAATCTGTTTGTAAATTTTCAACCGACTTGATGCCTTGCGACAGTTCTCTCACAAAAAATAAATTTATAGCCTTATTTGCCATTCATAAATACATTTGTTTAAAATATATTAAAACTATTTTTAAAAGAGTTGAAACGTTATTAACAACAACAAATTTCTGAAAACCGAGCGATTACACACACGGATTTAAAAAAGCACCGATACAAGACGTTTTTTCTCTTCGGAGGGCTCGCCCTCTTAATAATAACATTATGAAGACAAAGAAAAGAAAACTACATCGGACTATTCTCTCCTTGATACATCCATGTTATTTGGCGAAAATTCGGACTTTAACAACAACGACAAAAAAGTAAATAAAAATGATTTTATCATTTCATAACATTTTCAGGTTTTCAAATGTTCTCATTTAAATTTATTATTATATAAAATTATAGTATAAAATTTCATATTTTTTGTTAACTTTTGTTTTTTTAAATTTTTTTCTCTACTTTCTATTTTTACCCTCTCAAAATGCCGCCCCCTCAGGTGTGCCGCCCGGGGCGGCCCGCCCCCCTCGCCCCCCCTAGCTACGCCAGTGCCTGTAGCATAACGAATAAAGTGCTAAGTAATAATCAATTCTAAGTGACAGTCTTCTGGAGGTTAAAGGTTCAATCCTCAGTGCGGGCGATACTAAGAATACAATTACAAATTACTAAAGACTTAAAGAATAAGAGCAAGCTACTCCCGTGAATTAAATAAAACGTTCCGTTTGATATTCCGTACAGATTTCCGAGTTCTACAGAAAGATTCCTGAGTTCGACAAGATATACCTGATCATGATCAAGGTCAGAGGTTACATCAGCCGAAACGTTGTAAGAATGACATCCAAGATGAGAACAGTAGTTTGAAAATCAAAATAATACAATATCAACCAAAGTTTGAAAAGTAAAACTATATGAATAACAAAATCTAAATTGAGACGGAGGAATTATATGTGAAAATGGATTATATTAAGAAGCTTCATCTATGTACTAAACGGTTATCACTCCCTTTGTACCTACCTACTCACATTACCTCGATATACCTTGATATCTTTATTATATGGGGATGATACAAGTGGTGTAATAGATAAAAATTCACATAATGGAATCAGTTAATGTAACAAGATTACCCCGGACTGATTGGAAAGAGGCAGGATAGTAAATAAGTATTATAACCTAGGTAGTAACATGATGTAGGTCAGGGGTGGGTGGGTAGGCGTCGCGTTTGGAATGTAAGTGTGATTGTTTTGATTATTTCAAGTTGGAGACTAAAATTGAAAAGGTAAACATTTGATTGTGTTTATTTTGAAGTATAAAGATTTGAGAAATGTATTAAAAACAATTGCAGAATTACGTTACTGATTGAGAGAGGATTGAGAAAAGCATGAGAACAGACTTGACAATTGAAGTGAGCAGACGTTCCGCCTTTTGCCCCCCCCCCCCCCACAGCTGGAGGTTGGGGAGTTGAATGCATCTGTAAGGTGTAACCAGAGAATGTCGACATTCTACTTGCAAAAAATTGTAAGCTATAAAAAAATCCTTTCTTGTTTTCGATTTCTTCATCTCTGCTGCAACATCTTTTCAATTAAAGGGCCAGTAAAGAGCAAGGGGACAATGTTACACTAAGCCAAGTTCAAATCCAGTTGGATTTATCGCATTCATTTACATTGTAATACCATTGGTAAAGGTATGAACCCCCTTTTTAACTATAGGTAAAGTAGCAATTTGCATTCAAAAAATTATTTCCTATTTCTTTCTTTTTTACTATTGGGTCACCACTTATCAAGGCCAAGAACAACTCGAGGATTAGTGTTAATGAGATGGAATGATTGTCAACCGAAAGATGAGGAACACTATAGGAGTACTAACATTGATCAATAGAATGGACTGCGTTTGATTACTTATGGGGCGGCTGTGACAATAATTTGTTGAAGACGATTAAGATATAATCAGCATGGAAGCAGTCCCGCGGTAATGTGTTCCACAGGTGGGAAGCCTTTACAAAGAGGCAGAATCATTATCAACCGAAAGATGAGGAACACTATGAGAGTACTAACATCGATCAATAGTATGAACTGCGTTTAATTACTTATGGGGTGGTTTAGGACAAGAATTGGTTGACATTGGATTTGATGATGATTAAGTCGTAATCAGCAGGGAAGCAGTCCCGCAGTAATGTGTTCCACAGACAGGAAGTCCTTACAAAGAAGCTCTGGCCATGAAAATTCCGCCTGATGCTAGGCACATGTAGAGAGAAAGAAAAGTCTTCTTCCATTGCGGTAGGAAGACGAGTCCTTCCTGTGAATGTCTTACAAGGGGGAACCAAAGATCACCATTATTATGTTAAATTTTTGCATGTAAAATTTAAAGAAAAAACAAAAATTTTTTTGTTACACTTTAAAAAGGAAGGACAAACATGGAAATTAAATTTATTGGTGAAAATTAAAGCCTATTCAAACAATGATCCCATTTACAAAGAGTAAAAGACTCGTTCTTTTCTGTTTCATTTCGTAAATGATGTGCTAAATCCGGTGTGGATACAAGTGAAGCAAATAACGACCAACATTGAGTAATTTGTTCAACACGTGTTTTACATTCAGTCTTTCCGTATAATTGTTTTGTTTTTTTAAGATTTCTTTTATTTCTTTTCTATTTTCATTCTCCCATTAAATTTTTTTTTTCTTCTTTCAGTTACTACAATCTTCATTCACTTCTGTCTGCCTTCTTTCAAACTTCGTTTTTTTGCTTCCTTTCTGACTTATTATTCAGTTATTTCTCAAAAGCAGATCTTCACCTTAAGAAAGTTTTGCTTTGTGTCCGGTGGGATTGGAAAAGAATTCTGTACTATGAGCTTCTGCCAAGTAACCAGACAATTAATTCTGAAAAACACTGCTTACAACTGGATGAATTAAAGGCAGCAATTACAAAAAAAAACGCTCACCAACAGGAATGGTGTTGTACTTTATTACAATAATGCCAGACCACACGTTTCTTTCACAACCATACAAAAATTGTTGAAACTTGGCTGAGATGTGCTACCCCATCCTCCTTATTCACCAGACATTGTTCCTTCAGATTACCATTTATTCAGATCTTTGCAAAATAATCTCAATGGTAAAAACTTCAATTCATTGGATGACATAAAAAAACATCTTAATGAGTTATTTGCCATATGAAAAGGGACATTTTAAGTTGAAAGATAGATTGGGAATGGTTGAGCAACTAAATGGTTCATATTTGATTTGATGGCATATATTCTTTTGACTTTTCATTTCCTTTAAAATTCGGCACAGACTTTTCAGACAACCTGATATATATATATATATATATATATATATATATATATATGTGTGTGTGTGTGTGTGTAATTACAGAAGATTAAGACAACATCGGTACCGTCGGTTTAAAATCCAAACCAAGGGAACCAATAGTTGGCCTTCTATGCTGGACTCTCTTCAGCCTCTGTTTGTCTATATATATATGAGAGAGAGAGAGAGAGAGAGAGAGAGAGAGAGAGAGAGAGAGAGAGAGAGAGAGAGAGAGAGATCCACAAACAGACTTTTTTACTATATCATAAACTGAGACCAAAACCCGACTGTTTTGAGATTGGGCAGGCGTCTTATCCATCAACACAAGCTTATTACAATGAATGCTTATACAGGGTGGGCCAAAATAAGGGTCCTATCTTTAAATTTGAATAACTTGAATTTGAATAACTTCCACAAAATAAAAGTTAAACTCACCAAACTTTATGTGTGTGTAGACTGACCCTTCCGAGATTTTTTGAAATAAACAAAACAAATTTTAGCCGAAAAACACTTCTTAAAACTTACAAAAACTAAAGTATTGTTTTTTACACTGTTTTGAGTTTTTTAAGCAAAAATAATGTTTTCTAAATGAGGGTACGTTCCTTAGGGCTAATACGGCTCATGCTTGCTTCGGAAGGGGTCCTTTACTTATTCTAAAAAAAAAAAAAAAAAAAATCAATAAATAAAAAAGTTATGAATTTTTAAAAATAGGACCCTTATTTTTGCCCACCCTATATTAACTATTTTCAGCAGCCAAAACTGCTTTACACCTTTATTCCTTTTTCTCATCAACCCATCATGTCAACCCAATATTTCGATGTACTTGCATGACATTTTTCTTCAAATTATCATCCTGAGGAAGTCTTACAAATAAAGACGAAACGTTCATGAATATATAAAAAATATCCCTTGGTTTTTCCTTTTTCATTTCCCATTACGTTGGATTACTCTCATCCTTCCTTTCTCATATATATATATATATATATATATATATATATATATATATATATATATATATATATATATAGAGAGAGAGAGAGAGAGAGAGAGATGTATATGGGTCAGTCAGTGAATCCTACTAATTCTCACAACAAAATGTGAGACTTTTCAGAATGTTTGGCAAAAATCGTTGCTACTTCTTTTTGTATACATAGCATTATGTGTTTGCATCTTGCATTCATACACCATTCCACATTCTTCTATTCCGTATGTGATACATTAGCACATTACCTCGTTTATATTTAGACCCATTCGCACCAATCATCATTATCTGAACTGGCATCTAACTTCATGATTTAAAGATATACACCATTATTTCAACTATATTATACGCTGCTGTATGCATTCACAAGTCGACATTTAAAAGTTGAGAAAATCCCTCCAAATAATCCTTCATCATGTGAAGCTTGCGTTTTACTTTCATGACCGAATTTGAGTAAATATAAATTATATTTATTTTGTTGCTTTTTTTTTAAATTTCTATTTTTTTAATGGAAATTGCTCCAGACAAGGAATTAAGTCACTTGATGTATATAAATCGAGATATGTGAAGACAAATATATAGAAATATATATATATATATATATATATATATATATATATATAGTAATAATAATAATCTATATATAATATATATAGTAATAATAATTATGGCTTATACTGACATGTTACGGTTTCAACCTATGGTCTCATCAAAACTGAATAGTATATCTGCATTATGTACGTTATTCAGACTACTATTTTCATATTAATTGGTGAAACTAACAACCAAGATGAGAATAGTAGTCCGAATAATCGAAATGATACAAATTATCAACCTTGACCTTCCTTTTTGAAACGCCTAGGATGCAGGTAGCAACATAATATTTGCATCTGGGCTAACAGCTGAGGTGAAAAAGAGGTAAGCACACGAATTCTCTTTAATTTAGATATATACTCTAGTATATATACTTTATTTTGCTTGTGGACCCCCTGAGAGTTATTTTAACATCTGTGGACCCCATATATATATATATATATATATATATATATATATATATATATATATATATATATATACATTTTTAATCAAATATTTCTTTCTAGATTAGTAAAAGCTAAACATAAATCAAATTCGTTATATAACTGTTATGGTACCTTACCTATAACTTTGGACTCTTCCATTCACCATAAATATTGGGAGCACCTGCTTTCACATGTTTTCATTCCGGCCTCTTTACAGGGCCACAACAACTGGCAATGAGGTATTCGAACTTACACAGGACCCCACAACAACTCGCAAAAACCCTTAAAAAGACCTCACAACAACTGGCAATGAAGTCTTCGAACTTACACGGGACACAACAACATTAAGGGTTTTTTCTTAAGGACTTTAAAAATGACTCCACAACAACTGGCAACGTGGGATTTTGAACTTACACCATCACAACGACTGACAACGTGGTTACAGTAAAAGATTCTTGAGAACCTTAAAATGGATGCTACAACTGGCGGCAAAGTATATGAAGGAAAATCTTAAAAAAGGACAAACGTAGAGAAATCAACGGCAAATTCACCAGACAACATCCTAGTTCTAAAAACTGGCTTTACCGGTGGAAAAAAAAACCATGTAAAAGACCAACTTATTTTTCTCTTGTTGAAAAAAGGTCAGTGATTTTTTTATTGCTATTCTGACACTGTTGTTAATTTTTAACAAGAAGGAGATACATGATTTTTTTCTTTTTCTCTCCAAATGAAAAAAGTCTTACTGCCGTATTTTTTATTTTTTTTTACTTTTCTCTGTTGACTAAAGTGCCGAACACAAATTCTACAGGTACGTGAAAAGCATACTAAAAATGGAAAAAAAGGTGATTTTTTTTGGTCCAGGAAAAGAAAAAGGTTTTATACTCATTTTACAACTAAGATTACGTTTAGCAAGAGTAATATAAAAGAAAGAATTTATAAAAAGCCGTATTCTAAAAGGACACAGTTTAAACATAAAAGATTTTAAATCGATATGACAGAACTGGTGAAATATCAAATGCAACAGCAACGAGAAGTCGAAGAAAGATTTCGAAAGATGCTACTAGAACAAAAAGAGAAGCCAACGAATGGCTATAAAAAACAGAAGAAAGACTTCTGGAAAAAAAAGAAACCGACGAAAAACTATTAGAGCAAAAAAAAAGAAGCCAACGAGAAACTTCTAGAACAAAGTGAGAAACTTCTTCAACAAAAAAAAACGACCAAAATATCGAAGTATTAATGCAAACAATATCGGTTACGGGTCAAAGTAATGAAAACGACAATGCTTTCTCTCAGAATGCCGTTTGGAGTGCAATTAACAATTTCACTTATTCCTCAGATGAGGATAAAACCTTTGCTTCGTATTTTAAAAGATATGAGGATCTATACAAAATAGACTGTGAAAAAGTGGTAGACTCTAATAGGGTTCACCTACTTCTCCAAAAATTAAGCACCACCGAACATACTAAGTTCGTGGACTTCATTTTGCTCCGAAAACCGAACGACTTAGCTTTATGCTGAAGCTGTTAATCTTTTAACTGAATTATTTAGCCCAAAGTCTTCTTTTTTCACAAACGCTGGAAGTTTTTGAACCGGGTCAAAAAAGACAATGAAGATTATGCAACGTTCGCATCAATCGTCAATAAACAATGTGACGATTTAAAATTAGCCGAACTTAGTGCTGATAACTTTAATTGCTTCATTTTCATACAAGGTTTGGTATCAGAAAAAGACGCTGAAATCAGGGGTAGAGTTCTGGATAAATTAGAAAGTGAACCGAATTTGACACTACAGAAATTAGCTAAAGACTGCCAGAGATTTATAAGTGTTAAACAGGATTTGAAAGACATTGAAGAGTCGGGCATTGCACACATTAGAAATTCAAAACAAAAAAGGGATTTTCACGCCTCTACACAAACAAGCCAGCCCTATAATAAACAGAATAGATTACTGCCGATCCCTTGTTTTCGCAGTGAAAGCCTTCATTTGGTAACAGATTGCCCATATCGTTTTAAAATCTGTCTAACTTGTAAAAACGTTGGACACAAAAGTTCACATTGCAGAGCGAATAAAGAAAATAAAACTCGGGTTAAATCCACAAAAACAAACAGACATGGCAGCAAAATTATACGAAAATATGTACAGGAAAAATCCTAAATAAAAACGTAAAATTACAATTGGATTCTGGTTCAGATGTGTTGATTATCAACATGCATACATGGAGAAGATTGGAGAAAACCGACCATGCTAAGTACCAATCAAATAGCCAGAACGGTGACTGGTGAAAAATAAAATTTGAGGATGAAATAATTGCCAACATTACTTTAAACAGAACTACCAAAAAAGTCAAAATATTCATACTAAAAAACACTAATAATTTATTTGGCACAAACCTATTGCAGTCGAAGGTTAAAGAGAGTGAATTCATGGTTCCAGAGCTGGAATCGCTTAAGTTTCAACTCAAAGAGTTTTCAGAAGTACTAAAGACTATGAAAGATAAGGTGACTTGTCTTGAAGTTGAATGTCGAAGCAAAGAAGACATTTTTTCAAAGTTTAAAGATGTGCTCTAAAATAAAGAAGTCTATAATTAAAAAACTGGAGTTTATCAGATTTGAATTTGATAGAGGCCTTCAGTTATCTCATAGGAAACACCTAAACCAAATTAGGGAACGACTATCGAAATACACCGACAGCATGCCCCAGGAAGAAGTTATGGTTACCAGATACAACACTTTCGACATGTAGCTACCTCAAGCAGCCTCAGAATAGCATCAATCCAAAAAGGAAACGATACTCTGACTCATAATAGCCTAAAGTACTCAATTCTTTTTACAGAAGAGTATTGCCCTATACAAAGTGGAAATAATCATTTCTTCCACTGGAGAGTTTCACCGATATGGGAGCATGTGTATCATATATATATATATATATATATATATATATATTTTATAGTCAAAACTTCAGTGTTTAAGCTATTAAGATATATATAATATATAATTACAGAGCATTGTTAAATAGACAATAAAAAACAGATTCCAACGACCATATCTTTATTTTTCAGCAAAGATTTTCATTTTGACAGTTGTTTCTGACTCAGTGTTGAATCAACCCCAGTCTATACTCATGGACGGCGGCACCAGGGGATGGGGCAGTGGGGGGGGGGGCTCAAGCCCCCCACTTTTTGACTTGGCCCCCCCACTTTACGGTCATCAATAATGAAGTTATATATGCATGTGTTTAACCGCCCCCTCCACACTTTTATAACTGTCTCGCCGGTCCTGATACTGGTAGTCAAGACCGACGTACAACCACTATTGTTTCTTTGTTGTATTATATTTTCTTTAATATACTTGTTTTCTCTAAACCCCGAGTTTGTGTTTTCCTTCCGGCCCTTTTTATAGGGCCACAACAATAACATGAAATCTAAATCTTGAAAATTTCAATAAACACACGTACATCTCCTAGTAAACAACAGAAAAGTAAACCTTTTCTTCGATCACAGGCTCTATTGAAGCTTCTGTGGATCCATGCGGATCCCTGTCGGCAATCCCTGCCTTAATGAGTAAACAAAATCAAATAAACTTGTTAAGCTATTAAAGTTTTATGCAACTTAAATCGACACAGTATACACAAAATGGTGGAAGTCGGAAGTTCTAATACCAACAAAGTATGGATAGGTATTTTTGATAAGTGAAGACAACTCCAACATTTAATAATTATTTTACAACACATTCATTACATTTTGAATAAATAAAAACAATAAGGGATACTACGTTTTGTGTAGATACTTATCTAGTGTGGACAACATCAGGTAACCATACTGGATATTTATTCTAATAAAAGAACAAAACAAAAAAAAACAGAGCAAGAAAATGGATATGAGGGAGGGTTTGTGAATTGAACTACTAACCAACATTAGATTTTCATTAACATGGAAGCAGGTTATTTGAAAGGTGACTCTGTAGGGTCGCCAACTCTTTCATATCAGCCTATTTTGTCTCCTACTCATCCGGTCAAACTGGAGTTGTTATTGGCAAAATATTTTCTTTATTCGTGCACATGAGCCCTTTTCTCGCCCCAACATCAAACCAGGATTGGTGTCAGCAAAATGTCACTTGACACCAATAGTTACAACCCTTAAATGTCAACCTTCCTTCAAAATTAATTGCAGCATTTTGTTTTAGCCTAGCATCTGGATTTCACAAAAAAGTACTGTAGTTTGATCTCAAAGCCAAGGAATCTTGGGTTCAATTCCAGGTACTTATCTTTTTATGCCTCTTTGGCCATCTCTTATTTGAAGCAATAATTTTATTTCAACTTTTAAACAAAATATATATATATACACAAAGATTTAAAATAACATTTAAACTGGGTTTCAGCAAACATGATTTTTATGTACGTTTCAAGAGGAAGTTTTATTAAAGGAGCCAAAAAAAACCCAAGTGGGACATGCTTTCAAAAAGTCAGCCATAATAAAATACCGAGATTTTCTTTCTCACCAGTAAAACTCATTTGAAATACATTTAAAACAAATTCCTGAAAGTCAAGCAATGGAATACATAAATTAACTGGCAGTAAGCAAAATAAATGATATAAAGTCACCAGCATATTTAAGGAAAATCTAAAATAATATGGTTCAAAACACTCCGGCTAAATAAAATCACCATGTTGCCTTTAATGCAACACTTTAAGAATAAAGAGGCATAATGTTATGATAATAATAGCCTAAAGTACTACATTCTTTTTACAGAAGAGTATTGCCCTATACAAAGTGGAAATAATCATTTCTTCCACTGGAGAGTTTCACCGATATGGGAGAATGTGTATTATATATATATATATATATATATATAGAGATTTAGATTTTTCACTTATAAAATAGATCATTCAGTGAAGACCGGGGTTGTTCCAATAAAAAACAAGCTCGATGATACTCGATTACAGAGTACAGAGCATTTATATGTGATTTTATGAAGGCTTACCAAAGCATTCCTTTCAGGACACCAATGATCACCATTAAAGATATTTTTTCTTACAATAAATAGTATTTGTAAGAAAAAATATCTTTAATGGTGATCATTGGTGTCCTGAAAGGAATGCTTTGGTAAGCCTTCATAAAATCACACATATATATATATATATATATATATATATATATATATATATATATATATATAGTCAAAACTTCAGTGTTTAGGGTATTAAGATATTAATATATAATTGCAGAGCATTGTTAAATAGACAATAAAAAAAAAACAGATTCCAACGACCATATCTTTATTTTTCAGCAAAGATTTTTATTTTGACAGTTGTTTCTTCAATTGTCCGGATGATCAAGATTTTCAACCAAATCTCGAATTTTCTTATTTCGAATAATTCAGCACGAAAAAATCAGAAAAATATTTAAAAAAAAAAAAACGAAAAATTACTTTAGAAAACATTCTTTTAGAAACGTCGATCTTGGGATGAATACACACACACACACATATGTTGCTATCCATAGACATGTGTTTCGTTGACCCTGTAACTGATCAGTGTGGCTAAAACTAGTGAGATTCGAAACCGGGACACCAGTGGTTAGTGTCCAGGGCTCTATCAACTGCTCTCGACCTTCAGTTTACAACAAATATAATATATATATATATATATATATATATATATATATATATATATATATATATATATATAT
This sequence comes from Sepiola atlantica, assembly GCA_963556195.1. Classification (NCBI taxonomy): domain Eukaryota; kingdom Metazoa; phylum Mollusca; class Cephalopoda; order Sepiida; family Sepiolidae; genus Sepiola; species Sepiola atlantica. The sequence continues at coordinate 34,434,324 of OY744516.1, read as the reverse complement.
ATATATACTAGAAGAATACCTGTCCTAGACTGGGTAAATTTAATCCTCCAAACAGAACAGCTTCTTACCACTTTTATGTAGATTAAAATCAAGATATAATGCTACTAAATTTTATGTCTAGAATCCTTATTTCAATTATTCCAATTTTGATCAAAATCCATTATATGATTTTGATTCTATTGTCACACATTTTTCCCATAGAAATAAGGTTTTGATTGTTTTGAAATATTATGGGGACTGTTTTTATTTTTTGTGCACTTATTAAAGCATGGCTAATCATCCTGGGAGGGGTATTTCAACTAGTATTTAATATTTTTGCTGTCAGTTTGGATGGATACATTAGTTTTTTTATTAGATTACAAGATGATTAGTGGTTGACTTGCAATTACTGACTTGAATAAATATGTGAATTCATTTCAGTTATTGCAATAAGTAATTAGTTAAACTAGCAATAATATGCTTGCTCCAGTACGATATTTGTGCTAGTATATATTACGAACGAATATATACTACACTGCTCCCGCAATGGGAAGATAAAATAATGATGAATGAACATAAACTTCACTACTCCCCAAAGAAGAAGGTAATGCCTGGAAGGATGGTACTATGACCACAGAACAGATACTACACTACCCGACTCTGAATTGAGCATTACAAACTAGTGCATTAGTCTGAAATAGTATAGTAAACTAAATTGAGCATTAAAAGATAGTCATAGTATAGTATACCAAATCTCCATTAGCAATAGATTATTCTTTATTCTTAGATAAATGGTATCTTCATTTTCACCGGGTCATTTGCAATTGGCCTGCCTACAAATAATGCTGCCAACACATGACACTAAAAATTGAATAGATTTGCTAAAGTTGAGCTACGTTTTGTTTGCATGCTTTAAATATGACTGGTATTTTTATTAATTGTAACTTGTTATCTGATTAAATTTTTTTTTTTAAATACTTGCGGGGGCTCTGAAATACCTGACTAATACACGTGTGCAGAATTACCCTTCTCGGTGTGATGAACCAGTAGATCTTGTCAGGTCATTCATCTAGGAGAAAGAAAAATTCTGATATAAAATCTGTACTACTTACGTCTTGGCAGCAAACCGCTGGGATAGGGAGGCCTCCTTAGTCCTGATCGACTACCTTCCTAGAGCTGGAGACTCAAACAAAATATCCAGTTTGCAAACCTAAAATTGCTAAAGAAGTTCTTGGCCTTGTTTCCTGACTCAGACAATGAATGCCGTCTCTCTTTCTCTCTATCTGGGAAACTTGAGGAAAGTTTTTTGTCACAGAGTCTCACATGACTAGTCTCGGTCACTCTTGTTTCAACAAGTTGAGGCTACAGGTTAGTCAGCTTCTTTGACTGCTGTTTCTGACTGGTAGTACAGGAGCCCTAACTCTTAGGTAGCGCTAAGGGCAGCTTCTCTATCAACAGTTGTATAATATTGTGGGTAACTGTACATGCCATGTCACAAATGGAAAGAGACACTACAGTAATCTTCGGTGGGCTTTTCTGAGGCCACAACCTCCATCGATCAAGTCTCGACTAATGGTCTGGTTGTGTGAGCTTATTGGCACCAAACAAGCACCCATTTTGCCCTCCCTACTCTATGTAAAACCAAAATCACGATACAAAAAAAGAAACAAACCTAAACCAGACACCCACTGAAAACATTTTCGTCTCCGCTTTTGAGGCTAGCATTCACAAATATTCGGGCGCTTAGAACCAACATCAATGATGTAGAAATCTTTCTCCTAGTAAACTCCACGAGCACTAAATTAAACAAACCTACAATCCTCAATCTCCTCACACCTTTTTGACATGACTGAATACTACCATAAAGACTCTGACAAACATATGCACGGGCTAAGAATTTATGTTCAGAACAACCTCCCCTTGACTAGAGAACATAGGTAAGAATCAGATGATCAAGCATATATATGCTTTAGAATAACATTACAGCACAGGGTTAGTTACTTATATTTCATATACCATTCTCCTTAGACCCAGGACTGTACCCCGCTAAAGTTTGTCTCTGAAAGCATAGATACAGCACTCTAACTTGAGGATTTGGGGATTTTAATGTACATTACTGTGACTGGCTTGGATTCTCCAGCTATACAGACGCAGCTAGTAACTCCATGTATAGTTTTTCCATAGTCCACTCCCTCTTACACTGTCACTTTCACGACCCGCTTCACTTTTCGACCTGTTCTTGAACTCACTGCCCAAGACTTGTGTGACGAATGCCCATAGCCTGCTTGGGAACGCTTATCACCTTGTGGTAATGATTGATATCACCCTAAAATCTCGTCCCAAAGTTGATGTGCCATTGCTCAAAACGACAAGATACTACAAGCGGGCTGATTGGGAATCCATCAGAGATTACATGGAGTAAAACTTTTTCTCTCCCTGCTGATCAGTCCACAAATGAGGTAAGCGAATGGGTCAAAGCAGGCATTGAAGCACATGTCCCCATGCAAAAATTCTACAGCCAGCCCCACAATGCTTCACCTCGAACTGTGCAGCTGCTATTGCTCAGAAGCAGCAAACATTCCATCAATTCAACCACCATAAGTCAACTACAAGTAGACTGAAATTCATAGTCTCAAGAAATAATTGTAAGACTGTAATAGCTGAAGCAAAGAGAAAGCATACAGAGATGACTAGAAAATACATTCAGTCTCAGAAACTAGGTATTCGCAATTTCTGGCAAATCTTTAATAGTGTGGCGAATAATGGGAAATCAACAATTCCCCTGCTATCCAACCGCAATGATGTCGTTTGCATGGCAACTAACAAGGCTGAACTACTTGCCCAACATATTGCCATAAACTCCACTTTTGACCCTACAAACCACTCTCTCCCAAATTTCCCATTGCAGACTGAAGCTCCACTTGATGACCTGACCATCACCCCATTTCATGTCCGGGACATCATAAAAAACCTTGACACCTCCAAAGCTTGTGGACCTGATCTTATATCAGTAATAGTAATAAAAAAATTGCTCTGCTGAACTAGCCCCTGTCCTTTATCCAAACTATACAACAAACGCCTGGCCGAATCTTCTTGCCTGATAGCTGGAAAATTGCCTCTGTGGTACCAGTCTTCAAGAATTGTTGAGATAGAACTGATCCTCAGAAATATCACCCCATCAGTCAACTACTGCTCTTCGCTAAAATCTTAGAATCCGTAATCAATCTAGCAATAGTCCGGCACCTTGTTAATACTAAACTTCTTTCTGAATGGATTTAGACAAGCACGGTCTACTGCGGATATCCCAACGGTCATCTCTGAATGCATATACCATACATTGAACAAGGCAGGTGAAGCTAGGGTGGTAGCGCTTGATATATCCAAAGCCTTTGACACGGTATGGCATAAAGGGCTTCTCATAAAAATTAATTCATATGGTATTACTGGACGAATATTTAATAAGATCTTTTCTATCCAAAAGAAAGATCCAGGTTGTCCTCGATGGCCGTTCATCCAAACAACATGACATAAATGCAGTTGTACTCCAGAGATCGATCCTTGGACCTTTATTGTTCCTGATTTTCATAAACGTCTGAGATGGGTATATTTGCTGATGACACCACACTCTACTCTTGTCATGTGGGTAAAACAGATGCACACATATCTGAGGCAATGGCTGAATCTTTAGAAAGTGACCTCCAGTCTCTAGTGGAATGGGGTCATAAATGGATGGTAACATTTAATGCTGCTAAGACAAATCTCCTTTCCTTCAGCAACAAGAAACCTCTCCAACCACAGATTTTCATGGCAAATAACACCCTAGCTGAGAGTCTAATGTTAAAACTCCTCGGCCTAACTTTCACAAGTAACATGAATTGGAACAAATATATAGTAGACAGTGCCAAGGTTGCTGCAAAGAAAGTTGGCTCCCTCTACCATGATTGAAAACTTCTTACACCTGACAGTATCCTATATCTCTACAAAGCCACCATCCACCCATGCATGGAGTATTGCACTATCCACTCGTCTCTCCCTCTTAGACAAGGTCCAAAAAAGAGTCTCTAATCTAATAGGTCCTTCACTATCCACCAAGCTCTAGCCCCTGTCCCATTACTGCAATGTAGCATCCTTGTGCCTGTTTTACAAATACTTCAATGGATTGTGCTCCAATGAACTTGCTACTCTGGTGCCCCCTGACGTAAATACACTTGACAAACTCGATAATTCGATAAATCGCATCCATTCACTGTGGAGGTCCCCAGATGCCGGAGAGCCTTCTACTCCAATAGCTTCTTTCCCTGAACTGCCTGCCTTTGGAACTCCCTCCCTGTTATCTATTTCCCTGAATGTATGACATGCAGAAATTTAAAACTAATATGAACAAGCATTTCGCTGAACAGCTCCCAATTTATGATGACGCCCAAAATTTTCACCCTAATTCTCAGTAGCCCTTTATATCTACAGTGGCAACTTGCCTTGTTTGTGTTGAACTATATTAAAAAAAAAGATATAAAGTTTAGGAAATTTTATGAAGGTCTGTAAGAACGAAAGTGTATATCAGACAAGCAAAAGTGAAAGCTTCCTCCAAACTTTGCACATCGAAAAACATTAATAATCTTCTTTATTTCTGGCATTATTAAAATAATAATGATAGAAACATATTTCATGAAATTAAGTATGTGATGAACAAGATTGTCCATTTGTTATCTATTTCTCCTTTGAAGCCTGAACAAAAGCTCAGAGATAGAACCATAAAGTACGTTTGTATATGTTTGAAGATTATTATATCTATTCTGTGAAAACACGGAATTCATTTGATTCTGATTTGTTGAGAATCACTCCAATTCAGGTTTCCTGAAAGTTATTCCATCAAAGACAATTTGGCACATGGCTTCCAGCGACAGAACAACACAAAAAAAAACCCAAAAAAGATTAAAAATCTTCAGAATCAATAAAGTTACCCCACAGAGTGAGCACACCATTGGTAACCCCCTGTCTGTATTCTTAATCTGGCACAATGTTGCCATTATCAAGTCAACTGATCAACTAGACAACCGCCTTTGATCCGCCTTGCTCACAACCCAGCAAATCTGATCCTATGCCATGTCCTCTCTTTTGAAGTTAAAAGAACACAGAGCCTCATGTTCTATTGAATACTGACTCTTTTGACTTGATTTTTACATTCTTAGCTTTCGTAAAATCATTCAGATTAAAATCTTTACAACTTTTAGATTTTTCTTTTACCGATATTAGAAATATAGAGATTTCTTTTGGCATATGGTTAGCGGTATGGGGCATGCAGTATTTGATCCTATCGACATTCTTATTTTTCAATAAGGAATAAGAGTCTGTATTTTAATTTATTTATTATGTGTCTTTGGGTATCTCTTACTTAAAATAATAATTTAATTTAAACTTTTAATGAAAAATGATTATATGCATATCCATATATTTTCTCGCTGCATCGAGCCATACTGATGAGTCTTAAAAGATGAAGCAGCTCTCCGTGGATTATGGGACAGGTATTTTGTTTAAGGAATTAATTTTAACCATCCTGGGACGAGTACTCTTCTTGCCTATATCTGTCATGGGACGGGTATTCTTTAGTATATATATATATATATATATATATATATATATATATATATACTCAAAGAATATCTATCCCAGGATGGGTAAAATCAATTACTCAAACAGAACAGATTTTCACCACTTACGAAGAATAAAATCAATATATAATTTTACTAAACCTTATGCCTAGAATCCTTATGCCAATTTTGATCTAAATCTATTACATGATTTTCATTTTAGAAAATATCTCAAATTTTAGTTTTAAGTTTAAGGGATCTTAAAAAGAAATTGAAATTCGAGGAATCTTGCTTAATTGCTATCTATTGACTATGGATCAAATTTAATTCCAGTCTTGATTCTTATATTTCTTCAAACCAACTCCCCGCATGCGTCCAAAATGGCAGACTTCAGCCTTTGCCAATGTTCTTCAGCACTGGCGGGATGTTGGCCAGGTAGGTGCTGAAGAAGAGATTGTTGTAGCTGGAGCTGCTTAGTCGGATCCCGCAGCAATTCGAGGTTTAATTTGAGTCTCTTAGGTGTATTTTGTTTTTTCTTCCTACGCTGCAGCTTGATTGTTATTATTGAGAGAACTAAACAATGGTCTGTCCAGCAGTCCTCGGTGAGTGGAGCAGCTTTTGTAGATAAAACATCTCTCCTATCACGTGCGCGAACAATATATAGTCTATAAGATGCCAATGCTTTGATTGCGGGTGTTGCCAAGTGGTCTTGCATTTGTCTCTTTGTCTAAAAAGTGTGTTAGTGAAATGAGATTGTATTCAGCACATTTTGAAAGTAAAAGTGTTCTATTCGAGTTTATTTTACCCACACCCTCTTTGCCAATAGTTCTTTTCCAAATTTAAGAATTTCTACCAACTCTCGCATTAAAATCACCAAGAAGAATGATTTTATTTTCAATCGGAACTGTGGAAAGCAGTTTGTCAAGGTCATTGTAGAACGCCTCCTTGGTTTGTTCATCGGCATTGAGTGTTGGGGCATATGCGCTGATTACTGTGGCATAAGAGTTTTCCCCAGTTTGAATTCTAAGGGTCATAAGGCGTTCATTTATGCTGACTGGTAATTCACTGAGTCTCAACACTAATATGTTCTTTATAGCGAAACCGATCCCATGTGGATTGTCAGGCTCGTAGCCCTTACAGAAAATTGTGTAGCCACCACCTTCTTCATGCAGATGTCCTTCACCTAAAAGGCGGGTTTCTAATTTTACTTCATTGTTTCGACTGCAATTAAGGTGAAACCTCCTTGAAAGATTGATGGTATTTCCACATTGAAAGAATGGATAAGAGTTCTTGGGTCAGTAAATGTAGAACAGTTTTCTTTTTATGGGAGAGGATCGCTCCAGACAAGACATGAAGCCACTTGATGTACGAAATTAAAAAAAAAAATTACTTGAAGGTCAAAAACTAGCCAACAATAAGTTTTAAATGGATAGGTGAGGTAGTAGGTCCAGTTCACATGGGAAGGTCAAGGAAAACATGTGAGAAAGTGATAAAGATGGATTTGAAAGAGGGATAAATAAAAATATGGGTGGAGATAGTTTAGTTTGGAAGTAAATTTCTTAAAGCCGTCCAACACATGAAAAGATGTAAAATGGACGTTAAACTGAATATTATTATTATGATAATCATCATGATGAAAATCTCTAAAATTTAAACCTTAAAGGGTCTTAAGATGAAATTAAAATTCAGAGAATCTTGTTTAATTGGTGTCTAATTATTATTTATCAAATTTAATGCAAATCTGAAATATCTGAATTTTCAAATGGGATGTTTGTATCCATATTAAACCCCTTATAACTCTTTAAAATATTCCAAAGAAACTGAAATTTTAGGGGAATATTTATTAATCGATGGCTAATACCTACAGTGAAAATTTCACAAAAATCGGATCTATTTGGATTTTTCATGAAGGGTTCCCACCCTCTCATTACAACCTTTGCATAAAACTAAAATTAACTAAATATAGCCCACATCACCCACCATTATGCCTAGAAGCTGTGTTTAAAAATCATAATGATTGGTTAAATAGTTTACGAGTTAACTCTACATATATAAATATATAAACATATACACATACGTTACTTAATATGAATAGAGATTTCAGGTTCTCAAGTGAAACTTCATGGCGCACACCATCGAATACAATGTTTCTTTTTTCTTATTCCAAATCATTGAAAGCAGAACTTGATTTTTGCTGAATAATTAGTTTAGTTGGAAAATGGTTTTATTCGATGTGAAAATATTTGATAAGCAGGATTGTGCGCGGCCTCTTTAAAAAATGTTGTCATCACATATGGAAAGGAGTGAAACCTCTGAAAATAGGCGACATATGTTTCCTTTAAAAACACCTCCAGGACTGAAATAAACGCAGCGTTTATTTGGAAGAGAAGTAGGACAACCACTGACTTCGCTTGACACATGACGAGTGCAGAAGAAAATAAAAGGGGATAGAAATAACATTGGTTTTAACGTAAAAAAGTTTTACATAATCCTCAGAGAGAATTTAAGATGAAAACACATGTGGAGTGTTTTACTGGAACATGACGAGTATTTAATTAAGTCTACATTTTACATTGAAATAAAATGGAAACTGTTCAGTTCTGATACATCTACTTGGTAAATAAAACTTCTTATAGATTACTTACTACCAGGGTTTTACAGAGCCCTCCAAAAAAGCCCGCACTTCAGGAGCGCACTCTTTTGTTCTGGTGCGAAAGAGAAGAGGGCTCCTACTAAATCTTTGATAACAAGTTCTCAAAATTGATAAACTATAAAGTTTTGAAGGTTGCTGAAATAGTTTGTTAAAAAATATTTGCAATTTAACGAAACGTGCATGGTATTATTGTAGATTAACACTTTCTGCTAAATAACCATCTTGTAAGTCCAAAAATGAGTATTGGTTCTGTCGTCTGAGACCACTCTCCCAGGCATTACCTCCTTTTTTTAGGGGGAGGGAGGTTGTGTAGTATATATACATTCGTTATGATATCATCCTCCAAGGCATTACCACCTCATTTGGGGAGAAGTGTAGTATATGTTTGTTCTTCATATATACTAGCAAAAATATGCGACCAGAAGGGGCATGTTATTGCTAGCATAATCAATGTTGTTTATAAAGAAATCTTTTCAAAATAATTTCAGATTGAGGGAGATAACACTCGATCGATTAGCTTCTAATTGACATTAACGTCATATTTATTAGCATCAATATATTTTTTTATCTGCAAGTTTGTTTTCTGTTTTTTTTTTTTTATTGTAGAATAATTAACAATAACAAAAGTGTTGAATACATAAGGTAAATCAAGAACCTGGATTTTTTTTTTCAAAGAAGCAGTTTAAAACATGTATGAATACTTACTATTTTGCGGATTAAACTGGCAATTCTTTGTAGGTCTTCAGTAAAGTTTTCATTTATCTGTAAAAAAAAGAGCAGTTAATTCTAGAGAAACTCATTTTTTTCTTTATTAAGCACTTTTTAATACACATAAAAAGTTGTATGAGAATTAATAACACATCTCAGATTATGGATAAACTTTGTTATTCTTACAATATATATATATATATATATATATATATATATATAAAATAAAATAAAAATTCAAAATGGCGTCCTAAGGAGATTTTTTTCCTCATGTGAAAGTTTTTTTCTTTGTCTTTTTCTTTGTTTCTGCCCACAATGACCCAAAGTGTAGTGTAGGTTTTATTTTCAAGACTTTTCGATTTGACAGCTTTTCTTCTTTGTAGATTTTTCTGATGATCTTGAGGTGTAGCAGAGCCGATATTGATATAATAATGTTGGTTAGCTCACCTCCAGAGAAACGAGTTGTAAAAATACATCTCACAGGAATGTTATGTTTTTTGAAAATGTGAAAAAATAAAAATTGAAAATGAAAACCATGATTATTGGAATATAAAACGAACTTGTCTTATATATATATATATATATATATATATATACAAGCAAAAATATGTGACCTTTGTTCAAATATGCTAGTATATCGTTACCCTCCCCCCAATAAAAATAGGGGAAGGAAATTCTTGGGATGATGGTATTATGACAACAGAACAGATACTACACTACTACTCCCTGCATTGAAAGATAGTACATTAGTGTGAAATAATGTTGAGGAGAAATTACTTCGAAGATTCTGTTGATCAGGCCACAACGCTTTTAGGACCTATCGTACTGAAAGCTTGCTCAGTCCCAAATTATCATAAAGAATTGAATTTGCGGATTAATAGGAAATGTCTAGGGGCGTAGCTTTCTGATTAACAGTTATTCACTGATCTTCTTCAATTAAATTTTGAGTAGCTTCGATGTTTTCATCACTTTTTAAGTTTTTGTTCTTCCCGAGCGAGGGTCATCTTTAAAGTCGTCTCTTCCTCCTTTGAATCGCTGAATCCACTTGTAGACTAGTCTTTTTTGGAGCACGAGTTCCATAAAGCTTTTCCAAAGTCTAAATGATCTGTGTTTTTTTCCATTCCAGTTTCATCAAAAATTTAATATTCAACTTTATCTCAAAATATCTATTTTCCATGGCTGAAAAAGTAGCTTCGTTTTTAGAGGGTTTGAACAATACAGAGGCTTGCAAGAAGCTGATCGCAGGTAACTAAAAGCAAGGTGAACACCCAGTGAAGTGTTCTGACATGTTTTAACTTGTTTAAACTTGATCATTTTACTATTAAAAAATTCTGCAAACTTTTTTATCCACCCTCGTATATATATATCTTGGCTTTCTCAAAATTTAATATTCAAATACGAAACGATACTTAGAAAAAAAAGTGCCAATATTTCTTATAACATTTTCACGCGAGCCACGTGGGGCACGATAGACTTCCAAATCGTCCAGTCAACATCTCACCGGACATTCACAAGAGATTTCTACATCTCCATAGAAAAAAAAAGAGTGATTTATAAAAAAATATTGCTTGAAAATCGTTTTTAAAACCGATATCTTGCAGCAGATTTAAGTTAAATAAATGTTTATTTGAAAGAAAACAAACAAATATCGTTCTTAGCTTTCTCAAAATTTAATATTCAAATACAAAACGATACTTATAAAGAAAAGTGCCAATATTTCTTAATATATATATATATATATATATATATATATATATATATATATACTAGCTTGACCCGTCGCCTGGCGTTGCCTGGGAGAAATATAAAAGAATGAATTAAACGACAGTACACAAATAGGTCACATCGGATAGTTTTAATGTTTAGAATAAATGGCGGTTTGGAATTGTGGAAAATCTATTTACCCACGAAAAGGAATACTTCTGGGTTGAACAAAAAATTGCCATAATGTAGAAAGATATCTCCTTCACTGACCGATTATGGAAAACGGTACTTACTTCAGGCCGGGATATTTGTTCTATCTGTTAGCTATTCTTTCCTTCGTCATTGAAAGCCAATCCTTGTAGAATGCGGAAATGTTTATTTATGTTGGTGAATTTTCGCCACATTAAGAACTTACATTGTGTCTAACTCTGCCCTCGTGGGGTGTCAAATGTGACTGAAAGTGGACCATGTCTAACGCAAGTACATTGTATTTTAGGCACGTAAGATATATATATATATATATATATTTGTGTAATAATAAAAAAAAAAAGAAATCAATGTTGATGCGAATTGAGCAAATGAGGGTGGTGATGAATTACTATTTGAGTCACGTAAATCCCAATTTCGTATGGAACTAGAAATGCAAAACAAATCCGATGTGTCAGTCACTAAATACTGTTTGAAGCAAGTATGAGTGTAAAAAGACTAAACTATTTGGTATGGGCCACGTGTATAATATCTATTATTAAAATGCTGACATAACGCAAATAGGTCACATATTAAACCAAAGTAGAAATTGCTCCAGTTTCCTAAAGATGTCTATTATATTTGTGTGTTCGAGTTTTAATTGCAGCGTTTTGTATTACCCTAAACGTAAACCAAGCATAACCTATGGTTTAGTTAGTCCAGGGTCGGTTATCTCACGGTACAGCTTCAAATTCTGTAGAAGCAATGTTTGTTTTGAGATGTTTTTTTTATTTTCGGGTTCTGAAATGTAGAAGTTTTTTTTTCTTGAGTTTTATTCGATAACTACACAGTTTGGGCCACTTTATTTTGAAAAGATTTTTTTTGTTAGTTATTGTGCAATACGCTTCATCCCTCGTGCGGAATAAAGTTAATTGGGACAGTAGATACGAAAATGTCCCTAAAAAACAAACTGCACTTTTTACACTTTGTTGCCCTCCTGCCTCAGGGACATCGTATCTTGCTGTGCAGCAAATAATTAAATTAAGAATCCATTTTTATCAGGTTATTTCTCGACAATCAAAATATATAAAGAAAAATAATAGCAAAAATATGAATATGCCTTTACTGGGATTTTCTCTCTATGGTGTGCGGCAAGTAAGTAAAGTATGAATCCATTTGTATCAGGTTATTTCATGACAATGAAATTATATAAACAAAAATAATAGCAAAAATATGGATAAAATATAATTTATTAGGAAGTATACTTACTAAGGTTGGAAGGGGTTTTGTTATGCTGTAAATAATTAAGAAGTGTACTTATGAAGGTTGGAAGTGGTTTTGTTATGCTGAGCGAGATGTGTTTGTTTTAATGTAATCCGATATTCCCTAACGTAATGATGCTATGTGTTCAGAATGGCGGAATGATATTTGCGTAATCTGTACTCGGCGGTGTGACTGTTTAACAGTTCTGAATAAAATAAAAGTCTGGTTGTGTATGAGTGGTGAGTACAGTAGATAATTTGCAGTGAGTAAGTGTAGTTACCACTCTCTCTATGTTGAAGGTGAGAGAGTGAATTTTCTAGGAATAAATATAATGTTTGATCAAATTATGTGAAAGTTTCTGCAAACATCCTTGAGTCAATAAGAGTATTGCAGTGGGTATTTTAGTAGTGTATGATGAATGTGGTTATTTTCTTACTCTCATCAAAGGCACAGGGGAAAAAAGAGTCCACTTTATATAGTAGATATATATAGTTATAACAAAAAAAAAACCTCAAACCAACATTTAAGCCTATATATTTATTTCACCCGAGCTGGGCTCTTCAAATTTGTACGGCTCACTGATCACTCGTGTACTGAAAAATTGGAAATAAGGGAGGGAGGGAGGGATTATTTACTATTTTTGTCTAAATAGTAAATACCCCCCCCCCCCCGATAATTCCAAAACTATGTAAGCATCTCAATTTCTCAGTATACAATTGATCAGTGAGCCTTACACATCTGAAAAGCCCAGCTCGGGTGAAATGAATATATAAGCTTAAATATTTGTTTTTAACTTTATTTGCTCTGTATATGCATTGAGCATTCCTACTTAAAATCTATCTAGAACACCACATCCTTCACTGATCTAATATATATATATATATATATATATATATATATATTAGTTTTATTTACACAAACATCTGGCTACATGTCATGACATGTTTCAGCCGGAGATCTTATAAATCCGGCATCAGCAGGCAATTGCAAAAAAATAAATGTTTGTTTTTAACAAGAGCCTTCCATCTGTGAAACACATTACCACAAGATTGCTTCCCTTCATATTACAACTTAGTTGTCTTCAAATCCAATGTCAACAGATTCATATCATGAACTGTCCCCCCACGTATTCGGACTTGTCCTGACAATCATCCCATCTCATTAACCCTTATCTGCGAGTGGGTTTTGGCCTTGATAAGTGGTGACCATTTAGTAAGAAAAAAAAAACTTATAAAATAGTCAAAAGAACAGAACCATAGAATTTGTTTTGTAGTTATTTCATCCCAAAAAGATGTTAACTACGAGGGGAGAGGGGGATGAAAAATGACAGACCAAAACAGAGATAAGTATATAACACAGAGAGATATAGAGCAATTTAATTTTGTATAAATATAATATAAAATTAAAAAAGTTATATTTTATTTTGTAAATGCTTACTTAAATTAAATCGCTATATAAGAAAAAATGCATTGATAAGTAAAATTATAACTTTTTTGGAGGGAACTGTCCTATTCAAGCGATACAAACAACAAAAACTAAAAGACACAACGTTTAAGTTATTGTTTAATTTTACATTTATTGATATAATTTAAATTTATAATTTGGTTTTAAATGTAAATATCAACATAAATAAATAAAATCAATGTTTGAGATTTCTAAGAAAATATTTCCTCAATTTTGTGAATATAAATACATTTTCAATTCATTATTTTATTTAGATTCATAAGCATTAGATTTAATCCAATTATTTGATTTAAAAGATATTTTTTTGCATATCGCTTTTATTTTATTCTCTTACTTTTTTAAAGCAATTCTTTTTAACTTTGAATTGTTTGGCTTTTGTAGCAGTAATTACAAATACTAGCAAATATATGTTCTCTCTGGTCGTATATTTTTGATAGACTGGGAGGATTGGTATCATGACTAACGAACATATGCTACACTGCGCATTTCAAAGAAGGAAGTAATGCCTCGGAAGATGATATCATGACAAAACGAACATATACTACAATCCCCCTCACACCACCAAAAAAGAGGAGATAATGCCTGAGAGGATGTAATCATGACAAGAGAACAGATACTACACTCCTCCCCTCCAAAGGAGGAGGTAATGTCTGGGAGGATGGTCTCACGACAACAGATACTACACTACCTACCTCCAAAATGGAGGAGGTAATACTTGAGAGGATGGTATCATGATAACAGAACAGATACCACATTACCTACCTCCGCCCCGCCAAAAAGATAAGGTAATGCCTGGGAGGATGACATCATGAGGAACAAACATATACTACACTACCCAGCTAAAGGAGAAGTTAATGCCTGAGAGCATTGTCTCGTGGCAACGGAACAGATACTACAATACTTCCCTCCTGAATTGAGAATTAAAAGATAGTAATAGTATAGTTTTAACTTCTTATATCGAAGTAATAGTATAGTTTGGCTTTAGACAAATAGAAAATCTCTATTAGTACTAGATGTATCACTGTTATTAATTGTAAGTACAATAAAAACAGACACACTTACAGGTACTCTTATAGAGAACGCACCACGTTTCCATGACTTTGCGTCATCAACGTTCGGACAGGTCTCGAAAGCGCCCGAGAGTTGACGAAACTATTAATCAATCAGGTTGCAGCAGGCATTAGACAATCAGGTTGCAAGCAAGCAGACGATAAAGGTTGAGGTAGCAGGGTCAGTTGGCAGAGATAGACTAAGGAACATGGGAAGAAGTGATAAGGATGAATTTGAGGGAAAGAGGGATAAATAAAGACCTGCCCAGAGATAGGTTAGTTTGGAAGTCATTTCTAAAAGCCGTCCAACACATGCTAGCATGTAAAATGGACATTAAACTGATGATGATGATGATGATAAGGAGTTATTCATGATATATATGTATACTATCAGATTCCGTTTCATATATCAGGACAGATTCGATTTAACCCATAGATGGGATCCAGACTAGTACAACAAACTTCAGCTCATCAGAGTGGACCTAGGAGTAATAGCAATTAAGGAGGTGATTTCACGCACCCTGGAGCCCTCAAATTAGTGTCTCACCACTAAATGCATTTTCATATCATACCTCGGACATAGCAAAAAGAATTACTTTAACAAATATTATTATTGATTGATATAAGAGAATATAGCCAGATTAGTAATCCCATCATTGATTTGATACAGGTGTATTTTTCTGTGGTCATTTCTATTCTTTATATCTCGAAGTTGTTAAATGGCCTCAAAAGAGTATCAATGGAAATGATGCCATCAAGATTAAAAGCAAAATATCCAAGTCTGTTTGATGAGAAATAACAAAGATGAACTGTTCCTAAAGGAAACCAGCTTCATTAGAAGAGAGAGACAGGTGGCCAGTGATGCTTTATTCCATAAATAATTCAACCTAATATCAATGTCTTTGCCTTTCTTTTCATTATGTCTCCACTAAGGATCACATCAGCCAGAAAATTAGGATGTTAGAAGACAGACACTCTCGTCTGAATAAATAGTACGACTAATAGAATCCTTCAGTTCATAGCAACGTTTCAATGCGTTTTCTCTCATACATTATGTATGCTTACAGATGCAATTATTGTACAGTATAAAGCAGAACATTCTGTTATATATATATATATACATATATATATATATATATATATAATTATTGGGGGAGACTTGTAGAAAAACAAAAGTTGTTGAATGAGTTGTTGTGATGCATTATAAATTACCATGCACTTTATATCATTCAAACATTATTTATATACCATGTATAAGCATATATACATGATTAGAGAAATCTGTTCTCATATAAACTGCATATATATTCATGTGTTATGTACCAGTGAAGCCATACATAAAACATTCATAGGTGTGTGTGTGTGATTGGCCTAATAGATATTGTCACAGAATATGGAATCAGTTATGCTGAATTTGGATACTATAATAGAATATGGTATCGGTTATGTTAAATTTGGATACTATCACTAAATATGGAATCGGTTATGCTGAATTTGGATACTGACACAGAATATAGAATCGGTTATGTTGAATTTGGAATATGGAATCGGTTATGCATAATTTGGATACTGTCACAGAATATAGAATCGGTTATGCTGAATTTGGATACTGTCATAGAATATGGTATCGGTTATGTTTAATTTGGATACTATCACAGATTATGGAATCGATTATGCTGAATTTGGATACTGTCACAGAATATAGTATCTGTTATGCTAAATTTGGATACTGTCACAGAATATAGAATCGGTTATGCGTGATTCGGTTATTATCGCAGAATATAAAATCGGTTATGCTGCATTTGGATACTATCACAGAATATAGAATCGGTTATGCTGAATTGTAATACTATAACAGAATATGGAATCAGTTATGATGAATTTGGATACTATCACAGAATATGGAATCGGTTATGCTGAGTTTGAATACTGTCACAGAATATAGAATCGCATATGCTCAATTTGGATACTGTCACAGAATATAGAATCGGTTATGCTGTGTTTGGATACTGTCACAGAATATAGAATCGGTTATGCTGTGTTTGGATACTGTCACAGAATATAGAATCGGTTATGCTGAGTTTGAATACTGTCACAGAATATAGAATCGCATATGCTCAATTTGGATACTGTCACAGAATATAGAATCGGTTATGCTGTGTTTGGATACTGTCACAGAATATAGAATCGGTTATGCTGTGTTTGGATACTATCTGATCTCCTGTGTCCACTTACATTATCGGTCGACGTTATTATCGTTTTAGTTGTTACTTCAAAGGTATAAAAGATTTTGTTGTATTGATTATGCCAAGTTCAAATCCTACCAGGTCTATTGTGGTCAGTTATACACTAATACTGTTAGGTTCGAGCGCACAATTTTCTCAGAGTTATATCAAATTAACAAGTTATATTTAATTAATAATTTGGATTATTCAGACTACTTTTCTCATTGTGGCTATTCTTCTCACGTTTTGGTCGATATAACCTCTGACCCTCTTTAGGTGTGTCTTGTCAAACTCAGGAATCTAAATGGAATTTCGAACTAGATTGCTTTTGTTTCGTCAGCCATGACCAGGTAGAAGTTCACATGAATCAGTGGCGCAATGGATAAAGTGCTAAGTGATAATCAGTTTTAAGTCACAGTCTTCTGGTGGTTGAAAGTACAATCCTCAATACAGACTATCCTAAGAATGCAATTAAGAATTACTTAAGAATTCAATCCAGTCACAGCTGATGGAATAAGAACAATCTAACCCCCCCCCCCCCCGTGGATTAAATAATGGGTCCAGTTCGACATACTGTACAGATTTTCAAGCTCGACATAAAACTTTTCAACTTAGACAGGATGCGCCTGAAGAAGTTCGGAGGTTACATCGGCTGAAACATTAAGAAAATTACATCAAAGATGAGAACAGTAGTCCGAATAATACAATTATCAATCCTGATCTTAAAATTCCGAAACATCAATCGTTTAGAAAAAGCATTGTGATTCAGCATTAAATAAACCAAAAAGTGTTGATGTGCCATTAAACGGACAAAAAAAACTATTTATATTTGTATATAATAAAGTCCTTATAATAATTCTGTTTGTCTTCCCCAGCACGGTCGTAATGCTGTCAATATGCATGTCCTAAATCAAAGGGATGTAATTCCTCACAATTCGATACAGTTGTAAGATTAAAACAGCTTTTGTTGTTATTGTAAACTTCATTTAATTACAAAAGTCTTAGTTTAAAAAGTTATTAACCAAAAGCGGTAGAAGAAAAATGTGTCAAAACAACACTCGGACACAAAAATAGAAAAAAGTGAAAATATGTTATTTATTTGGTAATGACAAGCATATGAACTACTCTGACTAAAACATACAAGATATTTGTTTATAACTTGCGCATTAAATACTTACTGTGTATATGTTTTTAGATGTTTATTAGATTAAAATGAACTACTGAGTGCAGGTTTTACTTTTTGTGGATAAAATTTATGTAAATAGCTTTATTAAAAATTAAGCTAAATATGAATATTTTAGTTGTACTTTTACTACAAAATGAAACTATTATCTAAAATTCTTACATTTCATAGAATTTGGACCTTTCAAAATATTTTAGTCGTACTTTTACTAACAAAATGAAACTCATCTAAAATTCTTACATTTCATAGAATTTGGACCTTTCAAAATATTTTAGTCGTACTTTTACTAACAAAATGAAACTGTCATCTAAAATTCTTACATTTCATAGAATTTGGACCTTTCAAAATATTTTAGTCGTACTTTTACTACAAAATGAAACTATCATCTAAAATTCTTACATTTCATAGAATTTGGACCTTTCAAAATATTTCATTTCAACGAAAAAAGCTACTCTAGAATTTCCATGGATCCTGCAAGTAAATATGAAACATACTAGAGAAATACCCATCCCAGGACAGGTAAAATGAATTATCTCAAACAGTTTTGCACTATTTGTATGTCTTTTTACGAAGATTAAAATCAAGATATAATGCTACCAAACTTTATGTGTAGAATCCTTATTCCAATTATGATCAAATTTATTATATGATTTTAATTCTAGAAAATGTCTCAAATCGAAGATTTAATTTAAGGGGTCTTAAGAAGAAACTAAAATTGAGGGAATCTTGTTTAATTGGTGTCTAATCATTATGGATCAAATTCAAAACAAATTTTAAATTTTCAAATGTTAGGTTGTGCCCATATTATGCCCCTTAAAAACCCTTTAAAATGCCCAAAAAGAAACTGAAATTGTGGGAATATTTATTAATTGATGCCCAATACTTACTGTTAAAATTTCACAAAAATCAGAGGTATCCGAATTTTCCACCCCTTTTTTTCAAATTTTGCATAAAATTATATCAAGCTAAATATAGTCCACATTACCCACCCTTACGCCTAGCAGCTGTGTTCTAAAATTCATAATTATCGGTTAATTAGTTCTGGGGTAAATCATGTACAAATACATAAAAATACACATACTCAACTTTATATAAATAGAGATTTATTATAAAAGTTTAATTTAATTCGAAAAATAAAACACATTAAAAGAAAATGTGTTCCGTTTTTGCAGATGGAAAAGTGATACCCCCACCACCTCATTTGAAGTTAAAAGCTGAGAAATAGATTAAATACATACAATTTTATAAGCAAACATCATATATAAGTGTTTAAGTATACTTATAAAATAAATAAGACTATAAGTGTCAGCTTATATATTATGTCTCTCTGTTGGTATCTTTTTTTAAATAATAGCCACCAGAGCGTTACTACTGTCAATCAAGGGATCGATTAGGCAAAAAACAGCTTATGCTAATAATAAAAATATTTTCACTGTTGTTCGATCTATCTTAACTATCAGAGAAAAAATTATATCATGTTTCACTAAATAATAGCATATTCATTTCTAACCATTTTTTTAATAAAATTACAATAGGAAATTTAAAAAAAAACAACTGCTTTAACTGTTGTTTTACTGTAATGATGCAAGCGGCAGACACCTCATTCGTAAAAAGTGTCTTTATTGCTAAGCCTAACTCAAATAATGTAAGGAAGATAACTTCTGTTTTAACTCGAAGGTTAAAATAGGAGTATTCTCCCTTACATGAGCATTTCTTTTTTCCGTTTCTATGTCAATATCATCATATGTGACTTACATATTATTATTATTATTAGTAGTAGTAGTAGTAGTAGTAGTAGCAGTAGTATTCAAAGCTAAAATGACATTACTGAATCTTAGGTAAGCCAGGTAAGTGCAGCTTTTATATATATATATATATATATATAATTAAAATCTATAGTAAAAATATTTTGACTTAAGAGTATAAATGTACAATAGAATAACTCACTTATAGTAACTATAGATAAAATCGAAATACAGATATTTAAATATTTCAAATATTGCAGTTATTAACATTAGCTCAATGGCTGATTATTAAGATCAAACAGAGCATTTATAAAGTAAATAAAGTTGACTTGTATTTGTGATATTATGAGGGGCGTTGAAAAAGACTTTTTGGAATCATCTTAAGTATATTACAAAAGAAAATATTACAAATCATTTTAGAAACGATCGTACACCAAATTTTGTTGTGTTTGAATTCTTGGAACTGGTATAAATAATGTGCTAATTTTATTTATCTTAACCTACTTATATATATATATGGTACACGTATTGTATTAGTTTCTGTAGATGTAAATCCGTGTAAACTCCAGTGTTTAGAAGAAGTGCTCAATAACAAGTAGAGCTGTTCTTTAGTATAAATTTTTATTTATACAAACATTATTGGTTACATATGTGCATACATGTTTCGGTTGTACTCTTCACAGAGAGTCAACCTCTTCAGACCTGGTCTTAAGAGGTTGACTCTCTGTGAAGAGTACAACCGAAACATGTATTCACATATGTAACCAATAATGTTTGTATAAATAAAAATCTATACTATATATATATATACACGAATTCATAGTTTATAAGATAATATTGACATTTTAAAAATTGATTGGACGTCCTCTGAAATATTTGAATTAAAATCGTATAAAACTTTCTATTTTGTTAATTTATTAATCAAAAATAATTAAAAACTGACCTTGTGTCTAACATTACCATCTTGTGGGGACAAATAAACATGGACAATGTTAATTTTTTGATTAAGAAAATCTGTTCTGTCTTCGTTCGTAATAGTAGAAAACCTTTGCGACTCGGGCAAATTTTGTCCCAATTCATAGTTTTTGTTTCCGGTAAATGGATGAAAAATAATTTTTTAAATATGAAAAAAGAAAACTCTGTAATTTTTAATTAAAATTATCTGAATAACGCATGTACTTGTATTAGTATTTCACAAGATTATTTTTAACTATTAAATTTATCAATAATTCAATCTTAAAAAAGCCGATTATTGAAGTTAGTGTAAAGTTAACGAAGCAAGTAATTACACTTTTAAAACAGATGGAACGTCTGAGGAAACATTTGAATTAAAATCGCATAACTAATTATATTTTTTTGTTAAATCATTAATTTAAAACTTATTAAAAACTGATCTTGTGTCTAACTTTGCTCTCTTCTAGAGGCAATGAAACACGGAAAATGTTAAATTCTTTCTCATCCCCCTTCTTCCAAAGATTTATTTTGACATTCCCGGTGTTCTGGTTAGGATAAAATTTTAGTATCCGTTCTGTTCTTGTTCGAAGTAGTAGATTGGGGTAACGTTTATTTTTGTCCCAATTGATAGTGGCCCATTTCGATAACAGTATTTTACTTACATTAAGAATTTAGCTTGTTTTTAAATTTAGCCACTTTAGTAGGAGAGTGAAAAGAGTCAATCTGTAAGCGTGTATCATATTAGGGTACACTTATAGAGAACGAACCATGTTTCCATGACTTTTAATCGTCAACATTCGGGCAGTTCTCGGAAGTGTCCGAGAGTTGACGAGGCGAAAACTGCCAAACGATAAATTGAAGACTGGCAGACGATGAATTCAGACAAAGAAAATCAAAGTAAAATACATATATAAAAATAAAGAACGAACAAACCATAGCTAAACAACTGTTATTAATTAGATGTTTATTTATATTTTTGTCAAAGGAACCATTGTTAATCAAATGTTTTCAAATAAAATGTTTTGTTTGTGCACTGAAAAGTTTCAAAAGATGATTTTTTTTATATAACAAACAACAAAACCACTGTTTTTAACCAATTCCTTGTTTGTTTTATTTTTCATTTTCTCTTTCAATGTTTTTTTCTTTTTAACATTTTCTAAGTAAGGGTTTAGGGTTAGATTCAGGTTTAGGCTTTCGCTAGAAGTGACCGTTGCTGACAGAACTCAATGAGTCCTTCGAGAGATTCAACGCACTGACACAGATCGTAGCAAGTTTTTTTTTTTAACGCGTTGCAGATCGTAGAAATTTCTTCCAAAAGTTTATCATCTGCTCGCTTGCAATCTGATTGTCTAATGCCTGCTGCAATCTGTTTGGTTAATAGTTTCGTCAACTCTTAGGTGCTTCCGAGACCTGTCCGAACGGTGACACCGCAAAGTCAAGGAAACGTGATGCGTTTTCTATAAGAGTACCCATATTAGTAAAAAATAGAAATTTAGAAAAAAATAAATTTCCAAACTGAAATGAACCCTTTGGTATTTTTCGATATTAGAAATGACTTTGCGTTGAAGTTTACCCTCGTGTCGAGGCAAGTATGGTCAATTTTTTGTGTTTTGTTATATTTTACGTTGATTGGTGTTGTAACTTTGCCTTCATGAGAAAGCAAGTAGATATAGACAATTCATAAAATTGCGTTTATATTACAAAGAATAAGTAACAAACTGAAAAATCGCCAAACCACAACTGCTTTTTAATATAAAATAAATAATCGCAGTGCTGTTCATACCAGTCGAGGATACCTCCTTGATAATCAGTCCGACTGTGGCCTTGCTTCTGTCGGGCTGAGGTATTGTTCTGTTCAGTCCTGAGATGTTCACCCTTCCAGGCATTACCATCTCTCTTTGAGAAGGGGTTAGTTTACTGTTAATCGCCTGAGGCGCCCCTACTGGGGAATGCCGATAGAGCTGCTCAGGCATTTTTGTAGGTCAGAGTGCACTTCCTCCACTATGCTAACTTTTCAAAACCCCACCTGACCTTGTGTCTAACCTCCTCACCGAAAGTTAAATAATAGACAATCGCGGTGTTATATGTAGATTTTCGCTACGTAAGTAAATAACCTTGTATTTTACTAAGCACTCGTGAAACTGATTCATCATGGTCGACCCCAAAACTAATAAACTAAAGAATCTGCATATTTTGATGACCTGACTTAGTTTTCACGATAACTCACCTTCGTCGAAACATAAGTTTCAAACCCTTCGAAAGGTGAGCACAGAACATGCGAGTTAATTGATGTGTCAACTTTGTAATATGTGTTAGTCTTTATTTCCTTATTGGTATACACAGACATGAAAGAAGTAAATAGATAATTCATACATATTTAAAATTTCTGTTTCCTTCGCGGACAGTCAGCACTCGGAGCTGTACAAAGCAGCAGTAAAAGTTTGAAATATCGATATTTTATACGAATTGACATTTTTGTGTTTCAGATATAAAAATATCACCATGTAAGTACGACACAAAGCCACAGAAGCATTAGAATTCTCAGAGCTTCCAAAGAATCGTATTATAGGTTAATATAAAAGGCGAACACAATCAGCATCAAACCTCGAGAGTCCACTTTCCACTGTTAACTGATTGATTGTCCAATTACTCAGGGAGGGAAAATAATAAATTTTATCTTGCCTAGGTTCATCAAGACCATCTGACAGCAGTTTTCACTATTAATTATAATAAGTGCGTCTATTTAATTCTTTCATGCCTCTATATACGTGCACACACATGCAAATATATTATTATTTAGGATAAAACACATGTCAATGGAGCCGTACAAAGCCGCAATAAAAATTTTGAAATATCGATATTTCATACTAATTGACATCTTTTGTGTTTCAGATATCAATATATCTATTATACATCACCATTCATGTAAGACACAAGGCCAAAGAAGCATTAGAATCCTTTCATAGAAGCCATATTATAGATCAATATAAAGGTGGACTTAATTAACGTTAAATTGCAGCAAACCTCAGGATTCCAATTTCCAGTGTTAATTGAATGATTGTCTAATTCATCAGCAAAGGAAAATAATCAATGTTATCTCACCTAGGTCAATCAGGACCCTCTGACAGCAGTCTTCATTATTAATGATGATAAGGATGTCTATTTACTTGTGTATAATATTCCAGAAAATAATTTAAAAAGTGGCCTTGGGTCCAACATTGTCCTTATATACAAAAGCAGGCAATATTAAATTAGTTTAACTGCAAATGAATACGTTATGGCAACTGTAATTTGATCTCTATTTGTACAAGAAGTGGATAAGTATTTTGAGAGTACCATGAGAACATGTGATAAGGTGAATCGTTAATAGAATTTTGATTGACATGTACATGAAACTGCTGCAAATATAATGATTGACAAGTGTATATTAGGAAGTTATTAAAAGTAATAACAATGCGGGGAAACAAAAACATTTAGTAAGGGAAGGAATGGAATAGAAAAGTTATTCTTGTTTGGTAAAAGTAAATACCAAAGAGAAAATATATAAGACACCAAATAATAAGTATATATCTATATATATCTACTCACACCTGTATATGTGTGTATGTATGATGCTTCATTTTTGTTGGCAGAAAACATACAATTATTGTTAAAACAATATTTGTTAATCTAAGATTACATAATCAAAAATAAAAATATAGACAAAAGTATAATTAAACGAGAGAAACGTGTATACGTGTATATCTAAATAAGAATAAAGGCATAAAAAAAGACTGCCACCAAGAAAAAATGAACAAAGCTGAACAATACAACATTCTTGCTAACATTGTATGCAAATTCATTAAGACTTATGTTAAAGTAAAATTATATATATATATTGGATAACAGTAAAATCATTGGCAAATAAAGCTTTCGGCATTTGTTATTGAATCCCAAACATAAATGTTTTATTGATTTAATTTTGTAAAGCATTCCATTGTTTAGTGCTAGTGTTCCTGTCGGCCTTGCCTTTTGCAGAAAACAAGGAAAAAAAGTGTTTTCAATTCACAAAATTAATCTTCATCTCTTTCATATCAGGATGGTCAAGTGAAAAAAAATTAAGACAAGGAACAATCACACACACACACACACATATATATATGTATTTATGCTTAAAATTAATTGCACGAAAACACTAAAAGGTGTATCTGAATGCATGATACAAACATGCATAAAATTACATGAAAACACAAATATATTATACCAACGTATATATGTCTATATATAATGTTAGATATATATATATATATATATATATATATATATATATATATATATATAATGTTAGATATATATATATATATATATATATATATATAATGTTATATATATATATATATATATATATATATATATATATATATATATATATATATACACAAGATAATCTCCTAAACTAATGAACTGATCATTATGAATTCTGAAATATATATTACAAGAAAACACAGTGAGTAACAGGATCACATTTTTTTTTTTTTAAACTGTAACATTTAGAGAGTGCATGGATATAAATTTGTGTGTGAATATATATATATATATATTTCGTTGTACAGGATAAATTTCTAAACTAATAAACAGATCATTATAAATAATTTTGGAACTTATATTCTCAGCAACACTGGTGGCCGAGGGGTTGAATACCAGGTTGCAGTGTCAAAGGTGACTTTGTAACTGGATTGGAATCCTTAATTATCATCTTCTACACTGAAGGTTGTGTAAGCATGAAACACATGTCCCTGTAGGTAAACATTTAAAAAATATTTAAAATAAAATATTGCTATAGCCCTCTTTCAAAAAGGACTGGGCATCTAAGAAAATTAATAATAAGCTATCAATCTTAGCGCAATGTAATATTCCGGCTAACTGTAGAACACTATTATGATCAGCTGACTGTGTATGTCTTGCTACTAAACATTATATAGAGTTTTAGTCTCTTCTTTCCCATGGTAATTGATGGTGGTCAAGGAGTTGAATACCAGGCTGCAGAGTCAAAGGTGACTTGGCAACTGGGTTCGAATGCATCGTCCAACAGTAATTATCATCTCCTACACTGAAGATTGCGTAAGCATGAAATACATGTATCTGTAGGTAAAAGTAAAAAAAATATTTTAAATAAAATATTATATATATATTATATTAGAGATAATGCAAAACTCTTCATGAAAATGAATGTTGCACTCTTTGGCAATTGATAGCTTTTATATACATTAAGATTTCACTTACACGTGGCTGACTGCTGATAGTCTAACTGTTAGAATTGCAGAGTCGAAAAAACAGTCAAGTTTCGATGTTTGCCAGATAAACCACACTGAAGAGCTGTGATACAGCGGAAGTCTGCCTGCAGATAATTCTCTTTCTCTATATACATATTTATCGAGTAGGTGGAGCTCGTCAGCCTTTGAAGGCAGTCCAC
Organism: Sepiola atlantica; assembly: GCA_963556195.1. NCBI lineage: Eukaryota > Metazoa > Mollusca > Cephalopoda > Sepiida > Sepiolidae > Sepiola > Sepiola atlantica. The sequence goes on along the minus strand of OY744516.1, from coordinate 34,408,171 downwards.
CTAAGAGAAGGTAAAACTTCTGTTGCCTTGTGGCATACCCATCCATGGAAAAGGTTTCAAGAGTAAAGCTCAAGGAAAAATCTGAACTAGATCCCCTAAGGTAGTTCGGCATTACCTTCAACTTCGTACTGGCAGCTCTTGCGACTGTGTTAGTGTCTAACTGTGACAGCCTTGCTGTTACTTTGGATCCATCAGCGAAGTGGAGAGGAGGGATGTGCTACATGGGAAATAGCCTGTCCTCCATATTACACTGCCCAGGCTAGCATTTAACAGTACTCAAGCAACTAAATCTACAACCTACAGCCTACAACTTGGAGAGGACACCCCAGCTTTACTAGTGGTGCATATACAACAGGGGGAACAACAGTTATTTGAGAAGCTGATGAACGCTGCTGCGGAGAAGCACGCATGCAGAAAGGAGAGCACCGAAGCCAACAGTTCAGGGACCACGCATGTTTGTAACCTTTGTGACAGAAACTGCCACATTGGTCTCTTCAGCCACAAGCGGCACTGCTTTAGCCGAACAGACAGCCAGGACAACTAGGCTAAGGATACATCACCCATGGTCGACCCTGACTGACGGAGACCTGCTATGTTATATATCTTTATTTATAAATGGGGACCGTTAATTGCACCGATAGTGGCATTAAAACGCCAAATTCATATACAAAATAGAACTTCAGCTTTCTAATATACTGCCAATTTTCATGCGATTGACGTACTAAGGCTAACTAATTTGCATTTTCTTATGCAAAAGAACATCTCATTAATTCACTATTCATTCTTATAATTTTCCAATTCAATGATTATTTTGATTTTATTATCACATATAGTGCTATTTAATACATATTTTTTATATTGTGAATAGAAAATCAGAATACTGACAAGGTTGCTGCAAGGAAAGTGGGCTCCATCTACTGTGCTAAAAAACTTCCCACACCAGCCATATATCTCTACAAAGCCACCATGCATAGAATATTATTGTCACATTTGAGCTGGTGCACTAACCCCTAGTTGCTCCCTCTTAGACAGGGTCCAAAAAGGAGTCTCTAATCTAATCATTTTATCTTCGTAAGGGGACATAAAAGTGGTGCAAACTCTTCTATTCGGGGAATTAATTTTACTCGTCCTGGGACGAGTATACTTTTAGTAAGTCTAAAGAAAATCTTCAATATGCACATATTGTTTTGTGTTTTGATCAAAAAATATATTTATTTTCAATAGATTTTTTTACTTTTTATATTTAATCCAGCCAACAGCTTTCATTTTTATTAGTAGTGCAATAGAGATAGTTGGAAGAGATACCCCTTTGTAAATCACAAGTCTTCTCTTTTAATTAAACATTGAAAGTTTATACTTTTACAAAACACAAAACTTGGATTACGCTAATGAATTTCGCTTAGACTATTATATAACTACAATTTTTTCAAATTAAAATTCTTAGATTACTCTTGAACATTTATGGAATAGGCTAACTGCCCCCCTCCCCCCCCCCCCAAAAAAAAACGCATTGTATGAACTTTACTTTAACTTTTATTAAACCTTCGGCTTCTTGGCCTTTTGGCTAAGATTAAAGTGTAGTATCTGTTCTGATGGATGCTACACCCCATAGAACGGTATCGTCTTGGCCTTCGGGCCTTGATTTCAACGGTCTTAGGGATTGCCCTGTGCAGTTCTAAGAGGTCCACCCTCCCAGGCTTTACCTTCTCACCCTTTGAGAAAGAGATTAGCTTATTGCTAATCGTCTGAGGCGCCCCTACGGGGGAATGCAGACGAGGCTGCCCAGGCATATTTTGTAGGCCAGAGTGCTCAACCTCTATGGCGCTGGCTTTTCAATCCCACTTTCCGACCTTGTATCACATCTTACCGCTGTGGGAGGGAGATAAAATGAATAAAAAATTAAAATATTAAAAAAAAACTTATTTTATTTTTAACTTCATACTTTTACAATAAGCAAATACTGGATTATGATGATTATTGTTGCTTATCTTCATAAATACTAAATTTACACATCAAATACAGTAATGCATCGTCGCTTGCAATTTTATATCACTACATCAATATATAGCAGTTCGATTACTAGGATGAGTTTGTTAGAAAACGTACATATGGAACATACATGAAATTTTTTTATTTCAACAGAAAAAAAGATAATTAGAAAAATTGAAGAAAAAAACGTATATATAAGCAGGGAATTCTGTTATTTAAAAAAATGTTTGCTTAAATATATGTATATATATATATATATATATATATATATATATATATATATATGTTATTCGTGGCTAACACCCATTACACGGACGTTATAAAAAAAAGTTTGCTTACTTTTTATTTTTTAAATGACACAATACTGGTCAATTTTGATGATGGAATTTTATAAGATTTAAGTAAAATAAATAAATAAATAAATCTTGCATTGAAAAAGGCTTCTATTTTCAATTTTAATAATATATATCAGACGTCAGACTACAGACAATAATATCGAGGGTTCGATCCTTGTCAAGGTTAGCCAGTTAGCCATGCTGATGACGGCTGAGAGCCAGAAACACGCGTCCATAGCCATAATTATTATGTATATAAAAGAATCCATGCATGGATTCTTTTATGTAAGTACAAATTAATTAATAAAAAAAAATATATATATATTCGCGCACACATTGAAATATGAGAGATAAAGAAATGATATCTATCTAGAAAATGTTTAACATATCCTGATTGTGATTTATATATAATTTTAAAAATCTATCAGAACTAAACCTATTCCGATGATGGTTGTTTACTGTTAAACAATACATGAGGTAGCCGGGAGCCGGTAGCCAAAGGAAGAATAAACAGGTTCTCTGTTGATGTTCCGTGTATTGTTCCTTGGGGCCACCTCCACAATTGCTCTAACAATCTCAAGCTTCGACATATCATCCGACTTAAAAGAAAGCAAATAAACAAACAAAAACTAAGATGATGAATGTTATCAATCCACAACATCTTTGGTACCTTATAGAGTGTTTTTCAATAATACATAATTATGAGGCCTGCTAGACACAGGCGTGCCTCCCCTTGAACCCCCCTTTGCCCTCTGTCTAACTGGCCGTTTGCTGTACAAACATGAAAGGCCCGTAAGGGAAAAACGTCCACGTTAAGGATGTATATAACGCAGCAGGGGGTCCACCCACAAAAAAGCCTGGGAGGTTCTTTAGCTGCAAAGTATGTTTATAGTAAGTATTAGATTAAATGGAAGATGGCGTCTTTAAAAGGGGGACACAGTGTTTTGAAATAGGTTTTCTTTGAAGTGAATCTTTCTCGTCTGGACTCGACTGGACCATTGCTAGAAATATAGCATGTCATGACGCATTCGCCTTTTTTATTTTGAATACTGTACAATTTGATAGATCCTTATTACTTAGTCATAATGTCCGTGAGCTCAGCACAAAACAGTTCCTAACATCTTTGATCGCCCGATAGAACTCAATAGTGTTTAATTCCGAGAATCCCAAATTGTAATCAGTAAACAGGAATTGGATACACATGTGCATATGTTTTTCGGTTGCCGATGGTTTTTATTTCACTTCATCTTAACATAAAGACTGATCATAAAATAGAGAAGAAAAAAAATAAAAATAAAAACAGGGTTGGTTGGGGTTGATTTTTCATCATGAATCAGAATTGAACAAAGATCTCCAATCAATGCAGGTCTGTTGTCTTTTGTTAACGATGACGAATTTTTTTCAAAACATTCAAATGCTTTTCCGTAAAGTGACAGTCTGCATGATATCTACCGTCTCGTCTCACCTACTTGCAACAGTCTCTCAGAAGAATAACACTAATTTTCAGAAAAAAAAAGAAGCTATTTTTGTTTGTAAAGATATGTATGCTAAAGAGTTCAACATTGCATTTAGAAACCTCCCAGAGATTTATCACTAAGAAATAACGGTTTTTTTTAAAACAATTATATCTTTTTATATAAAGTTAGGTATGCATACATGTTTATATCTTTCTCTGTATACGATTCACTCCTAAACTATTTAACAAATCATTATGAAATTTGGAACACAGCTGCTAGGCGTAAGGGTGTGTAATGTGGGTTGTATTTAGTCTAATTTAGGTTTATGCAAAGAGAGAAAAGAAGGGGTGGAAGCTCTTTGTGAAAATTCAGATACCTTCGATTTTTGTGAAATTTTAACAGACATAAATGAATTCCTCAAATTTCAGTTTCTTTTGAGTATTTTAAAGGAGTTTTAGGGGCATAATATGGACACAACTTCCCATTTGAAAATTTAAATATTTCAGATTTGCATTAAATTTGATCTCTAGTTATTAGATATCAATTAAGCAAGATTCCTTGAATGTCAATTTCTTCTTAAAAATCCTTAAACTTAAGACTTTAATATGAGACATTTTCTATAATTAAAATCATTTAACAGATTTCAATCAAAATTGAAATAAGGATTCTAGACGTAAGGTTTACTATCATTATATCTTGATTTTAATCTTCATAAGAGGATCTAAGAGTTGTGCAAAACTGTTCTGTTTTGAAAATTAATTTTACCCATCCTGAGAGGGATATTCTTCCAATTTTATATTATCAGAACATGTGATGTTTGCTCTAAAGTATTCTGAAGAATTAAAAAATATATTCAGTCATCAAAATTGTACATATTTTTCCCATCTCTAATCGTCACGTATTTCTGTTTCCTTACTATTATCATAGTTCCTCCCTATTTGTAACCTCATGAAATTGTAATGTTTACTCCAAGTTAATACCAACTTTTACTTCATGTTTTGCATACATTTTATTAAAATGTCATAAGAGTTGAATAACGCCTATTTCATATAACAACTTTTTTCGTAATTATTTGTATCAATTTTTTCTCAAAACCTACCTGTCCTCCGAGCAGGAATTAATCGGGTTATAGTTAAAAAAAATATGTTTTTACTCAGAGAATTCCATAATTTTAATAATAAACTTTGGTAAATTTGTAGATTAATACCCTCCACTAAATCCCCCCGACCCCCCCAAAAAATGAGATTCTACTTTTTTTTTTTATAGAAGATTACATGTGAACACCCTGAAAAATTCGGTGGAAAGAAGAAAAAATCCCAGCAAAACAATTATTTTAAACTTTAGAGTGGGGATCAGTTTCATATATAAATTTAATGTAAAATCACCCTCCATTTTAACTTATTAGAGAAGTTAACTAATTTTTAATTTTTTACCACTTACCCTGAGTTCAACTGACAAGGTCGTAAAATCACCTAAAATAACTCACAGAATTTACCAAAAAGAAAAAATGGTTTACTGCCTTAAAACGCTCGAATGGCTCAGAAAATGGAGGATAATTTTCTGTTAAATTTATATATGAAACTGATCCCCCCACTCTAAATTCTAAAATAATATTTTGTTGTTGTTGTTTCTTTTTCTTTCCACAAGGTTTTTCAGGGTCTTCACACGTAATCGCCTAAAAAAAGTAGAACCTCATACTTTTATTGGGAGGAGGGGTAGATAAGGGTGTTGATCTACAATAATACCCAAACTTTAAATATTTTATTCACGCCTAAAAATAAGGTATTTAATTAACTAATTTTAAAGAAGTTATTTATTTAATTTTCATGGGAAAGATAAGCACAACTAACCAAATCTATTGCTTAAAGTTAAAAGAATAAAGAGAGATGTATAGTTAAAAAATATAAGATTTATAAAATAAAATATGGGTAAATTTGTAGAATTACACCCTCTGCTACCCTCCTCCATCCAAAAATTGAGATTCTTCTTTTTTATGTGTGAACATCCTGGAAAATGGAAAGAAGGAAGAAAAAAACAATTATTTTAGAATTTAGAGTGGGGAATCAGTTTCATATATAAATTTAATGCAGAATTTTCAGCAATTCTAACTGTATAAGGCAGTTAAGCAATTTTTTACCACTAACCCTAAGTATGAGTAACAAGGTCATAAAACCATATGTAATTTTGCCTAAAAAATACACCCTCCTTCAAAAAAAAACCGCAGTGGATTTTGTTCTTATAGCAAAGAAGAATTTGGTTACTGCCCTAAAATTCTAGAATGGCTAGGAAATGGAGGATCATTTTACATTAAATTTATATACGAAACTGATCCCTCTTTTCGTTCTCTTTTCCTATCAATGCTGGTGTTCCTCGGGGCTCTATTCTAGGCACAACACTGTTTCTTCCCTATGTCAATGATCTTCGAGAGAATATTATTCAGAAAATTAACATCAATGCCAATGATACAACTTTCTGTTCTGGTGTTGCTTCTCGCCCATCTCCCTCGGATCAGTTGAAATATGCAGCTGATCTAGAAGTTAACCTGGGTTGAGTTGTAGATTAGAGTATGAAATTGCTTGTTTCGTTTAATCCTGTTAAGACTACTCAGCTTGTGTCTTTCAATCATCGGCATGTCCCTTTTCTTCCTGAAATTCTCATGGATAGTTCTGCTCTTGAGGAGAAATCAACTCTGAAACTTCTTGGTCTTTCTCTCTCATCAAATCTTTCCTGGAGTTCATATATTAGATTGATTGCTCTTTCTGCATCTCGTAAAGTCGGTTCTCTCTATCGCTCCAAACACTTTCTTACACCTGAGGCTATTCTCTATCTCTACAAATCTACAATCAGACCATGTATGGAGTACTATTGTCATATTTGAGCTGGTGAATCTCTGTCCCATTTTAAGGTTCTTGATAAGGTGCAGAAACGTATCTGTAATTTGATTGGCCCTACCCTTTCTTCTTCTCTGCACCTTCTTTCTCACAGACGTTATGTTGCTCATCTCAGTCTTTTCTATAAATACTATGATAGCATGTGTTCTTCAGAATTGTGTGATCTATTCCCTGCCTCCTTTGTTCAAATCTGTTTGACTCGTTGGTCTAGTGGTCTCTATCAATTCGCTGTTTTGATACGTCATTGTTATGCAGCTTCCTATTCCAGTAGCTTCTTTCCGAGAACTGAAGGCCTATGGAACTCTCTTCCTGCTGACTGTTTTCCTCCTACATATAGCCTTGGTCTTTTCAAGACTAAGGCGAATAGGTATCTCCTGTCTTTGCGATAATCATCTTTGTTCTTGTTAACTCCTTACATCAAGTGGGTTCATGCTTTGTCTGGAGCGATTTCCATAAAAAAGGTTTAGTATCTACGATAAAAGTGCACCTGTTTTTGAATTTATGAGAATGAAGCAAGACATAACAAAACAAAAAAAGAAAGAATAGATCAATAATCCTGCAGTTTTTTTTAATTACAACTGAACCCTGTTTTTGTTTATAAAGGAAAAAATGTGATTGGAATAATAAGAAAGTACTTACCACGAGAGCAGCCATTAGAATTTTAGGTATTTAAGGGCACTAGAAACATAGCAGTAAAGCTACATTGGAACTAAGTTGTAGAAAAAAAAATTTCATTTTACTAATATTATTATGTACAAGTAATTTCAAGAAATAAATAGTGTAATATTTAATGTAAACATTTATAATTTTTTATCTTCAATATATCGATTAATGTAGTTTTTTTTTTATTTATGATGTAAGTTGATTTTTCTTTTTAAGTGATTATTTAAGAATGTCTTCATATTACCAATTTGCCGGAAAAAGAGCAAACTCACACGTGGGGAAAAACTCGCTAGGACACCATTTTTAATTTTTTGAATTGTAGATGGCATTGCTTGTGGATGGCTAATATAAGTTGGGTTTTTTGGGGATTGCATCGTATTATTAATGTTAAATACATATATATATATATATATATATATATATATATATATATATAACATTAATGATACTATGCAAGCCCCCAAAAAACTAACTTATATAAGCCATCCATAAGCAATGCCATCTACAGAAAAAGCCCTCACTGCTAACAATACAGAAGCATTTCTATCCTAACACTAATATACAGACACCAAGAAGTGTAAATCCCAGGGATAAAAACTAAATCCAAATATTGTAACTGTAGAACTTATATATATACTAGCAAAAACTACCAGCCCTCCAGGCGGCAATTACTGATGCTGTAGTCTTCTTTACAGAAATCAAAGAAATAATTTTCATTTGACATTTTGGTAATTCAGAAAATACATTTTTAAATGATGATTGTCGTAGTATTATTTGATATATTCTAATGTGGGTGAAATATACTGTGCATGAACATCGTCAAATTTTGTTTTTTAGGAAAAAACAACATAAAGGTTAATTGATATGATCTTTACGATATTCAACGTCGATAAATTTTATTTTGTTTCAGCATAAAAATTAAAATGAATTCCCCATTAAAACTGGTTATATAATGAAATGAATAAACATAAGGGTCGAACGTCGATTGGGCAAATACTCCACTTTTATATTACTGAGTAATTCAAAATGGGTACTTTGTATTTTTCACCTTTATTATAAAAGAAAGGAAAAATATGTAAAGAATATTAAAGAAAAATACTTTTTTTTGTAATTTAGAAAGATTAGAGGAGGTTTATTTCTTTTCAATGACAAATTTTTAATTTATCATCATCATCATCATCACTACCAACATATTAACTCCTTGGCATTTTCGTTAGGAGCAAAATTTAGTATCTGGACTGAATCTACAATTAATTTTTATGTTCTCTGTCAGTGAAGAAGAAATCTTTCTAGAGCTAGGCAATTGAAATTTTTGTTCCAATTCAGATTTCCCATTTTAAGGGAGTTGGATTCTCCCCACGTTAAATATTGACATTGTGCCTAACTCTGTTCTCGCGGGAGGAAGTAAATAGGAACAGCAACAACAACAGCAGCAACAAATTTATTTTAAAAAATAATAAATGTATTTAATTATTAACAGATTACAAAGTATTAATTCATTAGAAATTTAAAATAAATATGCAAATGAGAGGCTGAGAAGATGATATCATGATGAACGAACTATATACACTGCCCCCCTCCTAAAGGAGGAGTTAATGCCTTGGAGGATGATATCATGACAACAGAATAGATAGTACACTAACCCCCCTCTCGCACACACACAAAACTGGTAATCCTGGGAAATGGTACTGAAAAGAACGAATGTATACTGTACGACTGTAATGCCTGGGAGGAATGTATCATGACGAATGAAAATATACTACAGAGAATTAAATAAGCAGAAACCGTTTTAATGTTAATATAGTCATGATAGGTGGAAAAAACTTTTGCATTTATTCATTTAGATAATATTAAAAACCATGGCAAGTTTCATTGTCCACGTGAAACGCCTAAATGAAAATTGGCTGGAAAAATATAGTCGCCATCTTTATAAACAAAGATGAATATGCTGGCTAAGGAAAAACGATAATATACATAATTTTCTAGTTAAAATAACATGTTTATTATAAACTTGAGTTATTGTTCTTCCTTAACTAGTATTATGGTGAATGAACATATACTACACTGACCCCCCCCCTGACAGAGGATAATATCATGATAAACAAATACTACTTCCCTCCACCCAAAAAGGAAGAAGTCATTCTTGTAAGAACAAAACCAATATTACACTACCCATCTCCCCATAAAAGATATTCTGACTAAATCGAATATTTTTTTTCATTCTGGGAGGATTCCCCCTACATGCCCTTAAAAACTGAGGAGGTAATTCCTGGGAGGACAGTCTTATGATAACAGAACCGATACTACACTACACTGCACATTAAAAAATATTCCAATTTAATCAATTTTTTTTTTTTTTAATTTAAAAATGCCTAGTCACAAAAAAAATATTTTTTATGGTTTTGTGGCCTTTTGACTAAGATCAAAGTGTAGTATCTGTCTCGACATCAGCGATATTTGACACTTTACTAAAGCCGGAAGTAAATTGTCTCCCTGTTTTTAAACACTATCATATTTTTTTATAAAATCTTTTTATCTTATTTTATGTATAATTATAATAATAGTACTATCGATAAAACGATTGCGTATGTAGAAGAAAATTTGACAATCCAAAGTAGAAAAGTATATTACAGAATATTAATTTATTAAAAACTTAAAACTAAATAAATATGCAAATGAACAAAATCAAGATTTGTTTGAGTGAGTTAAAGATGCCTATATATAGGGTATTTCAATAGATTCTTATATCATTAGAATTAAATAATCCTAGTGTGTTTTGATGTTAATATAGTTAGGATAGATGGAAAAAAACTTTCGCATTTTTTCATTCATTTTATTTTTGTTCCTTAATTTTGGACGATACTGTGTATATATATATATATATATATATATATATATATATATATATATATATATATACAGTATCATCCAAAATTAAGGAACAAAAATAAAATCGTCCTAATCTCAAATCAATTATATTTTAATATTTGTGAAAATTTCACTACATATGTAAATTATGTAGTTAGACTTTTACCGTGATTTTCAGATGAATTAAAATAATATTATTAAAGTTATCCACCATTTTACATATTTCACGTGTCCAAAATTAAGGAACATTAAGGAAAAATAATTGTTTAAAGTTTAAAACAGTAGGTTATTTTTAGTATAAAAGGATGAAAATAAATATTATAAACTTTAATTATCATCACTGCTGCAAGTCACTAATATCAATCATGTCAAAAAGAACTAAAACTGATTTAAGCGACAAAGCAAAAATCGTCAAATTAAGAAAGGAAAAAGTTGACAATAAAAGAAATCGGAAAACGTGTGAAACGTTCAGAAAGTGTTGTAAGCCGAGTTCTCAAACTCTATAAAGAAACTGGAAGGTTAAGTAACACAAAGAAACCTGGTAGACCAAGAAAGACCACGGCAAAAGAGAACAGAGTTATACAACGCTTAGTGTTAAAAGACCGTTTCCTTATAGCTGGCAAAATTTCTAAACAAATGGAAGGTGTCACGAATGTTTCACGACAAACTGTGTCTAGAAGGTTGCACGAAATAGGTCTTTTTGCAAGATCTCCTCGAAAAAAGCCGTTAATAAGTAAAACAAAAACAAAAAAACAACGCAGCTAGATTGGCGTTCGCAAAAAAGCATGTTATATGGTCAGAAGAAAATTGGAAAAAAGTTTATTTCAGTGACGAATCGAAATTTAATGTATTTAGCAGTGATGGAAAACAACTTGTAAGAAGAACAAAAGGCGCAAGTTTAGATCCTAGCTACATCAAAAAAACTGTTAAATTTGGTGGAGGTAGCGTGATGGTTTTCAGCATGATATCATGGCAGGATACATCACCACTTGTACACTTAAATACTAGAGTAAATGCCACTGTATACAACAATGATTTAGAACAGTATGTTTTGCCAGTGTTGCACAATTCTGGTATCGAAAAGCCTGTTTTTATGCAGGATAATGCTCCTTGCCATAAGGCAAAGCTAGTCATGAATTATCTGTCTAATCAAGAAGTAGACATAATGGACTGGCCTGCTCAGAGTCCTGACATGAACCCTATAGAAAACTTATGGAAGACTCTAGGACAGAATGTTATGGCAAATAATCCGGAAAACATCAAAGTCTTGTGGCTGAAACTGGAAGATGAATGGGCCAAGATAACTGTGGCCCTATGTTAAGCTTTAGTGAAATCCTGCAGTCGTAGATACTCAGCAGTTATTGAAAATAAAGGTGGAAGTACCAAATATTAAATCTCTTTTGCTTTTTTAATGTGATTTAGTTAAAAATGATATTTTGTTCCTTAATTTTGGATACTTGAAATTTGTAAAATGGTGGATAACTTTAATTCAGTGGAATTTTCACAAAAATTAATATATAATTTTGTTTAGATTCAGAAGATTTAATTCTTGTTCCTTAATTTTGGACGGTACTGTATATACATACATTAAGTTAGCTTATTCATTTTCAATATGAAGTCGGATGATTTAAGTTAAACATTTTAAAATATATTCTCCATAGTAAAATCTTAAGAAATCCAAGAAGAAAATTTACCCTGAAATTTCAATTTGTAAGTATCCCAGGTAACACCGCTTTTCTTTGCTATTTACATATACAAGAAAAACATTTAAGATAAAAAGGTTTTTTATTTTGATTTACTTACCTTTCTGAAGATAGCAATATTTTGATTTTGAGTCCGGCAAATATCTCCAATATAAATAGAATGGTAGACAGTCTGTAAAAGAAAAGATTTTCGTATATTATCCTCTGTTTTCCATTTTCTTTTTTAAAATTTAATTTAATCAATTCTGGGAGCTTCATAAACAAAAAGAAAAAAGATTAAAAGAAGATTAAGAACATGATTATTTTTTCATCACATATTTAAATAAGAATTCACTTTCAACAGAGTTTTAATGTAAACTACATTTAAATATTTTAAGATTTGTGATTAGAAATATTTTTCAGATTATGTTATGAGTTTGAATATTATTGAATACCTATTGTTTTATTAGTTAAATATTCTGAGCATATTCTAAAATATGGCTATTCAATACTTACTTTAACTGTGTATTGGCTATGATATTTGCTGTGTATTCGTACAACATTTTGATTGTACAATATTGGAACAAAATAATTGTATTCCTATGCCAAGACATAATTTGTCTCTCTGCTCCTTGTTTCTCTTGTTTCATAAATTCTAGCTGTATTCTAAACTAAATTTGAGTCATACTAAAAAATCCCAAATTATTATTCAATTGTACGTACAACATTTGTACATTTTGATCTTGTGATATTTGTTGTGTATTGGCTATGATATTGGCTGTGTATTGGCTATGATATTGGCTGTGTATTGGCTAGGATATTTGCTGTGTATTGGCTATGATATTTCCCCTCCCAAAAAGAAAGAAAAGATATCAATATGTTATCATGTTGTTTTATTGGTAGTACAGGAAGTCAATGCCACAACTAGGAGAATGTTAGTCGCAATGCTTCTTTTTTTATTGTTGTTGTTTTTTACTATAAACAATCCTTAGAGTACAATGATTTCTAATAGGCAAGATTGCATTGGATAGGAAAAACATGAAAAGCAGACAGACAAGTTTCAACTTACATATATATATATATATATATTAGTGGGACCTATGTTCTAGCGTTACACGGAAAAATTAAGTAAAACAAGAATTACAACCCCCTGAAGTAAACTGACCGGAAAAGACTTTTAATGAATGCATTATGGTGGAATTTAATTTTGTAACGAAATTAATGTGTGCAGTGAGATATTTCCTGACTTGCTTGCTTGGTCATGGTGCATGTATGTGTTTGGGGGTGGGCTTTGTTTTTAATTTACAATTTAACAAAAGAATATAAATGGTTGATTGTCGATTGCTGCCACAGAAAATGGTCATGAAAAAGTCAAGAAGAATGGAAAGACTGAAAAGGGAGAGCACCATCCAGACCTCTACTCACAGGGCATGTAGAGTACTGGAATCCGGATGAGGCTTATTGTTCTAGAGAAAACTATGGCCAGTATCAGCAAGAAATCAATGGTAAACAGTTGTTGAGAGAACATAAACTGATTTGCAATGTACAGAAAAAGCAGTAAGTACTGGAAATCTGGGGAGACTTGCTGTCATTCAAACTCCAGGGAACACTATCTGCTGTTGACAATGGGCACTTACTGGTAACAACTCATGTAAGAACTCCTAGTGACTAAAATAATAATAACTAGCTGAACTTTAGTAAATTCAACAGTATTTGAAATTAATGCACTAACATCCGTTTAGTATTTAATTTACAAAAACAAAGAAAAACCTTCTTAGTCAAATCAGATTTATAAATTTTTTTTTTTAACATAGTTCATCCCAAACAAGGCAAGTTGCCACTGTAGACGTAAGGGGCTACTGAGAATTAGGGTGAAAGTTTGGGGGGGTCATCCTAAATTGAGAGCCGTGCAGCGAGATGCTTGTTCACATTAGTTTTAAATTTCTGCATGTCGGTACAGTCGGGGAAACAGGGGGCAGGGAGGGAGTTCGAAAGGCCGGCAGCTCAAGGAAAGAAGCTATTGGAGTAAAAAGCTCTCTGGCAGTGGATGGATGGGATTTAGCTGATTGTCGGGTTGGTCGAGTGTATTTACGTTGAGGGGGCACCAGAGCAGTAAGTTAATCGGAGCACATTCCATTGAAGTACTTGTAAAAGAAGCACAAGGATGCAACACTGCATTGATGGGACAGTTCTTTCTCTTCTTTGTGCCAAGTTCCCTCCTCCCACTACTCACAACCGGAAATGTGTTCCCCCATTTATTCTTCTTCATACCAAGTCCCCCTCTACTAACTTGCCAATGGAAAGTGTGCTCCCCCCCACTTCCTCTTCTTCAAACCAAGTCCTTTACTCTCCCTACTGGAGAAAATGTGACACAAAAGGAATAAAGGTAGGAACAAGTGAACATATTGGAATAATAATTAAAAAAATAACATCCCACGTCTGGCCAAGTAACCTGTAAAAAAAAGAACTTTGTTGATCAAATGTTGGTGGTCATATTTTCACACTGAAAAGCTATCAAACTAATCAAGTATCAATATTTTATCAGATTCTTGTTCTTTGCTTATAATAATTGGAGAAAGAGAGGATTATTATCATAATGAAGTCACGAGTGAACACAATCCCATTGATGTGCCCTACACTAAGAAGACTATCATACATCAACGCTATACGTTCTATGTCAATCCCAAGTGACTAACAAATAGGGCCTTTGTGTACAAACTCGTGTCAATAACTAAACCCTTTGTATTTTATCTTAATTACTAATCTAATACTAATACATTACAGGATACTAAAAAAATCTATAAAACAGCTTTTTATTATTTATAATATGACAAACACATGAAGGATCTGATGTCTTAAACAATTTCGGAATTTTTAGATAAGGATCGATAATTTGTATTATTTAGGTTATTCAGGACTACTGTTCTCATCTTGAATGTTATTCTCACAACGTTTCGGCTGATGTAACCTCCAACTTTTTTCAGGTGTGTCTTGTCGAACTCAGAAATCTGTATGGAATTTCGAACGAAACCCTTTCCAAAAAGATAGATTGTTCTCGTTCTATAAGCCATAGCTGAGTAGAAGTTTTAAGCAATTCTAAATTATGAGGCACCTGAAGAAGGTCGGAGGTTACATTGGCCGAAACGTTGGAAGAATCATAACCAGGATGAAAACAATAGTCCGAATAATCCAATACAATTTTGTAGAAGTTCTGAAACATTTATTTTTTTCATTTCAATCTAAATATCTAAAATAAATTTCTATGTTTACTATATAACATTTCCATCGTATTCGCAAAGTTGAGGAAATTATGATTTACAATGATACTAAGTTTACCTATTCAGTTACTAGTGTACTTTCACTTCTAGCTATACTTAAGGAGAAAGTTATATAATGATCTATTTCTACTTATGCTAATTATGCATATCAATTAGCCAGTATCACTACATCTCCCTGAAACGTATAGGCGGTCCTCGGCCTTTTGGCTAAGATCAAAGTGTGGTGTCTGTTCCGATGGATACTGCACGCCTGTCCTGTGCAGTTCTAGGAGGTCCACCCTCCCAGGCTTCGCCTCCCCTCTTTGGGGAGGAGTAAGTTTATTGCTTACTGTCTGAGGCGCCCCTACCGGGGAATGCCGACTGGGCTGCCCAGGCAATTTTTAAATGGCCAGAGTGCTCACCTCTCGAGCGCTGGCTTTTAACCCCACTTTCTTGCCCCAAGCTGTGGTCACATCTTACTTGTGGGAGTAAGATAAAACTGGCCTTGTGCCTAACTCCGGGAGGAGTAAATAAACATCTTGCACTTCTAATGATCGTTTCATTTTCGATATTACATTGCTCTTCTCTCTCTCCCTTATTATTTTCTTTGTGACATCTCGACCTATCTCACACTAAACTGTAACCAGGGTCATCCTCTTTCATACTTTGATCCGAATCCGACTTTGAATCTTCATTTTGACCTGCTTGATCTTCTGACGTTTCATTCTGTACAGGTTGTTCTAATAACTCAATAACGGAAGGAGTTGTAGCGATTTGTTCACTTTGCTCTTCGTATTGACCCTGGGATATTATTTTAGTACAAATTAGCCTTCACTGACTGTTAGGCTCGTTGTCTGGCGACAGCTACGACAAGTGGTCTCTCTTTGTGAGGCATCGGTTCGAATTCTTTATGAGTCTTATTCTTCTTTGTGGGATTTTTGGTTTATTCTCAGCCCCGTGGACTAAATTAACGATTTATGTAAATGTATTACCCACCCAAACAGAATGTAAACACACAATTAGTGAGATACATAATATATATAAAAGACTAAAATTGTTTGCCTATTAACTTTTCATGCTTTCCCTACCAATGCAGACTTAAAACAAATATCAATTATCAATCAATATATTCTGATGACTGTTTATATCAAAATATAATTGAGACTAACATTCTCCCTGCTTTAGCATTGATCGATTTTCAATAGAAACATTGGACCATGACTTTAAGACCAATAAAGTAAATGCTTGATTTTTCATTTTTAAATTTGTAAATTTCCTTTACGGTTCAATTTGATACGGAAAAATTTCAAATAAAAAAATTAAAAAAAAACCCCAACAAAATATAACTAGTTAACCTGCCCAACTCTTTTGCTGATATATGATGTGTTACAGTCTGTAACAGAGTAGGAAGATCAACTGTGGACATGATCTTTTTCCCTACAACAGCTCCAGGAAAAATGCCATGAGCAGAGACAACCACTGTACATCGCCTTCATCGACCTAACCAAGGCATTTGATCTTGTCAGCAGAAAGGGAATTTTCACTCTGCTGCAGAAGATTGGATGTTCTCTCAGGCTTCTGGAAATTATCATATCTTTTCATGTGGACATGCAGAGCACCGTACAGTACGATAGCTCTTTCTCGGACCCTTTTCCAATCAAGAGCAGGGTGAAACAGGGCCCAACACTATTGGCATTTTTTTATCTCTGCTGTTGTCCGTCAACAAGTCAGAGGATGGAGTGTACCTTCATACCAGAAGTAGTGGCAGCCTCTTCAACCTTGCCTGCTTTCGAGCTAATACCAAAGTGCGAAAGGTACTTATATGCAAGATGCTCTTTGTTGATGATGCAGCACTGACAGCAAACTTTGAAGAGGCATTACAGCAACTCATCAACTGCTTCACATGCGCCTTCAGAGAGTTTGGCATGACCATCAGCCTTAAATGACTAACATCCTTGGCCAAGATGTAAGCAGTACCCCAAATATTACCATTGGCGACTACACCCTTAAAGTTGTCGAGGACTTCACATATCTCGGCTCCACCATCTCCAGCAATCTCCTCCTGGATGCAAAACTCTACAAAGTATCAGCAAGGCAGCAACAGATGAAGAGAGTCTGGATAACAAGATGCTGACCACCAATACCAAGATGAAGGTGTACCGGACCTGCGTGCTCAGCACGCTGCTCTACGACAGTGAATCTTGGGCCCTCACTCCTGTAATCGCTATCAGCGGTCACGATATCCAATGTCTGGTCAAGAGTATAGTATTTCCGAGCCATTTGCAGCTCGAAAATCTGCAAAATATCCACGAAATTTAACTGAAGATTGGAGTAATAATTTCCACAGCATTATATACAAAATTATACACCCGGGGATTCTCCATGGCGCTACGAACATGATGCAAGCTAACAAGGCTGTT
Source organism: Sepiola atlantica (assembly GCA_963556195.1). Taxonomy (NCBI): domain Eukaryota; kingdom Metazoa; phylum Mollusca; class Cephalopoda; order Sepiida; family Sepiolidae; genus Sepiola; species Sepiola atlantica. Next base: position 34,390,609 of record OY744516.1, on the reverse strand, counting down.
TTCAGACGCCAATACGCATGTAGTATCATCTGCCATTAGAGATGGTAGACTTGTTGCAATTTTGCGACAGCTGCAATAAGATGGTTAAGCCTTAAACTTTAGACATTTTCTCGAATCAAAATCATGTAATGGATTTTGATCAAAATTTAGAATAAAGATTCAAGACATAAAGTTTAGTATCATTATATATTGATTTTAATCTTTGTAAGGAAATATAAAAGTGGTGCAAAACTATTCTGTATGAGGAATTAATTTTACCCATTCTGGGACGGGTATTATTGTAGTATATATATATATATAAATTGGTAGATTTATTTCATTCAACAGATTATTCTTATTATTCAAATAATTTAATAATATTTTATTTACGATTTTCAGACTAGTTTATCGATCTTTACTGTAATCAACATGGTTCGGACATTTTGCCCTTTGGCCTCCTTTAAGTACCTTGTGTCGAACTCGAGAATCGTCATGGAATTTTGAACCCAACCCTTTATTAAATCCCTGGGTGTACACTGTTCACATTCCATTCTTCAAAGACGAATAGCTGAGATGACTAAGATGTTGGTTTAATTGTGTAGGTTATCTTGAGGTTCTGAGTTCAATCCTAAGCAAAGGTAGGAAGATGATTTAATAAGCTAACTAAAAGAATGTCACAAGACCTCGAGAATTCAATGAGAATAGTGTTAGATTCAAAATTCTATGAAGGTTCTAGAGTTCGGCACAAGGTGTCTGAAAAAGGCTATGGGTAAAACGGCCGAAACATTGTGATAACAAAAACCAAAACGCAGAAATCGGTCTGAAAATTGTGAATAAGAATTAAAATTCCTCATCCCAAAAATAAAAACAAATATTAAAAAAATATAATGCAACAGGGTTTAAAAAATTTTTTTTTTTACTGATTTGAATATTTTTTTTCAATATATTAAGGCGTTTGGCCGTTTAAGAAATACAACATGGATCTCTAGAGACATGTCCGAACCCTTAAGGTTAGATTGTATAAGGCACTCATTCTGCCAATAGCCATACACGGTTTGGAGATATGAACTACTAGAGAACAATAAGTCAGAGCCCTGTTCGTGTTTGAGATGAAATGTCTTAGGATAATCCTCAAGGTTACTAGGAATGACAGGCTTAGCAATGCTTGCATACACAAAGTGCTGGTCATGACAGCAACCATTGAAGATGTGGTGTCGGCTAGGAGGCTTCGATGGTTTGGTCATGTTGCTAGGAGTAGTGGGTTGATAAATACCAGCTACAGAAAAGACTTGTCAAACGCAAGACCAAGAGGATGCCCACCAAAAAGATGGGTTGACAGCATTAGGGAACAGTGCGGCGTTCCTCTTACAAACAGCCGAGAAATATGCAATTCGGAGACAGAATTTTGTATTTAATACAGTTTTGTGCGATTCAGTAAGTAGAGTAATATTTTTACTAAATTTTAATATTTTTACTTGAATTCCAGAGAATTTATGTTTTCATTTATATTTGATGAGTAATTCATAACAAGAAAGAATAAGGCTACAGTCCGAATATAAACAAGTGGTTGTTACTGATACCAGCTGAAACAGTTTCTTTTCAGTCTCTTATAAAAATCTATTGACATTTATTACTGAATGTCTGCATAAGATATTATTTTTAAATTAATCAAATTGTTTATTTTAAAATATTCATGTTTTATATTTTTTGTTCCAATATGTAAAACTTTACACTATTCTGTATTAAATTTCAATTCCTATGTATCTTCTCATTCTGATAAACCATCAAGATTTATTTCTATTATCTGTTGTGATAAGTCCAACAATCAATTTAACATCAACAGCAAATAATTCTACTATTGATCTTATACGATCAGATAAATCTTGAAAGAAAAATATGAAAAGCGATATTGCGAAGTTCGCTCCCTTTATCAGAAGTAGAACACTCTATGGAATCTTAAAATAGGTATATTTCCCTTCTCTGTTGTATGGCGATATCAGTGGCCAAGCGGGCAAAGGTGTTGGATGGAAGTCAAAAGTTGACTTTAGTCCGGTGTTCAAACCAGCACCCATGCATAGCCACACTGATGAGTCTTATAAAGACAAAACATATATGTATGTGAATAAATAAAATATAAACAATATTTATTATTATAAATACATATATAAGGTTTCCATAGTGAACCCTGAGGAACACAAAACGATATATTGCGTGATCCAGAGTAATTAGGATCTAATCTTTCGAAATATTTATTATATTACTTGAAATCCCCATTTTTTTCAATTGTTCAATAAACAAAAATGAAATACACTCTAAAAAATTAAGTACAAATTATTTGCACTATTTCCTAATAAATATTCACTTATAAACACTAATAATTTTTAAAAGATTTTATAAAATTAACTTTCCGTGGAGAAATCAATGTTGTTTAAAGTTTATACAATTTTTATACATCTGAGTTGAGAATGTGATTTCTAATTAATATCTAAAAAAAACTTACATGTTATATACACTGGTCTATAGTTACCAGATAAATATACTGAAGCTTTTTTGTATAGTGGAATTAGAACTGTTGTTTTCCATATATCATCATCATAAAAAAATATATCTACATATGTTTAATTTAGATTTGAATTACATAACATACTTAATCGTTTCTGCTGCTACATAAACATTTCCTTTTTTATCTGATATAAAAGATTCAATATATATGCTAATTATAAGTACCTAATCTTTTTTTACACTGATATATGTTATTTAATGTACTTCTCAATTATTATTGGGAATGTACTTTTATTCTGTACATTGTACCAGCAAAAACCATGTCAGATCAAACAAGCCTGTTATGAATGCATTTCTCAGATCATTATAGCCAACATTCGTTGTAGGTCAATGTAACGTTACTACAATGATGGCATAATAGGAACCCTTTATACAGCTACATATTTAGATTTTTTGTATATAGTAATTTTTAAAGCTCCCACCGATTACTTTAAAAAGAAATGACGAATCTATCTACTTATAATATAAAACTCAATGTCTGTATGTATGTGTTTGGTGTTTGTGTGTTCCCTATAGAAATAAAGGTTAGTGAATCTACATAAAATATAAACATGTATTTGCATAATTTGGATTATTCGGACTACTGTTCTTATCTTCAGTGCTATTCTCACAACATTTTGGCTGTTGTAACCTCCGGCCTTCTTCAGGTGTATGTTTTCGAATTCGGGAATATTTCTATCTAACTCGGGACGGAATTTTGGATGGAACGCTTTATTTAATCCACGGGGTAGCATGCTTTCATTCTGTCAGCTATGACTGGGAGAAGTCTTCAGTAATTAGCAATTCTTCGTATTGCCTGCACCAAGGACTGAACCTTCAACCTTCAGATGACCAGCACTTAGAACTGAATTTTACTTAGTACTATATCCACTGCATCACAGGTGTTAAAGTGTATTCTTTTGTAAAATTTATCGGGCAAGACAATGAAAGTATTCTTAAGAGAGCTATGAGGGCATAACCCATTAAAACTTCAAACTATCCTATTTTTATGAAATTTAAATCATATGTATAACATTTTCTGGGGAAGACAACAGTACCCTCCTAACTTAAGGGAGCTATGGAGGCCGAACCTCCTTTAAAACTTCAAATATATTCTTGTTTGGTTAAATTTATATCATATGTATAAAATTCTCATAGGAAGACAATGGAATTGGTCCCAAATCTCTATGCTGAATATCTACATGCCCCCACCTTTAAGTGACTCATTGTAACACAAACCCCTTAAAACTTCGAATATGTATATCAGATTTTAATGAAATTCAAACCATATGTATAAACCACTAATTCAGAGAGTTTTCCAATATTTCAGCTACTTCCGACTATATTAGGAGGAGAAACAGAGGGAGGGGGCAGTAAAAAGAAAGACAGTAATATGGTGTTATGAGCATAATGATAAAGTACATAATAGTGATCCTCATTTAATCCCGAGCAACGCCGGGTCTTCCTGCTAGTATATATATAAACTAGCAGGACCCATTTCCGGCGTTGTCTGGGGAATATAAAAGAATGATTTAACTATGAAAAAATATCCACAGAAAAGGAATTTAAAAGTTTTTAAAATATTTTAGCTTTTAGAGTGGGGGATCACTTTCCGATATAAATTTAACCTAAAATGGGATGAAGGTATATGTGTTAACTAAGCTTATATTTTTATTTTATTTATTTTTGGGGTGGGAGGGGGATTTTTTTCTCCTACAAAAAAATGAAGTGCAGAAACAATATTTAATGTTTTAGGATACATTTTTTTTCTGCCTTCCTCATCCGCACAGAAAAACAATTGGTCATTTTTTTAGTGCTTTGTAGGAATATGTATCCAGAAATCTGCAGTCGTGACATAAGCAGTTCAGACTTTCCGGATAAAGCTGAATCAAGTTTGTGATGCTTCTACACAATACAAATCAAACAAAACCGATTTTGCAGAACTAAGACTAAAACTTAGTTTAGGGTTATGATAGAGTTATTTTAGTGTTAGGTTAGGGTAAAAAAAAGTTCGTATTGTGTAGATTGTTCGATGAAGTTCGTTTACGTTTACTATCATCACTTTTACTCATGCAGACATGGCTATTTTCCATCATAATCAATTTTTTTTCTCAAGTGGTTTCTAATTTCAGAATAAAAACAAGCCCAATATAGTAAATAGAAAAAAAGCAAACAGCTATTTATATTCAGAAATATAATATTTTATTCTCTGACAAATAATGCAAGCAAGTAATTGATGCAGAATGCAATACAGAATATTTCTAAAGAAAATAATGTTATTATATATATATATATATATATATATATATAATGATAAAGTGTTGTTGGTCTATTTCTCAAAGTTTGTCATCGATAGCTTTGACTTTTACAAATCATTATTTTATACTGACGAGCCATTTTTCTTTTTTACCTTGCATCATGTTTTTAAAAGGAAACAATTGTATTTCGATTCAGTTTATTTAAAAAATAGTTATTCCTAGTTGGAAGATTGTTAAAATTGGCATAAGCATTCTTATAATTAATGTTGTAATATTTTATCTCAAGAAATCACAACCCTAATGAATACATATAAATAAAAAAATATTAGCCACCGGAAAGGGACTTAGTCAACCTTAGAATTAAAGAATTTATATTAATAAAAAAAAATGAAGTCCCAAAATAAACAACAGAGCAGAACTCAATTGCACATTTTTGGTATAACTGCACACAACAGACACAGATGCACACATGTGATAACTAATGAATGACAGCCAGTACCAAACAATATATTAGTGTGTGAATGTGTGTCTGAAGGTTAACGAGCATGCATTGATGATGGGTGTATGCTCTCACTTGCACCTGGCGCACGTACAGTGCATCAGAATGCAATACTGGAACCCACCTATGTAAGATAAAAAAAAATACATACATATATATATATATATATATATATATGTGTGTGTGTGTATGTATATAAAACATAACAAATAAACAAATAATAAATAAACAATGAATAAACAAATAACAATATATATATTTAATAAAAAATGGAGAGAAGTGAGATGAAAAGAGAGAAAAAATATTGAATATTTAATAGTGTTGTTTTCAGGGGAGGCAACTCTACATGACTTTGAGATTCTTAGCTCATGTTTCACTCAGCAAAAGTTCATCAGAAGATTAACATTTTCGTTTCCCTTTCATAAGCAATTTATATATACATTAACTTATTAAAACTAAAGTTTGAATTATATCACAAATTTAATCATTTCCTCTGCTAAATAAACATTTCTTATTTTATCTCATATGAGAGATTTAATATATATGCTAATTACAAGTACCTAATCTTTCATACTGATATTATCTTATTTAATGTAGGTCACAATTATTATTGTGAATGTATTTTTATTCGGTTCATTGTACGATCAAAATTTAAAAAAAATATCAAGTGTCCACTACGTTTGCATAGATCTATTTCTTTCTCTCGAGATATATAATCAACATCCGGTTTCAACTATAGTATACACAATTGAAAACCCAAGCAACAAAAAAATATTATACAGAGGAAAACAACTTAAGTTAACAAAAGAATTATAATCTTAAATATAAATATAGCACCTTGCTGTCAAATTACTTTTTGGAATTCAAAGATAGTGAAAAGTTTCCAGTAGTGAAGTGAAAAATCTCAAAATGGGCTATGGTGTGTAGATTTTTAGATGATCTATGTAGATTATGTCTTTGCGAAAAACTAGAAATCTTAAAGTTTAAATATGTAGAAAGTTGGCTAAACTGAAGAAACAAGAAAGCTCTAAATTTTAGATGCCCAATAACTTTAACTTTGGTATAGCCACCTATATAATTATAAAAATAAAAAATTTAACCTACTAAAAACTACTTAAAAATGTGCATCTAAACACTTAGTGAAAAAAATGGAAGAAATTAATGACGTTAATAGATAATAAACTAAAACCTTTAATAAGTAGTGGTATTTGTAACATTAAGTTACTTATAAATAGACAACAAGAATGTGAATCATCGTATAAGCTTGATGAACGATTCCTGAGTGAAACACGAACATTTCTGTGTAGCTTTCTTTCTATACAAAGACTTTTATACATCTATATATAT
>OY744516.1:34353985-34378985 GCA_963556195.1 Sepiola atlantica | reverse complement strand
AAGTCTGTATGTGAAGAATATTTAAGAAATCAGGTGTCAAGGTTTTCTGCTCGGATAAGAAATGCTCGGATGGAAAGTTAATTGTCAGAACACTCATATTTTAAAGCATGTACCACAGCTTTCTGCAGCTGATGAGAAAACCTCGGATATTAAATGCCCCAAAAACTTGTATGTGAAAGGTTTCTTCTTTAGCACCATTTTGTTTAGCAACATCTGTTTACGACAAAAACAAAGGCATGAAAGTAGGGACCTATTTTGGGACTTTACTGGTAAGCTTTTTGCTATATATATCTATACATAAGTAAAAACATAAACTGGTTGATACCAAGATAAACAATCATATTAAACAATCATCTCCTGCATCCTATATTTGGCATTACCAACAGAAACAGACTTCTCCCACATATTAATGGTAATAAATCCACAAAAAGGTCAGGAATATTATGGTATATCCAAAAGTGTCTCCAAGGACTTCCTGTCTGTGGAGCACATTACTGTGGTACTGCTTCCCTGCTGATTGCAACTTTGTGTGCTTCAAATTCAATGTTAACAAATTCTTGTCATTGACCACCCCATAAGCAATCAAATGCCGTTCATACCATTGATTAATGTTAATTGGTTGTTTTGTTTTATGGCATATCAACCCTTTTTGGGTTATTTAATGCCAAATCAGGTCATTTTGGTAAAAGTTTTTATGCTTAAAGTTCTTTATATCTTCAAATATTTATTTATGGTGTTTGGTTTAGTTGTTTTGTAGAGAAAAATTATTGTTTTTTTGTTTTTTTGGCTTTGCAGAACATGATTAAATTTTGCAAAGGGAAAGGAAAAAAAACAATAACATCAATGTTTGGTGCATTTTAGGTCAGGAAGCTAGTATCTTCAGACACCCTGATCTGGTAGTACCAGCTCAATGTTAGTACTCCCATAGTGTTTCTAATCTTTCGGTGTCAATCATTTTCGTCTCATTTACACTTATCTTCGAATGACTCTTGATATAATAAGTGGTGACCCCAATAGTAAAAAAAAACAACAGTTGTAAGAGTAGATGAAATTTTAAGGATACTGAACATCACCTTTAAAACAATCTGATCTATAATAAATATTAAGTAACTTATTGATATCAGAAATAAAGAAAGCTAAAAAAAAGTGTAAGTGTTTCAATGTGTTTCTATTTCATTAATAGTTTCTAATGGTCGTTAGGTCATAACATTCTCTTGAAATGAAAACCCTTCACCACCTCTTTTTTTCGGATAATAAGAAAACCAAAGAAAAAAAAAAAGAAACAGGTGGAATCCATTGATAAGCAGTTCGTTTTATTAGTGCAGTTTACCAAAGAGATTACATTCTACCTACTTGAGTAGAAGGGGGATAAAATATAAAACAGGTTTCTTATCATTTATTTTGTTGTTTGCCTTTTAAACACCTGGCACTCGGAAATAGATAAGAAATTAAAGGGTTAGACTTGTGAAAAAGACATCAGATTAATTCACAATTTGTAATTATAGTAAGATGAAGATGAAACATACATTATATGGTATGATTTGTCAGTTTTGGGTTGTTTAATAGCAAATGTGATTTAACTCTGGTTAAAATCACATTAAAATCACAGATAAAATAACTGTCATGTTCCCCTAGGGAGTCATTTATGAGATAAAAGATAACTATGACTCTCTTACAACGATCTGCATAGGAAGATGACAATCCCTGCTAAATGTTAAGTTCCTATGTCTTATAGCTTAAAAGTATGACGCAGACAGACATACACATGTCTCATATGAGTAAGGATTGCTTGGATTTGACAATATTATCAATGGCTAAATATAGTGTTTAACTTGTATTATTAATTGTATAAAAATGGTGATAATAAAATTTAAAATCCAACTTCTATAAACATATATATATATATATATAATTCTTTATAATTTTTTTTTTAATAAGTAAATAAATAAATAAAAAGAAAGGATCTAATTAGTTTAAACAATAAATAAATTTGAAATGGAATCAACACATAATTAGTTGGGTGCTTATGCAGTTTACAGACCAGGCTATTTTTTCAGATAGAATTTTCAAGTTGAATTCAATTCATACAGGATTTTTTGTTTATTAAATTGTTAGGTGAAAGTAAAGAATAATTAATCAACCCCTTACCTCCCCATGTTAAGAATGGGTTTCTAAATTATAACGTTATTATTTCAGCCTGGTCTGTAAACTGCATACGTACCATTAATTGAAATAATAGATATTCTTATTTTCCATCGTTTAGTTTTTATTTTGCTGCAGTATACATTCGCTTCGGACTTGATCCAATAACATCACAGCCGCCATTATCGACACAAGGCGGAACTTGGCATAAAGGAAATAGAAACACTTCAAAGGGGACTTTTTCTCGAAACATCATGATATCCTTTCTTAACAAATGTAACTCTAATGAACAAAGTGACAACCCAGAATATTATTAGCCTTCTATAAATTGTCTAAAATTAATTGTATATATCATTAACCTTTTGACTGATCACTGATGCATTCTTTGTTGATTTTTACGTGTAGAGAAGAAACTGAATAAATAAAAAATAGTGTGCACACAATTTATCGACTTCAATGTCCTTGACATGCCAAATTCATGTGCTGTACGAAAGAAATTTGACTAACATTTCCTTAAAAATCTAAGTAAGTAAACAGATATTTTGCATTTTTATCCTGATCGGCTTGTTCACACCTACAGAGACAGATGCACGTTACTCACATGGTGAAAAGGTTCTCCTTTACAGTGACCTTGTGCAGAGACAATAACTCAAAGGCAGACCTAAGTCATCTGTCAGTTATGTATCAACCAAATGTAGGCTTTGCAAATTGACCACAGCAGATTGGAAACCTTGTTTTCAGTTCATCCTGCTTTGAGGCAGGCTGGGCAGCAAGATCTTTTGCAGTTTTGAAGTGACACTTGCCAAACAGACAAAGGAAAACAAGAGAAGAAAGGCTGGAATCTCAGAAGAATAAGAGAAGAATGTGAAGACTGAAGGTTGTTTAAAGAATTTTATTGTTACCATTTTTATGAGAAAAACCCCATAAGGAAAATATTTATGACACCTATTAAACATGTGTCCGTTTTTTCAATATAGAATAAGTTCTTTTTCTTATAACTTTCTCATAAAATTTACTTAAAATGCTGTTGCAATGTATGGATATGGGCAAACCAGAAGAATACCAGACTCAAAGTCAGCACCATACGATGTTCGATCAGATTTAGTTCCTGATATTAGACTTCATCCATAATAACTTTCAGTGAGAGTTTCAGTTTCCCAAGTTTATTAATTTATTTACAAAACTTTTAACTGAAAGTACAGAATAGTTAACAACCCCACCTCCCGATGTTAAAAATGGCATTCTAAATAATGATGTTATTATTTAAGCACGGTCCGTAAACTGCAGAGAAAGCCATTCTTAACATGGGTTAGGGGAGTGGATTGTTAATTATTATGTACTTTCAGCTAACAATTTAATAAATAAAGAGATAAATAAAAATTAGTACAAAACTTTAAAAAAACAGAAAAGCAAGTTTTTAATATCAGGAATTAAATCTGACCGAACACCGTTTGCTGCTGACTTTGAGTCGCTACTCTTCTGGTTTGCTATGGATATGTATATAAAACAATAAAATTCGGAATACATAATACCAGGGAGTTTTTAAAAAATTAAAACCTGCTTCTGAAAATCATTATGTAAATTAAAGATTCCACTTAGTCCAGTAAGCAATATATATATATATATATATATATATATATATATATATATATATATATATATATGTGTGTGTGTGTGTGTGTGTGTGTGTGTATATATATATATGTATGTATGTATATACTATTTTAATTTTTTAAGATCATGCAGAAAGTGGGTTGAAAGCTCAGTAATTTAAATACTGAGTTTTGAGTTGAAAATATTTTATTTTCTTTCAAACAATTGTTTCGACAGTATTAAATCATAGATTCTTTTGTTTAACATAAAAAGACACATGTTAAATCAGTCTCATCAGTGGGGGTTGTTACATTCGAAAAACCGGAATTTAAATCCAAAGATAATGAATATTTGCGAAAAATATTCCTTTTTCAAGAACGGTTCATTTCCACATCACATCCAACAGATTCGGTCAACGTTTATCTTCAAAACAATTAATTTAACATCAAGCGGACTTGTAAAATAATTCAAGGAAAAGAAATTATATATATATATATATATATATATATATATATATATAGAGAGAGAGAGAGAGAGAGAGAGAGAGAAAGAGAGAGAGAGAGAGAGACTAGACGTACCCATGACTCATTGGGTCACTAATACTATTTATGCTACTTTAATTTAAATCGAAAATAAACTGTGACCTATCCTTTAAGACTTTTTCTTGCATAACTAAAAATAATAAATCTCTTTACTTCTTTATTATTATTATTATTATTATTATCATCATCATTATTATTATCATTATTATTATATAGATATAAAGAGACTTATTAATTTGCCATCTTATTTATATACGTGTTTGTGATGTTTATTGATACATGTATGTAAATTAGATAACGACACTGAAAAAAGTCAATCTTTCTCTAAATGCTCGCAGAGACATTAAGGAATATAAGAGAATAGTTGAATTAACAAAGTGATAGGAGTGTGAGACATACATAGATAGCTGAGAGAGAGAGAGAAATGGGTGACTTATTCAGTTAATTATAAATTACGACAAATTAGAACAATTAAAATGAATTTATCTTTAAGCATAACTCAATCCCAGAAATAGCATGTATTTTTGTGTTATTAAAGTATGTAGGAAAAACACCTTAAGGAAATAAACGTTGGTTAACTCAAATTTAATATAATAGTCAGCCACATATAGACTGTTCCACTGTATTACAGCTCTTCAGTGTGACTAGACAGATAAGTACTTCAAGCCGAAATTGAAACTCAACCGTTTTTCAACAGTCAGTAAGTGTTACTGCTATGTCATCAGTACATGTCTCAAGGAATGGAAGTCTTAATGTTTATATGAATAATATCAGCTGTCGAAAGTGCTCTCTCTCTCTCTCTCTCTCTCTCTCTCTCTCTCTCTCTCTCTCTCTCATATATATATATATATATATATATAGAGAGAGAGAGAGGATGAAAAGGAATTAGAAAAGCGACGGAGGCAGATCTTTTTTCAATTCAGTTGCTCAATGCAAAGTATATTCCGCAAAAAAGCAATTTATTAAATTAATTTTTTCCTTAAGCTAGATTTTTCAAAGATCAAAATCTTATCATCAGAGGAAATTGCTGGGATAGATAAGCTGGCGAAGAGCCAAGATTTAAAATCTGAAAAAGTAAAACAAAGATTGTAGGGGGAAAAAACAAGGCAAAAAGCTGCCTGAATGCAAGCAAGTGTCTGATTGTGTCAAAAAGTCCAGCGGAGAAAGTGGTTTGTAGGTAGGCCGTTAGAAGGCACGAGAAATAAATTGAGAGGTTTCAAAGTTAAACTCCAGAAACCACCAACGTCTTCATAGTTTTCACAATAGGTTTTATTTTTCCTAAAAGTTCGCTTTTAGTTCTCTACTAATATAATATATATATATATATATATATATATATATATATATATATATATATATAACACTGAATTTTATTAATATGCATGTGCTGTCTATTTTTAATAAAATCTAACTAAAAAATGACATAAAATAACAACAGTGCTAATATTAAAATAAGATAATAATTCTTAATATTATAGAATTATAAAAATAAATTCAGAATGTTTTTTTTTTAGATGTGATGAAATTTTGCTGACAGACACCAAATCACTATTATAAAAAGTTGAGGATACAACTGCACACTGCGGTGTCCCTGAGATTAAAAAGATACAACGTAGCAGGAATTGAGTTACCTTGTAAAGAGCTTGCCAGTCACCAATGGAAGCCTGGGATTGCATCATACGAGACAGGATGCGCTGGAAAACAAATGAAAAAAGTCTTTAATTAAATAAATTAATTAAATTAAATTAATGTTAGGAGTAACGTCATTTGCTAATGAGCATGAAACCAACATAAGGTGAAAGATCTATTCACTTGAAGTAATGTTTTATTTTAGTCAGGTGTGTGGCATACACACACTGATTTGAATGCTAATCTATAGAATAATATGCTAAGTCACTTCATGTCTGTACGCACGATATTACCTTTCACACACACAAAAAAAATGAGATCATCCAATCAGCAGAGATAGTGATTGGCGATTAATCTGATGTTAAGATAAAAAAATTTAGACTTTACCCATTTTAAAACAAATTGTTCCAAAATCAGATTATGTCCTCCTGCCGACAAAAACTGTACAATTTTAAATAAATACATTTAAAAAAACAATGACATTTGTTTTATTGATTTGAAGAATATTTAGGTAACCATTATTTTTATGGTAAGAAGACAGAATATTTATTGTTTTAAAAAGAATTAAATTGCGACAATTTTAAATAAATAAAAGAGGAGACATATTCGTTTTATTTATTTAAAGACTACTTAGCTGTAAATTATAATTATTTTTATGTAAGAAGAAACTGACATTTCTGTTTAATAATATTGACTCTGACAGATATTATTTTAAAAAGAATATTATTTTTAACAGTAAATTACACAGATTGATGTAGAAAGCACCATGAAATTTCCACGAGGTCACACTTTTTAAGTTATCACCCTTGTATTGAGATATAAGAATTATTTTCCTTTGCAATAAGTTTTTAGAGTGATCTCCCTTGCTTGTTGTTGTTAGTTATTGGTTGGGAAAACAAAGATGGCGATTTGGACAAACAAACGTGTTCATGACTGGATTTATGTAATGAGTAAACTAACACAGCTAGTTTTATGTTATTCGTCCATCTGGGCATCCACGGGTATCTCTGCTAGTTCCCTATAAGACACACAATTCTGGTTTACAGAACAATTTTTTAAAAGAAACTGAATATTAATAGAATTGATCAAATATTTATTGCAGGGCTGCAGCCATCAGAAATTGGGCAGCATGAAATCCATAATTTTACATAAAACAGGATCATCCAAATTGATGCTATTCAAGAACTTGCAGACTGTTTCCTTTCATGCATTTATTCAAAGGGTAAACACGAGAGAAAAGCAAAATGGTAGTTCCGTAGCAGGAAACCTGAAAGTGTGACTGATTATATTCAACGCAAATATAAAGAGCAAACAAGCAATATTTAAATATCAACCTTGCCTAAAATGTTATACATCTCATTGACTTTTGACCTGGATCCTCCAAAGTGAGGTCGGCATTGGGTGGGGTAGTGATATATTTGGCATTTTCATTGCTACACCAAGGAAATGGGGAAATCAGGTTTTCCTATGCTTGACACAACGTAGTGGTTAGCATATAGGATCTGATTTCTTTTTCTTTTCCTTTAAAAGAGAAGGTCACTAACATTTTGATGATGATGATGATGATGGTGGTGGTGGTGGTGGTGGTGGTGGTGGTGGTGGTGGTGGTGTTATTAGAAAAATACAGACATGATATAAAAACAAAATAAATAAAAATCTATACAAATAAAATGAAGTGTCCCACAATCTGTCTCTTTTACCTGTCTGGCTATTATAGACAAAGAAACTACTGAATAAATTTCTACCAAACTAAGTATGCAGATAGGCTATGATCCAGAGAATGTTATAGAATGTGATAACTTTACCTGAAAGTCATGAAAGGGAAACAAAAAGGTCAAAGAAGTCATTTATCCAATCAAAAAGCTTTATAAAATCAAATATGTAGAGTGACCCTAAAGATAGGGGATCAGAATTTACCTCAGTTTTCTAATATAATATCTGCATTCACACTAAATACACAATAAATAAATTTAAAAGACACACACATATATATATATACAACAAGAATACCCGTCCTAAAATTAATTCTCTGAACAGAACATCTTTGTTACACTATTACACCCCCTTACGAAGATTAAAAATCAAGGTATAATGACCCCAAAAATTATGTTTAGAATCCTCATTCCAATTTCGATAAAAATCAATTACATGATTTTCATTCTAAAAATGTCTCAAATTCAAGACTTAAGCTTAAGGGATCTTAAAAAGAAATTGAAATTCAGAGAATCTTGTTTAATTGGTGTCTCATGAATATGAATCAAATTCAATGCAAATTTAACATACTTAAATTTTCAAATGAGAGCTTGTGTCCATATTATGCCCTCTAAAACCTCTTTAAAATACTCCAAATAAACTGAAATTTATTAATTGATGTCTAATGTAGTCTTAAAATTTCACAAATTCCGAAGGTATCTGAATTTTCATAAAGGGCTTCTACCCCCTCATAGTCCCATTTGCATGACACTAAATCAAACAAAATATAGCCCACATTACCCAGCCTTACGCTTAGCAGCTGTGTCCAAATTTCATAATGATCGTTCAATTAGTTTAGAAGTGAATCCTGTACATATAAACACACCTAAGTTTATATATATATATATATATATATATATATATATATATATATATATATATATATATATATATATGAAGAGTTATGTTGGTGCCGCACCATATAAATTCGTTTTGTTCGAGGGGGGAATGATTTTAGAATTAAAAAAAAGAAAATACGATTTAATGAAACATAGTAAAATAGACGTGGGAGAAAGTAATAAACGACATATAGTATAAAAGCCAGGAGTCGAACAACATACAGTGAGACAGGATGAAAGTGATAGATAGAAAGTTAGTAAGAAATGGGCCAATTGATGAGTTATTTGTAAACTATGGCTTATTAAAATAATTAAAATTACTCAATCCCAGAACTGAAAAATATGTTAGCATGTATTTTGTGTGATTAAAATATATAGGAAAAACAGCCTTAGGGAAACTAACATTGATTAACTCAGCTTTAGTATATAATTAAATATATATATATATATATATATATATATATATATATATACAGATTTTTTGTTATTGTGCTTCTTTTCTTTTTGCAATAGGCGGCCAGTGTTTACCGGGTGGTTTTTTTGTTGTTTTCTTTTATTTTGTTGCTACCCTGAGCGATTTATTTATTGTTTTTAAGAATATGCAGACGATCGCATTTTTAAAAAATTCGCCCTTAATCAGACGTGTCATCAATTTTTATATAGATATAGATTTTTTAATTAATTTATAAACTAACTTTTGTATATATAGATTTCTTTAATTAATTTATTAATTAATTTTTGCGTGCATGCAAAAATTAATTAATAAATTAATTAAAGACATCGATATATACAAAAGTTAGTTTATAAATTAATTAATCAAAAAATCTATATATATAATACATTCAAATTTATATCACTTAGAAAACTCTTTTTGAGCTAACTACTAAGATCAATCATCAACTTGTAAACACCATCAGTTTGATATTTACTGAAATAGAGATGAGTATATATATATATATATATATATATATATATATAATGATTTAAATTATCTTCAAAGTATATTCCAAATATAGACTATACACAAAGGTAAAGTTATTTACAACTTTTTCAAGACAATATTTATTTTGAGTCATACAATGCAACATAAAAATTTGTTCAAACAGCGTCTGCTATCCAAATGGCATTTCGTATGTACCCAGAAAAAACGTATAGCACTATGGTGGGTCAATTCTTCGATCCCTGCAGACTATCCAGACGGCAGCTTATCATGTAGACAGCTTGAATCTTGTTGTTTTGATGACACATAGCAGTAGTTCATTCTCTTTTCTCTTTACTTTTGTTGGCGTCTTCATCTTCTTTTTAAAGTAGTGATTGTAAAATTTATAACACAAAAGTATTGGGATATAACGATGCTTTTTGAGATTTTCTTTTTCAATATATAGCATAAATAATCACCCAACCCATCCCCCATAAGGGAAATGGAGCAGCTATCTCCCAAAACGACCGCTTTCTCTCAAAGTCCAGAAAACTATTTGTTTTTAAACTAATGGAATTTTCCACTTTCTCCTGACTCTAACCTTATGTAGGAGATGCCGTTCTTTACTTGAATTTTACACACCTGCATCTAAATATTGCTATATATGTATATATAATATTTATAAATAAATATTAATTATTTATTACCTACAGACATCGATGTTTCATGCTAACGCAATCTTCAGTGCAGGAAGTTAATTCTCAACGGTCGGCGGGCTCGAACTCTGATCACAAATCGCCACTGATTCGTAGTCAAGAGCGTTAACCCCTCGGCCATAGCGAATTAGCTAATAATTAAGGAGGAATTTAACTTTGTAAATACCGAGTCGGCGGGTATTCACAAACGAGCAGTGAAAGTGATCAACAAACTGTGTTGGATCTCGCATGAAGCTTATTAGCACTGCTGGTTATTAAACTCACTCATATATATATATATATATATATAAATATATATAAAATTCGTAAAAATCCGGTTGAGAACCGAACCCAATACAAGTTATTGTATACAAACAAAACAACCGGACAATAAAATAATTTATTTTCTTAATGTAGAAAGCTTATTCACTAATATACCTGTAAAAGAAACCACTGATAAAATCATCAATAATATATACAATAACTCGTCTCTCCCTCCACTTAAAATCAATAAAAAATACTGAAAAAGTTACTATTATTTTACACCACTGAAGAACCTTTTTATGACTTCAACGGAAACATTTAACAGAGTTTCAATGGATTTGGATTTCGGCACGATTTCTAGTGAATTCTATATGTCACACCTCGAAAAAAAAATATATATATATATATATATATATATATATATATATATTCTCTTTTGTTTCATTTTACTTCAGTCGAAGTTCTCAGAAATCAAGGGGTCCCTTCCTGGGTCTAACACTTGATCTCTATATGAGATACACAAATATTCCATCAAAGTTCATGTAATGGATTTTGATCAAAGTTGGAATAAGGATTCTAGACATAAGGTTTAGTAGAATTGTATCTTGATTTTAATTTTCGTAAGGGGACATAAATGTGGAGCAAAATTGTACTGTTCTGGAACAGGTATTCTTCTAGTTAGTTATACTGGTAGCTGAAAATTAAATGGGGAATCCAGGTGGAGTAGAATACAAATCAGATTTTGGTGCTTCTGTATTAAAAAGCCGAAAAAAAGTTTTTTTTGTCTTTTAGTGTAGGAGAGGTAAATAAGGGGCAGGTAACTCTTCACAACAGCTCTAGCTTTCAAACAATATATTTTCATAAAATGTAATTTAAATAAATTTAATTAATAATAACCCTAACCCCTAACTGTCTGCGGTAAAATACAGTATATCTTCGAACTTGAAAGTGTTTCAGAGAAAATCTTGATTAAAAATCGTAGTAAGAGTCACCTGCCCCTTACTTACCTCTCCAACACTATAAGACAATAAAAACTTTTTTTCGTCTTTTTATTACAGAAGCACCCAGATTTTTTTTATATGATGATGATTTGAATTATGCCATTAGTAATGGTGTGGGTGGGCAAGAGGGAACAAAATGAAGAATTCAAATCTCTCTCTCTCTCTCTCTCTCTCTCTCTCTCTCTTAATATCTGAGTACATTAATGATGCTGATAATGATGCTTTTAAAGCTTATGATAGTAGTATTGGTGGTGGTGGTGATAATAGTGATAGACGTAAAGGAAATGTAAAATCCTGATAATCCATCGAATAAAATAAGACATTTGATTTATTAGTTTAAACATCACAGCAGGGAGAGTAGCTCTCATAAATTGCCATGAATAAAAACTACTTCATTATTCTATGTTAGAGCGTGTGTGTGTGTGTGTGTGTGTGTGTGTACGTGTGCAATATGCATGTGTCTGGGGATCAAAATCTGTGTTGTACAAGACATTTTTTTTTTTTTTTTCTTAAAAGGATTCTTTTTGCTTACATTTATCTTTCCCTGTCAACCCGCATCACCATCTTTCCCTTTTTTTTTGGGGGGGGGGGGATTGGGATTTATGAGATTAGAAAATGTCTCAACTAAAAATATCTCAAACAAAATTACCCCCCTTCCGTCTCCAAAAAAGCAAATGAATTATTTCTTTTACCAATGACAATAAAAAAAAGACAATTTCAAAATTAGAAGAGAGGGGGGAAAGATGGGTTAAATATTTTATTCATTGCACAGTCAGTAGACTTATATTATCTTGGAGGCAATAATGTGGAAATAATCAAAATAAAAATTGGCTTGTATTCTTAAACAGTGAGGTAAGCATTGATTACTGAATGAAACATTCTTTCCTTCATGATTTAAATAATCTTTTCTTCCATTTTTTTTTGCAACATATTATTTAACTATTACTGGTTAGTGATGCCCTCGGTTAACCTATTCATTCTTTTCCTATAATCATTTCTGATTAATGTCTAAGTATTCATCAGGTTATAATGGATGAGGTCGAGGTGATTGAGTATTCATAACCATTATAATTAAAGTTTGAGTTGAGGTCGATGGTCTCTCTGACTCCATGTTCGAAACAGCTAGATAAAATGTCCCTCCAATTCACAGCAGAAAAAGTATACAAGATTGCTGTTTAACAGAAAATACCTTTTATTTCGGCAGAACTGGAAAGGAATTAAAAACATCCAATAGTAATCTTTACAAAAAATGGGGTGCCACGCATCCTGTTAAGTTCCAATTCTAGGCTGGTGAGTTGGATGGGACTAGCATTAGCACATTCGTTTCCTTGTGCAGCCCAACTCCAACTGTTTGAAAGCAGGAAAAACACTTGTATGGACGCACTTCGAAAAACTAGTCCAACAAACTGTATTCATACGCCAAGCCATTCTATTGGTCGATGGGCCAATTACTCAGCCCTAAACTTTGTCAACAGAAAATCGTACATTACAGGGTATTATATTATGAAACAATCAGAATATACATTATAATTTAACATTTTTTGTCTGTCTTTTAGTCACTTATAGGCTCCAAAGCTACTTGGCATAATATCACTACGTTTATCATGAAGTATCTTTGATATGATGGTTGTATAAAAATGTTACTAATGTTACTACTACAAACAAAGACTTTTCATCTTCAAAACTATTGGTCAAAATTCCACCAAATTTAACATGATGCAGCCATGAGATACCGGGTGTGTTATAGGGGATAAAAATGTTAATACTATCACTAAAAATAATAAACACTTATAAGTTCCAAAATTATTGGTCGTAATAGAAGAAAACTTACCATGAATCACACTTTTCATACTGGATGTGTCACGCAACATTTTAACACTTCTATTGTTAACCAAAGTAATAGCAATAGACACTTATGGGTTAAAAACTTTTCTTTTCTTCTTCTGTATGCCTAGCATCAGGCAGAATTTCCACAAACATAGCTCCTTCACAAGGGCTTCCTTTCTGTGGAACACATTACCACAGGACTGCTTCCCTGAAGATTACAAAATGGTCGTCTTCAAATCCAATGTCAACAGATTCCTGTTATGAACCGTCCCCACAAGTATTTTAACTTGATCCATTCCAGTTCTTCATCTCCCAACTGACAATCATTCCATCTCATTAACCCTCATCCTCGAGTGGCTTTTTGCCTTGATAAGTGGTGATGCATTAGTAAAATAAAAGAAAGAAAAACTATCAATATAATTGTGCTACTTTTGGCATAAAGAACCCTTGGTTAGTTACTAAACTGGATTAAAAAATACTAATTTAGATACTTAAATAAAGATACAACAGTCCTCCTGAAGATTTTAGACAAAAGCGTGGCTTTTTGGCTAATTATTCCTAAGGAAATTAATTATTCTTCAATAAAATTCTTCCTTGTATATTGGCTATGTTCCAATGTATACCAATATGAGAAACATGTGTCTGCTAACTACTTGTAGACCATGCGACACAGGAACTTGAAATTTGGTAGTAATGGTCATCTGCCTATGCAGACTGTCATAATGAAGTCATAGTTATCTTATAAAGGGGTCCTGAAGTGGCATGAAATTCTCCACTGAAATGTTATAAACCTCCGATTTTAGCATTATGTAAAACAGTTAAATAGAGGCTGAACAGTTTTTTTTGTTGTTGCTTTTTGCTTTTTTTACAGTTTTCACCATAGCAGTAAATCTAATTAATTTTAAGTATTTGGGGATTTGATCTTTGGAAATGTGTAATGGGATCCCTGAAGCAGTAATGCACCACTATCCTTAACTAAACATTTTGAACTTCTGATTTTAATGGGATTTAAACCATTATTAAAAGACATGGGTGGTTAAGTGGATAACGACACGGACTGAAGACCTGGGTGTTCCAAATTCGAATCCAGTCAGTACCATTTTCACTTGGCAACCTTCTTGTGGTCCTTCCCGTAAGTACCTGATGTCTAACTAGAAAAAACATCGGGGAAACTAATGCCAACACCAGAATCATCTGATTCACATGAAAGAAGAAAAGACATAAAATTATGCTGATTCTTAAAACTTAAACAAATTTCGATCATTTGAAGACCCTTGGGAGTTTAACTTTAAAAAAAAAAGGGAACTCTTTTCTAAGTCCATAGCATATTTTTCACACAGTTTCTATCATGGCAGTATCTTTTTGATTGCTTTGACACAGTAATTCTCATTAGATCACCGAAGTTAAGTGACGTTGAGTCTGGTCAGTACCAGATGGGTGATCATTTGTTTGGGAATACCAAGCGCTGTATGTGGAAAGACGGCGACACCTCCCTGCAAAAATTTACATTGTTAGAATTATCTCGCCTGAGTGGGATACACATGCGACTGAGGACTGCTTGTGAATTTGATATTTCCTAGAAATTGAACCCGCCCAGGGTGTGAGCCACACCAAGACAGTCAGGGAATAAATTAGAGTAGAGATGATTTAACATAATGAACCTGTCCTACGATGAATATTCCAGCTAGTATTAATCATAAATCTATTTTTCCACCTTCCTAAGAACAAACTTGAATCTGAAAAACACTTTTTATAATAAATATCAGTTCAAGTTACCAATATGATAACTATAATATTTGTCAGAATAAGGGATTAACAAACATGATTTGAAGAATCAGACTAAGTGATAAACTAAATTGAAAAAACTAATTTGATAAACGGTTGATATTTTTGGTTGTAATTAGGGAACATATATTCCTATTTTCATTTTGTCAAATCATCCAGCATGCCATCAAATATTGTGTATGATTATTCAAGGTAGGATTTCTATATGGATACACTTTGATTATTTCATGATTTAAATGTTTTATCATCTGCTTTGAGGAAGTCAGCTATTGGGAGACGACAATCATCGAATTATACATGTCTCTATATATAAAAAATAGTCAGTCGGATTTTCAAAGTCAGACCCAGATAGCAATCTGTTTGACATATTTCCATTTGATTCAGGTTAGTCTTCTCCACTATCTTATTGACACAAATATACTTTATTTTGGTTCAGTTTTTCCCTCAAAATACTTATTCCGACTAAGAAAAATGTTAGGGTGGAGACAGATATGTGATGTGCCAGTATCAATCAGAATAAAACTAACATTTAAATTATCTTTTAAAATAATTTGAAAAAATAATCCATAATTTATTGAATAAAAAGCTTTAAAAATTACTGTGCAAATTATGCTTTTTATAAAGTATTTAGCCATTCTGAACAAATACAATAATATTTATTTTCTGCTGAACTGCTTCCACTTTGAAACAGTTTTCATAGAGAGAGACAGATATGTCAGTATTTTTGCAAATGGCTGGTACGTACTTATTCAAATACTTAGCTTAATTTCACTTGATACATCGTTCTATAGTTATTTGTACTAATACTATAATATTAAATACTAATTTCCTTCATTTACTTATTTATCATAACTTTTACAAAATACCAAATAACTGATGAGATACCAAATAATTTCCATGCTCGTGTCTGTGTGCACACAGTTTTACGTGTGTAAATTACCAAACTCCCAAATAATATCAATATAATTGCATTATTGTAGAATACAATAACATAGGAGTCAATAACTATTAGATCGTAATTCTGCTTCAATAAATATACTTTGTCTTCTTTTAATTCAGGAATATTTAGATTAATAATTATAGCTGATGATAAATGATTAGAAATACAAATAGATAAAAGGATACGATACATATATGTTACCACCTGGATATAACGAGCCTATAGTTCTATGGGGAAATTATATATATATATCTATATCTATATATATATATATATATATATATATAATGCTGATAATGAGTACTGATTGTAATTTAGGCTCTGCTCATCTAGTTTTTCATGTTTTTTTTTTCATTTTTGCTTTCTTTTGTACAATTAGCACTGAAGATGTCCACACCAAGAAATAAATTCACAGGAGCATTTTACAAATATATTGGTGTTAACCGAAACAATTGTAGGCTGAATAAAAAAATAAGTTTCATGAAATGACATGAATCTGTTCTTCATAACATTGATATGGTATAAAATTACATAAAAAAATTGAATATAGCATAACTCTGACCTTACACTATTGAGCTATTATAATTACTTTATGTTATAAATAAAAAAGACACACATATATATATATATATATATATATATATATATATATATGGGAAGAGAAGGATGAAGGTAATCCGACGTGATGGGAAAATGAAAAAGGAAAACCAAAAAATGGATGTTTTTTATGTGTACATCAACGTTTCGTCTTTATTTATAAGACTTCATCTGTTCAAACACCTCCTTCCTCCCTCTCCTCCACTCCATCTCTGCCATCCACATTATTCCTGCTCATCCCCCCCACCTCTTTCTCTTACTACCAGCCACAGTAGTCCTTGTTCACCCCATCTTTCCACTTCTTCCCCACTCATTTTCATCAACATTCATTTTTCACTCCTCACCAAGTACGGACGTCCACCCAGTAGTGGCCATTATTTTCTTCCCTTTTTCCCAATATGTCAACCCTACATGTGTTTGTACTTGCATGACATTTTTCTCTATATTATCATCCTGATGAAGTCTTATAAATAAAGACGAAACGTTGATGAACACATAAAAAACATCCATTTTTTGGTTTTCCTTTTTCATTTTCCCATATATATATATATATACCGGAAGTAATTACCATCTCCTACACTGAAGATTACGTAAGCATGAAACACGTGCCTGTAGATAGAAATAATAAATATTTATATAAAAAATATTGTTATCGCCCCCTTCAACAAGGATTGGACCTCTAGGAGAATTAATAATAAGCTGTCAGCTATGCGTAATGTGATATTCCGACTTCCGCTGTTGAACACTATATGACTAAGCTTACTGTATATGTCTGCCGATTCAACATTATATTGAATTTAAATTCTCTTTTTTCCCATGTTAATTGATGGTAGCCTAGAGGTTGAATACCATGCTGCAACTGGGTTCGAATCCCTCGACTGGCAGTAATTACCATCTCATACACTGAAGATTGTGTAAGCATGAAACACATGTGTCTGTAGGTAAAAATAATAGATATTTATATAAAAAATATTGTGTTCAAACAGACAGGTACAAAATCTGCGACACTAGCATGTCGATCTTATCAAACTACAGCAGTTAAAAGCTTAGATCTCATCAGGCAGAATTAGAATTTGATCCTTCCCTCAGATGGTATTCGGGAATAATGTTCATACTAACCTGAATTTTATATATATATATATATATATATATATATATATATATATATAAAATTCAGGTTAGTATGAACATTTGTTTAGTTACTATTATCTTCGGGCGAGTCATACCAAAGACTTTAAAAAATGGTACTTGATGTCCGCTTGCTAAACACTCAACATTATAAGGTGAGACTCAAAGGTAGTAGCTAATGAAAAGGGAGTCTTTTGGTCGCCCTCGACTACGGTCGACCACTTTACTGTTTTACTTACTATGATATTCAATAAAAGAAATGTTTTAAATGTTAATGCTCATACACATATTTAATCATAAATCTATGTCACTGATGCCATAACATCATTCTAGATTTCAATGACTTTGGTGATCCCTTGTTATTTGTAATTCCTTCTGCTTTGATAATAAATAAGGGTATATTGTTACATTAGGACCCTCGCTAACTTTGACCCTAACCCTAACAACGGGGTCAAAGTTAGCTCGGATCCTAATGTAACAAAGCACGGCAGTGAGAAAGTCTTTTATTTATTTACTCACACACACACACACACACACTCTCTCTCTTTCTCTCTCTCTCATATCAAATGAAAATCCAAACTAACAGGGTCAGGAGATCCTTGGAGATTTTGTCAGTTTGAGGATTGCCGTTATCTTGGTGGAAGATGATTCCCTTCCCCAGATGAGAATTTTATTTATTTATTTATATCTATATATATAGAGAGAGAGATAGATACAAATTTGGAACTCACAATATAATT
The DNA here is from genome assembly GCA_963556195.1 of Sepiola atlantica. NCBI lineage: Eukaryota > Metazoa > Mollusca > Cephalopoda > Sepiida > Sepiolidae > Sepiola > Sepiola atlantica. The sequence continues at coordinate 34,360,592 of OY744516.1, read as the reverse complement.
GTTGGCAATAATAAACTGCCGTGAATACTTATTTAAAATAATAACATTTATTTACAAGAGGTGAACTAAACTGTTGAATACTTATAAATGGTGTCTCATGATGAACAATCATTATACATAATCCTTTTCGACTCCAATAGGAAATGTTTCATTTTTCTCCTTTTCTACATGTAAATTGTGGAATAATTTAAAATAGAAACAAACCTCATAAAATATTTGATTTTTGTCATTTGGAGAGTAACTCTGAAAATAGTTAACTTTGCTCTTGTGATGGGGGTGGGGGGGGGGTAAATAATAACACTAAATTGTTTGTGCATAGTGCCGAAACCATGGTCATACCAATAACAGTAACATAACTATACATGTTTTAAACGTTTTATTTATATGTAAACAGCTCTGTTTATTGACAAAGTATTACTTTTCTTTTTTTTTAAAGTTTAAATGATACAAGAGAAACTTACTTTCATCAAAGTTTTGAAATTTTGGAAAATAGTGAGTGTAAAAGATATTTATGAAAGCCTCAAGACAAATGATCCACTGTAAAGAGTATTATCAGATCGAAATGATGGAAATTTGACATTTCTTGCAAATTTTGAGAGTATGGCAAAACAAATGAGGGGAAAGCAAGGAAAGAGAATATAATCCTTCACAAGAGACACTAGTATGGCTATCGAGTATACATGTAATGGTTTAATTAATGTTTGCAGACATTTACTTGACAGTGGGTTCAATTTTGTCATTCTTGGAGAATTTACCACCAACTATCTTGAAACTTAATTTTGTAAATTGAGACAAGGTTCAAGATTCTGGTGGTACTTATTTTATTACTGTACAAAATGTTATTCAAAAATTCCATATTCAAAAAACAAAATTACTTCTTCGGTTTAAAGTTGATGTTAGAGAGTATAGCTATGATCCAGGCCATACTTGCTCAAAATGTGGATATCTGTTGGATGAATTGGCATGCCAAATAGTTGATCACCTGCCAGACCTAGAAACTGGTATCCTCAAAGATATTAAAATGTTGCTTTTTTATATATAATTCCATCTTCCACTTCAGTGCATTTGTTTGCTTATATTAATCGACTACAAAACCACACTAAAGATTTGGATGCTGAAATTTTAGTTTGAACTTTGTTTTTGGATTATTTTATGATGTGAAATGAAGACTATAGCCAAAATGTAGTGTTGAAAACAATCAAAATGAGGACAGTTTAAATTTTTGGTTAGTAAAACACATATCACATTTGAACAAACTGTTTCTCTGCTTGATATCATCAACTGGTGCAGATCCTTTTTTTAACCACAATATACAAGTAATGATCTTTTGACACAAGTACAAATTCTCTAAAAAAAAAAAAAAAATCTCATATTGAAATAAAAATCACTCATTGAAATATGCATTTGCCTTTATTTATTCAAAGTTACCTGTCTCTTCATTTATAGGAATTCATCAATAATTTGTAAAATTTATCAATTAGCTCATTGTGGTTCTTGTTATGTAAAACACATAAAAACATCAAACTAATCTCACAGAGGAATTTTCCCTTTGTTTGCAACTTCTATATTGAATATTTAAGAAAATTCACATGGCCCTCATTAAAAGACCCCAGTTGCATGATTGCCTGGCCTTTAGTAGGGATGGCCATGGCCGAAACCCATTTCACTCTAAATAATTTACGTGACTAAATAGAAATTTTCTGAACTATTTATTACGGAATGATTTTAAAAAATAGAATGCAATAGAATGTAAATAAAAAAAAAGATAATGTCATTACGTAATTTAAACCATCTACATGACTCGAGATCAAGCAGCAATTATGCTAAACCATATGACCTGAAATTCCATCATGTTGTTATAACCACACACACATTTGTTAACAGGTCACATGCCTTCCATTATCAACAGGGAACCACTCGACAGACATTTACACACATTTTTTACTTCCAGTTCACCTTTGACCTGTAATGTTCGTTCACGGCTAGTTCCCAAATTCCTCATCGTAATCCTGTTTTACTTGCATATTTAATTCATTTGTAGGGGTAAGTTCTGCGAACTGTTGCCAGTCCTGACATCACAAGTGATCCCTCTTACTACCAGAGGAGAGGGTATATAGCAGCTGTGTTAGGATAGAGCTGTCGTATACGGGGTGAGGGCTTGGCCCCCACCCACTCCTCACTCGCCCGTCTTCAGCGTAATGACAGAACAATGATCAGATTTATATACAATGTCAGATCGGATCAGACTGGTATATCAGCTCTGATACTCTGTTGATGAAGCTGAATTTACGGCTACATCGGTTTGGTCATGTTGATAGGAGTGATTTCTTATATATATATATATATATATATATATATATATATATATATATATATATATACTAGCAGAAATACCTGACGTTGCTTTGGTTTGGTATGGTAGTTTTGTTTTACGGCATATCAACCCTTTTTGAGTTATTTAATGCCGAATCTGGTCATTATAGTGAAAGTTTTTATGCTTCAAGTTCTTTATATCTTCAAATGTTTAATCAGGGTTTTTGGTTTGGTAGTTTTGTTTTACGGCATATCAACCCTTTTTGGGTTATTTAATGCCGAATCTGGTCTTGTTTTCTTCTCTTTTTTGTTTCTTTCCCCTTTTAATATCTGTTTCTATTTAACCCATAGTTGGGACCCTAACAGGTACTACCACTCCGGGTCAGGGTGGACCTGGGAGCAATGGTAATTAAGAGGAGGCTCCACATTCCCCAAAGTCCGTAAGCCGGATCTCACCATCGGATGTAGTTTAAGGTCATATCCAGGACCGGGAGTAGGGTAGGAAAAATAAAAATAAAAAAGGGGAGGGAGAAAGGGAGAGGGGCTGTTGTTTTTGTTTTTGGTTTTGTAGAACATAATTAAGTTTTACAAACAAAAAAAAAAAAACAAAAAAAAAAAACGTCAATGTAGGTGAATTTCGTCTCAGGGAGCCACAGGGCAGCCTGATCTGGTATCACCAGGTTGCTTTGGATTTAAAGATCACTACTATGTACTTTTTCACTATGCCCATAACACCATATTACTTTTTGGTTTTTACTGACCCCTCCTTCTGTTTTGCCTCCTAATATAGTCGGAAGAAGCTGAAATGTTGAAAACTCTCTGAATTAGTGTTTTATACATATGGTTTAAATTTCATAAAATCGGATATACCTATCTGAAGTTTTAAGGGTGTTCTATCCCCATGGGTTAATTACAGGTGAGCCAGTAGAGATTCTGGACCACTTCCATTATCTTCCGCAGAAAATGTTATACATATGATTTAAATTTCATAAAAATAGGATATATTTGAAGTTTTAATTGTCATCTCGGGTAAATGTTATATAAGAATACACTTTTAGATTTTATGTAGATTTTTAACCTTTCTTTCTATAGAGACCACACAAACATCACATACATACAGACATTGAGTTTTTTATATATATATATATATATATATATATATATATCAAACGATATATAATTCATGATGATGATATGATAAATTCACGTAAGATAATGGAATATTTATTTTGTGTGTATATGGGGTTTCCCTGGTGGAGGAAATGATGGTTTCCACTTAGCATAAAAGCAATGCACTTCTGCAAAAATAATGGAGCACTTTCACTTATCAATATTGTAAAAATGTTAATCAATGAATAGTTTCATTTAAATACGATATAATTTCTCCCACTTCCAGTAGTATTTTCGTTTGCTCAGTTGGTAGAGCACCATATGTCAGTTACTGGGATCCCAGTTTCAAATTTTACTATGTCTAGCCACATTAACGAAATATATGTCTGTGGAGAACTATATATATATATATATATATATATATATATATAAAGAAAGGCTCCAATTTAGTTTGTTGAGTCCTCTAGATTGTCATGATGTTTACAGACCGCTTTATTTGGCATAAATATAACTTAATTTCTCTGTATCATGTGATAATTTTTTATGGCCGAGAGGATAGAGCGGAAGCGTGAGGAGTCAAATGTGACCCTGTGAACCGGGTTTGTGCCTTGGGACAGTCTGAAATCATTATTTTCCTACACAATAGAGATCATAAGCTCGAAATGATGTCGTCTGTTATTAAATATAATTTAATGTTTATTTATTAATGTTATATATATATATATATATATAAATATATATATACACACATATATATATATATAATTATAATTATATTTGATTTTATCTACATACGTATACGTTTCATCCTTTCGGGAATCGTCAGTGTAAAGAAGATTCATACAGATCACCGGACTCGAACCCCGGAACACGAGTCATGTTTTAAACTCAAATACTAACATCTTTGCCCACACGGCCGTTATCAACAAGCTGGTGAATCAGCAAGAGATTAATCCTATTTAAAGACAGCTGTCAGCAAAGTGTTCAACTACTGAAAAGAAACATGCATTGAAGCCAACGATAACAGCTGTCTTAATACTACTCACTACAAAGCTCACCCTAGATTTCAGGGAGCGACAAATAATATATATATCTATATATATATGTATGTATATGCATATATATATGTGTATATATATATATGCATATATATATATATATATATATATATATATGTATGTATATATATATATATATATGTATGTATATATATATATATATATGTATGTATATATATATATATATATATGTATGTATATATATATATGTGTATATATGTGTATATGTATATATGTGTATATATATATATATATATATATGTATGTATATATATATATATATATGTATGTATATATATATATGTGTGTGTATGTGTATATGTATATATATATGTATGTATACATATATATGTTTATATATATGTATGATATATATATATATATATAAATGAAGGAGAGTGGAAAGGAATTAGAGAAAGCAAAAGCCAAATCAAAATTCAATTCAAAAGTTCAAAGCAAGGTACATTCCGCAAAAAAGGCAATTTATTCAAGTTAAATTTTCCTTAAGCCAGGCTTTTCAAAGATCAAAATCTTATCATCAGAGGAAGTCGCTGGGATAGATAAGTTGGCAATGGCCAAGATTTAAAATTTGAAAAAATGAAATAAAATAAAAGTTGTAGGGAAGGAAACGTAGGGCAAAACTGTGCCAGGGTGCAAGCAAATGTCCGATTGCCAAAAGGTCCGGTGTCGAAGAGTCCAATGGAGAGGATACGATGTAGATAGGTCGGTCGTTAGAGGCACGAGAAGTAATGAGAGAGGTTTCAAAGTTAAATTCCAAGAAGCCACAACTTCAGGTACGGCTTCTTGGAATTTAACTTTGAAACCTCTCTCATTACTTCTCGTGCCTCTAACGACCGACCTATCTACATCGTATCCTCTCCATTTGACTCTTCGACACCGGACCTTTTGGCAATCGGACATTTGCTTGCACCCTGGCACAGTTTTGCCCTACGTTTCCTTCCCTACAACTTTTATTTTATTTCATTTTTTCAAATTTTAAATCTTGGCCATTGCCAACTTATCTATCCCAGCGACTTCCTCTGATGATAAGATTTTGATCTTTGAAAAGCCTGGCTTAAGGAAAATTTAACTTGAATAAATTGCCTTTTTTGCGGAATGTACCTTGCTTTGAACTTTTGAATTGAATTTTGATTTGTCTTTTGCTTTCTCTAATTCCTTTCCACTCTCCTTCATTTCTACCTGCTCTATCCTGGATATTGAGCTGCATACTCTTCACAATAGGGTTTTACCTTTCCTAAAAGTTCGCTTTTAGTACACCTCTTTATATATATATATATATATATATATATATATATATATATATACTTATACATGTATATGTATTTAGACAAACATTATTAAATAACACAGAGTGGTTTTGTTTGATGCGACTTTTTTTTTATTTTTTCAATTTTCCGAATTGTCCATCTAATGTTTCGGTCAAATTGATATAAATATGATCCATTGGTTTCTTGTTCCATTCTTTTTTCTATTTTGCAAGTACTTTCGATTTGAATCGTCAAATCATCTTCAGGCGGTAGTAGTTTTAGTGTCTTTACTTGCAAAAAAGAAAAAGGAATGGAACAAGAAACCCATGGATCATATTTATATCAATTTGACCGAAACATTAGATGGATAATTCGGAAAATTAAAAAAGTTAAAAGAAGTCGCATCAAACAAAACCACTCCGTGTTATTTAATAATGTTTGCCTAAACGAAAATATGCTGCCTAAATACACACAATGTATATGTATACATATATATGTATGTATACATATATATATGTATATGTATGTATACATATATGTATGTATATGTATGTATACATATATGTATGTATACATATATATATATGTATACATATATATATGTATACGTATATATATATATATATATATATATATGTATACGTATATATATATATATGCATACGTATATATATATATGTATACGTATATATGTATGTATACGTATATATATATATATGTATACGTATATATGTATGTATACGTATATACATATATATATGTATACATATACATATATACATATATATATGTATACATATACACATATACATATATATATACGTATACGTATATACATATATATATGTATACATATAC
>OY744516.1:34226485-34343985 GCA_963556195.1 Sepiola atlantica | reverse complement strand
CCTTTTTTTTTAAATGGATCAGGGCTCCTTGTGACCATTTTTGTTTTCTTATTTTTCCATTCTTGATTCTGACCCTTTTTCCTCTGATTTTATTCACATTCTCTTCAATTCAAATCCTTTCTCTCTTTTTTTTCTTTATTAAAATGGATCAAGGTTTCCTGTGACCCTTTTTCTTTTTTCATTCTTGATTCAGCTCACTTTTCAATTCTCTCTTTTTACTATCTTCAATTGAAATCCTTTTATTTTTTTTATTGAATCAATTTCCTGTAACCCTTTTTCATTTTTGATTCAGGCCCTTTTCCATCCTCTCTTTTTACTATCTTTTTCTTTTTTTCATTCTTGACTCAGAAAAAGGATGAAAAATAGGTATATTTTCAATTTACACCCTTTCTTCCTTTTATAAATGGATCAGAGTTTCCTGTGACCCTTTTTATTTTTTCAATTCTTATTAATTCACCTTCCCCTTTTTCTCTCTTCAATTCAACCCTTTTCTCTCCTTCTTTCCTGTGATCCTTTACTTTTTTCCCCTTGATTTAGACACTTTTGCCATCTTCTCTCTTTACTACTTTCAATTCAACCTTTTTCTCTCCTTTTTTTTCATTTTGCTCCTGTGACACTTATTTTTCATTCTTGATTCAGACATCTTTTTTTCATCCTCTCTTTTACTATCTTCAATTGAAACGCTTTCTCTCGTTTATATTACTTTTTCAAATGCACCAGACCTTCCTATGATGCGTTTTCTTTTTTTGTGATTAAGAACCTTTTATTCACTCTTTCTTTTTACTATCTTCAATTCAAACCCTTTCTCTCCTTTTTTATTTTCTAAGTGGATCAGTTTCTTGTGACCATTTACTTTTTTCATTCTTGATTCAAATATCCTTTCATCTTCTCTATTTACTAGCCTCAATTAAAAGCTTTTTATCCTTTTTGCCTTAATTTTTGTCTTAAATAGATCAGAGTTTCCTGTGAGACTTTGTCTTCTTTAATGTTTTATTCAGACCATTTTTTTCACTATCTTGTTTTACTAACTTCAATTAAAACAATTTCTATCATTCTTATCTTATTTTTAAATGGATGATGACCCTTTTTCGTTTTTTCATTCTTGAGTAGGACCATTTTTTTTTATCTTCTTCAATGGTCATTTCTATCCTTTTTTATAATTGGATCAAGATTTCTCGTGATCTTTTTTCTTTTTTCTTCCTTGATTCAGTTCATTTTTTCAACCCCTCTTAATTACTCTTTCAATTTAAACCATTTCTCTCCTTTTTCCATTTCGAAATGTGATCTCTTTTACTTTTTTCATTCTTGAATGAAACGGTTCGTTGTTTTCACCCTCTCTTTTTATTATCATCAATTCCAACTTCATCACTCTTTTCCTCCTTTTCAAAATATATCAGAGTTTCCTGTGATCCGTTTTTTCATTCTTGATTCAGTCCATTTTTTACACCCTCTCTTTTTACCATCTCTAATTGAAATAGTTTCTCTCGTTTTTTGTTCCTTTTTGAAATGGGTCAGCGTTTCCTGTAACTCTTTTGACCATTTTCATTCTTGATTTAGACCTTTTTTCACCCTCTTTTTTCTATATTCAATTCAAATCCTTTCCATCGTCATCATATTTTGTCTAACGTCCGTTTTACATGCTGGCATGCGTAGGACAGCTTTAAAAAATTGACTTCCAAAGTAACCTATCTCTGTCTAGGTCTTTATTTATCCCTCAAGTCTATTTTTAACACTTCCTCCCATGTTTCCCTTGGTTTTCCTCTGTGAACTAAACCTGTTACCTCAACTGTTTTACATCTACTACCCCCAAAATTCTCACCTATTCTTTCAATATGGCCATAGCATCGAAGTCTCCTGTTCTGCCCACATCTCATTATAGTGTCCTGATGTAATCTTCCTCTGAAGTTATCAGAACTTTTCATCCTTTTTTAAATGCATCATGTGACGTTTTTTTTATATTTAGCTTAAATTATTTTCGTTTTCTCTTTGTCTCATTCCCAGTTTCATCTCCCTTACTCTCTCTCTCTCTCTGTATCTGGTTAATATATTTTGGTTATATTTTAACCACTGTTTTTATAAACTCTTGTTATCAATATAAAAGTATATGGTGCTCTTATCTATCAGTGTCTTATTCTACTCAATCCCCCTAAAGTAATTTCAGTCCTGCCTCACTTTTTAATTTTTTTTATCTCCCTTTCTTTGAAGTAACAACAATTTATCTTACATTTTCATCTCTCTCCACCCATCCCCTGAATACTTTCACCTTTTTTCATCTGCCCACCATATTATTAGTACTACTACTACTACTACTACTACTACTACTACCACCATCTTTTCTGTTTCTTTTCTTCAATACTTTTTCTCATCTTTTTTCTTGTTGTCTCTTCTTTATCGTTCGCATCTTCCTTCTCTTCATATTCTTTCCTCTTCTGCCTCCTTTTATCTTTCTTTTTTTCTTTCTCATTCCTCGTCTTCCTTTATCTTCTTTCTCTTCTTCCTCCTATTTTTATTCCTTCTTATCCATTTCTGTACTTCCCTTCTCATCTTATCCTCCTTCCTCTTTCTCCCATGCTTTTTACGCTCGCTGCATCTTCTTCCTCCTCCTCTCTTCTATGTCTCCTTATCTTCCCCTTCTGTCTCTTTTCTTCCTCTCTCTCTTCTACTTCCTCTTCCTATTTTCCTTTTCTTCTCAACCTTTCCTAAGCTTGCTCCTACCTTTTTCACCCAGAAACACCTCCGTAATTTTCCTTCTCTTTTCCGACCCCAAAATATTTCTCTATCATTGCGTTCTCTATCTACATATTCAAATGTCTTTCTTCTGTTGTCAACACCATAAAACCCTTCTTATACATACATACATACATACATATACACACTACCCTGAAGCACTTTCCTTTTGAGGACATGCATTTGAACATTTCCACTGATTTGCACATTTTATTTTTTGCCTGTAAAGCCTTAAACCGATTTCTGTTCTCAATCGACCTCCACTAAACTGTCAAGAGCCTGTGACAATTTTACATTTATTCACCTTCTCAAAGAAGAAATGAAAAAAGAAAAAACTCTGAAAAATCGCCCCAAAAAACGTTTCATTCCTGTCACCTTCCCTTTTCATCAGTTAAGAATAAGATCAGTTTTATGCCGCCGTCACCCTAAATCTTGGCCGTGTGACATGAAGTGAAGCAAATATTCATGTAAAAGCCGATCCAGAACCATTATAAGAATTCCTTTGTAATAAAACCAATTCACAGGTTCATATCAATTTAGTGCAAGAGAATGGCTACCGAGAAAGATCATTGGGCTGGTGATCTTTCAGATTAAAGTTAAACTTCTATAACCAACGAGTAGATCTAAATGTTTTTCGAACAAGGAAATAAAAATGCATTATTTGAAATTGATACATGCTTTTGGCAGTAATAACTGCTACAATGTGATATGAGTTACAAATAAGACACTTTCTTCTAAATTTATAAATAAATATGGACTCTCCAGCTCCGCGCGAGACTATGTAAATATAGACTCTCCAGCTTCATACGAGACTATGTACATATAGACTCTCCAGCTCCATACGAGACTATGTAAATATAGATTCTCCAGCTTCATACGAGACTATGTATATATAGACTCTCCAGCTCCATACGAGACTATGTAAATATAGATTCTCCAGCTCCATACGAGACTATGTATATAGATTCTCCAGCTCCATACAAGACTATGTAAATATAGATTCTCCAGCTCCATACGAAACTATGTAAATATAGACTCTCCAGCTCCATACGAAACTATGTAAATATAGATTCTCCAGCTCCATACGACTATGTAAATAGAGACTCTCTAGCTCCATACAAGACTATGTAAATATAGACTCTCCAGCTCCATACAAGACTATGTGAATATGGACTCTCCAGCTCCGTATGAGACTATATGAATATAGACTCTCCAACTCTGTACAAGACTGTGTGAATATGGAATTGCTAATTCTGTGTGAAACTATGTGAATAATGACTTGCCAGAATTGGACAAGACAACATGAATATTCGCTCACCAGCTTTGTACAAGAAACTGTAAATATCAACTTGCCAGTTTTGTACAGGACTATGTGAATATGGACTTTCCAGCTCCGTACGAGACTATTGTGAATATGGACTATATGAATATGAACATAAATATTTGCTCATCAGCTTCTGTAAATGTGAATATTAACTTGCCAGTCTTGTACAGGACTAAATGGATATAGACTCACGAGAGTTGTAGGAGTCTATAACTATGAATTTGCCAGCTCTACAAGAAACTGTCACTATAGATGTCAGCTATATAGTAGACTTACTATGGACATGTCAGCTATATAGTAGACTTACTATGGACATGTCAGCTATATAGTAGATTTACTATGGACATGTCAGCTATATAGTAGACTTACTATGGACATGTCAGCTATATAGTAGACTTACTATGGACATGTCAGCTATATAGTAGACTTACTATGGACATGTCAGCTATATAGGAGACTGATTATGGACATGTCAGCTATATAGGAGACTGACTATGGACATGTCAGCTATATAGGAGACTGACTATGGACATGTCAGCTATATAGTAGACTTACTATGGATATGTTAGCTATGTAGGAGACTGACTATGGACATGTCAGCTATGTAGGAGACTGACTATAGACTTGCTAGCACTATAGGAGACTATGTGATCTTCCAGCTCTAGAGAAGACTGTAGACTTGCCAGATCTATTAGACTACGTGGCTATAGTCTCACCAGATCTAGATGAGACTATGTTGCTCTCACTAGTCCTATAAGTGTCTACATGGCTATGGATTTGCTAGTTATATAATAGTATACTATAAGAGTCTACGTAACTACTTATTCTCCATTCAATAGGATTATGGATTTACCAGTTCCATTGTAGAGAAAAGGTTTTGGACACTTCCATCAATGCCGGGTCTTTTTTTTTTAGAACAACTATTTTCTAAATATGTTAATTATCTGATAAAAGCAAAACACACAAAACAAAAAAAATCGACAGAAATAAGTAACAATAGATAAATGCAAAAACAAAATTCTACATCCCCCACCACCACCACCTGAGGTGATTTCTGTTTGATAAATTGTCCTAAGTAGGATATTCTTTATTTGTTTTGCAGTGAGTTTAATGCCGTGGAAAATTAGAGAAAAAATAAATCATGCCAACAATGAAACTGGAGTGATTTTGTCGGAAGTTTCTGATGTGCTGATCAGGTTAAAGAATAAAAAGTTCAAAAGATAAACTGAGAAATTAGAGAGGGAAACAAAAATAGAAGTTTGGAGATTTTTCTGCTGCTCAATTGGTGTTTTGTGTTTTGTTTGTTATAGATTGATTCCTCATTCCAGCAAATAGACTATTATCCAGGCTTTTTTGTCGGGATGATTATTTTGGATGAAGAGAGATCTGTGAAAAGGGAAGCAGGATGGGGAAAAAAATATCTTAAAGAAAAATAAAGGGAATTGAAAGAAAAAGAAGAGAAAAATGTTACGGAAGGAATAATTAGATTAGATTTGAAGAAGAAAGACAAAAATAAAATAAATTTGAAAAATAAAATGAATGAAAGTAAGAAGAAGAAATAATAATAATAATAATAATAATAATAATAATAATAATAATAATAATAATAAAAAAACATTACTGAAGAATTTTATAAAGGTGAAAAGAAATTAAAAAAAAAAGAAAGAATGAGTGAAGTATTTTAAAAAGATGTGATTTGTGAAAAAAAAAAAGGAAAAAAAAGGAACATAGAGAGAAGGATTTTTAAAAGTTGAAAAGGACAAAAAGAAAAGAAAAAAGATATATATGTTTGGAAGACTGATCAACTAAGAAAAAAACTGAATTGCTTTTTTGAGGGATCATATAAAAAAGAAAAAAAGATTTTAAATGTATGATCCATGCTGAGAAGGTAACAAGAGAGACATGAATTAATTTTAAAGAGGATGAATAATAAAGAAAAAAAAAGAGATTGTATGAGTGGAGAAAGAAAAAAAAGAAACAAAAGGTTGATTATGAATACAGAAGAAGAAAAAAAGAGGGGAAAAAAAAAGAAGGGAGATTGAAAGAGAAAGAAACAAAAGGGAAAGGAAACGAGTACAATAGGAAAAATTCCAAGACAGAAAACAATCTTAAAAAGCAGAGAGAGAGAGAGAGAGAGCTAAATGATAGGAGAAAAAGATGAATGAGAGAGAGAAAGGAAGAGGGTGGAGAGAAGCACTGAGATAATGAAGCATAGCAAGTTATAACATGGTGGAGAAAAAATGAAAAACAAAAGGGAGATTATCTATGAAAAAAGAGAAAGAAAAAAGAAACAAAAGAGTAAGCAAACAAGTACAATAGGAAGAAATATCAGGCCAGGAAAAGAGAGATGGGAGGAGAAAAAGAGGGAAAGAAAATGATAAGAGAGGGGATCGAGAGAGAATGAAGCATAGCAAGTTATAATAAAACATATTGTTTCCAAACAGTTTCTCCTCATCAAGCAATTTCATGATTATCAGTCTGCATAGAATATGAGATGGTCAAGTGCGATAAGGGACCCCTAATTGGAAAACGAAAAATGCTTACAAAACTTGGAGGATCCAAAAATATTTTCCAAGAATACAACAAATAATAATAAAGAAAACATAATAAAATTCTTCATTTTCTAAAAGGAAAACCAGGAAGAATAGCTCATTGGTATGTTCATTGGACTGGGGGAAGCCACAAGGTTAACAATAAGCAGAAGTGGCAATAAGGGAAAGAGAGAGAGAGAGAGAGGGGGAGGGGATATAGAAAGGGAGAGAGAATGAGAGGGAGAGAGAATGTCTGGCAATTTCAGAGGATCTCTCTTGCCAAACTTTAGGGAAACCATTCCACCATAATTTTGTTAGCTGTTCCTTGCAAAACATGAACTGATATTTTGTTATATTTGTTTCTTCTGCCATTAGTAAGCAGTAGAGCGTTACTACTGTCGACCAAAGGAAGAGTCTATCAGGCATGTGTACGCAGTGTGATGATGTATGGAAGTGAAACCTGGTCAGTGAGGGTTTAATACATGTGTTGCATGGAGAGAAATGATATGAGAATGATACGATGAATGTGTAATGTGAGATTTCAACTTCTTCGGAGGTCATCAGATTTAAGCCTGTCTTTAAGACAGGCTTAAATCTGATGACCTCAGAAGAAGGTGAAATCTGGACAGTATAGGAAGATGTGTGCAGAACAGGAGACTTCCATTGTATGGCCACGTTAAAAGAATGGATAAGAGTTCTGTGGTTAGTAGACGTAGAACAATTGAAGTAGCAGGGGCAGTTCATAGGGGAAGGCCAAGGAAAACATGAAAGGAAGTGATAAGGCTTTACTTGAGAGAAAAAGGGATAAATAAAGACATAAAGAGATAGTTTAGTTTGGAAGTCAGTTTCTAAAAGCTGTCCAATTTGTTCTTTTTACATGAGAAATAACAAGCAAATGTAAGGACAAAAAAAATAGAATTACACAAAATAAATCATTAAAATTGCTAACTTGTTTTGTAAGAAACCGAAATGCATCCAAGTAGATTTAATTTAATAAGTAAATTAATTATTTTTACTAAAATGCATTATAGTGGATATAATTTCTTCATGAAATATTTGTAAATAAATTATTATTTCTAAATCGGATTTTTAAAAAGTTGCTTTTATCTCAATGAATAATGAGTAACTTACGTTATTGTTCGATTTAATTCTAAAAGGGGAGATAATGAAAAAAGGGGAGACAATGAAAAAAGGGGAGACAATGAACAAGCACAATTTCGATTAACAGCTGGATACATTACCAGAGAAAAGCAAGGATCAGAAAAGTTCAAAGTTAGTCGTTATTGATGTCAATGGGATAATTTAAAAAAAATTATTATTGAGTCACCACTTGTCAAGGTCAAGAGCTACTTGAGGATAAGGGTTAATGAAACTGAAATGATTGTTAGCTGAAAGATGAGGAGCACTATGTGAGTACTAACATTTGTCAATAGTATGAACTGTGTTTGATTACTTATGGAATGGTTTTTGACATGAATTTGTTAACGTTGGTTTGAAGATGACCAAGTTGTAATTAGCAAGGAAGCAGTCCTGTGGTAATGTGTTCCACAGACAAGAAGTCCTTGCAAAAAACCTCTGTCCACTGCACATGGAGGGAGAAAGGAAAGACTTTTTTCGATGTGGTAGAAAACGAGTTCCTGTTCTTACAAGGAGGAACCAAATATTGGAGCTCAGTCGAACCTTTCCATGGCAATAATGAAAGTACAGAGAGAGACTAGAAACGCCTCTTCTGTGAGAAAGAGGTTGCAGGGAAGAGAAAAGATCAACCCTTACCAGATTTGGAAGTCGATTTTGTACTCCGTCAAGGAAGGAAAAAGTGCTGTGAGCAGCACCTCCCCAGATGTGGCAGCAGTATTTCATCTTTGGACATATTTGACTCGTATATAGGTAGAGGATCACATCAGGTACCAGGTACTTTCTGGAGCAGTAGAATGATCCAACCAATTTTCCAGTAACCTAAACAACGGACTGGATATATGTCTTACATTTTATATCTGGAGTTAATGTAAGACCTAGGAGCTTAGAAAAAAAGGGCCCTCTTTGAGAGAGCAATTCATTTCGACTAGGGCAAAACAGGGATGCAAAAAAAGAAGTTATAAAGAAAATGGCTTACAAAAGGTGAATCGTTCAATTCAATATATTTATATAACGTTAGATATGTGTATGTGTTTATATATTTGTTAACTCCTAAACTTATTAATCGATTATTATGAATTTTGGAACACAGCTACGAGGCATAAAGGTAGGCAATGTGGGCTATATTTAGTTTAATTTAGTGCTATGCAAAGGGGGTAAAAAGGGGATGGAAGCCCTTCATGAAAATTCGGATACCTCCGATTTTTGTGACAGTTTAACAATAGATATTAGACATCAATCAATAAATATTCCCCAAATTTTAGTCTCTTTCGAGTATTTTAAATGATTTTTAGGGGGGGAATAATATAGGCACTTTGAAAATTTAAATTCAGATTCACATTAAATTTGATCCATTATCATTAGACACCAATTAAGCAAGATTTAGAGTTGTTTTTGAAAGAGAAAATTAATTTTGCCACAATTTTGGAGATAATTGTATATAAAAAAATGTATAAATATTCACTGATAAATGTGAAAAAATGCTTTTATTTTTCAATAAAAATAAATAAATATGAATGATCAACAGAGCAACTGGACACATAATGTCTACATTGTTTATTGAAATATGCATGAATGAACGAATGTTGCCTAACTACACAAAGTATATAAATATATAATAATTCAGTTGCACATAAGATTCGCTTTTATATCGGAAATAAATATCTATATATCAATAGATACATACATAGAGATATCTATATGAATAGCATATTGTATATTATTGAAAAGAAACCTTTTTGCAGCAAAAGAAATAATAAAAACAAACTAAGATTTATGATGAGATTTCAATTCACAGTGAATAACACTAAATAATGCTTTTGCGCAAATCGCGATGCTGAATCTATATATATACATAAAGAGGCTAAAATGGTCATTAAGACAATGAGGATGATGGGGAACGCGGCCGAAATAGGAGAAGGAATTGATATTCATTTGCATCGAATTATGCACAAATCGGGCACCCATCACATTCTCTGTGGAGGCTGTTCCTGGTTTCTTGAAATATTGATGGATAACAGATTCCGCTTTCGGACACCCGTCGAGATTGCAAACAACACTTGATACGTGCAATTTGTTATTTATATTAATTCCAAACACATTTACAAACATATATTTGGGAAGTTCGGTAATTCCGTCAATATTTTTGGTCCCACAAATTTGTCAATTTGTCCTTTTAATAGCTGTTATTTAGAATCATTGAGTGTCATTTGCAAAGAGCCATTCATATTTCTTAACCTTCCCTAAGTGGTGAAGGAGGGGGTTGTGTGCATATATATTACATATAAATATATTTACAGTATATATATATATATATAGTGTTTATATTTATATATACATAAATATGAATACACACACACATATATATACTAGAAGAATACCCATCCCAAAATGGGTAAAATGAATTTCACAAACAGAAGTTTTACACCACTTTTATGTCCTTTTACGAGGATTAAAATCAAGATATAATGATACTAAACCGTATGTCTAGAATCCTTATTCTAATACTAATCAAAATCCATTACATGATTTTAATTCTAGGAAATGTCTAAAATTAAAGCTTAAACTTAAGGGGTCTTAAGAAATTGAAATTCAGGGAATCTTGCTCAATTGGTGTCTCATGACTATGGATAAAATTTAACGCAAATCTGAAACATTTGAATTTTCAAATTGGAGGTTGTGTTCATATAATGTCCCGTAAAGCTCTTTAAAATACCCCAAAGAAATTGAAATTTGGAGAAATTAATTGATACCTGTTACTTATTGTTAAAATATCACAAAAATCAGAGATATCCGAATATTCACAAGGGGCTTCTACCCTATTTTTACCCCCTTTGCATGAAACTAAACTAAATATAGCTCACATTACGACCCCTTACGCCTAGCAGCTGTGTTCCAAAATCCATAAGATTGCAGTTAAGATTTCCAAGTTTTTTAATCCAACACAGATCATTATTGTGCAGGTCGCTTTCCTCCAATATTCCAGTGCTTACTACTCATCCATCGTCTTCAGCTCCCAAACCCATCAATAGTATACAGAAACAGCTGTCTGTTGCACTTTCCCGCTATTAAATACTTCAAATGGTTCCAAAATGAAAGAATATCAAATCTTTCCTGAACACCCCACATATTTTATAGTAAATATTTTATCAATTGAATAGGATGGTGGCGCTAAGGTTGTCACATAGATCAGAATCTCGACTTGTTGATGTAAGCCCCCCAAAACTATATATATATATATATATATATATATATATATTCTTGTGTTTCTATAAAAATATAGGTAGGAATGCATATAAGTATGTAATTATATATACATGTGTAGTGTAGATGCTTATATATGCATTAAATGGCCTTGACAATAATAAAACTGCATTGTGAGAAGAACTCTTGCTAGCAGTTGGCGCCAAAAGAATCATAAAAAGAGACATAACGGAAATTAAGCAATAAACGTGCCAAAAAGGACATTTTCGAGGAAATATGTTGTATATATGCTTGCTTTACCTGAAATTTCAAGAAATTCTTTTTTACCTCGGTTGTCTGGATTCTGGGGATTAGAGATTTATATTACTTTCTTTATATTGTCCTCAAAGTTTACATTTCTACTACATTTTAGTCAAAGTGTCCTACTTCAGGTGTATAGCTCCTTTGTAGCGATGTTTCTTCCCATATTTGAATATGATTATATGTGTATTATTGTTCACTAGAAGGACCTGTGTCCGGGTGTTGCCCAGGGGAAATATAAAATAATTATTTAATTGAAAAAAAAATATTAGAGTAGCAATTCTGAAAAAAAAATCAGAAAAAAAACGCATATCACTGTAAGTAATTTAGGTGATTAAAATAGGATTTCATCATGTTTTGGCGAAGATAAATCCTTCTAGACTGAGGCATTTTTGTACCAATCCAGTGCCCCTTTTTGAGGAGATGTGTTTTTTCCCCACACTAAAAAGCGACCGTGTGTCTAAACCTGCCTTCGTTGGGAAGCCATGAAATCGGCAAACTCTATTATGCTATTTATTGAATTTCAAAATGGAAAAAGTTTAAACTGAAAAAAAAAGGAGTTAAATTTGTACACTTCATCTGTTCAGTCCTCGGTCAGTGAAGAAAACATCCTTTTAGACAGAGGCAGTTTTTTTGTACCAATCTAGTGGCCCTTTTTGGGGAAATGTGTTTTTCACCATACCAAAAAATCAACCTACCCTCGTTGGGAAGCAATGAAATCAGCAGACTCTATTATGTTATTTATTGAATTTCAAAAGCAAGGAAAAAAAACTGGAAAAAGTTCAAACTCGAAAAAATAAGTTAAAAACAAAAATAATATAATTTTCAAAAACCAACGTCATTTCGCTTTGTCGTAAACTTTTACTGACAAATTTGCGACGAATTTGCATTAATAAAAACATATGTAATTGAATATAGAGGAGTATGTAATTGAAATATTCTAGCAAAAACCGCTAGTCTGAAGATATTTTAACACTGAATATTCTGTAGATTATTTGTTTCCGCTGTAATAGATTTTTTAAATCGAAGTAAAGTGTCGTTCTTGTTTGTTTGAAAATACTTGTTAAATACTTTTCGGGGAAAATATAAAATACTGATTTTGTTTAAAAGAATAAATAGTACAATATCGATCCTGAAAAAAAAAGTAACTCATTTCACTATGATTAATTTAGGTGATTTAAATAGGATTTAACATGAACCCATGTCCCGGCATGTGTGTTTATAATCAATGGTTTCTTGTTTGTTTGTAAATACTTATTAAAATGTTTATAATGAAAATATTGTTTTAATAACGTAGCCAATACAGAATATTCCCGAAGAAATTGTTTTTTTATTCCGTTTAAGAAAAAATCGTTCTAGGCTGAGGCAATTTATATTTTGTTTGAAAAACGGGATTTTCCACAAATAATAATGAAATTAGGTTTTAAATACTGTATTTTTGTAAACAGTAATAGTTTTTCATAAATAAAAATTAAATAAAAGGAACGAAACAGCGCAATAAGAATCTACGTTTTTTTAGTTTCACCATTGAAAAAATGTGCTATTTTGTGAACGTCAAAAATGTTTGTCTTGATAACCATTTTTGCCTCGGTTATGTGTCATTTACATGGTTAATATAAATGTATATTTAAATAAATAAAGACTGACCTTCCCACATGTGTGAATGCATGCCGCCATCTGTTCATTAAAGCATAATCTAGAATGTTTACAGAAACTATAAGAAAAAGGAATTCAGAATGATATTCCCTTAATCTGCGAATGGGAACAATCGTTATTCAGATTTAAGAGCTATTGTATTATTTAGAATTATAGGACAAAATGAAATAATTTAAGTGATTTAACCAAAATTCCCTTCTATTAAGAAAGAACCTGGTGTAACTGATGGCGGTGAGAGTAGATAAATAATAGCGAGTAAAAATGAATGCCACCTTCTCTTTGGAAGGTTTATTTGGAAGACTCTGGTAACCTGGAGAAAATATAATAAATATTGAAAGAAGATGAAATTAATGTATAATTTCTGGAAACATGCATGAGAACTTCACCTAATTGGATGGCAGCAGAGATGAAGGTTTTGGTTATTATCCTATTCTGTCTTAATGCAGAGGGGGGGGAAAGAATCGACTTTACTTAATTATATAGATAAGTTTGAAAATAAGTAAAAAAATGAATATAATCAATTCATCGGATTCAAGTCCTTACGAAATATCATCATCATCATCATCTATTTTATCATTTATTTCCATTAGTCAGGGGTCTGACATTTTCTTGCAGCCTAAAATCTCAGTTTTTAAACTTTATGGTCTTTAGGATTCTATTAAAATTCTACTGTCTAACATTTTTATTGATGGCTTACATTTAAGTTTTCTTGGGTCGCCCAATTTTCTTCAGGCCTTCCACCTCAAGGTCTCTGCATTTTCTTATCCAAGAGTCATTCCTTTCAACAAACCAACATAGCCGACTGTGTCAGGAATTCATCAAGCTTCGGTATATTCAGCCTCGCCGACAGGGTATTAGAGCTGATATGCCAAGTTTGATCCGACCTGCTATTGCATATCTATCCGATCATTGCTCTGTCATTATGCTGAAAGTATGCAAGTACGATTGTATGCAAAAAATTGACAACAACCATAATTTAAAAGAAAAAAAATTCACTGTACATGAACTATCCAACATGGCTTTCAACTGGTTTTGAGATCGAGACAAAACACCTGAAGAAGGCCGGAGGATAAAACGGCCGAAACATTGTGATAAAAGAACCAAGATGAGGAAACCAGTCTGAGAATTGTAAATAATAATAATTGAAGACAATAGTCTGGAGAGAAACAATGCTTTAAAATATACAAACTTCTAAATGATGTCGTAATGTCATAGAAAAAATGATGTTATAATGTTGTGATTAAGATCAAAGTGTAGTATCTGTTCTGATACTACACTTCATCTTTTCTGTCCTCGGTCAGTGAAAGAGAAATCCTTCTAGTCTGGGCAATTTTTATTTTTGTCCTAATCCAGAGTGTCCCTTTTTAGGAAACTTGATTTTCCTCAGGTTAAAAATCAACCTTGTGTTTAACTCTGTTCTTGTGGGAAGGCAAGTAAATTTACCAGAAATAAACTACAAATTCTGTATTAAAATGGCTTTTTAAAACCCAGCGTTTCAGGCAGCCATTATTTTTGTAAATTGGGACAAAAGAAACAGTAAAACAATAAAATAAAATAATTCCACCCACAATATTGACAAGAAGGATTCTTTCTTCCCCACTGAAATCTAGTGAGGATCATTTAGCGTTGAAATGTTCGACTTGATCCAAATTCATTCTTTCATTCCAAAGTTACATTTTTCTTTTAATTATTTTTTTCTTGAAAATGTTTTGATTACATATACTTTTCTGGGCAACGTCGGGGCACATGCCCCACTAGTAAAGAATAAAAATAAAATTACTTAAGACTTCTACCCAGTCGTGGCTGATGGAACGAGAACAATCTACTCCCATGGATTAAACAAATCATTCAGTTCGAAATTTCATGGGGTGTAGATGTTCTCATTCTGTCAGGCATGACTGGGTAGAAGTCTTAAATAATTTTCATTTCATTCTTAGTTAGTATCGCCTGTAGTGAGAATTGAACCTTCAACCTCCAGAAGAGTGTCACTTAGAACTGATTACTTATTAACTCTTTATTCGTTGCACCACGTGTCCATGACTAAAGAAACATTGTGAGAATAACATCCAAAATGAGAACAGTAGTCCGAATAATTCAAATAATACAGATGTAACATATGTTTTATAGTAGTTCATAAGATAGTATGGTTCTTTACATCTGATGCAGGATACAAAAAAGATCTGATTTTAATTTATTTTCTAAATGAAAAAGGTCTTTATATATATTAAAATACCATATTTCTCATTATGTTTAAGAATTTTTGAGATGAGGATTGATAATTTTTATTATTTGGATTATTCGTACTACTCTTCTCATCTTGGATGTTATTCTCACAACGTTTAGAACACCATAAGAAAGTATATAGCAATAAGTAAATAAATTACACATCTAAAACAAGAATAGGTTTACGGCTCCTAAAATTCATACTAGAATTGTCCGTAAGGATTCATGGCACAACGAATTTAAATGCTAAGTGATAATCAGTTCTAAGTGACAGTCTTCTGGAGGTTGAAGGTTCAATCCTCAGTATAGGTGATACTAAGAATACAATTAGGAATTACTTAAGACTTCTACCCGGTCATGGCTGACAGAACGAGAGCAAGCTACCTGATTAAATAAAGAATTCCGTTCGAAATTCTGTACAGATTCCCGAGTTCAATGAGATGCACCTGAAGAAGGCCGGAGGTTACATCAACTGAAACATTGTAAGAATAACAACAAAGATGAGAACAGTAGTCCACATAATCCTAATAATATACCATATTTATTTTTGCAAGAATTATATTGCACTCTATACATACTGAATAATAATAAATATAAATTAAAGTACTATTTGTGCTGATATATTTGAAGTGAACCCCAAAAACCACAGGATTAAATTGTCTAATATTTGGGAAATAGATTCTATGCATAACAGTGAATAACATGTATTATATATATATTGATGGTTAAGTTTATATAAGAAAATATAGGTAATCGGAAAATGCCATGTGTAAAAGTTTTTATGTTTTCAAATTCAAAACTTTGTTTTTATTCAAATCATTTTTAAATTATGAAGCCACTATTATAAAAAAAAAATCAATAAGATAAATTGCATAGATTTAAAAATTGAAATTCAATTTATTGAATTGTACACAAGAGAAAACGAACCAGTTGTTCTGAATTTAAACATATTTTTAGAGATTTTAAATATAATTTTAAATTATTTTCTGAAAGTTGCTATTTAAAAATAAGATGAACCATACTTGCTAGTAGAAAACAGATTCATCTTGTTTTGGGTTAAGATAAATTGCTTTGTAATCAATTTATTTAACTTTCATTTGAAATTCAGGAGGTACTAGCTACTATTTGCATGAATAACAAGAACATAAGTCAGTTATTAGATTGCATACCTTCACCTGACAATGTAAGGATGGGCTAAAGTCTTATCTGGGCCTTACTTCTTTATATTGTACGAAGTATTCCCGATGTTATACCATGGAAATATTAATAACTGAAAAACTCTTTATCTGATCAAAATGAGATTTTGCATTATGGATATCACAGTGTATCAGATCCATACATCAAATTTGGAAAAATCGGAAGTTGAAATTCTGTCAAAATTTTGTAGTTCCATCTGATAAATTCTATTGAGAATGTCTTTTATTAATTTTTCAAATAATGTAGCATTTTTCCAATACTTTCAAAAGAAATTCCTAAGAGATCTTTCAAAACCAAAAAATATGATCAAAAATCTTGTTTATGTGAATAGAGACTACGATACTTTGGTTTTAAATATTATAATCCAATGAATGTGATTTGATTTTATACTTCTTGGAAGATTTTAATCAAGTAATGCATTTTAATTATTTTGGGAGCATTTGAAAAGTTCAACTTCAGGTCACAAGTTTCGTGAAGATGTCAGGAGGTGATAATGGCAAAAACATAAAGAAGCACATGGGACATATGATTGCTTTTGCAGTTTTATTTTACGGCACATCAACAGAATTCAGTTATTTTGGTAAAAGCTTGTATTTTTAAGTTTTTCGAAGGAAGCTACTGAGAAGAGTCATCTAAATCAGCTGGCCAATAGTAGTCTCAAATAAAGACTTCTACACTTGCACTGAATCAAAACCACGGAGTGTTGTTGGATCAAGAGTACAATAAGGACCCCAGTTCATTAATACAACATCCGGAACATGTTCCGGAAGTCACCGGCGTCATCCGGTTCGTCTTCCGGTTGATCTCGCAATACACATGGTCGCTATTTACAAAACAACTTGTAAATAAAATAAATGAAATATATACGCTTTTTTAAAAATCGGCTGACTTGTAATCTTTCGTTTTGCAATAAACAAAACAATTTATCGTTTTTTTGTTTTACTTTTATTTACTAAAAAAAACAACAAATTTTAAACGCAGAACATTCTATATTTCATGTTGTGTATTTTAAGAAAAAGTGTATTGCGAGGTCAACCGGAAGACGCCGGTGACTTCCGGAACATGTTCCGCGTGTTGTGTTAATGAACTGGGGTCCTTATTGTACTCTTGCTCCGTGTTGTTATACTCAAAAGAAGACTGTCAGTTTTGGCCATTTAATGAGACTGTCATCAGACACACCTGCACTTTAAGTCTTCATAAAGCCTACTAAAAGAACACCAGGACGACTAAAGATGGCATGACTCGACCAAATGATAAAAGACTTCAAACAACTATCAGACTTCCACCTTGAAAACAACATGAACAAAACCATCAAAGTTAAGTGTTCCGACAGAAATTACTGAAAATCTCAGAATTATGTTAACCAGGTTAACGTGTATGACGTTTTTCATATTTTCAAATATGCATAGAGTAATTTGTTTTGTAAACAATAGATTCTATTAACACATAGATAGGAATCTGACAGGTACTACCACTCCATTTCAGAATGGGCCTGAGAGAAATGACAACTAAGGAACACTCCCCAAAGCTCACACATTTGGGTATCATTTCAGTTTCATGCTATAACCAGGGCAGAGATTCTATAGATGAGACCCTAACAGGTACTACCACTCAGAGTAGTTCTGGGAGTAACGGCAACTAAGAGTTGACTCGACACTCATCAAATCTCACAGATTATGGCCTTATCAATGGATGTAGTTTAAAGTCAGACCCAGGACCGGGTTGGGGCAGAGATTTTGAGTAGTTGACAGGGTTGGGAAGTAAGGTAGGCTGAAGAGAAAAAAAACTTTTATAATAAAAAAAGGTAAAAAGGGTTGGAAAAGATCGATTTTGATGGGGTGGGGTGAAGGGCATGGTGTCCAAAGCAGTTTGGTGTTGTAAACGAGACCCTTGGTTATGAAGACATTATGAAAAAAAAAAGACGAACAACATAGTTGAGTTTTAAAGAATAGATGTTCTTGCAATGAGAGAGAGAATGAGTAGATAGAAAATAAGAAAGCCTGTGCGTTCATGTTAATACTGAATTTTTGTTCATGCTCTGCCAACAAGTCCCTATTTACTTGCCTCTCCACCTTTCTCTTCATGTAGGGAAACTTCAGTTCTCAAAAAAGGGCACTCTGGATTGGGACAAAAATTAAAATTGCCTAAGCATAGAAGGATTTCTCCTTCACTGACCGAGGACAGAAAAGCTGAGGTGTAGTAACAGAAAATATACTACTCTTTGTTCCTAGCCAAGTCACACAAATTACTGAAAGAAAATGTTGACACAAATACCCCCCCTCCGTGCTCCCCCCCCCAAAAAAAACATTAAATAAATTGTTTTTATAAATGAAAAAGAAAATCGTGTGTACATCATAAATCACTGGACGATGTTTTCTGTAAGTGAAAACCAGATTGATTAGAGAAGTAGGAAGAAGAAAAAAGAAAAGTGAATGAAAAACGAAATACCAAAAAACAGAAAAGAAAGAAAATTAATTCGAAGAAGAGGCAACAAAAAAAAGGTAAGCTAATAACAAGAATGAATATTCTTCACAAGCGACCATTCAAACTGCACATTTGGCCATGAAAATGATATTTCACACCTCATTTTAAACTTAAGCATCACAGGCCGACTGAAATAGTATTTTAAAGTTAAGCATGACGGACTGACAAAAATGCTATTTCAAAGTTAAACGTGACGGACTGACGAAAACGTTATTTCAAAGTTAAGCGTGACAGGCCAACTAACACCTTATTTCAAACTTAAGCGTGCCAAACCATTTAAGAGACAGCGACTTTTCTAGAAATGTTTGAACGTATCTAAAATAAGAATTATAGGTACTCTTATAGATGATGCACCATGTTTCTGTGACTTCGCGTCGTTAACGTTCGGGCAGGTATGGAAGCGCTCGAGAGTTGACGAGGCGAAAACTGCCAAACGCTAAATTGAAGACTGGCAGCCGATAAATTACGACGAAGAAAACCAAACTAAAATATAAAAATAAAGAACAAACAAACCATAGCTAAACTGTTATTAATTAGATGTTTATTTTTGTTTGTTTTTTTGTCAAAGGAACCATTGTTAATCAAATGTTTTTGAATAAAATGTTTTTTTTTGTTTGTGCACTGGAAAGTTTAAAAAGATGATTTTGTTTGATTTGTTATGCAAATGTTTTTTTAAAACTTTTTTTTTTTCAATGTTTTTTTCTTTACATTTTAAAAAACAACCTCAATTAGTCCTTCAGGAGATTCAACGAGCTGACAGAGATTATAGAAATTATTATTTTTTTTTTATTGAACGCGATTAATTTTTTCCAAAAGTTATCAGCTGTTTGGTTAATAGTTTCGTCGACTTTCGGGCGCTTCCGAGACCTGCCCGAACGTTGACGACGCAGAGTCATGGAAACATGGTGCGTCATCTATAAGAGTACCGAATTATATATGGTACAACAACTGAAAAACGTGTCACTCTTTCTCTAAATGCTCACAGAGACATAAAATATTAGTGAGTGGTTGAAAACAAAGTGAGAGAAATACATAGCTAAGAGAGGGATGGGTGACTTGTTCAGTCAATTTTTTTTTAAATGAGTTCACCCCAAACAAGAGCGACTCAGACTAGTCAAGTTGCCCAGATATAGAGAAAGAGAGACAGTGTTCATTGTCCTAGTACGGCAAGAAGGCCAAGCACTGGGTGTCTTTGAGACGTCCCAGCGCTAGTACCTCTGCACCTGGCTAATAGATAGAGAAGAAATGCAATTACAGCTAAATAAAACAATTAAAGCTGGATTTTTTTTCAACTCAATCCCAGAAATAAAGTATATTTTAGCATGCATTGTGTTATTAAAGTATATAGGAAAAAAGCCTTAGGGAAACAAACGTTGATCAACTCAGATTTAGTATGACTAATAAATAATAAATATATTAGGATAGTTGTTAACCCTAAGGGAGATAATTCAGTATATAAGATCACAAGTATTTTCATTTATATAAAAAGTGAAAATTGTTTGTGGTTGCTTGATATAAAATAGCAATAAACGACTAATGAGACAGAGCTAATTTTGATGGGTATGATACAAATAGTCCATTGTTTAAAGTCAGATAGATTTTATTGCGGTATAAAAATTGGGCCTATTTTTTCAATGCTTGATTTATTTGTCATCATTTTTATGGAATAAGTACTCTAATTTATTACATAATTACAATACTTTCTCTAACAGCTCAAACAAAACACAGTATAAATAATCTGCTTCCATACATCTAAGTTGAAGTAGTATCTTTATCAGTTATTTGGTTTATCCGTTTTTCTGACATATCAACCTTGATTTGGTCATTTAATGCTGAAACACAATACCTATTGTAAATGATTAAGTGAACACAAGTTGATATTTTATCCCTATAGCTGAGGGGAAATTGTGGGTTAATGCCTTTACCAACAGCATTAGTACATAATTTACCCCAATATAGCTGGTTATATTTGAACTCTGCACAGCCGATTCCGTAGTCTTTGGTGGTATCCATTACACCAAGTATGCACCCCCTTATCAAATAAATAAATAAATAAATAAACAAAACTTTATTCAAAAACGAAAAAACAAAAACAATTAATGGTTCACAGATTTAAATATCTTGGAAAGAATAAAATATTATATGGCAAAATTTCCATAAAAATCTATCCGTTTTAAGTTGAGCTAATTTTTGCAAAATATTTTACAAGAAAGACACCTGACAACGACGAAACGGCAGCAAATAAATAAGTTTAGATTTAAAAAAACAAAAACAAGTTCATTACCCAGAGTTGCTTTCTTCTTTGGGCGGCAACTTAAAGGTCACTAAGAACCCCATAAGATGATCCTATCAAGATGACACTGTGCCAAAAGAATCAATAAATAATGAGGATTCAAATTTGAATCCAAGTACAAATGGGTTGTGATTTAAATTATAATCCACAAACATATGAGTATAACAACACTATTTAAATTTATACTAGTTTATACCCACTCCTTGAGCGGTGTTGGTACAGTAACTGGGTACGTCAATTTCCATCTTTACCCTATTTTTATCACTTTATAGCTAGTACGAAGACAAGTATTTGGGAAATTTCATGGAAAAAAATATACTACTTATTACCGAAGTACTGCCCTTTTCTCTTGTAAGGGGACGCACACAACAAATACAATGGAACAACGGCACACACGCACATGCCAAATTCGGTTCTATCGTAGTTTGGTCTGCCCGTTTTTGTACGAAATATCAACCATTTGATTCATTTAACATTTGAACAAAATATGAATATTAGATTTAAATTTAAAAGTTCATGAAAGATATTTTCAACTACCAGATGTCAAAAGCTTATATATTTGGAACATCAGGAACTTTCATTGGATGTCCTACTGGCTTAGCTAGCTGAGAGCAGGCTCAAGGTATTCCCTCGAATAATGGCAATGGAGACGCGTTCATAGAGCCAAGTCAATTCACGATGATCCACAGTGTGGCACGTTATTAATAAACCAAAGCAGTGTGGCAGGGCCGATCACTCCACTCGTCTCCATTGCAATCAGTTGGAATACAAATCTTCCGAGAAGACTGGCATATTTTGCTTGCTTGCGGTCCTCCACGGACGCTGCTACATGTCCAGGGTTTGTCACCAATTCCATTACTGACAAGAACATGAAAGTGTCAAGACAAGTTGCATCTCATATGAGCGACTTGCTGTTTGAACATAATGAATCTGGCCCATATTAAACTGTTTCTTTTTTCTAATATGATTTTGATGACCACTGAAGATGACCCAATGATTTGACTGGAGAAATGTTTCTCATCTCCGTTTTAACCAAGCAGGTATTTGAAACCTCTCTGATTACATGCCCACACTTCCCTTTCCTCTATGATGTGAGTTAACTCCACATGTGTTGAGAAAATCTCAAAGATAAGTTGTTTTATGGCAGGCTGAATTATCTGGAGGGAAAAGTATTTCTGTTTTAATAAAATGCCAAAACATTTTTTCTCCCAAGAGACAATTCATGAGTTACATTTCGTAATAGTTTACAATCTAAGTTTACATAATGGAGCACTTAATAGATAAACACAGAAAAATAATAAATGAAATAAAAGAAAATACAAAAACTTTGTAATATTTCATGTGCCAAATAATTGCAAACAATTTGTTTTTTGCTAATTTCAATATGGGTTAAAATGTTTGTAAAAAAATGTAAATTATATGGCATAAAATGCGGGGTGAACTTTAATTTATTGAATCAATTTAGATATTTAATGTTCTGAGAAGAAACTTAATTTATTAAAAGCAATGAAAGAAGTGGAAAAAAACACTTTATTTGAACCAGAGAATTGAGAGAGAGAGAGAGGGGGAGAGAGAGATTTTAAATAAAGAATGCCGTATTGAGAGAGGGGAATATGTGTTAAAAGAAAATAAGAGAAAGTAAAACAACCAACAATGTGAGACCGAGAGAAGTAATAAGAGACAAAATCTCTCTTTATATAAAGCAAAGGCATTTGTTTATATATATATATATATATATATATATATATATAGTCATCCACATACAGACCGTTTCACTGTATCATAGCTCTTCAGTGTGGTTATACCAGTTAGTGCCTCAAACCGGGATCGAAACTCAACCGCCGAGCTGACAGTCGGCGCTTCTACCCCTACGCTATTACGTGACACTGGCTGAATGTAAGTGAAATCTCAATGTAAACATTGTCAAGTGCTAGGAGCTCGAATTGGTTTTACCCAATGAGCTATGCCTTAAAGCTAGTATCAGTTGGCGATTTCCTTACGTAAAGCTCTACCCAAGAAAGGGAGCTTATATAGTCATCCACATACTGACTGTTTCGCTGTATCACAGTTTTTCAGTGCAGCTATATATATATATATGGAGAGAGAGGGGGAGGGGGATTAGTTTATGCTTATTATAGGGTAATAAGTCGGTATATTTATTTCAAAAGTACTCGATACTAAGTTAGTAGAGCTGGTAGATGTATGTGGTTTGTTTGGCTTACATGGACAAGTTAAGGTTTTGGTCTGTACGGCTACAGACCGAAATCTCAACTCGTCCATGTAAGTCAAACAAACCATATATATATATTTATATATGGGTTCTTACAAAAAATATATATTTAAGTATATACAGGGTGACCCCAAAAAAACGGGCCCCAAATCTAATTAGGCCCCGTTTCTTAGTGTTTCGTCCGAATGAAATGAATTTTGGGGCATAACTAGTTTATTATATTCACAACATCATATCAAAACACTAGGGTCTTTGGCCTTTTTTTCTCTGTTCTACAGCATGTGTTCTAGATGGACTCCTTTTAGCCCCGTGCATTTCTTGAGGCGCAGAACGAAGTTGTCCATGACGTTCTTACAGACTGAATTGGGAATGTCTCTCATCTCCTTCCTGATGGCTTCCTTGAGTTCCGTGATGGTTCTGGGTTTCTCTGCATACATTCTGTCCTTAAGATAGCCCCAAAGGAAATAATCTGGGGGGCTTAGGTCCGGGCTATGGGGTGGCCACTCAAAATTAGTCTTGAGACTGATCACTCGGCCTCCGAAGTTCTCTTTCAGCCAATCTCGGGACAGGTTTGAGGTGTGAGAACTTGCTCCGTCTTGCTGGAACCAGAACTTGCTCATGAGCGATGGGTAGAGGGTCTTGAGCTCACTCTTAAAGGTTTTGAGGACCTCCACATACCGCTCCTTGGTGACTGTCACTGCTGCGCCAGATTCTTCGATGAAGATTGGTCCGATGATGCCTCTGACCGAGATTGCAGCACACACCGTGCAATTAGGAGAGTGCAGGGGCTTGGTGGCTACTTCATTGGGTCTGGAGGGCTCCCAGAAGACATTTGTCTTGGAGTTTGCCTTTTCGTGGGCTTCATCTGAGGTCCAAGGAGGTTAAGGAAACCTGGTGTCTCCTCAATCTTATCGAGCATCTTGACTGTCATAGCACTCCTCTGCTTCTTGTCTGAGGCTGTAAGGGTCTGCAGCGTCTGTATTCTGTATGGGTAAGCCTTGATATCATTCACCAGCACTCTCCTGCAAGTCTCACGGGAGATACCGAGGGACTGACTTCGCTTACGCACAGAGCGTTTCGGACTCTCCTGAAGAGACTCTCTCACACTTTCGACCATCTCGGCTGTCCGCTTCTTGGGACGTGCCGAGTGGCTTGGACGGTTCTCACTGGCAGCGTTGAAGTTCTCCACAGTCCCATACTTCTTGAAGTGGTCCACCCAGTTCTGAATTCTGCTTTTGGATGGAGCCTTTTCACATCCGAACTGATGCATGAAACTGTCCTGGGTTTTCTTAAACGAGCCTGTCTTGTAGTAAGATTTAACACAGTGTATTCTTTGTCCCAGCTCCCACTGAGGTCTTGGTGTACTCATGGTCGTTGATTCTGCCATGTCCTGTAAAATAAGGGCAATCGGTGAATAAATAAAGGAGATATCACATAAAGTGTACACGGAGCCCGTTTTTTTTGAGTCACCCTGTACTCTTTATAGTATCCGAAAATGTTCTAAATTGTAAGCTTCAGAGCATATATATATTATAGTTGCATTCCAATGACCATAGAAACAATCAATCCACAACCATAACTTTCATCTGTTCTCAGTTTCTTCGTTTTTATGTATCGGCGAATATCTGTAATACCTTTTTGTCTCATAAACAAAAATATTTTTAACATGTTAATATTTTATTTATTTATGTTTATTTTTTCCAAATTCAATACTTTTTCACATCTTACGCACGTTTCAAAGCAAAATCAACGAGTAATACATAGTCTTCATCTTAACTTCGTTGATCATCAGAGAAATTGTTCATTCAATAGTAATAGGAAAAACACATCATTCCAAAGACGTGAGAAAGGAAGATGGGTAAAGTTTAAAAAGAGTTCTTAACAAAGGTAGCGGCAAGACAAAATGCATGAAAAAAAATCACATGAAAAATGGTGATCAAAAACTAGGCCCCCCCTCCAAGAAAACCTTATTCCCAAAACTTGAAACGGCTCTTCGAACAGTCTCATATATATATATATATATATATATATATATATATATATATATTTATATATATACACACTAGAAAAACCGTGTCCGGTTGGGTCAGCCACTGAGCTCGGGTTAGATTGTTTGAATCAGGTTAAAGTGAGTTTACAAGGCCATTTTTTAAATAAAAAACAAAATCCCAAATTAGTCTTTCTCTCTCTCTATGATGAGTTAAAATCGTATCATGACTATTTTCTTCCCTCCGTTAATACAAAAAATGAGGGGAGGAGGTGGGAGAGGGTTAGGCTTAAAAGAGCGTTAAATGGTTTTCAGCGAAATTGGTTACATAAAAAGTAAATAAATTAAGTTTTAATTTTGTAGAGAAGAATAAAATGTATCAAACATTTTATTCAGATATTAATTCAATTACTAAATATTTAACGGGATTAGAAGCAACGCAGACTTCTAAATAACTTTGAAAGCATAATTTAAAATATTATTGTTGTTTTTAAACGGATAATATGAGAATAATTTATTCAAAGCAAAATAGTAGTACTACGATTATATATATGTTGGAGAAGAGGAGGAGGAGAAATCAAAGCGGTGGGAGAGAGTTACAGACAGAGACGAGTGAGAGTGAAATAGGGTGTCAAGAGGTAAAACAACATAAATGAAATAGGGGAAAGTGATAGACAGGATCTGAAAGAGCGATAAGTCACTTGGTTAATTAATTGCAGATTATGGCTAATTAGATGAAGTAAAAAAATCTTTTTCAAGCATAAGCTACTTGTGGACTTCAGGAAATTGTGACATGTTATTATTCAGAGATTTCACACAAGCAGTGAGCGGTTTGGTTTTCTTGCTTTGTTTTGTGGCATATCAATCTTTTGGGGTGATGTAGAATTCAGTCATTTTGGTAAAAGTTTTTATGCTTCAGGTTTTTAATATCTTAAGATATATTATTGGTCCCCCGATTTATAAAATTGGGGGACTTATGTTTTGAGGTCCGTCCGTCCGTCCGTCCGTCCGTCCGTCCGTCCGTATTTTTCTCCGCAACCATCCATTGAATTTCTCTGAAATTTTGCATGAAGTTGTAACTTTGGTCAGGTTAGAAAGTGATATTCTCCGATTTTTGAAAAAAATTTGGTTAGCCCCCCCCGGGGTCAAAAGGCCCCGAAATGGCAAAAAATAACATTTTTTGCTCCATAACTTTTCATCGATCCATTCAATTTCTCTGAAACTTGGCCAAAATGTGGAGGCAATTGTTCCTAATAGAAAATAAGTATCGCTGACCTTGGAAAAAATCTGGTTCGCGCCCCCAGAGGGTCAAAATCCCCCAAAATGGCAAAAAATGATCCTTTTCTCCCATAACGTTTGATCCATCCATTCAATTTTTCTGAAACTTGGTCAAAATGTAGAGGCAATTGTTCCGGATATAAAATAAGCATCCTTGACCTCAGGAAAATTCTGGTTCTGCGCCCCTAGGGGGTCAAAGGGGGGTCAAAAATGCCCCAAATTACCCAAATTTATTGCATTTTACAGTCGCCACATCGAGTCACATACAGAGGGGGACCACGCACGCGCGGCTTGTTTTATATATATTTATCACTTAAAATAAACATTGCCTTGAAACAGCTGTAAACAACAGCTATACTACCTCTGTGTATACTCTTTATTTAGAACATGATTTGAAAATAATTTAAATCGTCAAAAATATGTACCTTTAAATATTTATATATAAATTTGTTTTATAGACATATATTTTGTAAGTAAATAGTCTGAAAACAATAAATAGATAAATAAGGCCCTGATATTCATTACTACTCAGTCAGAGTGGGTCTTGGAAGAAACAGTAATAGTTTGAATTTATTTTCCATTGAAACTACAACATTTTCTAAAAGTTGGCAAAGGATCTTAGGCAGTTTATTCTAAAATGAAATGTGGTACTCTTATAGAGAACGACCTGTGTTTCCGTGACTTCGCGTTGTCGACGTTCGGGCACGTCTCAGAAGCGCCCGAGAGTTGACAAAACTATTAACCAATCAGGTTGCAGCAGGCCTTAGACAATCAGGTTGCAGCAAGCAGACGATAACTTTTTGGAAGAAACGATCTGCAGCGCGTTTAAAAACAAAATTAATTTCTACGATCTGTGTCAGCGCGTCGAATATCCTGAAGGACTCATTGAGTTCTGTTGGCAATGGTTACTTCTAGCGAAAGACTAACCCTAAACCCTAACCCAGAAAATGATTAAGAAAAAAAAAAACATTGAAAAATTTTTTTAAATAAAAACAAAAAAAAAATTGCTCGAAAACAGTGGTTTCGTTGTTTGTTAAATAAAAAATGGTACTTTTACAGATTAGGACCCACGCTAACTTTAACCCTAACATTTTATTTAAAAAATTTGATTAACAATGGTTCCTTTGACAAAAAAAAACAACAAAACATCTAATTAATAACAATTGTTTAGCTATGGTTTGTTCCTTCTTTTTTATATTGTATATGTATTTTACTAGGATTTTCTTCGTCTATATTTAGTTATTTTAAACTTTTCTTAAATTTATCGTCTCGCAGACTTGAATTTATCGTCTAGCAGTTTTTGGCTCGTGAACTCTCGGGCGATTCCGAGACCTGCCCGAACGTAACGACGCAGAGGCACGGAAACGCGGGTCGTTCTTTATAAGAGTACCGGAAATTTATATCTTATTACCATTATTATTTACTCACTAAGAGTTCTCACACAGCCCATGACCAGTGATCGCTCACTGGTAAAAACAGGTGGTGTTCCCTGGAGTCTGAGTGACAACCAAGTCTCCCCAGATTTCCAGCAATCTCTCCGCCTTTTTCAATCATTGTTGCAAATCACTTCAGTTAATCTGTGCCAGGTCTTTCTTTTTATTTGTGCTATTTCAGGTCTTTTTCTTATCTCACAGGATCTGACCATTTTAACAATACGGCCGAGATAAAAATCATGTATTCTGTTACTATTAAAAAATCCCAATCACAGAAAGAAATTGAAATGGGTGTTATTTCGTAAGAATTAAAGAAAGACGAAATAATGGAGAAGGAAGCGATAAATCTATAAAGTATTAATGATTTTCTGGCATATCAATCAATCAATATGAATATAACACAAATCGATTGGGAACAAGTTGACTTGATAGATTTTTAAATATTTTATTTGTGTCCGTTTTTATTCAAAAGACCGTGATTAACCTCCACAGAAACTGCATTTGGTTTGTATCAAATTATATCAACCGTTTTGAGGTCATTTAATGCTGAAACGCACGCACTCATCTTTATTTAAGTAAGGAATCAATTAAAAAAATATTCACACTAAAAAACAAGAATTATCTTATCTAAAAGAATTCTTTCTTTCAAACCCTTTAACTTTTTTTTATTTATATTTTTTATAAAGTTAGGTATGTGTATATGTTTATATATTTCTATGCATAGGATTCAGTACTAAACTAATTCACCGGTCATGTCAGGGTGGGAAATGTTGAATTTAATTTTATGCAAAGGAGGCAAATGTGGTGGAAGCCCTTCATGAAAATTTAACAATAGGTATTAGACATCAATTAATAAATATCTCCCAAATTGCTAGGATCATGGCGTAATTTTATCTTCTGACAAAAATAAACACATTTAATTTTTGCTTTCGAAAATCTGAAAAATATTTTCTGTTATCTAATGTTTTTAAAATTATAAAAGTTTTGTCATAACTTGAACTCAATAGTTTTTTTTTTTTTTAACATTTTGACCGATATAAAAAAATATGAGAAAGTCACCCACGTATAGAGATCAGTCCATTCTGGGTTTTATTTACTCCTCCCCAGGAGTTAGGCACAAGGCCAGTTTTATCTTACTCCCACAAGTAAGATGTGACCCAAGATCGGGTCGAGAAAGTGGGGTTTGAAAAGCCAGCGCTCGAGAGATGAGCACTCTGGCCATTTAAAAATTGCCTGGGCAGCCCCGTCGGCATTCCCCGGTAGGGGCGCCTCAGACAGTAAGCAATAAACTTACTCCTCCCCAAAGAGGGGAGGCAAAGCCTGGGAGAGTGGACCTCCTAGAACTGCACAGGACAGGCGTGCAGTATCCATCGGAACAGATCCATTCTGGGTGATAAGTTTTGAATTATTTATTTTTTCATACTAAACCGAGTCACGGACAATACATGGC
Source organism: Sepiola atlantica (assembly GCA_963556195.1). Taxonomy (NCBI): domain Eukaryota; kingdom Metazoa; phylum Mollusca; class Cephalopoda; order Sepiida; family Sepiolidae; genus Sepiola; species Sepiola atlantica. The sequence goes on along the minus strand of OY744516.1, from coordinate 34,314,534 downwards.
CTTGTCAGAACCCTCTTTGATTTTTCATATCAGAAAGGATAGATCCAATGTGAAATTTACAGTTTCTAACAGATACGAAACTATCGATAAAATGTAGCAGTCTATACCTGTTCTAACAGGGTGTTCTGTCATTATTGGGTTCTATGTTTTTGAGAAGGATTTTGAACTGATCACTGGCACAAGCGTCATTAAATATTCTCCAAACAAACTCCATATAAACTGAGGGGTCGAATATAGTTACATCAAATGTCTTTTTGGTTAACCTTCAATCTCGTCATCTACTTATTTTATCTATTAGTTGGATGGACATTCAATCTAATTGTTTCGAACATGGAGCCAGATAGACCTTCTAAACTTTAATTATAGCGAAGATGGATACCCCTTTTACTTCGCTTCATCATTTCCATTATACTCTTCATGTAAGTAGAATGTTGTATTTTCCAAAATTTTTATTTAAGTTTAATTTATATTGTTCTGCGTTTTGTTTGATTGTTATACATTTTTGCTTGCCATTTTACCATGAGTTTTTTTGAAATGCTCTAGCTAACTAATCTGTAATAAACTTTTTATCAGTTCTTGCGTAGTTAGTTTTTTTTTTTTTTTTTTACTTCCGAGGTCGCCTCTCATCAAGGCCAAGAGTCACTGGAGAATAAAGATTAATGAGACGGGAATGAATGCTAGCTGAAAGATAAGTAACACTATGGGAGTATTAACATCAATCAATGGTATGAACTGCGCTTGATTACTTTTGGGGTGGTCTATGACAGGAATTTGTTGACACCGGATTTGAAGACAACCCAGTTGTAATCAGCAGGAAAGCAGTCCTGCAGTAATGTGTTCCACAGAAGGGACGTCCTTGCAAAGAAGCTCTGTCCATAGAAATTCCACTTGACGCTAGGCACATTGTGGGAGAAAGGAAAATCCTTTTTCATTTTAGTGGCAAGATGTGTTCTTGCTGTGAATGTCTGAGGAACCAAAGACTGGAGCTCAGTCGAGCATCTTCGATGGAAATTGTTTTTTGGAGAAGTGTTTTATTAGTGCTGTTTTCCTGATCATTTCTCAAATTGCTTTCAGTTTGGAAGAGGAATTTAGCTTACTAACCTATTTTGCCAGTAATTTTTCACTGCTTTTATCACCCTGCGACCTTTGTATATCAAGTTGAAGGTTGTTAGTATTTTTTTTAACTTCCTTATAGCAGCTCTTCTCAGTCCGATAGCTTTTTTGCATTTGTTATCGAACCAGGGTGTGTTATGCCTGTTTGGTGTTCAGTTACGAGGAACATTGTCCTTTACTATTCTAATTAACCTTTCTGTGAAATGCTCAACTCTGTCATAGCTTATCTCCGTATCTGCCTCCTTACGAGGGCAGAATTAGACACACGGTTGGTTTTTCATGTGGGATAAAATCCAGCTCTCAAAAAAGGGGCACTCTGGAGTGGGACAAAAATTTAAATTGCCTCAGTCGAGAAGGATTTTATCTTCACTGATCAAGGACAAAAAAAATCAAGTGTAGTATCACAACAGATACTACACTTTGCTCCTAGCCAAAATGCAAAGTTATTTACCTCCAGGAGGTTACTCAAGGTCAAAGTATTTTATTTACCTCCTCTCCAGGAGGCTAGACACAAGGTCAGGTGTGGTTAGCCAGTGCACTAGGATTAGTGCGCTCTGGCCTACAAAAAATGGCTGAGCAGTACCGTCGGCATTTCTTGGTAGGAGTGCCTCAGGCAATCAGCAATAAACTAACCACTTCTCAAAGAGAAGGTAAAGCCTAGAACTGTACAGGACAATACCTCAGACCGTGAATCAAGACCCAAAGACCAAGACGGTACCGCTCTACAAAGTGTAGCATCCATTAGAACAGATACTACACTCTGATCTTAGCTAGCCAAAATGCCAAGGAATGAAAGTATTTGTCCGTTTTGTTTTACATTTTTCTTTAAATATTACCCAGTTGGTTTTGTCGAGCTTCTAACGTGATGTTTTTTTCATTATTTGGTTCTATGTTTTCGAGAAGGATTAGGAACTGATCACTGGTATACGCATCATTAAATGCTCTACAAGTGAATCAAATCAAATTTATTGGCAAAAAATAGCAAAGTGCAACAAGCCAATCTACCACACTTTTACCCTTTGTGTTTATATCTTTTCACCCCTATAGGGTATTGGGACGATTAAAGTTCTCTAAGAAGATCAAAGGTTCAGATGATTGATAAATTGTTTTCTTAAGTTCAATTTCATTTATGTTATCATTTGGTGGGATATATATTGAGCATATACTGATTGCTTTATCTACTGTAGGCTCAGCGTGCAAGGTTCAAGTTCTGTTGGGTCTACTGCATCATTTCCACTAATACCTTTGGGAAATGTATAAATCCATATATCCTCCTTCTATTTATGGTTTTAATAGTAGTGTGGACTAGGCGCTCAAGCCTAGGTTGTGAATCCAGTCTAGAAGTAAAATTCCAAAATAACATCAACATTCTTTCCAGTTGTCATGGACTTCTTGTCACTGGACTGTTTAGGAGAGGTGCGGTTTGTGATTGAACAACCGTTGCTTTTTTTTTTTTTACCATAGTTCACCCCAAACAAGACAGGCCGCCACTGTAGACATAAGGGGCTACTGAGAATTAGGGTGTAAGTTTTGGGTGTCATCCTAAGTTGGGAGCTGTGCAGCGAGATGTCTGTTTACATTAGTTTTAAACTTCTGCATGTCAGCACAGTCGGGGAAACAGGGAGCAGGGAGGGAGTTCCAGAGGTCGGCAGCACGAGGAAAGAAGCTATTGAAGTAGAAGGCTCTCCGGCATCTGAGGACTTCCACAGTTAATGGATGGGATTTAGCTGATTGTCGAGTTGGTTTAGTGTATTTATGTCGAGGGGGCACTAGAGCAGCTAGTTCATCGGAGCACAATCCATTGAAGTATAGCTTCACTATGGACTCCTCGCACAAGTCGCTTTTACAGGAGGTATCCATTGTCTCTCAAGACTGAAAGGAGGGATTAAAAATGTAGTGTGTCCTTAAGAGGCCCTGCATCCGGTATCATGGATAGAATTAAATATCTAATTTTTAATACTGATATAGTCTTCATATTTGAGGTTAGGGTTAGTTGGAGGCAGATAACTGTAGGACATTCTTGTGCCAGTGATCGAGGCAATTTATTAATATTTGTTTTTAATCCTTGACACTTTAATTGGATTATCTTTTTTATCCATAGTTGATTAGTTTGAATTTATGTTTTGTTTCGGAAGACTTTTAGCTTGATGGATATTTTCTGGTTTAGATGGATCATGTTTGCCATTGTGAGGCTTTTATTCGGATTCGATTTTTCTTAATATATTGTATGTGTTATGTGTTTCAATAGAAATTTTAACTTCTTGGTGTATTTTGTCTTGACGCTTTTGTTTAGGTGAACATTTTTGCTTTGGAATTCTGTCTTTTTAGTGGCACAGAAGTTTCTATAGATACAAGCAGTTTTATTGGAGACCTTGTGGTCTCTGTTTGGTAATGTCTCAAGAAGTTTTTCTTGCTTGGAAGGATGAGTGGGTGGGATTTATTGTAGAGATAGGATTGGAGAGGGGAATAGTACAGGTATCGAGTATTGATTTACTCCTCTCCATGAGTTAGGTACAAGGCCAGTTTTTATCTTACTCCCACAAGTAAGATGTGACCCAAGGTCGGGTCGGGAAAGTGGGATTTAAAAACTGCCTGGGCAGCCCCATTGGCATTCCCCGGTAGGGGCGCCTCAGGCAGTAAGCAATAAACTTACTCCTCCCCAAAGAGAGGAGGCGAAGGACCCCTACAACTGCACAGGACAGACCCATAGACCAGCGTAAATCAAGCCCCGAAGGCCAAGACAATACCAGTTTATGGGGTGCAGTATCCATCAGAACAGATACTACACTTTGATCTTAGCCAAAAGGCCAAGATCGAGTAATTTTCTTATAAGAAGATTACATTTCTGGCATCTGAAGTGGAAGTGTTTTGCAGGGGTTGTGTTATTGCTGAGTATGACTCAAAAAAATTAAATAAATAATTTTTCCAATTTTTTTTGATAATTTAAAATTATTAGTACTTCATTGATCAGTTATCACAAAAAATTAAAAAAATAATGTTGCAACCTAGAATTAAACTAAAATTTTTTGGATGACAATCAACCACTTAAAATTAAACACCTTTACTTTCACAACCTCAATACTGACTTATTTTGTTGAAGCAACTTTCTGGCATCTTAATGTTGTAGCAATAGTTAAATGGGAGGGAGGGGGGGGGTAAAAATAAGACTCAAAATGAAACGTTTCACATGAGGTTAGTTAAGCAAGAAAATGGAATTTTCCATGAGAAGTCAAACTAGAGTTATATTTATATGAGAGGATATTGCGTCATAACAGGAAATCGATAGTGACACATAGCAGATTAGCTGATGAGATATCTCTCTTTTGTTCGGGACTGCAAGAACGGGCAGTCATGCTTTGGGATAACTTCTCCCATTCCCCTATGGGGGACAGGTTGTGGGTATTATGTATGTATGCTGAAGAGAAGAATAATAAAAACCTTCAAATCAGTGTGAAACCCCAAATGATTTTGTGCTGTCATTATTAACAACTACTGCTATTAATCAACACATGTAATGACAGAACAACAATGAAGAAGAGGAAAGAGAGTGAATTATAGCTACGTGTTATCAAACTAACAACATTCAAGCTGTCTACATGATAAGCAGCCGGATTATCTGCTGCGATCAAAGAATTGATCCCAATAGTGCTACAATACTATGAGTGTAAATGTTATTAATGAAAACCTAAGAATAAGGGATTAATTAAACAGGTAACAACTTGTTAAATGATTGATGGCAGTTAGGTCAAAAGTATGACCTCAGTGATTGGTGGAAGTTGAGCCATGAAGTCACTTCTACTAAAGAGTGTTGTGGTCTCTTGTTCCAGCCAGACTTGAAAGTGAGTAGATGCGTGAGACGACAGCTCATCCCAAACCCCAATGGGGTAGGGCAAAGCGAGCAGTGAAGTAGTTTTGCAATGGTGGCTAATCTCTCTCTTTTACTCTCTCAACCAAGTATTTTATTTATCTCCTCTCCAGGAAAGTGTTTCTGTGGAACAAACTGGATTCGAACCTGGCACACCTAGGTTTTCAGTTTGCGTCGTTAACAACTTAGCCACCGTCACCCTCCTCTATCAACCAAGTATACCAACTATGTATATATATATATTTGATTGATCCCCATAGCCAAGAGACGACACTCTTCTCTAGACTCTTCTCTCTAAGTTTAGTATAAAAAATATCTGATGTCGTAAAACTGGGCATAGCAAAATAAGCTCCAGCTGGATCTCCCGGGTCAAAGACATGTCCATCGCACCAAGTCAGCAGACTAGAAGACCAAAGCTCTATTGGGATGAGCTGTGTAAATGCGACTGTGCAACCCTGGGGATTGCGAACTTTGATCCTTGCGACTGATAAGCCTGGAGAAGAAGACTTTGATCAAGACTGACAGACAGGCTCCCCTCTCTTATAGAGGACTAATCAAAGGCATGTTAAACATAAATCGGATGATGATGTTGATTGCCTGTAATCGAGTTCTATAGATCCTTCTCGTGCGAATAAAACCTTCATTTAAAGAAGACTTATGTTCTTGCTAATCAATTGAGGGCTGAGACAATGAAGGCTGCATGCGTGGTACAGACCACAAATGCACATGGAGGTATTATACACAAACACAACGACTCAACATATACGGAAGGACTTCGATAATTAATTACAATATCTGCAAAATGTTCATTTCGTTGTGTGGTCTTTTTTTCCCCCCACTGGTTGAAACTGATTGCCTTCACCTGCAATAAACAACATTTTTCTAACAGCTTTCTCATTTTGAATAATGCAATAATAGTTCGCAGTCACCAGGACATAACAATACTTACCAAGTGAAGAAAACAAAACAGAAAGTAATCACATATGAAGAAAGAAAATATTTTGCTGAGTCTACAAGGAATACCTGCAGGGAAGTTAGGTGGGTTGATAGCTAAGTAGATATGGGGGGGTAAATGTACATGGCGCCAACGATTGTTTATTTGGAAATTAAATAACAAATAAATAAAAGTGTCAATGATGAAGCTGCTTTCTGAAAGGGATGGGTGGGTGGGGATTGTGTTCTGTGACACGAGTTTTGATTTTTTAATTATCCTTCTTAATGGCAACATATTCTATTTGGCTGGCAGACAGCAATGGTACACATTCTGAAAGAAATTAGAGTGAGATAATTTAATAAACCTGTGTAAACAACAAGTATTTCTAGTTTATATTGAGCAGGTTAACGAGTGTATGGGAACGATGGAAGAGGCGTCATACCTTTAAGCAATGCTCCTTTGTGTAAAGATTTGTCTAAGAATCTAACTGGCCTACTTCTGTTTTGAGAGACAATACATACTCTCTTAAACGGTGTCTCCATGCTGAAGAGTTCATATAATGAAGTAAGAGTTGTGCAATCCACAACTGCACTTCCTCCGACAAGGCATTGCTGGATCCATGGCGCAACGGATAAAGCGCTAAGTAATAATCTTTTGGAGGTTGAATGTGCAATCCTCACTACAGGCGATACTAAGAATATAATTAAGAATTACTTAAGACTTTTACCTAATCATAGCTGATGGACCGAGAGCAATCTAATCTCATGGATTAAATAAAGTGTTTGGTTTGAAATTCCATACAGATTACAGAGTTGGACAAGTACAAGGTACATATTATTGCCTTCACTAGTTAAGTTTTCATTAGAAATATAGCAATGTCTTTGTCTTCAAAAAGCAGCGTTTTGTAATATTATAATTATAAAAAGTACATATGAATTATGTTAATTATTGTTTAGCTTCCACCTCTTATAAAAAAAATCGTATACATGCACACATCAAACTATTGTTGGTTTTTAAAAAGTCAAAATAATTCCAGTTAATTCCTATTTAAGTCAAGTAAATTCGTTTGTATCTTTAATTGCATGCATTGCTTAGCTCATTGAATAAAATATTTACATTTTTGAAAAGATAATTCAATGAAGGATTTTAGTTGTTTAAAAATAAAAATTATACGTAGTTGTATGTACACACACGCACAAACACAATCTTTTTGATAAGCGATTCATCACAGGGCGATTTTTTTTCCTCGTTTTATTATTTGAAATAGTTTAGTGACGGCAGAAGTAATAACAACAATCAGAACATTATTATTTAACAGTCAACTTTAGTTAACAGGTTTGTTTCACAAATAAAATATTTTCAGAGGGTACATACTTTTTGTCTTCACCGGTTAAGTTTTCATAAAACATTATTATTTAACAGTCAACTTCGTTTTAAGAGCCAATCTTAGTTTTATTTAAATACTAGCGGGACTACCCGGTGTTGCTCGGGGTCATAATGACACATAATTGAAGAAAAATTGCGTGTGTAACATCTTTATATTCAAACTTCTATTTCTCCCCCTCTCTTATAGCCGTCTCTTTATCTTTCTACCTTTCTCTTCCCTGGTCGCACTATTTCACTGCTACTTTCTAATTTTGCCTTTTGCGAAAGCTGCTTCTTCCCCACCATTTCTCCTACGTTGCCCATGGCAATTGTATGACATATTTCTATAAAAAGTACCACATCTATCTGCGCCTTCTATATAGGTACTTATCTCCGCCCCGGTGTTCATACTATATACATATCTATCGCCACCCCGGTGCACATACAATATACGTACCTATCGCCGCCCCGGGGCAGATACTATACAAGTACCTATTGCCGCCCCGGTATGCATACTACATAAGTACCTATCGCTGCCCCGGTGCAAATGCTACATACATACCTATCGCTGCACCAGTGCGAATGCTGCATACATACCTATCGCCGCCCCGTTGCAAATGCTACAACGTACCTATCGCCTCCCCGGTGCAAATGCTAAATACGTCTCTATCGCCGGCCTGATGTGAATGCTAAATATGTTCCTATAACCGCCCCGGTGTGCGTGCTAAATACGTACCTATCGCCTCCCTGGTGTGTGTGCTATATACGTACTGATCGTCACCCCGGAGCGCATGCTAAATATATACCTGTCACCGCCCTGGTGCGCATTCTATATACATACTTCTGCCATCCCTGTGCACATGCTATATAGTACCTATCGCCACCTCTATGCACTACTATACACGTACCTATTGCCACCCCGGTGCACATACTATATATATACCTATCGCCGCCCCGCTGCGCATACTATATTCGTATGTATCACCGCCTTGGTGTGCTATATACTATATACTTACCTACGAAATATTTTAAGTTCAAAAGAACAAAAAGATGTCGCCCGACCCCCTAAAAAGTTTGGCCTACCCCTAATATCTCAAGCCGCACCCCCCAATTTTGTTTTAATCTCCCCCAACCCTGAGAAATATTTTGAGTTCAAAACAAAAAAAAAACAAAAAAAAAAACAAAAAAATTTGGCCTGACCCCTAAAATTTTCCCCGACCCCTCAATCTCTCCAGCCCCCATCCCAACTAATTTTTCACTCTCCTCCAACCCTGAAAAATATTTTGAGTTCAAAACAAAAAAAACAAAAAAATTTGGCCTGACCCCTAAAAAGTTCGGCCTGACCCCTAAAATTTTCCTCGACCCCTTAATCTCTCCAGCCCCTAATCCTAACTAATTTTCACTCTCCCCAACCCTGAGAAAAATTTGGCCTGACCCCTAAAAAGTTCGGCCTGATCCTTATAATTTTCCCCAACCCCTCAATCTCTCCAGCCCCTCATCCTAACAAATTTTTCACTCTCCCCCAACCCTGAGAAATATTTTGAATTCAAAACCAAAAAGAAAAAAATTTGGCCTGACCCCTAAACAGTTCGGTCTGACCCCTAAAATTTTCCCTGACCTCTCAATCTCTCCATCCCCTCATCCTAACTTATTTTTCACTCTCCCACAACCCTGATAAATATTTTAAGTTCAAAAAAAGAAAAAAAATTTGGCCCGAAACACCAATATTTCTAGGGACCGTTATACTTAAGAAGCACCAACATTCCTGGGGAGGGGGGCGTCATACTTTAGAAGCAACTATATTTCTAGGGACTTATACTTTAGAAGCACCAACATTCCTGTAGACCGTTATACTTTAGAAGCACCAACATTCCTGGGGACCATTATACTTTAGAAGCACCAATATTTCTAGGGACCGTTATACTTTAGAAGCACTTTACTTATTGAGACGTTATTTAACATGTATACAAATATTAGTGAAAACAATGGTGAAGCATAATTATTTCTGTTCCTACTTTACTTATTGAGACATTATATAAAATGTATACAAATATTAGTCAAAACAATGGCGGAGAATAATTATTTCTCTTCTTACTTTACTTATTGACATGTTATTTAACATGTATACAACTATAAGTGAAAACAATGGCAAAGCACAATTATTTCTCTTCTTTCTTTACTTATGTCGACGTTATTCAATATGTATACAAATATAAATAAAAACATTGGTGGAGCATAATTATTTCTCTTACTTTACTTATGTCGACGTTATTAATATGATTCAACCATAAAAAGTGGTGACCCAACAATAAAACGTAGTGACTTACCCATAAATCGTAGTGACTCAACCATAAAAAGTGGTGACCCAACCATAAAAAGTAGTGACCTAACCATTTAACGTAGTGACCCAACCATAAAACGTAATGACCCACCATAAAAAGAGGTGACCAACCATAAAACGTAGTGACCCAACCATAAAAAGTTGTAACCCAACAATAAAACGTGATGACCCAACAATAAAACGTAGTGACCTAACCATAAAACGTAGTGACCCAACAATAAAACGTAGTGACCCAACCATAAAAAGTGGTGACCCAACCATAAAACGTAGTGACCCAACCATAAAACGTAGTGACCCAACCATAAAAAGTGGTGACCCAACAATAAAACGTAGTGATCCAGCAATAAGACGTGGTGACCCAACATTAAAACGTAGTGACCAACAATATAACGTAGTGACCAACCATAAAAAGTGGTGAACCAACAATAAAACGTAGTGACCTAACAATAAAACGTAGTGACCCAACAATAAAACGTAGTGACCCAACCATAAAATAGGGTGACCCAACGATAAAACGTAGTGACCCAAACATAAAAAGTGGTGACCCAATAATAAAACGTAGTGATCCAGCAATAAAACGTAGTGACCAACAATATAACGTACTGACCAACCATAAAAAGTGGTGAACCAACAATAAAACGTAGTGACCTAACAATAAAACGTGGTGACCCAACAATAAAACGTAGATACTTAACCATAAAACGTAGTGACCCAACAATAAAACGTAGTGAACCAACCATAAAAAGTGGTGACCCAACGATAAAACGTAGTGACCCAAACATAAAAAAGGATGACCCAACATTAAACGTTTTGATCCAGCAATAAAACGTGGTGACCCAATATTAAAACGTAGTGACCCAACAACAAAAAGTGGTGACCCTACAATAAAGTTGTGACCCAACAATAAAACGTGGTGAGCCAACAATAAAACTTAAGTGGTGACTTAACGATAAAAGTGGTGACCCAACAATAAGTGGTGACCCAACAATAAAACGTAATGACCAACAATAAAAAGTGGTGACCCTACAATAAAAGTGGTGACCCAGCAATAAAAAGTGGTGACCCAACAATAAAAGTTGGTGACCTAACAATAAAACATAGTGACCTAACCATGAATCGTAGTGACCCAACAATGAAACGTAGTGACCAAACCATAAAACGTAGTGACCCAACCATGAAAACCGGTGACTCAACAATGAAGCGTAGTGACCCAGCAATAAAACTTGGTGACCCAACATTAAAACGTAGTAACCCAACAATAAAACGTAGTGACCTAACCATAAATCGTAGTGACCCGACAATGAAATGTAGTGACCCAACCATAAAAAGTTGTTAGCAAACCATAAAAAGTAGTGACCCAACCATAAAAAGTGGTGACCCAGCAATAAAACGTAGTGACCCAACAATAAAACGTAGTGACCCAACATTAAAACGTACTGACCCAATAATAAAAAGTGGTGACCAAACAATAAAGTGGTGACCCAACAATTAAACTTAGTTACCCAACATTAAAACGTAGTGACTCAGCAATAAAACGTGGTGACCTAACCATAAATCGTAGTGACCCAACAATAAAACGTAGTGACCCAACAATAAAACGTAGTGACCAACATTAAAAAGTGGTGACCATACAATAAAAAGTGGTGACCCAACAATAAAAAGTGGTGACTCAACCATAAAAAGTGGTGACCACACCATAAAACATAGTGACCCAACAATAAAAAGTGGTGACCCAACATTAAAACGTAGTAACCCAACAATAAAACGTAGTGACCTAACCATAAATCGTAGTGACCCAACAACGAAATGTAGTGACCCAACCATAAAAAGTTGTTACCAAACCATAAAACGTAGTGACCCTACCATAACAAAGTGGTGAACCAACAATAATACGTAGTGACCCAGCAATAAAACGTGGTCACCCAACATTAAAACGTAGGGACTCAACAATAAAACGTAGTGACGCAGCAAAAAAAATTAGTGACCCAACATTAAAACGTAGTGACCAACAATATAACGTAGTGACCAACCATAAAAAGTGGTGAACCAACAATAAAACGTAGTGATCCAACAATAAAACGTAGTGACCCAACGATAAAACGTAGTGACCCAGCAATAAAACGTAGTGACTCAACGATAAAAGTTGTGACCCAGCAATATATGGTGACCCAACAATAAAACGTAGTGACCAACATTAAAAAGTGGGGACCCAGAAATAAAAAGTGGGGACCCAGAAATAAAAAGTGGTAACCCAACAATGAAACGTAGTGACCCAGCAATAAAACGTGGTGACCCAACCTTAAAACGTAGTGACCCAACATTATTAGTGGTGACCTAACAACAATAAGTGGTGACCCAGCAATAAAAAGTGCTAACCCAACAATAAAACGTAGTGATTAAACAATAAAAAGTGGTGACCAAACAATAAAGTGGTGACCTAACAATAAAACTTAGTTACCCAACATTAAAACGTAGTGACCCAGCAATAAAACGTAGTGACCTAACCATAAAACGTAGTTACCCAACATTAAAACGTAGTGACCCAGCAATAAAACGTAGTGACCTAACCATAAAACGTAGTGACCCAACCATAAAACGTACTGACCCAACCATAAAAAGAGGTGACCAACTATAAAACGTAGTGACCCAACCATAAAAAGTGGTGAGCCAACAATAAAACGTGGTGACCCAACAATAAACCGTAGTGACCTAACCATAAAACGAAGTGACCCAACAATAAAACGTAGTGACCCAACCATAAAAAGTGGTGACCCAACGATAAAACGTAGTGACCCAAACATAAAAAGTGGTAACCCAACAATAAAACGTAGTTATCCAACAATAAAACGTGGTGACCTAACCATAAAACGTAGTTACCCAACAATAAAACGTAGTGACCCAACCATAGAAAGTGGTGACCCAACAATAAAAAGTAGTGACCCAACAATAAAACGTCGTGACCTAACCATAAATCGTAGTGACCCAACAATGAAACGTAGTGACCAAACCATAAAAAGTGGTAACCCAACCATAAAATGTAGTGACCGAACGATAAAATGTAGTGACCGAACGATGAAAACCGGTGACTGAACAATGAAACGTAGTGACCCAGCAATAAAACTTGGTGACCCAGCAATAAAACTTGGTGACCCAGCAATAAAACTTGGTGACCCAACATTAAAACGTAGAAACCAACAATAAAACGTAATGACCTAACCATAAATCGTAGTGACCCAACAATGAAATGTAGTGACCCAACCATAAAAAGCTGTTACCAAACAATAAAACGTAGTGACCCAACCATAACAAAAGGTGACCCAACAATAATACGTTGTGACCCAGCAATAAAACGTGGTGACCTAACCATAAATCGTAGTGAGCCAACAATAAAACGTAGTGATCCAACAATAAAACGTAGTGACCTAACCATAAAAAGTGGTAACCCAACAATCAAAGTGGTTACGCAGCAATAAAATATTGGTCACCCAACAATAAAACGTAGTGATTAAACCATAAAAATTGGTGACCAAACAATAAAGTAGTGACCCAACAATAAAACTTAGTTACCCCACATTAAAACGTAGTGACCCAGCAATAAAACGTGGTGACCTAACCATAACTCGTAGTGACCCAACAATAAAACGTAGTGACCCAACAATTAAACGTAGTGACCAACATTAAAACGTAGTGACCAACATCAAACAGTGGTGACCATACAATAAAAGTGGTGACCCAGCAATAAAAAGTGGTGACCCAACAATAAAAAGTGGTGACTCAACCATCAAAAGTGGTTACCCAACAATAAAACGTAGTGACCAACATTAAAACGTAGTGACCAACATCAAACAGTGGTGACCATACAATAAAAGTGGTGACTCAGCAATAAAAAGTGGTGACCCAACACTAAAAAGTGGTCACCCAACAATAAAACGTACGACCCAGCAATAAAAGTCGTGACCATACAATAAAAAGTGGTGACCCAGCAATAAAACGTAGTAACTTAACCATAAACGTGGTGACCAAACCATAAAACGTAGTGACCCAACAATAAAAAGTGGTGACCCAACAATAATACGAAGCGACCAAACCATAAAACGTAGTAATTAAACAATAAAACGTAGTGACCCTACCAAAAAAAGTGGTGACCAACAATAAAACGTAGTGACTTAACCATAAAACGTAGTGACCAACCATAAAAAGTGGTGACCCTACTATAAAAAGTGGTGACCATACACGAAAACGTAGTGACCCAACAATAAAAAGTGGTGACCCAATCATAAAAAGTGGTCTCCTAACAATAAAAGTGGTGACCCAGCAACAAAAAGTGGTGACTCAACAATAAAAAGTGGTGACCCAACACGTAGTGACCAACAATAAAACGTAGTGACCAAACCATAAAAGGTGGTGACTCAACCATCAGTCGTGACCATACAATAAAAAGTGGTGACCCAACAATAAAACGTAGTGATTAAACAATAAAACGTAGTGACCCAACCAAAAAAAGTGGTGACCCAACCATAAAACGTAGTGACTTAACCATAAAACGTAGTGACCAACCATAAAAAGTGGTGACCCAACTATAAAAAGTGGAGACCATACAATAAAACGTAGTGACCCAACAATAAAAAGTGGTGACCAACCATAAAAAGTGGTGACCCAACAATAAAACGTAGTGACTTAACCATGAAACGTAGTGACCCAACCATTAAAAGTAGTAAACCAACAATAAAACGTAGTGCCATAACCATAAAACGTGGTAACTCAACAATAAAAAGTGGTGACCCAACACGTAGTGACCAACAATAATACGTAGTGACCTAACCATAAAAGGTGGTGACCCAACCATAAGTCGTGACAAACCATAAAAAGTGGTGACTCGACAATAAAAGTGGTTACCCAGAAATAAAAAGTGGTGACCCAACCATAAAACGTAGTGACCCAACAATAAAAAGTGGTGCCCCCAACAATAAAACGTAGTGACCTGACCATAGAACGTAGTGACCCAACAATAAAACGTAGTGACCTAACCATAAAACGTAGTGACCCAACAATAAAACGTAGTGGCCCAAACCATAAAACGTAGTGGCCCAAACCATAAAACGTAGTGACCTAACCATAATATGTGGTGACCCAACCATAAAAAGTGGTGACCCAACAATAAAACGTAGTGACCTAACCATAAAACGTAGTGACCAATTATAAAAAGTGGTGACCCAACAATAAAAAGTGGTCACCCTACAATAAAAGTAGTGACCCAACAATAAAACGTGGTGACCCAACCATAAAACGTAGTGACCCAACCATAAAAAGTGGTCACCGAACCATAAAATTAGGTCCCTAACAATAAAAGTGGTGACCCAACAATAACACGTAGTGACCTAACCATAAAAAGTGGTGACCCAACAATAAAACTTAGTGATCCAGCAATAAATCGTGGTGACCCAACATTAAAACGTAGTGACCCAACAATAAAAAGTGGTGACCCAACAATAAAAAGTGATGACCCAACAATAAAAGTGGTGACCCAACAATAAAAAGTAGTGACTCAACCATAAAACGTTGTGAACGAACCATAAAAAGTGGTGACCCAACCATAAAAAGTGGTTCCCTAACAATAAAAGTGGTGACCCAACATTAAAACGTAGTGACCCAGCAATAAAACGTAGTGACCCAGCAATACAACGTGGTGACCCAACATTAAAACGTATAAAAGCAATAAAACGTGGTGACCTAACCATAAAAAGTGGTAACCCAACAATCTAAGTGGTTACGCAGCAAAAAAAAGTGGTAACCCAACAATAAAACGTAGTGATTAAACCATAAAAAGTGGTGACCAAACAATAAAGTGGTGACCCAACAATAAAACTTAGTTACCCCACATTAAAACGTAGTGACCAACATCAAACAGTGGTGACCATACAATAAAAGTGGTGACCCAGCAATAAAAAGTGGTGACCCAACCATAAAAAGTGGTGACCCAACAATAAAACGTATGACCCAGCAATAAAACGTGGTGACCCAACCAAAATTGTGGTGACTAAACAATAAAAAGTGGTGACCCAACAATAAAAGTCGTGACACTACAATAAAACGTAGTAACTAAACCATAAACGTGGTGACCAAACCATAAAACGTAGTGACCCAACCATAAAAAGTGGCGACCCAACAATAATACGAAGTGACCAAACCATAAAACGTAGTGATAAAACAATAAAACGTAGTGACCCAACCATAAAACGTAGTGACTTAACCATAAAACGTAGTGACCAACCATAAAAAGTAGTGACCAACCATAAAAAGTGGTGACCCAACAATAAAAAGTGGTGACCCAACAATAAAACGTAGTGACCCAACAAGTGGTGACCCAACCATAAAAAGTGGTTCCCTAACAATAAAAGTGGTGACCCAGCAATAAAAAGTGGTGAGCCAACAATAAAACGTAGTGACTTAACCATGAAACGTAGTGACCCAGCCATTAAAAGTAGTAAACCAACAATAAAACGTAGTGACCTAACCATAAAACGTAGTGGCCCAAACCATAAAACGTAGTGACCCAACCATAAAAAGTGGTGACCCAACCATAAAAAGTGGTGACCTTACAATAAAACGATGTGACCTAACCATAAAACGTAGTGACCCAACAATAAAACGTAGTGACCCACTCATAAAAGGTGGTGACCCAACCATAAAACGTGGTGACTCAACAATAAAACGTGGTGACCCAACACGAAGTGACCAACAATAAAACGTAGTGACATAACCATAAAAGGTGGTGACCCAACCATAAGTCGTGACTATACAATAAAAAGTGGTGATCCAACAATAAAACGTAGTGACTTAACCATAAAACGTAGTGACCAACCATGAAAAGTGGTGACTCAACAATAAAAGTGGTGACCCAGAAATAAAAAGTGGTGACCCAACGACAAAACGTTGTGAACCAACAATAAAAAGTGGTGACCCAACCATAAAACGTAGTGACCCAACAATAAAAAGTGGTGCCCCAAAAATAAAACGTAGTGACCTGACCATAGAACGTAGTGACCCAACAATAAAACGTAGTGACCTAACCATAAAACCTAGTGGCCCAAACCATAAAACGTAGTGACCCAACCATAAAAGGTGGTGACCAACCATAAAAAGTGGTGACCTAACAATAAAACGTAGTGACCTAACCAGAAAACGTAGTGACCAAATTATAAAAAGTGATGACCCAACCATAAAAAGTGGTGACCCAACAATGATACGTAGTGACCTAACCATAAAACGTAGGTACCCAACAATAAAACGTAGTGACCAACCATAAAAGGTGGTGACCCAACCATAAAACGTGGTTACTCAACAATAAAAAGTAGTGACTCAACAATAAAAAGTGGTGACCCAACAATAAAACGTAGTGACCCAACCCTAAAACCTTGTGACCTAACAATAAAAAGTGGTTCCCTAACAATAAAAGTGGTGACCCAGCAATAAAACTTAGTGACCCAGCAATAAAACGTAGTGACTTACCTACGTTTCAGTAGTGGCCCAAACCATAACACGTAGTGACCCAACCATAAAAGTGGTGACCAAACCATAAAAAGTGGTGACCAAACAATAACACGTACTGACCTAAAGATAAAACGTAGTGAACCAACAATAAAACGTAGTGACCCAAGCATAAAAAGTGGTGCCCCAACCATAAAACGTAGTGACCCAACCATAAAAATTAATGACCCAACAATAAGACTTAGTGATCCAGCAATAAAACGTGGTGACCCAACAATAAAAAGTGGTTACCCTACAATAAAGTTGTGACCCAACAATAAAACGTGGTGACCCAACAATAAAACTTAGTGACCCAACCATAAAAAGTGGTTAACCCACAATAAAAAGTAGTGACCCAACCATAAAAAGTGGTGACCCAACATTAAAACGTAGTGACCCAGCAATAAAACGTGGTGACCCAACATTAAAACGTTGTGACCCCACGATTAAAGTGGTGACTCATCGATTAAAGTGGTGACTCAGCCATAAGAAGTGGTTACCCAACAACAAAACGTAGTGACCAACATCAAAAAGTAGTGACCCAACAATAGAAGTGGTGACCCAGTAATAAAAAGTTGTGACCCAACAATAAAAAGCGGTGACCCAACAATCAAACGTAGTGACCTAACTATAAATCGTAGTGACCCAACCATAAAACGTAGTGACCCAACCATAAAAAGTCGTGACCAACAATAAAACGTAGTGACCCAGCAATAAAAAGTGGTGACCTAGCAAGAAAACGTAGTGACCCAACCAAAAAAGTAGTGACCCAACAATAAAACGTAGTGACTTAACTACGTTTCAGTAGTGGTCCAAACCATAAACGTAGTGACCCAACAATAAAAAGTGGTCACCCAACAATAAAAGTAGTGACCCAACAATAAAACGTGGTGACCCAACCATAAAACGTAGTGACCCAACCATAAAAAGTGGTGACCAAACCATAAAAAGTGGTCACCCAACAATAAAAGTAGTGACCTAACAATAACACGTGGTGACCCAACCATAAAAAGTGGTTACCCTACAATAAAGTTGTGACCCAACAATAAAACGTGGTGACCCAACAATAAAAAGTGGTGACCCAACCATAAAAAGTGGTCACCGAACCATAAAATTGGTGCCGTAACAATAAAAGTGGTGACCCAACAATAACACGTAGTGACCTAACCATAAAAAGTGGTGACCCAACAATAAAACTTAGTGATCCAGCAATAAAACGTGGTGACCCAACATTAAAACGTAGTGACCCAACAATAAAAAGTGGTGACCCAACAATAAAAACCAGTGACTCAACCATAAAACGTTGTGACCGAACCATAAAAAGTGGTGACCCAACAATAAAAGTAGTGACCCAACCATAAAAAGTGGTTCCCTAACAATAAAAGTGGTGACCCAGCAAGAAAAGGTGGTTACCTAACAATAAAACGTAGTGACTTGAATATGAAACGTAGTGACCCAACCATTAAAAGTAGTGACCCAACAATAAAACGTAGTGACCTAACCATAAAACGTAGTGACCTAACCATAAAACGTAGTGACCCAACCATAAAAAGTGGTGACCCAACAATAAAACGAAGTGAATTAACCATAAAACGTAGTGACCCTACAATAAAGTGGTGACCCAACAATAAAACGTAGTGACCCAACAATAAAAAGTGGTTACCCAACCATAAAACGTAGTGACCCAACCATAAAAAGTGGTGACCCAACATTAAAACGTAGTGACCCAACCATAAAACGTAGTGACCAACCATAAAAAGTGGTGACCCAACTATAAAAAGTGGTGACCATACAATAAAACGTAGTGACCCAACAATAAAAAGTGGTGACCCAACAATAAAAAGCAGTGACTCAACCATAAAACGTTGTGACCGAACCATAAAAAGTGGTGACCCAACCATAAAAAGTGGTGACCCAACCATAAAAAGTGGTCTCCTAACAATAAAAGTGGTGACCCAGCAATAAAAGGTGGTGACCTAACAATAAAACGTAGTGACTTGACTATGAAACGTAGTGACCCAACCATTAAAAGTGGTGACCCAACAATAAAACGTAGTGACCTAACCATAAAACGTAGTGACCTAACCATAAAACGTAGTGATTCAACAATAAAAGTGGTGACCCAGAAATAAAAAGTGGTGACCCAACGATAAAACGTTGTGACCCAACCATAAAAAGTGGTGACCCAACAATAAAACGTAGTGACCCAACCCTAAAACCTTGTGACCCAACAATAAAAAGTGGTGACCCAACCATAAAAAGTGGTTTCCTAACAATTAAAATGGTGACCCAGCAAAAAAAGTGGTGACCCAACAATAAAACGTAGTGACTTAACCATGAAACGTAGTGGCCAAAACCACAAAACGTAATGACCCAACCATAAAAGTGGTGACCAAACCATAAAAAGTGGTGACCCAACAATAACACGTAGTGGCCTAACCATAAAACGTAGTGACCCAACAATAAAACGTAGTGACCCAACCATAAAAAGTGGTGACCCAACCATAAAACGTAGTGACCCAACCATAAAAAGTGGTGATCCAGCAATAAAACGTAGTGACCCAACATTTAAACGTAGTGACCCAACAATAAAAAGTGGTGACCCTACAATAAAGTTGTGACCCAACAATAAAACGTGGTGACCCAAGAATAAAACTTAGTGACCTAACAATAAAGCGTAGTGACCCAGCAATAAAACGTAGTGACCAACCATAAAAGTGGTGACCCAGCAATAAGTGGTGACCTAGCAATAAAAAGTGGTGACCCAACAATAAAACGAAGTGAATTAACCATAAAACGTAGTGACCCTACAATAATGTGGTGACCCAACAATAAAACGTAGAGACCCAACCATAAAACGTAGTGACCCAACTATAAAAAGTAGTGACCCAACATTAAAACGTAGTGACCCAGCAATAAAACGTGGTGACCCAACAATAAAAAGTGGTGACCCAACAATAAAGTGGTGACCCAACAATAAAACTTAGTGACCCAGCCAAAAAAAAGTGGTGACTCAACGATTAAAGTGGTGACTCAGCAATAAGAATTGGTTACCGAACAATAAAACGTAGTGACCAACATTAAAAAGTGGTGACCCAACAATAAAAAGTGGTGACCCAGCAATTAAAGTTGTGACCTACAATAAAAAGTGGTGCACCAACAATAAAAAGTGGTGGCCCAACAATCAAACGTAGTGACCAAACCATAAATCGTACTGACCCAACAATAAAACGTAGTGACCTAACCATAAAACGTAGTGACCCAACCATAAAAAGTGGTGACCCAACATTAAAACGTAGTGACCCAACCATAAAACGTAGTGACCAACCATAAAAAGTGGTGACCCAACTATAAAAAGTGGTGACCATACAATAAAACGTAGTGACCCAACAATAAAAAGTGGTGACCCAACAATAAAAAGCAGTGACTCAACCATAAAACGTTGTGACCGAACCATAAAAAGTGGTGACCCAACCATAAAAAGTGGTGACCCAACCATAAAAAGTGGTCTCCTAACAATAAAAGTGGTGACCCAGCAATAAAAGGTGGTGACCTAACAATAAAACGTAGTGACTTGACTATGAAACGTAGTGACCCAACCATTAAAAGTGGTGACCCAACAATAAAACGTAGTGACCTAACCATAAAACGTAGTGACCTAACCATAAAACGTAGTGACCCAACCATAAAAAGTGGTGACCCAACAATAAAACGTAGTAACCTGACCATAGAACGTAGTGACCAACCATAAAAAGTGGTGATTCAACAATAAAAGTGGTGACCCAGAAATAAAAAGTGGTGACCCAACGATAAAACGTTGTGACCCAACCATAAAAAGTGGTGACCCAACAATAAAACGTAGTGACCCAACCCTAAAACCTTGTGACCCAACAATAAAAAGTGGTGACCCAACCATAAAAAGTGGTTTCCTAACAATTAAAATGGTGACCCAGCAAAAAAAGTGGTGACCCAACAATAAAACGTAGTGACTTAACCATGAAACGTAGTGGCCAAAACCACAAAACGTAATGACCCAACCATAAAAGTGGTGACCAAACCATAAAAAGTGGTGACCCAACAATAACACGTAGTGGCCTAACCATAAAACGTAGTGACCCAACAATAAAACGTAGTGACCCAACCATAAAAAGTGGTGACCCAACCATAAAACGTAGTGACCCAACCATAAAAAGTGGTGATCCAGCAATAAAACGTAGTGACCCAACATTTAAACGTAGTGACCCAACAATAAAAAGTGGTGACCCTACAATAAAGTTGTGACCCAACAATAAAACGTGGTGACCCAAGAATAAAACTTAGTGACCTAACAATAAAGCGTAGTGACCTAACAATAAAGCGTAGTGACCCAGCAATAAAACGTAGTGACCAACCATAAAAGTGGTGACCCAGCAATAAGTGGTGACCTAGCAATAAAAAGTGGTGACCCAACAATAAAACGAAGTGAATTAACCATAAAACGTAGTGACCCTACAATAATGTGGTGACCCAACAATAAAACGTAGAGACCCAACCATAAAACGTAGTGACCCAACTATAAAAAGTAGTGACCCAACATTAAAACGTAGTGACCCAACAATAAAAAGTGGTGACCCTACAATAAAGTTGTGACCCAACAATAAAACGTGGTGACCCAAGAATAAAACTTAGTGACCTAACAATAAAGCGTAGTGACCTAACAATAAAGCGTAGTGACCCAGCAATAAAACGTAGTGACCAACCATAAAAGTGGTGACCCAGCAATAAGTGGTGACCTAGCAATAAAAAGTGGTGACCCAACAATAAAACGAAGTGAATTAACCATAAAACGTAGTGACCCTACAATAATGTGGTGACCCAACAATAAAACGTAGAGACCCAACCATAAAACGTAGTGACCCAACTATAAAAAGTAGTGACCCAACATTAAAACGTAGTGACCCAGCAATAAAACGTGGTGACCCAACAATAAAAAGTGGTGACCCAACAATAAAGTGGTGACCCAACAATAAAACGTAGTGACCCAACCATAAAAAGTGGTGACCCAACCATAAAACGTAGTGACCCAACCATAAAAAGTGGTGATCCAGCAATAAAACGTAGTGACCCAACATTAAAACGTAGTGACCCAACAATAAAAAGTGGTGACCCTACAATAAAGTTGTGACCCAACAATAAAACGTGGTGACCCAAAAATAAAACTTAGTGACCTAACAATAAAGCGTAGTGACCTAACAATAAAGCGTAGTGACCCAGCAATAAAACGTAGTGACCAACCATAAAAGTGGTGACCCAGCAATAAGTGGTGACCTAGCAATAAAAAGTGGTGACCCAACAATAAAACGAAGTGAATTAACCATAAAACGTAGTGACCCTACAATAATGTGGTGACCCAACAATAAAACGTAGAGACCCAACCATAAAACGTAGTGACCCAACTATAAAAAGTAGTGACCCAACATTAAAACGTAGTGACCCAGCAATAAAACGTGGTGACCCAACAATAAAAAGTGGTGACCCAACAATAAAGTGGTGACCCAACAATAAAACTTAGTGACCCAGCAAAAAAAAGTGGTGACTCAACGATTAAAGTGGTGACTCAGCAATAAGAAGTGGTTACCGAACAATAAAACGTAGTGACCAACATTAAAAAGTGGTGACCCAACAATAAAAAGTGGTGACCCAGCAATTAAAGTTGTGACCCTACAATAAAAAGTGGTGCACCAACAATAAAAAGTGGTGGCCCAACAATCAAACGTAGTGACCTAACCATAAATCGTAGTGACCCAACAATAAAACGTAGTGACCCAACCATAAAACGTAGTTACCTAACCATAAAAAGTGGTGACCCAACAATAAAACGAAGTGAATTAACCATAAAACGTAGTGACCATACAATAAAACGTAGTGACCCAACCATAGAACGTAGTGACCGAACCATAAAAAGTGGTTACCCAACCATAAAACGTAGTGACCCAACCATAAAGTGGTTACCCAACCATAAAACGTAGTGACCCAACCATAAAAAGTGGTGACCCAACAATAAAAAGTGGTCACCCAACAATAAAAGTAGTGACCCAACAATAAAACGTGGTGACCCAACCCATAAAACGTAGTGACCCAACCATAAAAAGTGGTGACCCAACCATAAAAAGTGGTCACCGAACCATAAAATTTGTGCCCTAACAATAAAAGTGGTAACCCAACAATAAAACGTAGTGACCTAACCATAAAAAGTGGTGACCCAACAATAAAACTTAGTGATCCAGCAATAAAACGTGATGACCCAACATTAAAACGTAGTGACCCAACAATAAAAAGTGGTGACCCAACAATAAAAAGTAGTGACTCAACTATAAAACGTTGTAACCGAACCATAAAAAGTGGTGACCCAACCATAAAAAGTGGTTCCCTAACAATAAAAGTGGTGACCCAGCAATAAAAGGTGGTGACCTAACAATAAAACGTAGTGACTTGACCAGGAAACGTAGTGACCCAACCATTAAAAGTGGTGACCCAACAATAAAACGTAGTGACCTAATCATAAAACGTAGTGGCCCAAACCATAAAACGTAGTGACCCAACCATAAAATGTAAAAGTGGTGACCCAACAATAAAACGTAGTGACCTGACCATAGAACGTAGTGACCAACCATAAAAAGTGGTGACTTAACAATAAAAGTGGTGACCCAGAAATAAAAAGTGGTGACCCAACGATAAAACGTTGTGACCCAACCATAAAAAGTGGTGACCCAACAATAAAAAGTGGTGACCCAACAATAAAACGTAGTGACCCAACCCTAAAACCTTGTGACCCAACAATAAAAAGTGGTGACCTAACCATAAAAAGTGGTTCCCTAACAATTAAAGTGGTGACCCAGCAAAAAAAGTGGTGACCCAACAATAAAACGTAGTGACTTAACCATGAAACGTAGTGGCCCAAACCATAAAACGTAATGACCCAACCATAAAAGTGGTGACCAAACCATAAAAAGTGGTGACCCAACAATAACACGTAGTGGCCTAACCATAAAAAGTGGTGACCCAACCATAAAACATAGTGACCCAACCATAAAAAGTGGTGATCAACAATAAAACTTAGTGATCCAGCAATAAAACGTAGTGACCCAACATTAAAACGTAGTGACCCAACAATAAAAAGTGGTGACCCTACAATAAAGTTGTGACCCAACAATAAAACGTTGTGACCCAAAAATAAAACTTAGTGACCTAACAATAAAGCGTAGTGACCCAGCAATAAATAGTAGTGACCAACCATAAAAGTGGTGACCCAGCAATAAAAAGTGGTGACCCAACAATAAAACGAAGTGAATTAACCATAAAACGTAGTGACCTAACTATAAAAAATAGTGACCCAACATTAAAACCTAGTGACCCAGCAATAAAACGTGGTGACCCAACAATAAAAAGTGGTGACCCAACAATAAAGTGGTGACCCAACAATAGAACTTAGTGACCCAACAATAAAACTTAGTGACCGAGCAATAAAAAGTGGTGACTCAGCAATAAGAAGTGGTTACCCAACAATAAAACGTAGTGACCAACATTAAAAAGTGGTGACCCAACAATAAAAAGTGGTGACCCAACAATAAAAAGTTGTGACCCAACAATAAAAAGTGGTGACCCAACAATCAAACGTAGTGACCTAAACATAAATCGTAGTGACCCAACAATAAAACGTAGTGACCCAACCATAAAACGTAGTGACCTAACCATAAAAAGTGGTGACCCAACAATAAAACGAAGTGAATTAACCATAAAACGTAGTGACCCTACAATAAAGTGGTGACCCAACAATAAAACGTAGTGACCCAACCATAAAAAGTGGTTACCCAACCATAAAACGTAGTGACCCAACCATAAAAAGTGGTGACCCAACATTAAAACGTAGTGACCCAACCATAAAACGTAGTGACCAACCATAAAAAGTGGTGACCCAACTATAAAAAGTGGTGACCATACAATAAAACGTAGTGACCCAACAATAAAAAGTGGTGACCCAACAATAAAATGCAGTGACTCAACCATAAAACGTTGTGACCGAACCATAAAAAGTGGTGACCCAACCATAAAAAGTGGTGACCCAACAATAAAACGTAGTGACCAACATTAAAAAGTGGTGACCCAACAATAAAAAGTGGTGACCCAGCAATAAAAAGTTGTGACCCAACAATAAAAAGTGGTGATACAACAATCAAACGTAGTGACCTAACCATAAATCGTAGTGACCCAACAATAAAACGTAGTAACCCAACCATAAAACGTAGTGACCCAACCATAAAACGTAGTGACCTAACCATAAAACGTGGTGACCCTACCATAAAACGTAGTGACCCAACCATAAAAAGTGGTGACCCAACAATAAAACGTGGTGACCCAGCAATAAAAAGTGGTTACCCAACAATAAAACGTTGTGACCCAGCCAGAAAAAGTAGTGACCCAACCATAAAAAGTGGTGATCAACAATAATAGTGGTGACCCAGCAATAAGAAGTGGTGACCCAACAATAAAACGTAGTGACCTAACCAAAAAAAGTGGTGAGCCAACAATAAAACGTAGTGACTTAACAATAAAACATAGTGACCTAACCATAAAAAGTGGTTACCCAACAATAAAAGTGGTGACTCAGCAATAAAAAGTAGTGACGCGACAAATAAACGGAGTGACACAACCATAAAAAGTGGTAACCCAACAAGAAAAATCGTGTGTGTAACATCTTAATATTGAAACTTCTATTTCTCTCCCTCTCTCTATAGCCGTCTTATTATCTTTCTACTTTTCTCTTCCGTAGTCGCCCCATTTCACCGCTACTTACTCATTTTGTCTTTTGCGAAAGCTGCTTCTTCCCCACCATTTCATCCTACGTTTCCCAGGGCAATAGTATGACATATTTCTATAAAAAGTACCACCTCTGTCTGCTCCTTCTATATAGGTACTTATCTCCGCCCCGGTGTTCATACTATATACGAATCTATCACCATCCCGATGCGCATACTATATACATACCTATCGCCGCCCCAGTGCACATAATATATACATACCTATCACAACCCCGGTGCAGATACTATATAAGTACCTATCGCCGCCACGGTGCCCGTTCTATAGATGTAACTATCGTCGCCCCGGTGCGCGGTCTATGTACGTACCGATCGCCGCCCTGGAGCGCATGCTAAATACATACCTATCACTGCCCCGGTGTGCATGCTATATATGTACTTATTGCCGCCCATGTGCACATGCTATATACGTACCTATTGCCGACCCGGTGTGCATACTACATATGTACCTATCGCTGCCCCAGTGCAAATACTAAATATGTACATATCGCCGAGCTGGTGCGAATGCTAAATACATACCTATCGCCACCGCTATGCGCTACTATATACATACCTATTGCCACCCCAGTGCACATACTATATATATACCTATCGCCGGCCCGGTGTGCATACTATATTAGTACCTATCGCCGCCGTGGTGCGCATACTATATACTTACCTATCTCTGCAAGGGCACACATACTGTATATGTACCTATCTCCAGCCTAGTTCGCATACCTAAGAACTCATATTAATATGCCCCTGTCGTGTCAGAAAAACAAAATAGTGTTCATTCATGTGTTGTCACTATCATAAATATAAATATTTTTAGTTAAGAAAAGAAAAAAATACATTTTTTTTGCTCCCCCAAGAAAAATTTTTTTTCATCCTCCCCCATACTTAGAAATATTTTTAATTTAAAAGAAAAAAAAAAAAATGTTTGACCCCCCCCCATAAATAGAAATATTTTTAGTTCAAACAAAGATAAAAAAAAAATGTTACCCCCGCCCGAAAAAAAAATGTTTCATCCTCCCCATACATAAAAATATTTTTAATGAAAAAGAAAAAAAATTTTTTGACACCCCCATGCCTCAAATTTTTTTTACCCTCCTCATACATATATTTTTAGTTTAAAAAAAAAAGAAAAAAAAAAATTTTGACGCCCCCCTAAAAAAATTTTTTAATCCTAACCCATGCATATGAATATTTTTTATGAAAAAGAAAAAAAAGAAAAAAATAATCCCCCCTCTCAATTTTTTTTACCCTTCCCCATACATAGAAATATTTTCAGTTAAAGAAAGAAAACAAAATTTCCGAGGTGTCTCAGTCATATCTAAGAACCATACTGCCTCCGGGTCGTATATTGTAGAAGCACCCCCGGTGCTGGGTCCTATACTGTAGAAGCGCCCCTGGCTCCTATACTGCAGAAGCACCCATGGTCCCTATTCTACATAAGCCTCCGGGTCCTATATTGTAGAAGCACCCTCGGTGCTGGGTCCTATGTTGTAGAAGCACATCTGGTCCCTATACTGGAGAAGCACCCATTGTCCCTATTCTGTAGAAACCTGAATTGTGTTTTTAACGTGAGTTATCGTTCTTCCTTAGCTATCCTCTAACAAATAAATTTCATTAAAAATGATGAATTGTTTTATGAACTTGAGGTATTACGTAATTAAATTACAATATGACTCAGCAATTTCAAATTACTATAAAATATAATGAAAAATAACTGAAAGCCCCCCCCCCCCCGATTAAATATGCCCCATGGACCCTCTAAGGATTGGATTTATAGATTCGGGAATACTCTCATCATCTTACTCTGTTAATTTTACATAAGAATACACTTTTATATGTTATGTATATTCTCTAACCTTGTTGTAAAAAGCAAAATTGTGTTTTTAAACATGAGTTATCGTTCTCCTTAGCTATCCTCTAACAAATAATTTCAAGTGGAACTTGAAAAGCCAGCGCCCTGGAAGGTGAGCACTCAGGTCATTAAAAATTCCCTGGGCAGCTCCGTCGGGATTCCCCTGTAGGGGTGGTTCAGGCAGTAAGCAATAAACTTACTCCTTCCCAAAGAGGGGAGGCAAAGCCTGGGAGGGTGCACCTCCTAGAACTGCACAGGACAGACCCATAGACCGGCGGAATGAAGCCCCAAAGGCCAAGACGATACCAGTCTATGGGGTGCACTATGGGTATCCATCGTAAATCAAAAAAGATACTACACTAATACTAAACAGATACTACATTAATGTCATTTTCGGTTTAAAAAATGGCGTATAAAAGCTATGTTGAATTAGAGAAAAACGGCCTAGGGGAGTCTAAAATTCTTGGTTGATCATCAAAACTCATGTAAGAATTTGTTAAATAGTATTATACAATGTTTGTTCAAAGAAAATCATAGTTATTATTACTTGTTAATTTATTAATGTAATTTGAACAGTGTCTAGTGGATAGACCGCTGTACTGTTGTATATTGGTTATAAATACTCCAGTAAATACATAAACATTTTGAATTTCGGGCGCTTTCTTGGCCTTTTGGCTAAGATCAAAGTGTAGTATCTGTTTCGGCATTTTATTGCCTTGAGATCAAGTTCTAGTCCTAGTCCTATCCGATAGGTGTCGAACTTACAATGTCGAATCAAAAATCAGATTATCATTTTATTTTTTAATCCCGTTTCCTTTGGTGACCTTCCTCTCCCCTAAAGTACAGGCTGATACGCTCCCACAATCGGGATCTCTCTCTCACTGACGAATATTTCCCTCCCCCAAATTTGGCCTGAGGCGCTCACATCGGCGAATGCCGACACTCCCCCCTCCCCAAATTTGCCCTTAGGCGCTCAAACCGCCGAATGCTGACATTCCCCCTCCCCAAATTTGGCCTGAAGGGCTCATACCGGCGAATACCGACATTCCCCCTCCCTAGATTTGGCCTGAGGCGCCCTACCGCCGAATGCCGACACTCCCCCTCCCCCAAATTTCGCATTAGGTGCTCACACCGGCGAATGCCGACATTCCCCATCCCCAGATTTCGCCTGAGGCGCCCCACCGGTGAATGCCGACACTCCCCCTCCCCAAATTTGGCCTGAGGCTCCCCACCGCCGAATGCTGACACTCCCCAGATTTGGCCTGAGGCGCTCATACCGGCGAATGCTGACATTCCCCCTCCCCAGATTTGGACTGAGGCGCCCCACCGCCGAATGCCGATACTCCCCCATCCCCAGATTTGGCCTGAGGCGCCCCACCGCCGAATGCCGACACTCCCCCTCCTCCGAATTTCGCCTGAGGAGCCCCACCGGCGAATACTGATACTCCCCTCTCCCCCAAATTTGGCCTGAAGCGCTCACACCGGCGAATGTCGACACTCCCCCGCCCCTAAATTTTGCTTGAGGCGCTCACACCGGCGAATGCCGACTCTCCCCCACTCCCAAATTTCGCCTGAGGCGCCCCACCGGCGAATGCCGACACTCCCCCATCTCAAATTTGGCCTGAGGCGCCCCACCGGCGAATACCGATACTCCTCTCTACCCCAAATTTGGCCTGAGGCGCTCACACCGGCGAATGACGACCCCCCCCCCCAATTTGGCCTGAAAGGAGGAGGTAATGCCTATCATGATAACAGAACGGCCATAAGAAGGGAGGGGGGGGGGAATATTAGCGTCTATTAATAATTAAGAAAGAAAGTGTGGGAGTGAGAGGGAAAAAGGAAAGAAAGAAAAAAATGGTTGTAGTGTTAGTGAATTTCTTCCTGCCACTCTCTGACGTCATTTCTGGTTTATCGTGACTTTGCATTATTTTTCAAATTATACATGATAGCATTGATTTATTCTTAAATTAGTACTAAACAACGTTGAAAAATGGAGTTAAAAGCCACCCCCCATTGGAGAAAAGTGCTCAGTCGACCCCGGAAGAGTCAATTTTTTTTTCCGGTTCTGAGATATTAGACGCGCCTGGGCTGGTCGGTCGGAATGATGACACCCGTGTGACCGTTTGTTGGGTACTTTCGGAGGAGAAGCTTTACATACATACATACATACATACATACATACATACATACAGGTGGGATTTATATAATAGATAAACATTTACTGGAAGTAGAAGTGGTGCAGTGGTTACTAGCACAGGCTGTGAATCTAGCATGCCATGTCCAAGTTCTATCAAGTCTGTAAAGTTACTTCCTCTAATAATTTTGGGAAAGGAATAAATTCTTTTCCCTCCAACTATGGGTGAAATAGTATGGTAGATTAGACTCTAACGCCTTGCTAGGGCAACTATTCTAGGAGAAGTGTCTAATAACAGGAACTTATCAACCCACTTTGTCCAGTATGATGTTCAACCTCTGTATGAATAGATGCGAGGAGGGGATACCTTCAAAATGAGTGACATCACCCTGGTTGAAACAATGACAACTATTAGTAATAATGAACTACCTCTGTGATCAATAATGTCTTCTTTTTACTGAGTTTAGACATCTATATGAGCAGAATAACAGGGAACTCGGCGAAGCTAGAAACTACAATACCATGATGAAAGTAGTTTTCTAACAGTGAGCGGGGAGCCACAAATATATGATGAAAATTAATTGTGGGATTTAAAAAATACATTTCTGCATCATATTATAAAAAAAACGTAGAAATAAACAAGACAATCTTCCCCTCGTCACCAAATATTTTACAAACAGATCATTCAAGGGTATACAACATTTCGAAGGCTAATTTTCAAGCCTTTCTCCAAATATTCAACCGATAATTGGCTTGTCGGTTTTTCTTATAGCATATCAACCCTTTTTGAGTTATTTAATACCGAAACACATTACCTATTGTAAAGGATTTTTTAAACACAGAATTCTATTTTCAAAAAGTTGCAGGTGGGGTGGGGGGATTATTCTTACCTTTCCTAATGGTATCATAGCTTAACTGAATGCATTAGATCTGGATTTGAACTCAGTTTAACAGATTCCAATATTTGAGTTGGTATCCATTACAACACTTGCCTTCCTCCCGCACACACACAATAATTGGTCTTGTGATATACTTAATCATGTCGATACAGTCGGGGGAGCAGGGAAGAAGTTCCAAAGGCCGGCAAAGAAGCTATTGGAGTAGAAGACTCTCCGGCATCTGGGGACCTCCACAGTGAATGAATGGGATTTAGCTGATTGTCAGCTTGGTCGAGTCTATTTATGTCGAGGATGAACCAAAGCAGCAAGTTCATCAGAGCACGAAGTACTTGTAAAACAAGCATAAGGATGCAACATTGCGGCGATGGGACAGAGACTGGAGCTTGGTGAATAGCGAGGGACCTATTAGATTAGAGACTCTTTTTGGACCTTGTCTAAGAGGGAGAGACTAGTGGATGGTGCACCAGCCCAGATGTGACAACAATACTCCATGCATTGGCAGATGATGGCTTTGTAGAGATATAAGATACTGTCAGGTTTGAGAAGTTTTCTAGCTTGGTACAGGGAGCCTACCTTCTCTGCAGCAGCCTTGGTAATGTTTTCAATGTATTTGTTCCAATTAATGTTACCTGTGAATGTTATTTGCCATGGCAATCGGTGGTTGAAGAGGTTTCTTGTTGTTGTTGAAGGAAAGGAGCTTTGTCTTAGCAGCATTAAATGATGTTACCATCCACTTATGACTCCATTCCACTACAGACTGAAGTGCGGTTTCAGTCCACATTGAGAAATTTGGGAGGGAGTGGTTTGTGGAGTCCAAAGTGGAGTTTAAGGCGAAACGCTGCGCAAATAGTTCAGCCTTATCAGTTGCCATGCAAACGGCATCATTGTGATTGGATAGTGGGGGAATTGTTGATTGCCCATTGTTCACCACACTATTGAAGATTGTCCAGAAATCACGGGTACCTAGTTTTTGTGACTCAATACGTTTTCTGGTCATCTCTGTATACCTTCTCTTTGCTTACAGTCTTGCAATAATTTCTTGACACTATAAGTTTCTGTCTATTTGTAGTTGACTTATGGCGGTTGAATTGATGGAGTACTTGCTGCTTCTGACAATAGCAGCTGCACAGTTCGAGGTGAAGCATTGCTGTAGAATTTTTGCATGGGGACACGTGCTTCAATGCCTGCGTTGACCTATTCAGTTAATTCATTTGCGCACTGATTAGCAGGGAGAGGAAAAGTTTCACTCCATGGGGCGTCTCTGATGTGAGCTTGCTTGTAGTATCTTGTTGTTTTGAGCAACATCTCATCAGCTTTGAGATGAGATTTGAGGATGATATCAATTATTACCACAAGATGATCAGCATTCCCGAATGGGCGATGGGCATTCATCGCACAAGCCTCAGGCAGTGAGATCAAAAACAGGTCGAGAAGTGTAGGCTTGCTGGTTCACACGATCAGTGACAGTCTGTGAGAGGGAGTGTGCTATGAAGAAACTATACATGGAGTTACCAACTGTGTTTGTATAACTGGAGAATCCAAGCCAGTCACAGTGATGTACATTAAAATCCCCAAATACATGTATTTTGGCAGTCGAGTCAAGTGAGAGTGCTGCATCTGTGCTTTCAAGGACAAAGTTAAGCAGAGTAGAGTCCTGGGCCTAAGGAGAATGGTATATGAAATATAAGTAACTAACGCTGTGCTGTAAGGTTAATTTAAAGCACATGTAGGCTATATCATCTGATTCTAACCTATATTCTCTAGTCAAGGGGAGAGTGTTCCGAACATAAACTCTTAGCCTGTGCATATGTTTGTCAGAGTCTTTACGGTAGAGTGGGAGGTATTCAGTCATGTCAAAATGGTGTGAGGAGATTGAGGATTGTAGGTTTGTTTCACTTAGTGCTGAGATATCTTAGGAGGTTTACTAGGAGAAAGATTTCTATGTTATTGATGTTCGTTCTAAGTCTCCGGATATTTGTGAATGCTAGCCTCAAGGACAGAGGCGAAGATGTCTTTTGGTGGGTGTCTGGTTTAGGTTTGTTTCTTTTTCTTTGTATTGTCATTTTGGTTTTAGATTAAGTGGGGAGGGCAAAGTGGGTGATTGTTTGATGCCAATAAGCTCACACATCCAGCCCATTAGTCGAGACTTAATCTATGACAGTTGTGGCCTCAGGAAAGCCCATTAAGGATAACTGTAGGGTCCCTTTCCATGTGTGACATGGCACATGCAGTTACCCACAATATTATACAACTGTTGATGGAGCAGCCGTTATTAGTGCTACCTAAGAGTTAGGACTCCTGTACTAACAGCCGGAAACAGCAGCCAGACAAGCTGTCTAACCTGTACCCTCAATCTGTCAGAAAAAGAGCGACTCAGACTAGTCATGTGAGACTTAGTGACAAAAAACTTTCCCCAAGTTGCCCAGATAGAAAGAAAGAGAGAGAAAGAGAGATGGCGTTCATTGTCCTAGTCAGGAAACAAACACTTGGTAGTATTTGAGGTGTCCCTGCATTAGTACCTCTGTGCCTAGCTAATAGACATGAAGGAGTGTACAGGCCGAGCGATAGGCAAGCTCATCTACTCCTTAAGCAATTTTACATTAGCAATTCGGATATTTTGTTTGAGACTCAAGCTTTTGGAAGGTTGTCGATCAGGACTAAGGATGCCTCCCTCCCCTAGATCTCTTCTCTTCCTTTTTTTTTATAGAAGATGTTACTAGCCTTTCTTTACTCTATCTTTATTACAATGAAAGCTGCCCGACTGAGCTCCAGTCTTTGGTTCATCTTTGTAAGACATTTAAGACAAAAAATCGTCTTGCTACTGAAATGAAAAAAGATCTTCCTTTCTCCCTCTGTTTGCCTAGCATCAGGGTGAATTTCTACGGACAGCGCTTCTTTTCAAGGACTTCCTCCTGTGGAACACATTGCTACAAGATTGCTTCTTTGCTGATTACAACTTGGTCATTTTCTAAATCAATGTCAACAAACCCTGTTATGGACTGTCCCCAAAGTAATCAAATGCAGTTCATACCATTGATCAATATAAGTACTCCCATAGTGTTCCTCATCTTTTCAGCTGGCATTCATTCCCATTTCATTAACCCTTATCCTCATGTGGCTCTTGGCTTTGATAAGCAGTGACCTCGATAGCAAAAAAACAACCAAAAAACAATAAAAAGTGCCTTTTTCTGTTTCTTTAATTCTAACGGAATCTGATTTTTTCTAATAGTTTTTTTTTTTTCAAAAGGGAACGAACAGTAGATTGACATAAAAAGAAAGAAAAGAGACTCTTGATTTTTTTCTGAGTGAAAGAGAGTAGTAAAAAAAATAATGTCGATGTACATAAGCCAGTGATATAGCAATTCATAAATAGAAAAGGTTGGAAAATGTTTGGATAAAAAGTTGGGGATTCACCGAGACTGTAATAATCTAATATTTGTCTAACAAAGCAGAAGCCATTCCTTGCTTTGCACTAAACGATCTCCCACAGACAGTTTTTTTTTCTTTTTTTCTCTCAATGAAAAATTTAAAAAATCTTTTCCCAGATTTATTTAGATAAGCTTAACAGAAATGATTCCTGTCTTTTATTTGAACGCATTAACTCTTAGCTCCCTCTACAGAATTTCATTTATGGTACAGTTTTCTAGCAAAAACAAAAATTGATCGATTCTTAAGATGCATCCATTAAACCTTTACATTCAGTGATGGAAAACTACAAAAAGTCTATTTCAAAACTTTAGCGCGACAGACCAACGAAAATAGTATTTTTAACTTAAGTATTAAGTTTCTTTCCTTAGACTGCTTGCCCTTGGAATTCCCTCCCTGCTCCCTCCGACCGTACGAACATGCCGGAATTTAAATGCAGTATGAACAAACATCTTGCTGTCCAATTACCCATCCAGGTTGCACCTTTATAAATTTGCTCCCTATCACAGTAACCCCTTATGTTTCAGTAGCAGTAAGCCTTGTTTGGAGCGAAAAAAAAAAGATAGTTAACGTCCGACATAAACACTATTTTAAAATTAACAATGACTGATCAACGATAATGCTATTTCAAATGTAAGCATGACATACCGACGGACAGAGTCTCCTATAGAAATGCTTGTACACATCTAAAATAAAACATACCTATTCAATCTGCACACGTAGCAATGAAAATTCTATTTCAAACTGTAGCATAACTGAACTACCGACAGAGTCTCTCATACAGATACGAGGATAAGTTTAAATATGGAAGACGAATACAATTCTAATTTTAATCTCGTTATTCAAAGATTTTTTGTTAAATCACATACTATTCGTTTGCCTTTCATTTCAAATTCTCCACACAGCATGGATAACTAATTACTTTCACAAACAGAACAGTTTTGCACCACTTTTATGTCCCTTTACGAAATTAAATCAAGATATAATGCTACTAAACCTCATGTTTAAAATCCTTATTTCAATTTTGATCAAAATCAATTGCATTAAAATTAAATCGGAGGTATCTGAATTTTCACAGAATCTAAATTAAACTAAATATAGCCCATATTACCCACCCTTATACCTAGCAGCTGTGTTCCAAAATTCATAATGATTGGTTAATTAATTTAGTAATGAATCCTGTACATACAAATACATACCTAACTTTATATAAATAGAAATTAAAAGTTTAATAGCCTTTTCTTATTACCGGTGGGAGAGGGCATGATTTGTCTAATGGATACTATCACGGACTATGGAATCAGATAGGCAGAGTTCAAATACAACAGGATCTATTGTGGTCAATTATGTAATAATATTGTTAAAAAAAGTACAAACCGACAATTTACCGTCATGGATATAATAGCAATTTGTGTTCATTTAATTATATACAGTGAATTGTTGCTTTGCCAATAAATAATCCAAAAAATGTTTAATTAGTCATAAAACAGGAAAACTAAACCTTTTATATTTGTTATATTATTAATCTGAACGACAAGGGATGAAGATGTTCTCTTGGTCCTATTCAGCAGACTAGTATATTCTTAAAGCAGGAGATGACCATGATCGTAACATTGAACTAGATACCGGCCCATTTGGCATAATGGTTAGAGTGTTTGCTAATGGGCCAGAAGACCGGAGTTCAATTCTCAGTCGAGTCATACTAAAGATGCAAGGAATGGTACTTGACGCCCCTTACTTAACACATAATGTGAGGATCAAGGGTAAGTGGAGTAATCCTGAGAAAAGAGTGACGCCCTCCCCTACATCTTGGTGTAGTAGTGAATGAAAAGAGAGTTTTCGGATCACCCGTGACTATAGTTGACCACTTTACTTCTTTTTTTTAAACAGAGCTCCAATTTCCTTACTAGGAATTAATTCTGGACTATTCTAATACGAGGGGGGGGGCACAAAGGATTTTAGCACCATTTCTCCAGAACTTACATGATGCGTAGCTTCACTGCAAGTCTGGCAAATTAATTCAACTTTGATGTTCAAATCTTTCACACGTCACATGTGTAAGTTAATCAAGCATCTATTGTTTGTATGGGGTTTTAGTTGATCTCAGGGTCATTGCTCATAAATCATCCAAGATAAACAATTGCACCTGAAGAACTATCAGGACACTTTATTTCAAAAGTATATTACACACATAGGAATATGCAACAATGTTTTTAGGCCATTGAATTTTATGCTCATTACTTTTTAAAATTTGATCATGTTGAACAAAGTCAGCATCAGCATAATTCATATAAGTACAATTTAGTAACAAAAGCAAACAAGAATGCTGTGGTCTATGCTGGTCAAAGTAATGTATTAGAATGCATTGCTAGATATTCTTTTAAGTAGTAGTCTCAGTGGTTACATATCCTCCATGTGGTGACCAGATCTGGTCCATCACCTTGTTAAATTCATGTGGTTAGATTGCATGCCTTTGGATGAATGGATGAATCCGAACAACGTTAGATAGAATATATACATATTAATTTATTCAATTATTCATTCTTCATTTTTTATTAATAAAAATGTTAGTAAATAATTAGTCATTATATTAATACTTTTTTATGAATCTGATGACTATTTATAGATATAATTTTACTTTATTATTTTTTTAAATAGTATGTACTAACTTTAGATTTTAAGTATGAATATTTTAACAACATATTGTTATCTTTTGTTATTATAGTAAAGTGCAGTTATTTAATCATTTACTAATTAACAATTTCTTGTATTTCTTTTATTCTTTACAGTACTTATGTCATAAATTTATTGTGCAAAACTGTTCTGCTTATTTGTCTGTTTTTTTTTTTTTCAAATTAGTTACCTTTTCTGCATTTGAGGTCACAGATCCGCCAAGTTTACTGTAAATAAGTATAATGTTATAATGTTTATAAACGATAATCAAATGATAGTCAAGTTTTATTTTATAATATTTCAATCATTTTTTAAATGTAAACATTTGACTTTCAAATTTTATTCTATGCTGCAATATTTTAAGTAAAACGTTTCTTATTACTTTCAGTAAAGTAAAGAATAACTTGTTCTAAAAGTAATAACTTGTTCTATACTTTTGCAGGTTTATAATCTTAAGAATATTATTTTTCATGCTCGCAGTTTTCAATACAATCCATGATTTTTCCAGGAACTGCTATTAAGCTTATTGATAGTGTGGTAATTAATAATCTTTCAACATTTTTAGTAAATCCATAGTTTTTGTAGGATTCTTGATGTTTTAGAAATGTCTTCGATTGGAGGGATGGGGGACATCTCTCAGGTAAACATCTCTTGTCCTGTATATCTATTATGATACTACATGTGAGTTAATCAACGTTTGTTTCCCTAAGGCTTTTTTTCTATATACTTTAATAACACAATATACATGCTAAAATATATCTTAATTCTGAGTTATGTTTGAAAAAAGATTCAGTTTGAATTCTTCTAATTTGCTGTAATTTATATGTAGCCGAATAGGTCACCCATTTCTCTCTTAACTATCTATGTATTTCTTTCACCCCTCCTCTCACTATGTTGATTCAACCACTCTCTCATCTTTCTTAATAAAGAGTGACTCTCTTTTTCAGCATACACATATGTAAATTAGATGGGAAAATAATATGTCTCTTTACTTTTAAAGAATAATAATATTTCTAAATAATAATAATAATAATTTATAGAAGTAAATAGATTTAGTATTTTTAGTCATGCAAGAAGAATGTCTTAACAGATATGTCACAATCTATTATTTTCTGAATGAAATGGAAGTTAAATAAATAGTGGTGGTAATGGTTGCAACCCAACAGTTCACGGGTATATCTGATTATATATATATATATATATATATATATATATATATATATATACATTACAGAAGATCAGAACAACATCGGAGGCTGAAGAGAGTCTGGCATAGGAGACCAAGTATTAGTCCCCTTTGTTTGGATTTGAAACCGACGGGACTGATGTTGTTCTTATTTTCTGTAATATATATATATATTAATAAATATTACGCTTTTATATTTTAATTTTCTTAATAATCAAGCACTCTCTGTGGGAGTTCTCTCTCACTAACCTTTATATATATATATATATATATATATATATATATATACAGGGTGGGCAAAAATAAGGGTCCTATTTTTAAAAATTCATAACTTTTTTATTTATTGATTTAAAAAAAATTTTTTTTTTAGAATAAGTAAAGGACCCCTTCCGAAGCAAGCATGAGCCGTATTAGCCCTAAGGAACGTACCCTCATTTAGAAAACATTATTTTTGCTTAAAAAACTCAAAACAGTGTAAAAAACAATACTTTAGTTTTTGTAAGTTTTAAGAAGTGTTTTTCGGCTAAAATTTGTTTTGTTTATTTCAAAAAATCTCGGAAGGGTCAGTCTACACACACATAAAGTTTGGTGAGTTTAACTTTTATTTTGTGGAAGTTATTCAAATTCAAGTTATTCAAATTTAAAGATAGGACCCTTATTTTGGCCCACCCTGTATATATATATATATATATATATATATATATATATATATATATATATATATATATATGAGATTAGATAGATACATGTACATAACTCACCCCAAGGACTGAACCACATGATAAAATGAATAACTTTTACAAATGCTTAGGTCATTGTTTTGAAAGCATTCCTTTGCAAACACAAGGTGTCAAAATTTATGTTAACACCTAATTACCTACTTTGCAATTTTAACACTAACCCCTTCCTCCAAAAGAAATTTTTCCAAGGTGATCCATTGTTACTAGCCAGTTTCAAATCCAGGGCAGAGCTTCTGATTAAATCCCCTCCCCGACCTCTTAAAATGTCTTTATCTTTGTTTCTTTCCTTCCCTAGGGACTATTCCAATTTCTCATTTTCAAATCCATCTGCATAGGCAAATTGCCTATCCATCTGCAACGATAATATCAGTCAATTTTATTGAATTTGTTATTGTTAAAAAAAAAAAGGCAGTAACCTTTTTTTCTTTTCCTTTATGCATCTTCTTTATCGATTATCATCTGATCTTTCTTCTAACCTTTGCCCTCTGAAGTGACCCCTGTTTGCCTCCTTTAAAACCCCTTAAAAGGTGTGTTGTGCCAAGCAGAAACCAATTATGATATTTTCTTATTTTGGATAGAGCAAACAAAATGCATTCCTTTGAAATTGGAAATGTCTGATTTCTAGGATTATATTCCCTCCAATGACCCCTTTGGCTACTTGACAATAATCGTATCCATATATAGAAATAAAAGATTAATCCCTCTCTCTCTCTCTCTATATATATATATATATATATATACACTGGCAAATTTGTTTAAATAACTTTTTGGTATACTAATTAAAACCTACAATTGGATTAGTGAAGTTTACTAATTACAAACTAAAAAATATTCCACAATATATTATACTTACAAAGTTCTTCAATAGTAAAACCAATAACTATTCATTTAAAGTTAAATATGTGTATATATTGATAGATTTGTATGTACAGAATTCACTCCTAAACTAATTAACCGATCATTATGAATTTTTAAAACAAAGCTCCTAGAAATAACGGGTATTTTAAAAGATTTTTAGAGGCCATAATATAGACAAAGCCTCCTATTTAGAAAGTCAAAAATATTAGATTTGCATTAAATTTGATCCATAGTCATTAAAAACCAATTAAGCAAAATTATCTAACTTGAAATTTCTTCTTAGGAAAAATGCTTAAATTTTCTAGAATCAAAATCATGTAATGAATTTTGCTCAAAACTGGGATAAGGATTCTAGTCATAAGGTTTAGTAACATAGCTGGATTTTAATCTTCGTAAAGGGATATAAAAGCGATGCAAAACTGTTTTGCTCGAAAATTAATATTACCAATCTTGGGATTGGTAATATTCTAGTTTATATATATAATATAAACAAGTAAAAGATGAAAATAAAGATTGTAAAAATACAATATTTATTAAGTCATCAGTGTTTCAAATAAAAGAAATTTATTTTTCCTTCCTTAAGCCATGGCTTTTCAAAGAATGAAATCTTATCGTCTCTATATATCATATATATACTAATTAGGAGACAACTCTCATCTGTTGTCTCTGGGGTTACTTCATATCAAAATCAGACCGGCAGAGTCTAGGCCATTGTTTGGATGGCTTGTTCTCTGTCGGACTGAGGTATGGTTCTGCACAGTTCTAGGGGGTCCACCTTCCCAGGCTTTACCTTCTCACCCCTTTAGAAGGGGTTAGTTTATTGCTAATCGCCTGAGAAGCCCCTACTGGAGAATGCTGACAGGGCTGCCCAGGTAGTTTTTGTAGGCCAAAGGGTGCTAATTTTGTGTGCTGGCTTTAAAAATTCCACTTTCTCTGACCTTATGTCTAATCTTTTTGCCGTGGGGAAGAAGATAAATAAAAACTCTCATCTGCAGTTTGAAATAAATACATTTTAGCAACTTGTTTCCGATTAAGAATTTCTTTCGGTTTTGCGTATGCTCTAACTAAAAAAATAACAGGATTTTTGTTAAGTTATAATAGAAATTTGTTAAATTAAAACCATGCTAAAACAGTTTCTTCTAAAAAAAAAAAAAATGACAACTAGAATAGGTATTTTTCATGTGTTTTAGAAATTTGAGTGTGGCAAAAAAAGAAAAGGCTATTTCAAATTTACCGAACTTATGACAGAGCATCTTATGGTAATGTTTGGCTGCAGCTCAAGTAAGATGCAGCCATCCAATCAATATGTGCGTTTAACGATGAAACTTATTTCAAACTGAAACATGGAGACGATGAAAATGTTATTTCAAGCTTGAACGCGACAGATCAATAAAAATCGCTTTTTTTACTAATTTTAAAACTCACATGTTCAGGACGTTAGATCATGGAAGTTAAGCGACGTTGAGCCTGGTCAATACTAAAATGGTGACCATTTTGGAATACCAGATGCTGTATGTGCTCTTTGTTTATCTCGGCATTATTTCCAGTCATCCTGTACTTCTCCTTGCCACTGCAATCAAGCAGTGGAGAGGTGTGGTTAGGGATTGCGCAACTTTTGCTTCACAACTATGTGCGCATGCACCCTTACAGGGGTATCCATTGTCTCTCTAGAGTGAACGGAGGCCATGATGATTCAGAACTTTTGTCAGATTCTACATACCAATTTCCAAATGCTTGACCGTATAGAAAATATTAAACTTTATTTAAAAAATTAAAAAATAAAAAGTATGTCAGATTGAAAGATAGAAAAAAGTTTTCCTTTGCCTTTTGGCGAGGAGCAAAGTGTAGTATCTGTTCTTATACTACCTACATGTCATCAGTTCTGTCCTCGTGGGGTGGCAAGGAAATAGTGAGAGAAAAAAAACCTCTTATTAAACTAAGCCAACAATCTTTTTGAGAGATGCTTGGCCGTGTCTCAAATGAAATGTGTCTATTAAGAGAAGCAGATCTACCAACCGATAGACAAAGCTGTTATTTAAGATGTGAGGATACATATAAAAATATATATGTTGTATGCAAAAACGTTTTGATGCTTCATGAAAAAAAGAAATTAAAAAAAAATATTTGGTTTTAAATTCATTTAGATAAATTTGAGTAATTTACTAATATTTTCCAACATCCCTTTTGTTGTTGGTATATATATATATATATATATATATATATATATATATATATATATAAATATATATACGGAAATTTTGTTCTGATGATAGTCACGTGTTTAAAAAAATTATGGTTCATTGTATGATTTAAAATAAACAGTGCCTTAAAATTTGATTTTAAAAATGATTTAGATCGTCAAAATACATACATACATACACATATATATATATATATATATATATATATATATATATATATATATATATATATATGCATGCTCTGAATTTTATAATAAATCTTCATTGAGCTTGTAATTGGACATTTCGGATACCGTAAAGAGTATGAAATTGAAAACATACTTTCCTTATAGAAATCCAATAATATATATACAACCATTAAAACTATATGAAAAAAAAAACACACTTTAGTCCCAAGTCGATCGGTGGAAAATTACTTTTCTTGTAAGTCAATTTGCTTTTTACAGTCACTATATTAGTTTGCTTCCAAGAATTTACGCTAGTCTTAACATTATTTAAGGGATCATCAGTTGTTTACCATGAAAAACTGTTTCGGGAATTTAAAAACAAAACAGTATTTTATCTCATGGCTTCCCAGCAGAGTTAATCAGACCCCACTCCCCTTAAAAGACAAGAACAAAAACGTTCCATATATTAGATCTAAGTTTTGTTCCAGATTAATGTTTTGCTAACTTATTTTGTTATTAAAAAATGTCCTCCTTACCTGTGTTGTTCGTCTGTGTCTAAGAAAATGTATCCGTTATTTACAAAAATGTTGCTGTATTTTATTCGGACGAATCCATTACACTACTTTTTAGGTGAGTTATAGTTTTATGTATTTGTATTCTTTTATTATATTTAGTTTCATATTAAAAATATTTAAAAATTAAATATATATATATATATATATATATATATACATGTATTTTTTGTTTTTATAAATATAAACTATATGTATATACGTTTATACATAGTCTACATTATTTTAAAATAGTTTTGAATTTTCACTATCAATTTACTTTGATGAATTTGATATGACTTAAAGGTGTCAGTATGGCGAGTAATTGCCTTATTTAATTGTTTAAATATTTTATTTTGATCGCCACCTTGTTTAATCATTCTTATTATTAAGGCACAAATTGGGGGTATAAAATCTACTAATTTTAAGGTAACACGAGCAATTCTCAGAAATTCGGACATAATGCTCCCGTAAAAAAATATACACAGGGCAGGTACTATTTTTATGTAGCATACACACGATATGAAAAGGAAAGGAATTTCTTTCATCAAACAGTTTATAGATAAATATTTTATCTTCAATTTTTATATCCAAATCAAGAAATGTAGCTTGTGTTCCCGTGTGTTCACAGTTTAATTTTAACTCTTTAGGATATATTAAATGTTTAGTATTTTCCAACTCTTCGTTATCATTAATGCATACAAGGTCGTCAATATATCGCCTACATCCATGATAACTATACGCTCCAGATATATCATTTTTTATTAATGATGACATATATATATATATATATATATATATATATATATTCAAGTCTATGTAGATAGAGATTTGCCCAAAATGGTGCAGGATCCAAACCCCTATTGTTTGGAGTAGTACTTTATTTCCTATTTGAAAGTAACTCTCTTTTATAAGGTGACTTATAAGCGTTGTCAGACCAGTTTTAGAAACACTCGTCTTATCATTTTTAGTTTTACACCAAAAGACTATAGATTTTGAAAAGTCTATGTATTTACCTTTCCCTCCTGCAAAATCTAAATCTATAATATTACCTAATTCCTTAATAAGTTCTTTATGTGGTATTGTTGTATATAAAGTACTGAAATCATATGTTGAGATTGATTTAGCCTTTTTACGAGAATTTATATGATCTAATTTTTCTTTTACTAGATCTGAATTATTTATCACCCAAAATAGGTTTATATTACTATAGAATTTTTTTTTATGGAAATTATTTATTTGATTCATAATTAATTTAAAAACTTTAGATATAGCCTTACTTAAAGGTTTTGCGATGCACATCTTTGAGGCAACAATAAAACGGGTGTCAACTGGTTTTGTATGCATTTTAGGTATCCAATACATACATGGAAGTTTTTTGTACTTTTCCTCTAATTTTAATCCTAATTTTTCACAAATAACAGTGTTGTTCAGAATAATATTATCGATTTCACTATTACTTAATTTATAAGTATCTGAAACCTCACCTATTATTCCTACTTCTAACAATAAGCGCTGTATATAATATAGGAACTATTACAAACCTATTTGAAGTATTTTAAGCTCCATAATTATTTGTGGAATTCTAAGGAGGGAATTCGTTTTTTTAGGGTGTTTGAATTCTTTTAAACGTTCAACCTTTTTATTTACGAATCTAAGTACATTATTTTTCCATATGTCAAATGTAGAGTGCAA
Source organism: Sepiola atlantica (assembly GCA_963556195.1). Classification (NCBI taxonomy): domain Eukaryota; kingdom Metazoa; phylum Mollusca; class Cephalopoda; order Sepiida; family Sepiolidae; genus Sepiola; species Sepiola atlantica. The sequence continues at coordinate 34,270,158 of OY744516.1, read as the reverse complement.
TAATTTATGCTTTTTTGCCATAATTAATTAAATTATCTAACGCTTTACTTATTTCCTTAACACATTTCGCATAATTTAAACATTTAGGTTCTCTATAGTTTGGGCCTTTACTTGGGAGTTTTCTTAATTTAGAATTTGTAACTATCGCTAGATTACCGGTAATTATATGCCCTATGTCAGTGTTACATAAAGGGGAGGATTTACATTCACATTCTGGTATATACATTTTATCATTATCATTTATATTCAAATTCTCTACAATTCCTTTATAGTTAAAAACCTTATTCCGTATATTTTGCCCTAGTGTATATGTTACTATTGGATTCTGTTCCTCTATTTTAAGTTCATTGGGTAGTGACTGAATGATTTCTGGATTATTAAATATTTTAGGTAGATTTATATCATCAAATCCTTTATTTTCATACAATACTACACAAGTGGCTTGTATAATTTTGTATCGATTATATCCATTATATACTCATACCATTGAGTAAGTTCTTCTTTCCTATATATCACATCCGAGTATAATAATATTTTAGATGCTATGTCCTTCAATACCTTCTTTTTTGTTTGATTAAGAAGTGTTCTAATGTAATTAAAAGACTCAGAAATATTAGTCATGATAATATCTTTAGTTTTATAAAGAATTCCTCGAATGAAACGGCAGATTCTCTATTGTTTCTATTTACATGGAGTTTGTGTTGTCGGATGTTTTTATATATGCACGTGGTGTTTAGTGTGAAATTATATATATATATATATATATATGTGTGTGTGTGTGTGTGTGTGTGTGCATGTTTAAAAAGTCAAGTTCAAAGATTATAATTTTAGTTGTATCATAAGGAGATAAAAAAACATTGATTCAATTATATAAATATAAAAAATGAAATATTCCAAATCTCTATGATACAAATGAACACTGCAGGTGAAATTTAGCTCAATGTTTAGAATCTAAGTCCAACAGAGCTCATATATTACAACTCGGTAAAATACAACATTTATGACATAATCAATATTTTGTAATCATGCTCCAAACATTCAACATAAATAAATATTATTGTGTACATATGTTTCAGAAGTTTTTTTAATTGTCCATAATATCTTCAGCACACAAAAAAAATTAATTATCAATTCGCTACAGGCAAAACTAACAATAGAATTGTTAAATGATTACAAACACATGAAACAAAACAACCAACAGAATACAGAAACCCTATTTTTTTTTCATTTTTTTACGGAAGACTATAATAATTAGATTTAAATGTTGAAGATGGATTCATTCTTCAAAGAAAAAGTTTATAAAAAGTTCTATCAAATATATCATATTTTATAAATGGTGCTTCATTTCTTCTGAAAAAAAATAGTAATCTAAGCTGTAAATAATTTTCAACTTTAAAATACCTATGGGTGCAAAAAGAACAAAGAAAACATCTTTTCATATTGCAGGAAATTAATATTCATCCAATGATCTTCGAAAATAACTCTCATTAAATGCAGACTTGACCACAAAGCAACAGTGGAACTCTCTAAAATCAGGATATATATATATATATATATATATATAGTGGTGGGTGGTGAATTAAAAATAACTTAGGTTCTCTTATCAAATGTAATATAAATAGAAATAGTAAAAATGCTTTTGCTGAATACGAACAAGTTTCTGTTGCGAACAGCCGAGAAGCTTTCCCCATGAGAAAAGTCCATACAAAAATTAACGATTCTTACAAATCATATTAATGTGTAATAGAAGTCGTGCTGTGCAAGAGGGTGCCCATTTATATTCCTGCATTAAGTAAGCATGTTTATAGCCAAGGATGCTAATGCAGCTGCCTATATTTGTAGCGTTATAATTGCTTTATATACACCCAAATAATGGATAACGGCCAGATGAATTGCTTTTCACACTTGATGGCATCAATAAAAACCTTTCGATATCCCCCACAACATGATACATACTAAGGTCTTCAGGTATTGGAGATGAATTTGGTGGAGTCCACACTCAGAATGGGAATGAAGGAAAGGTGGCAACAACAATCATAATATAGAATATCTAGACAAAGAAAAGTAGAGAGAAAGAGGGGGAGGGGTGAAATCGAAGGGAAAAGGGGTGAAAAAGAGAGAAGTCAGAAGAATTATTAAGTGCAAGAAAGGGTGCTCAGTGATGAACATGTCTGCACAAGTGAGAATATGGCGTAATGAAAACCAGATTTAGATACAAAATCTGGCTGAATATTCAAATGTTTTTCATTCCATTTCTAACTGCAGAGATAATATAGTTATTATGGTGTAGTTGCATTGAATTGACCTGAAACGGCCAAGGCATTACATAACAGTTGTATTTGAGATAATATAAACAGTTGTAGGATCAGTACCGGTGTTAAGGGTTCTCTAACCCAGAAGGTGTGATAATGTGTCCCCCACTAGGAAACTAATCTTTGTACACAAACTATCATTATCATATCAAAGTGTAGTATCTGTTCCGATGGATACTGCACGCCTGTCCTGTGCAGTTCTAGGAGGTCCACCCTCCCAGGCTTCGCCTCCCCTCTTTGGGGAGGAGTAAGTTTATTGCTTACTGTCTGAGGCGCCCCTACCGGGGAATGCCGACGGGGCTGCCCAGGCAATTTTTAAATGGCCAGAGTGCTCACCTCTCGAGCGCTGGCTTTTAACCCCACTTACTCGACCCAAGCTGTGGTCATATCTTACTTGTGGGAGTAAGATAAAACTGGCCTTGTGCCTAACTCCTAGCGAAGGAGTAAATAAATATCCAGTTTAATGTCCGTTTTACATGCTGGCATGTGTTGGACTTCCAAACTCACCTATCTCTGTCCAGGTCTTTATTTATCTTTCTTTCTCTCAAGCCTATCCTTGTTACATTAAGAAAATCACCAAACACCATAGAAGTATTCAATTCGAATTACACTTTAAGTATTCATTCAATAAATCTTCTATTTTGTAAGAAATAGAATATTTTATAATAAATCTTTATGGATGCTATTTTACAGTTTACTTACACCCCATCCCTTTAATACAATTATTGAGAATAGAAATATGATATAATGACTTAGAGATCTCTGATGTGGTTTCGGTTAGAGAAAAACAAACATCAAATCTCCATTATAATAAGTTTTATGTAGCAAATAATAAACAATAAAACAAAACAAACATAAATGCACTATTTCTTTCTGATATCTATTGATCTAGTTCGTTCTGGCGACTGGGGATGATGATGAAGAGACAGTTACATTTTTGTAAATGACCTTGTAAAAAAATCTGGATGCCCCATATTAAACTTACCATGCATCAAATCATACTTGTATGGGATGTTAGGTAAGTACCAATGATAATAATAATACGGGTGTAATATAATGTCGAGGCTGAATGTATATCTGTTGAGTTGGAACTATAGTCACAGTGAATGTATATATTATATACTAGCAGAACTACCCGGAGCAAAAGTGTAAAATATTTCTATTAAAACTTTTACCTCTCTCTATTTTTCTCTCTTTCCCCGTTTTCTGTCTCTCTCTCCCTAACCTCATCTTTTTCCTCCACCCAGCCCAATCCTCTCTAGACATACACAGACAACTCTCCTTTATATAATAGATTTCTCAAGGAATGAGTCTGTATTTTCTATCCAAATTAGTACATAAAATGACTGAAAAACCTACTCCACCTTACGAAAGCTGAACCAGTAGACCCCAAAAGAATGAATAATTTTTAAAATTTTAGATATTATTCTCCCAGTGCAACGCCAATCCAGAACATACTAACTTTGTGGCTGTTTGTTTTATAGTTATTTACTTTTAGCTGGACACACACACACACACAGAGACAACTACACTTTATATAATATATATATATATATACATATATATATATATATGAATTTGATTGTTATTCCACGTATGCTCCTAGAGAAGTATTTTATAGATGATTGGTGGTGTATGAAGCATTAAAAACGATGTTGTTTTTTAAAATTATTTTTATTTTGATATTTCGACCAGTCCTCTGGTCTTTGTCAAAAAATGATCTGAAATGAAGAAAACTGAGGATCGTTGAGCAAACTGTAATTTAGAACTGTTCTAAATTACAGTTTGCTCAACGATCCTCAGTTTTCTTCATTTCAGATCATTTTTTGACAAAGACCAGAGGACTGGTTGAAATATCAAAATAAAAATAATTTTTAAAAACAACATCGTTTTTAATGCTTCATACACCACCAATCATCTATAAAATATATATATATATATATATATATATATATATATATATATTAGTATAAAAATACTAATGACAAGTAAGCTTCACAGAAACGTCTGTGTTTCATTCCTGAAGGAATTTCAGAACTATTTGAAGTATTTAACAGCAGTAAAGGGCAACAGATAGATGTTTCTGTGTCCTATTGGTGGGTTTGATAGCTTGAGACCATGGGCTAGTATATATAGGATTAAAAATATTCGGAAAACTTAGCCGCAGTTCAGTGCTCCTTGAATATCTTGAAGGCCGTGAAATGTGAGCTGAAGAATAGCGATGGATATGTGGAATCAATGGCTATCAGAAAGCATCATAGAAAGTGTTCTGACTGTATCTACACAACAGAAAATCCCAGAAATGGCTGTCAGTCTCATCATCTGAGGACACAAGTAAATAAGGACGAAACATATATATATATATATATATATATATATATATATATATATAATTATTTTTTTCATAATAAATATTTTAATATCCACATACATGTTTTGTCTTAACTAAGACTCATCAGTGTGGCTAGATATAACTGTTCCACCGGTCGCACAATTCGAACTGTAGACCGAAGTCACCTTTGACTTCCATCCAAATCAAATCAAATTTATTAGCAAAAAATAGCAAAATGCAACAAGCCGTATAAAAGGATAGTTAGAAGATGTGTAGATTTAAACACCGTCTGAATGTTTAATCGTGGATATGATAGACATCGTCACCTCCTCTGCTAGGCTGTTCCATAAAGCAGAATCACGGACAGAGAATGCTGCCTTTCTTCTATGGAGATGAAAGTGACTATGGTACATCTTTTGCTGGGTTCAGTGGAGACATGACTTTTCTCTGGAGTGAAAAGTTTATCGAAAGGTATATTTAAATTCTGGCTAATGTTTTATGCGAGAAACGCGACTCCACGCATACTACATTGCTCAAGTAAGGGGTAATTTTCCATTGATCAGCGGCTATGATGCATCCAGTGCACCCTTGAATGTTTGGTCATCTGTAGGCTGACCACAGCTTCTGGTAACCTGTTCCATGGTATAGCAACCCAAATCGAATGCTTCTGATGATCGATGATGCCATGTAACTGCAGTAAAGTATTAATTACTTTTTATTATTATTTATTATAGAGTATTGAGCACTTTATCCAAGATCTTCTGTTTTAATTCGGTTCTGAGGTTGTTGTTTTTTTATTCAGACACGTTTTTCGTTGTCGCTACAAATCATCAATGTGGTTAAATGTAGCGTGATTCGAAAAAGGAACCCGGATTGTTGACGTTCAGTGCTCTACTGACAAAGCAAGCAAAACTACTACTGGTAATGAAAGACATTATATCATATTTAAATTAAGCTATTCCTTTATGTATAGTTTTTTCGATACTGATAACCAAAAGTACTCAATTCTTTTCATAGAAGTGCATTGCTGTAATGCTATGTGGAAACCATTATTTACTCCACCAGAGTGCTCCACCCATAAAGGAGCATATATATATATATATATATATATATATATATATATATATATAAATAGTTATCCACAGACAGGTGTTTCCTCGTTTCTATGACTCATCAGTATGGCTAGAAACACTTTAATATTTAAATAAATGTTCATAGTTTAAAAGCTCCTTTAAAGATGTAATAGTCTTAAAAGTAGAGCCCTGTTTGAAATTGAAAAGTTTATTGTCATCTGTGATAAGCTAGTTCCGCACGAGCGTTGAACACTGTAGGCAGCAATGACACTTCCCCCGCCTGCTGGGTAAATGTATCTTAATTTCAATTACTATCTGTGTCGATTTCTCGTGGCCACATGGTTCTGAGTATATGACTCGTGATTCACGCTTTAATCTACAAACTGTGTTCGAGTCAATGCAACCGCTAGCATCATACACTGAGAGCCCAAAATGACATCGTCTGTAGGTGAAAAACATTAATTTTTTTTTTTAGTGTATATATATATATATATATAAAAAATTTCTTATAAATTAAGGAAAATTAATCAATGATCAATTGATAAACAATTCTCCAATTACTCTTTTAACGATCGAGATAAGGCAAGCAAAAATGAATTATAGAGGTATTTTTTAAACATTTTCCATCGTCTAAAGAACAAAAACAAAGATTCGCAAATGTTCACAATGAATATGGAAAAATTACTCTTTAAAAACGAACGAAAAAGTATTTAAATGTTATTTTATAGAATTACTAGCTAGCTAGCTAGCTTTGCCAATGCACTATCACTTCGCAAAGTTTGACACTTGAAATAAAAAAATTTAATAATAAATATTTCATTCATAATTTTGGCATTTCTTTAGTTTAGCTGCGAATCAGAATTTATTTGTTTGTTTTCGATTTTTGAAAACAGGGGCAAACAATCAACCGGAAGTAATATAGAATTAGAAGTTTCGATCCAAAAATAAAGCGAACAATAATAACAGTGCACAGTCTTTCTTATTTAATAATGTAAAATTTTATAAACGAATAGTAAACAGTGCTTTTTTGTTATAATTTAAAACTTTATAAAAACGATAAGTTTGTGTAATTATTTTATCGAACAAACAGTCAACATTTTTTATTTGTATAAAACGAAAAGTTATCATTTAAAAATAATTTTTACTCTTCAAAATTGATTTCTGATTCACAGCTAAACTAAAGAAGTGCCAGAATTTTCATGTGAAAAAATGAAAAAAACTTTTGCATTTATTTATATAACATTAACATTTTGGTAATTTTGATACAAATTTATTATCTTTTAAATAAGACTGTAAAGAAATAAACAGAAAGAAAAAAATCAATTCATGTGACAGATGGTGCACAATTTAGAAATAGATGGCAGCTTGTTGAAAATCAAGTCATTCCTAAAGAAATTGCTGGAGCGAGACATTTGTTATATTTAAATGAAGACAATCATTGAATTTAAAAACAAAAATAAGAAAGGGTGTCGCGAGCAAGAGGGAGAGAGAGAGAAAGAGAGAAGTCACCCCCCCTCTCTTTAGGATCTCTTATGCCTCATCGGTATATCTTTCTTTCTAGCTAGCTAAGATATATTAGTTTCATTTAAAATACTTCCCTTGAAAATTAATAATATTTTAAGAAATGTTTTCGTAATTTATCTGTGCTTTTTTTATTAAATCACTTTAATAAATTACTGTTAATATCTACAAAATTATTGCATATATATAGGAAAAAAACATTAATTTATAATAAACTGTTTAAAAATAGTTATATAGTACAAAAATATACTTATGGAAAGTAAGCTATTCACATATTGACCACTATTGAAGTAAATACTGTATATACATATATATATATATTGTGCGTATTTAGGCAACATATTTTCATTTAGGCAAACATTATTAAATAACAGAGTGTTTTAGCTTGATAAGACTTTTAAAAATTTTTTTAAACTTTCCGAATGGACCATTTAGTGTTTCGGTCAAATTGGTGTATGTAAGTTGTGTGGGTTTCTTGTTCAATTTTGTTTACTTTTTCGCGAATACTTTCGATTTGATTCCTTAAATCATCTTCAGGCGATGTTAGTCTTTATGTCTTTACAAATATGTCTTTACTGTTGAGTTGTTTTTATTATCATAATGGCTAGTAATTTACAATTTAGAAAAGAGCATCTATAATATTGAGATCTTACATGAGAGTGTGATTACGTTCTAAGAGCGTGCAAGATTCAAATGGCTAAGCATTTGGTAACGTTAATTACTATGCTAGACACTTTAAAATGTTGTGACTAGTTTCGTAATTCATATTATTGATTGTCGGATGTTTAGTTTTTATGTAGAGTGCTTCAAGAATTTTTAATCTTTTGATGTTGGTATCGTGGTGTACTATTTTAGTATTGTTAACTAGTATGTGTCTATATTGAGAAGGGGCCAGTCTATATATATAGGAGTGTGAAAATATGTTTTATCATATACCTTCTATTCTATATGTATACCAACCTTTTCCAATTGAAAGCTCGATGATTGTAAACTTGTAACAACAGAGCATATATGAATAAAAAAGATTTTGTTACTTTCCAAAGAGCAAGATTTTATTTATCTTACGAAAGATTTTTCAAAATAAACCCTTTTGATACAATTTTACGTTCCGTTTCGTTCAGTAGGGGACCAAACAACATTTGTATGTCAATATCGGATCTTTCCTCTCTGAATTCATCAAGAAAACAAATAAGTTCTCATTCGAAAAATTATACATTGCGATGTGATAAAAATAAAAATAAAACTCACATCGAATGCCCCTCCATCCATAGCATCTCTGAAATCACTACCTCATGCAGGCAGCCATATTACAATTAGAAATTTTTATGGCAGGTGTACACTTGTATAATCTATATAATACTAAAAGTCTATTGTTCTTGTATGTTTGCAATCAGCTTTCAGCTTTCCGGTTTTCAACATCCGGTTGCGCATGCGTAAATAGCATCGTCTTCAATCTGTTATTCCAATTCCGTTATTCTCTATTATGATTAACGAACGCATGAAATTTTTCATTCTGGAAATTTTTAAACAATTTCATTTAATTTCATCAAATAGTTTATTTGTTTTCTTCACGGCTAAAAACATTCAACGGGAGGACTTCGTAAAGTCTGTCGCAGTTTAAAAAAAACTCCTCCCTTTTAAAAAACAAAAACAAACAAACAAAAAAACAACACTCATTATTAATATCAGCCATACTAGCGGTCGGTGAACGAAACCACCTCCCACTTTCCCTCTCATAGATTTCACCACTCCTACTCCCTCTGTTTTCGTTACGTACGCGAGAAAGCCTGCTGTACCCTCTTCCTTTCTCAAATCGCCCTAACCAACCACTTATAATTCAGTAACTGTAATTTAAAAAAAAAACAATTATAATAAACAGAACGACTCATAGAAATCTATCTATATTCTTTTTTCATTTTAATATACTTTCATAGAAATGCTTCTGTTATGTAAAAAAAAACTATTTTCTTTATGCCACAAGTGTCACGCTCATACATGAATTCCATAGCTAATATAACAAACTGACCCAACGGGTCACGGGTGGTCTAGTATATATTAAATCCAAGTTCTACTTCGATGTAAAGTGAAAATATCATTTATTTTAAAGTCAAATCGATGCCAAGATTTTTTTTTATAAAATAAATAAGATATTTCGATCAACACAGATCTTTTTCAATGAAAATCAGACATTGTGGAACCAAAGTGGTTTGACCTCTCCCGCTGTTTAATGGAAACTGTTTAATGTCAAGATTTGAGTAGTAGTAGTAGTAGTAGTAGTAGTAGAAAGGTGCCTGGTAGCGCGTACAAGTATTAAATCCAGTTCTACTATATATATATATATATATATATTATGTGAGTGTACACCTTCCATAAAAAATTGCGAAAAAAAATTTCATTTTTTTACGGAGGGTCAGGGCTTTACGCGCTCCACTACTTTTGGAGCTGCTCCCGCTCCTGCTCCAATGCCCAAATTTGGAGCTGGCTCCTCTCACGCTCCCCCTTTTCAAAAAGGAGCCGCTCCTGCTTCAACTCCTATAAAAAAGGAGCGGTTCTTTTCCAGCACTCCATAAGGAAAATGTACCTTCTTTCATAAACGTTCTATTCTGCCAATGAATGGTCGAAGGATAGGGGTAGGCGTCAAAGGATCTCATCAATATAGGGTGGGATGTCACTTTAAGTGTAAGACCGTAAGATAATATTTGACAAAATCTCGCTGATATTTTGAAAGTTATAGAAGAACATGTCGGACGAAGTATAGGATTATATGTAAATTTTCGTTTCCTGAGGTATAAAATAGAAAAATCCCTGAAGTATTTTAGAACAATTTTTATTTTCATTACATTAACAACCTATTTTTTCAGGAAAGGAAAATTTGACCCGATATTTTTTCTATTTATTTTGGAAGGGAATTTAGATTTGTTTTAAGTAAATAAAGTTTTACTTTTAAAGATTACTAGTAATTATTTTCTTTTTAAAGAAAACATTTCTCTGGAAGAGGAAAGACAGCCAGGGCAACATTAATCGTCGTATTGTTTAATATTTGTTTGTTTTATGAACGTAACTATATTGTATAATGTATATTATTATTTATAACAGAGAAATGCGCAAGGATTTTCAAACAAATCGATTTATCCATTTTTTTTTTCTATAGTACAATTTGGGGCGAAAAAAAAAACCCAATGAAGTTTATTTTTAAACATTGAATAAAAAAATATATTTCATAAGTTGCCCAAAAAATATCAATAAATTGTCAATAAACAATTCAGAGATCCATTTAATGTCTTAAAATTTCACACAAAATATCTGGCCTAGACCTTGGGAGTTGAAAAAATATCGGGTCAAATTTTCCTCCCCTCCCCCCAAAAAATTAACAGGAGCAAGTTTTCCTAGGTCGGGCAAAAACATTTATTAAAATTAAAAATTTGAATAAAAAGGTGAAAACGTCTATATTTGAAATCTCTAACAAAAGCAAACTGTTTACAATTTTAATATTCGATAATAGATTTTTTAAGATAAAGATAGATATCTAATCTACTTTCGGTTCTAAAAAAAACAACAAATTAGTCAGAAAGTCTAATTATTTGCTTTTTTAAATTAAAATTTAAGATATTTTCTTTAATTTAATTAAGTTTAAACATCGGTTTAATTGTAGAATAGGGAGCGCTGTTTACTTTGTCATTTCGCTTGGTATTCACCCAAATTTGGTCCTGAAATAAAATTCTCATTTACTTTTTCAAGTGTTGAGAATCTAACTTTAATTCCAGGTTTTAATCGCTGGCGGCCATGTTGGTTTTTATTGTTTTTTCCTTGAACTAAATATATTTTTTCTTTAGACTAAAGATATTTTTTACTGCTTTAACATTTTATTACACACAAAAAAAAAACTTTGAACATTCTATTTACAAAAGCAAGTTTTAACGGAAGTTAACGAATTTAAAAGCAAACTAGTCGTGAATTTAAGAATAACAAAAAATGTCGCCGAAAAGACGACGGGTAAAAATGTAGCATAAAAGTTCAATTTGATATATGCTAAAAAATAAATGTACCATTTCACTCCAAAAATCGATTTTATCGAACATTTGGGTGAGTACCGAGCGAAATGGGCGAGAAATCCAACGGCCCCTATAGTATAATTGAACCTAAAATTCTTTATTTAAAAACACGAATTAAAAGAAAAATTGGCTTATTTATTAAATCAGCAATAAACATCCATCAAATCTATAAGAAAATAACTTCAAAGACATCTATAGACTCACTGGCTCATTAAAGACATTTGGTGCCAAATTGGCTGTCTTCTGCCTTAAGAAAACTGTCCCATCAAAAATTTAACACATAGATGTAAAAATCTGAGAACTTCAAATGTTCACCGTCTTTCCCTTTCTCTCCCTATCTCATATACATTTACCAGATATGATTTTAAAAAAAATAACTCTGAGACTTTCTTTTCTTCTCCTTTTTATTGCTGAATAAAAAAATAATGTTTAAAAGAAAAAAAAAGAAAATAATTTTGGAGCGTGGAGCGATGAAACCACTGCTCTGTAGTCCCACATGGAGTTGCTCCCGCTCCACTCCCACTGAATATAAAATGAGTCCTCCTCTCCTTCGCTCCAGCAAAAAGGAGCATGCTCCTGGAGCGCGCTCTCTTTTGGAGGGCTCCATAACGCCCCGAGGAGGGTGTATACTCATAACAAATACACTGCAATATTGTTTGTTGTTTTGGATTGGAGAGTTACTAAAAGACAATTTATTGCATTCTTTAATCAAGCCATGTCCTTAAAGAGAAAATCTGGAATATTCTAAGTATTGCTTAAGGGTCAACATACCGGTCAAAGTTAGGATTACAGAGCTTAAGTATCATAAAGCAATTGATCTCATAGACTAGGCTGTATATTTTTACTCAAAAGATTATTTGAAATAGTTCTAGTCAGTGTTCATCTTAAATAACTCACCAGACTTCAAAGAATTAAGACTATGAATAACTGATAGAGCAATTGAACAGGAATGCATTTCTAGCATCTCTATGGGGCATGAAGACGATAACAATTTTTACCTTTCGCTCTGTAATATCTCAACATATTGATAAAGAGTTGTTGTAACTGTGACAAGAAAAGTGAAGTGACACGTTTAAAATGATTGATGCATTCAAAGAATACTTACAGAAACATTTCTAATCTGCCTTAGACATCCTTCAAGATTGTGAACAATTTCAACATCACGTCCATTCATCAAATAAGCGATGGCATTCTGGCGCTGCTGTAGGATTGTTAAATCCCTTAGTGGTCGCAGAAACCAGTTCCTTAAAAGAGAGAAACAACAAAGAATGCTAAAGAAAGTTTACAGATTAAGAAGTAGAATAATTTGCAAAGTTTACAAGCACCAAAGTGTTAAAGAATAAAACTGTTGTCCATAATAAAGCACTTACTACTACGACTAAACAAAACTATCTGCATGCTTTGCCATATTCTTTAGAACAGAAAACAGCGCGGTGATTGTCTTGTTGCGTCATTACATGTATGGTTTTAACAGGTTACATTGGTATTCCCAAATGGTCAACCATTTGGTATTGAGTAATCTCAATGTTACTTAACTTTCGTGATCTAATGAGAATTGATGTGGCAACATGGTTATGATAAAAATATACCAATTTTTTAGAAAGTAAGAATTTTGAACTTGGTGGCTTAATGTTGGTAAGATTTATAAAAAATCTTTTTCTTTTATTCGCCCCAAACAAGACAAGCGTAAGGGGCTACTGTGATAGGAGTCAGAGTTGGGGAGGGCAGCGTTGGTCAGGAGCTGGGAAGCAATATGTTTGTTCACATTACATTTAAATTTCTGTATGTTTGTATGATTGGGGAATAGGGAATAAATTCCAAAGGCAAGCAGTCTGAGGAATGAAGCTATCAGAGTAGAAAATGTTCCGGCATCTATGGACCTATACAGTGAAGGGGTGGGATTTTGCTGCTCGTTGGTTGTGTCGGAAGTATTTACATTGGCAGGGTGTGATCAGAAGTGGCCAATTCTCCAGAGAAATTTATCAACAGACGCACATCTTTTTATTTTACACAATTATTATTTACTTTTTGATCAATAAACATGTTATGGAAATTTAAGACAGTTTAAAGAAATCAAAGAATAGATTAATATTCTTTTTATAAAGCATTCAATTTAATTCCTAAATGAATATCAAACGCGTAATAGTATTCCATATAAAAACCATCTCTAAATTTTTCACATATTAGCATATTTACAAACAGACCCAAAGATTTATTTATTTAGAGATATGTCTTTACTCAATTTTAATATTTTTTGCAGATGCACCTTCTACTTTTCAATGTGAAATTATATATATATATATATATATATATATATATAAATGAAATTAGTGATGAGAACAAAAATTTGAAAAAGAACAATATTTATTGAATCATCAAGTAGTTTAAACAAGAAATATATAAATAAACTTCTTTTTTAAAGTAAATACTGAAAATTGATATATAATACATATATTATATCTCCTGATATTATATGTGAATACATGAAATAATAGTATATAAATGTATTATATATAAATTTTCAGTATTTACTTGAATAGTACTCAATGCGTGAATAGAGCTAGGTAGTAAGTTATGAAAATATATTTATGGCAATTGAGCTACACAGAAGCGTCCGCGTTTAATCTCCGTAAGCATGACGTTTTCTTACGAGGATGAAACGCGAACGCTTATGTAGCATAATTGCCATAAATATATTTTCATAACTTACTATATATATATATATATATATGAGAAAGGTAATCCGACGTAATGGGAAATGAAAAAGGAAAAACCAAGAGATATTTTTTTTTTTTTTTCATATATTCATCAACGTTTCGTCTTTATTTGTAAGACTTCCTCAGGATGATAATTTTAAGAAAAATGCCATGCAAGTACATCGAAATATTGGGTTGACATGATGGGTCGATGAGAAAAAGTAGTAGTATCAGCAGCCACGGCTACTACTTTTTCTCATCAACCCATCATGTCAACCCAATATTTCGATGTACTTGCATGACATTTTTCTTAAAATTATCATCCCGAGGAAGTCTTACAAATAAAGACGAAGCGTTGATGAATAATAAAAATAAAAAAATAAAAAAAATATCTCTTGGTTTTTCCTTTTTCATTTCCCATATATATATATATATATATATATATATATATATATATATATATATATTAATAGTATAAAAATATACTTATGTCAAATAAGCTACACAGAAACGAACGTTTGTGTTTCATCCCCAAAGTAAATCATCATGCTGACACAAAGAAATACAAATGGAAAGGTTATGAATCCATACATCCTCTCTCCAGCTATGGATGAAATAATAGGATAGATGAGATTCTTAACCTTTGGCTGTGCAACTTGTCCCTATTTACATGCCTTCCCACAAGCGCAAAATTAGACACGAGGTCGTTTTTTAACGTGGAAGAAAATCCAGCTTCTCAAAAAAGGGGCACTGTGGATTGGGACCCAAATAAAACATTGCATCAGTCTAGAAGGATTTTTTCTTCACTAAACGAGGACAGAATTGCTAAAGTTTAGTATCAGAACAGATACTACACTTTGCTCCTAGCCAAAAAACTAAAGACTAAGGAGAAGGACAACTACTAAATAACACCAGTCTTTCTCTACTTATGTCAACATTGTTTCCAGGGTCCTGGACTTCTCCTTGCCACTGAACTCAAGCAGTGTCAGTTCAGGAGAGATGCAGCTGTAGATTGTGCAACCGTTGCTTCACTGTAGCCTCCTACACAGTCATCCTTGCAGGGGATATCCATTATATATATATATATATATATATATATAAACATGCTACTATACAGTTCATCGATGAAGCTAAAACTTCTGACATTGTCACTTGTCGAGGGATAGATATTAGGTAAAACACAAATTTTTCCAGATGCTGTGTGACTCTCGCAACCCAGCCATCTGTAATAACTTTTTGGAAATGGAAGGCAAAACAAGCTGTAGAAAATGCAGAATCGGTCTTTAAGATAAAAGAAATAATTGAAACTGTGGCAAATAGAAGAGAAGTTTTAAGCCTTCACTCAGAGATTTGGTGATCCAAAGAACCCACAATAATGGTTCCGGAAGAAATTCATCATCTTCAGCAAGTCAAATGTATTGCTACAGCTGTAGGACAAAGTAATCAGGACGCACGAACCAAGTGGGAGAGTGCAAAAAACAGATCTGTCACATGGTGCGACCTCAAACACATAATGGATGCTAAAAAGTCAAGTTTCCTTATAAAGGCAGTCTACAACATTTTACCAACACTAGTTAACCTACATGTTTGGGGGCTAACTACATCTGATCAATGCAGAGCATGTTGGAAAACTGCCAGCTTCAAACATATTCTCACTGGATGCGAGTATGCTCTAAGAAGCTACATGTGGAGACAAAGTCCTGGAAATCTTTGCTGAGGCTTAGAAAATATGTTATGAGGCTGACAATAAAGCTCCCAATATCACCAATAGGGCAATTCATTTTGTTAAAAGAAATTTTTCAAAACTTCCACGTAAAATTAGGCATAGATCATCATCTGATTTAGAACATATTAGCTCATATTTTCAATGTTACATGTGGAGACAAAGTCCTGGAAATCTTTGCTGAGGCTTAGAAAATATGCTATGAGGCTGACAATAAAGCTCCCAATATCACCAATAGGGCAATTCATTTTGTTAAAAGAAATTTTTCAAAACTTCCACGTAAAAATAGGCATAGATCATCATCTGATTTAGAACATATTAGCTCATATTTTCAATGTTAACCACCCAGCACCTGGATATCGTCATTTGTTCCTTAAGTTGAAAAAACTTTTTCTTTATTGAGTTAACAGTACCTATTGAGGAAAATTTTGACTTGGCCTATCAGCATGAGTTGGAAAAATATGACGATCTACAAGAACAATCTGTTAGAAATGGTTGGATAACCAATGTATTTCTTATCATGGTCGAATGCTGAGGTTTCATTGCCAACTCAACCTCTGCATTCTTGTCTAATCTTGGACTTTCTCCATCAGACAAGAGGACATATATAAAAGAAGATTCTAAAATAAGGTTCTAACTGCATCAGTGTGGATATGGCAATCCCACTGAGTGACTACAATCCAACAAAGTCTAGTAGTATCATAAAATACTGCTGGAGCACTTTGACTACCAGCAGCATCTCGCAATAATGAGGGTATTAATGCTTTAGCTCAGAAACCATGTCTCGACGCAGAGTCATCATCTGATGAACGCTTTGTTGGAAGTCTGCTGCAGAAGAAGGTGGGTTCCCTTTACTGGGCTATAAAACTTTGCACACTCACCAGTATCTTCTATTTGTACAAAGCCACCATTCGCCCATGCATGGAATATTGTTCTCACATCTGGGTGGGTATACCAAGCACCTCTCTCTCTCTCTCGGACAGGGTCCAAAAAAGAGTCTTTAATAGGTCCCACACTGTTTAGCAAGCTCCAGCCCATGTCTCATCGCCACAACCTTGCATTCCTGTGCTTGTTTTACAAGTACTTTAACAGAATGTGACCCAATGACCCTTCTATGCTTGTGCCTCTTCAATGTAAATACCCCGACCAACCTGACAGGCAGCAGAATCTCACCTCTTCACTGTAGAGGTTCACAGATGCCAGAAGGCTGTTTACTCTATTAGCTTCTCTCCTCGAACCACTTGCCTCTGGAATTCCCTCACAGCTCCTCGTTTCCGCGATTATACCAACATGCAGAAATTTAAATGTGATGTGAACAATCATCTCACTGCACAATCCCCTACTTAGGATACCTTTATAAATCTGTCCCCTAATTCACAGTAGCCCCTTACATCTCAATGGCAGTGTCTTGTTTGGGGTGAATTGAAATTTAAAACATTTTTTAAAAAACAATGCTGCTGTACAAATAACAGCGATTGTATCAAGTTACTACATGGAATTTCCTATATAAATATATACACCAATTTGTTCAAGACCACGAAATTGCTTTTGTTCATAAATTTTGGTTGGTGATTTTCTCGCTTCTGTACAAGTTGTCTACTAAATACATTTACTAAATTCATACACTAGATATAGTAAATCCTTCCATAACATAGCTTACAACTTGAATAAATAGAAATACAACACATTAGATTAAATTTAAAAAACAAAACAAACTCTCCTGACTATCATCTATGGGGATTGAAAACCCTTGCTACAGGACCTGGGGTCCTTTCCCTATCCATTAGACTCAGAAACAAGACAACTTGAAAAACATTAACCAAAAAAATATGAACAATTCCATGGTCTTTAACAACATCTGTCTAAAAAGGGGACATGCTGTCAAAATAAGCACAATACAAACATGGCCTCCCTTCAGTCTTGAGAGACAATGGATACCCTCTGTAAGGGTGGTTGCACGTGTAATTGTGAAACAAGAGTTGTGCAATGCCAACCACACTTTTCCTGAGTCGGCACTGCTTTATTCCAGTGACAAAGAGAAATTCAGGACAACTGGAAACAATGCCGAGATAAGCGGAGAGCACATACAGCACCCGGTATTCCCAAATGATCACCCATTTAGTATTGACCAGACTCAATGTCACTTAACTTCGGTGATCTAATGGGAACCAGTGTGTTAATGTTATTATGCTATATATATTGTGAAGACAATATATATATATATATATATATATATATATATATATATATAATAACCATCCCCATACTTAAATAGATCAAATTACTCTAAAATGCGAACACAACCATTCTCCTGATATGTATATGTAAGACGGACTTGCAAGGTAAACCAAATTTCTGTAATGGCCAGTAAGAATGGCATTAATTATGATTTGTGTGCAGAATGACTGCATGAGCAACTGCCCTTCCCACACACAAGTGACATTGAAATGTATGGACAGGTTGTATTACTATTATGGAGAAAATAGCACAGAAACCCACATTAACAGTTTTTACTTTTCCAACTCTGATAGGAAAACCAGATATTTATTTTATTTTTTTCTAAACTGTCATCCCAGACTGTTTTGATTGTAGCTCTGTTAAGACTATCTAATAAAATCGGTTTTGTAATAATTAAGACATTTCCAGTTAATTGGAATTTCTGTGAAATCACAGATTACCAGTAAATATTATTGAAACATCACATTTCATCTTAAACTATCTCAAAATCTTATTGACTCTTTAGGAACCACAGTGGCTCTGACCAACAGATTTGTCCAGGCCTCTCTATAATCTGCCATTCTAAGGGATGGACTCATTATTCAGTCGATGATATTATTTTTCGAACTATTCTTCTGTAAACTCTTTCTTGCTTCTGACCTGTATTCTTCCTTGCATTACTCTGTCTTTTTTTTTACTAATGCATCACCACTTATCAAGGCCAAAAGCCACTCAAGGATAAGAATTACTGAGATCAAATAATGAAGCAGCATTCACCCTAGGCGTGTTGAACTGGCTTCCTCTGAAGCAGGAAGTTTCTAGGGAATATCAAATTCACAAGCAGTCCCCAGTCACGTGTTTATCCTGGTTAGGGGAGATGATGACATTATTTTTTTTGCAATTCTTACGGGGAGGTGTCGACGCCATCTTACATACAGCACCTGGTATTCCCAAATGGTCACCCATCTGGTACTGACCAGGCTTAATGTCGCTTAACTTTGGTCAGCTAACGAGAACCAGTGTGTCAACATGATTATGTCGTATATATGAGATAGAATGATTGTCAGTTGAGAGATGTAGAACCTTACAAGAGAATTGAGAATGATTTCTGGGATGGATCGAGTTTGAATACTTGTGGGGATGGTTCATAACATGAATCTGTAGACATTGGATTTGAAGACAGCTATGCAGGGATGCAGTCCTATGGTAATGTGTTCCACAGATAGGAAACCTTTGTGAAGAAGGTCTGTTTGTAAAAACACTGCCTGATGCTAAGCACACTGAGAATTTGTTGTGGTAGCAAAATGAGTTCTTGCTGTGGATGTCTTACAAGGATGACCCAGAGATTGGAGTTCAGTCAAGCACCTTCCATGGGAATAACAATAAAGAGATGTCTTTTCTTTGCTGTAAGGAACAGAAAAGATCACCCCCCCTACACACACACTAGACTTTGAATGGCACTTCCCCAGATGTGGCAGTAGTACTCCATCTGAGGACATATCTGACTCATATCAGTAGAGGATTACATTAGGAGTGGTAGATCTCTTGGCTATGTTGAGCTCGCAATATTTTCCACATGGTTGGTAGACAGGTTATCGGTCTGTAGTTGTTTAGGATTTTTTCCTTCTAATCATTTTGAATTAATGCAGTATACATTTTCTTAGGTTTGCATATACATCTCCTTAGGTTTAGTGTTAGTCTTTCATGTAATGTTGTGAATTTCTGAAACCAGAATCAATGTATTCCGTAGTGGTCAGGTGCTTGCCAGTTTGCCATTTTCCTTAAGGTTGTCTTGAAGGTTTATTCATTAATTTCAGTTTCTCTTCCTTCTTCAATTTCCTGAAGATTTTTCTTAATGTTTATCAGCTACTCGACATTCCTCTAGGTGCATTGTCGTTTTCCCCATTTATTGCTCTAGGAGTCTCTCGTTTTTGATAGGTCTCATGGCTCTTTTTTTATCATTCTTTCATTTACATTTTTCGTTTTGCATTTTTCTTTTATTGTTCGCAAGTGTCTATTTTGTTTATACTGTCGGAATTTGTATCTGTATTTTCTATAGTTTTCCTTCTTTTGCTTTAGTTCATGTTTCTTTGCCATCCTTTCTTCTTTGTCAGCCATATTTTCCTCTTCCATCTTTTCTGATTTCTTTAACCTTATTCACAGCTTTAGATTCCTTTGTTAGCTTGTTGATTTAAGATTCCAGTCTAGTTTCCCATTTAAGCTTTGTTAGTCCATCCTTTAGGCAAGGTTTTGTTGCTAGGTTCTGTCTCATAAATACAGATCTGACCCAAGCATAAATTAGGTCTTTTATGTCTATAATATCATCCGTGGAAGAGGAGTCTGTTAACCATCTTCTGTTTCTGACTTTACTTTCTTCCAGTATTCGTTCTTTAGGCATAGTAGTTTCATTCTGTCCTTTTAATAATTTCTTTGATGCATTCAACTTCTGCTGCTTCTTCCCCGATGAGTTCTGTGGTTTTTGTGGTCAATGGTTTCAACAGTTTCAATGCTTATATTGTGTTCGATTTCTAACTGTGAATTTAAATTGGGGGATATTTTTTGTTCTGTTTTACTTCATGTATTGCTTTTTTGTCCACACTTGTAACTTAAGATATCAACATAAAAAAATTTACTTTCAGAAAGATGATACTTTTCAGGTGCCTTTTTTTAATACTTACTCATGATTGAAGATAAAAGAAGATCCCTACATTGTAAGAGCCAACTCACATCCGATATGGTTTGGTAACAAGAGCTTAAGAGTAATAAATAAGATAAGAGAATACAAACCTAAGCAGTTTACTTCCAATTTGAGTTTTGCACCTGTTTAGAATCCCTGAAAGAAAGTAATGATAATTTCAAGGAAAAATCCAATGGGATTTAAAAATTAAAACAGTATATATATATATATATATATATATATATATATATATATATATATATATATATATATATATATTTAAATTGTGTGTATTTAGCCAGCATTTTCTCATTTATGCAAACATTGTTAAAAATAGCAGAATTCATCTGTTTAATTAAAACTTTTTTTTTACTTTTTCAATTTTTCTGATGGTCTTTTTCGTATTAAAATCAAAAACATTAATAAATGTTCCATAGGTTTCACGAACGTTTTCTTCTGAGGATGATTCGACAAATAATCGAATACGTTCATGAAACCTATATTATTATTTTTTTAATTTTAATACAAAAAAGAACATCAGAAAAATTGAAAAAATAAAAAAGGTATAATTAAACAGACGGATTATGTTATTTTTAACAATGTTTGCATAAATATATATATTTTAAATACTATGTTAAGATTTTTTTTATTCATTGCTATTGTTCTCAAATCATTTTATTTGGCAGAATACAACATACCATCGTTTAATATTAAGTATATATATATATGTATATATATATATATATATATATATATATATATATATATATATATATATATATATATATATGTGTGTGTAACAATAATAAATATAATAATGTGGTTATCACATTTATTCATATATAAATATGAGCAGTTTGAATTATCTACTAGACACATCCTCGAGTGTCTTTGGTCTCTCTGTAAAAGGGTTTGTCAGGAAAACTTGACATGAGGATATTTACCCTACAAGTAAACCCTGACCAAATATTTAAAATAACATAGTATTCAAAGCCCAAATAAGATCTCCTTGGTTTGGCTACACGAGGAATGGTGCACCTTATCTTGGTAATGTTACATCAGGTAACAGCACTTAGCTGGATACTCCACCAGACCCGATGAATTTTTGTCCTGGAATCTGGTAAGATCAAGAGACCAAAAGAAATTTATCCTCTAACATAATCAACTGGTCAACTGGGGAGAGAAAAATTAATGTTCTTAACTTCTTTACAAACTCAACGCTTAAGAAGTAAAGGAGAACTTTAATAGAACACTTGAATATCTATGTATCTCATATAAAGATCAAGTGTTAGCTCCAGGAAATTGCCCCTTGATTTCTGAGAACTTCGACTGAAGTAAAATGAAACGAAAATATATATATGTGCACACACACATCTAATTCTATATTGCAGATTTTTTGCTATACCGCAGTATTTAAAAAATATAAAATTTTAAAAACTTCTCATCTCAATTTTTTAAAGTAAAATATACAAAAACTATAACATAAAATTTGTAAAATTCTAATTAGTATATATGTATATATATATTTGTGTATATATATATATATATATATATATATATATATATATATATATATATATTTGTGTATATATATTTACATTACTAATATTAGGCTTTGCAGTCGCATAAAGTCTCAATTCTAATTAAAATTGAAAAAAATTAAAATAATTAATATAAGGAAAAACTGTCAGGATTTTGTTAGATATTTTTGTATGAAACGCTCTGTCATTAATTAGATGTCTGAATATGTGACATTATTTTTTCGACCATCTAATTCATTTATTTTATGAAAAAGAATATTTTTATATATTTGAATAAAACAAACGTCCAGATTATTTTGCTTTGAAGAAATGTATTTTCCACAAACAATACCAGAACATTTTTTTAAACCTCGAATTGTAAAAATCTTACATACTTTTTGTGAAATAATTTTTATTTATCATTCTATTATTTATGGCATAAAGTATTTATTTATAGCAAACTGTTGCAGAAGTTTTGGAATTGGGGCCATTTTTTGCGCCTCCTATAAATGCCTAAAACTTATGAGACACTTTTTGTTGCTATTTTAAAATATTATTTTATTTAATTAAATGCAAATTAGAGATCTTTTTGATTATGATAAGTTCGACATAACACATTTGAAGACATGATCTTTAAATGAAAGGAACACATTCCAAGAAAAAGTTACGTCTTTGATCAAATCAACGATGCCAGATTCAATTTCAGACAAAGACCTCAAAGTCTCATTTTCATTTTTGAAAAAATATATATGGTATCACAGAGGTGACCGAATAAATTATATTCATTTATATATTTATATTTATTGATGTTTGTATCACAGAGGATCAAAACAAGATCGGTACCGTCGGTTTCAAATCCTAACAAAGGGGACCTATAAAGGCCCGGTTTTCGGACTCTCTTCAGCCTCTGTTTATGTCTGTCTATTCGCATAAATACATGCTCTTCTTTTTTATTTTTCTTAATAATCGAGCACTCTGCTGGGATTTTCTCCCACTTACCTTACATAGTTCATATATTTATATGTATTTTATTTTTTATTAAATTTTAAAGTATTTTTATGTACTCAAGGGTAAATATATGTGCCATTTGAATAAATGGGTTAATTTTTAAATTTCTTTTTTATGATTTTAATGCAAAAGTTGTTTTTTTTGCACACATTTTGCAGCAGATTAATCCAGTAGAATTTGCTGATATACTCAATAACATTTATGATACATTTTTTTAGTTTTAGTTTATTCTTAACTTGTTATTCTTGTCTTTTAAGATTGCTCTTTTCATTTATTGAATTTTTGTGGAATCATGCATCCTTTTCCGTTAAGAGAAAAAAAGAGATTTAAGACGAAAATAAAATAAAGGAAATGATAGAGAATATTGTTTACCAAACAGACTGAGTCCTTCTTTGGAGGAACTAAAACCAGACTTGTAGACTGATGGATGACTTTCTTGTTGAAAGATCTGCAAAGCACTAAAAAAAGAAGAAAAGAAAGAGAAAAAACTGAATCAAGAGTAAGAAGCAATGGAATTGGTCATTAGTGGTTTCTGTTACACATGATTTCAGGCTAATTGCAGGTCTGCGATGAGACTGAATAAAAGATCCCAGTATTGTCTAGGGAGGCCAATTTTTTTCAATGCAGTTCTAGAATTGAAGAAATTGAGGCAGCCATCATCATCTGTGCAAAAGCGGATCCATGATAGAGGGCAACTGGTAATTATATGTTTACAGTATCAGGATTAGAGAAACATTGTATGCTTCAATTGGCTGCTTCCCTAAAATTAGATCCAACAGATCTGGCCAACTGTCCTTCGTCATAGAGTCCGGAAAATCAGGAAAAATAACAAGAACGGATTCATTCTTAAGATGTGTCCACTCAATCTGTGCGTCTAATGATAAAAATGCGATTTCAAACTTAAGCATGACAAAAGGACGAAAATGCTATTTAAAAATGAAATCTAGTAGAAAAACTAACTAGCAAAGCCTCTTATATTGGTGCTTGGATGCAACTAAAATAAAATATGTCTATTTAATCTTAAGCGTGACAAACCAACATACAATACAACCAATGAACAAAGCCTCTCATAGATATATGAAGGTACTTCTAAAAAAATGTGATTTCAACTTACGCATGACAGACCAACAGAAATGGGATTTCAAACTTAAGCCTGACAGACCAACGAACATGCAGAAATGCGATTTAAAACTTAAGCATGACAAACAAACGAAAATGCGATTTCAAACTTAAGCATGACAGAACAACGAAAATGCGATTTCAAACTTAAGCATGACAAACAAACGAAAATGCGATTTCAAACTTAAGCATGACAAAAAAACGAAAATGCGATTTCAAACTTAAGCATGACAGACCAACGAAAATGCTTAGATGCATCTAAAATATCATTTATTCATTAAATATATGCATTTAGCAATGAAAATGTTATCTCAGACTTAAATGTGACAGATTGTCAGACCAATGGACAGAACCTCTTATAAAGATACATCTAAAAAGGGATCATTTTATTTGTTGTTATTTCATGTTGAAATAACGAATTAAATAAGTGATTTGTTGAGAAAATGGTTGACGCTGTTGAAAGGAAGAATGCACTTGTCTTGGTTCTATTTTAAACATATAATTATCATCTTCTAAAATTATACAGTTAACAAAATGCATTAAAAAACAGAAGCTTTAATTAGAGTAATTCATTTCTAAGAGAAGAAATTAGGAAATATTTACAAAGGCCGATTCCAAAATATTTTCACCTTTCATCTTAATTAACCTTTTAGCTGGCATTATTAAGACTCATTTCATTTAGAAGTTGACATTTTTAAATGTTACTCTTTGTTTACTATAATAGAAATCCTGAAAATGTCATGCTTATAACGTCAGCCATTCTTAAGATAAGGACATGTTTCCATATGGGAATTTTGCAGAGTTATGAAGAAAATATTGCATAATGAATTAAATGATTTACATGTCAAAGATAAAAATGATACCACACTCGTTGGTAAGTTGAAGATTCCTACTTCTGAACTTGAAGCCTCTTGTGACAAATGGGCGATGAAAGTGAACCTAAGCAAATGCAAAATCAGATAATATCTCAATAGGATTTGAACTCCATAGTCCATAGCAATATTCATTGGGCCAATCACATGCTCCATTTCATTTGTATGAATATAAGTTCTCAAAAACCACCTAATTAAAAAAGGGTTCAATTGTTATTCTATATTGATAAACATATAATTAGAAAGAAGAAAAAGAGATCATCCACACAGGTCAAAGGTATTTTCACTCTCATGCTAACATCTACTCTCACTGTTACCTACTTCACCGGGCATTTTTCTTAATAGGTTCACTATTTCGACTTTGCATGGTTAGTATTTCAATTTTCCATTCTTGCTATTGTCTATTAACGTGATTACATTTTCAACCTAAATATAAAACATTCCCTTTAGCTACACTTTCTGTTTTCTGGTCGTTTCGAATGGTTATTCCAAATACTTCCTTTCACATTCCCGATTGATGGAATAAACGAATAGCAGTTTGACATTCAGAAAACACAGAGAAGTCTTCGAACAACAATAATCCCTTACATTATTCATACCTTTAACTATTTGTTTGTTTCTACTTAATTTCCTATCACATATTTCAAATCATATGATTCATGAAACAATGTATGTAGTGACTATAATTTTTTAACTGTAAAAACTGTAGTTTTAAAAATACTCCTTTTCATTGAAACATTTGTAAAATCTTGTTTGGAGCATTAAAATGTGAAAAGTGTTAGAAAAAAGATTAAAAGCGTTAATTTCCAGATTAAGTCTGTTCTTATATTTTCAAAATGTAAATGTAAGGTTGACCCTTGCACAAATTCAGTGTTAATTTTTTTATGAAGCGAAGAAGGCCACTCAAACATCATATAATAAAAATGCCTAAGCAGAAAAATATATTTTGACACCCATCTTTCTATATAAACGTTATCAGAAAAAAGCAAATTTACTTTGAAAGTAAACTTTATATAAACAAGATAGGAAATGCAGTTTGGTGCTTATCACAAAATGAACAAATTTTGGCTGTAGAAATCTAAACATTGATGAACTTTAAATTTGCCGATATCGTTTATGTTTTAACGGTTTGATTTTTTTTAATCCTTTCTTATACCAGATTTCAAAAGTATAAACTTTGTAATGGAAATAAATATTGTGTGTTAGCAGACAAAGATTAATTATAAAAATGTCTACGATAAAATATACAAATATTTTTTTTCACTTTCCTCTTTCAATCACTTATTCAAATATTTACTTTTTTCAAATTGAGATCACGGTAAAGTTCTAACCACATCAGCATCAAATAATACAATAGCTCACTTGATATCATAGAGCTTGATCCTTGTGACTGACTTTATTTTATTTTACTTTGGAGTCACCACTTATCGAAACCAAGAGCCACTATAGGATAAGTGTTAATGAGACGGGAATGATTGCTGGATGAAAGATACAGAACACTATGGGAGTACTAAAATTAATCAATCATATGAACTGCATTTGATTACTTTTAGGGCATTTCATGACAAGAAGATTTGAAGAGGACCGAGTTATAATCAGCAGGGAAGCAGTCCCACAGTATTGTGTTCCACAGGTAGGGAGCCCTTGCAAAGTAGCTCTGTCCATGGAAATACCGCTTGATACTAGGCACATAGAGGGAGAAAAGAAAGTCTTTTTTCGTTGTGGTAGAAATACTAGTTTTTAGGGGGGGTACGGCATATCAATCATCAATAGGTTATTTTAATGTCAAATTAAATAGTCAGATATTATTCTATAGGTGGGATTTAAAAAAAAAATTTTTTTTAAAAGATAGTTTATGTTAAATTTTATTGGAGAGACATATTACTTTAATGAAGTTTAAGATTATGCTCAGGTTAGTGTTCTTTTTTGCTCATCAGTCCATTTACAGCTATTTAATGCCGAATCAATCATTTTAATAATATTTTTAAATAGTTCTTACTGTAAATGTCTTAAAAGTAGGAACCAAATACTGGAGATCAGTCCAGCACCTCCCATGGAGTAGAAAGAGACAAACAACGTCTCTTCTGTGTGAGAGGGGTTCTAGGGAAGAGAAGAGATAACCCCTAAAGTTGATTTTGTACTCTGTCAAGATAGGGAAGAGTGCTTTGTGTGGCACCTCTGCAGATATGGCAGCCGTATTCCATCTTAGAACTTATATAGGCAGATCATTGCATCTGGAGTCAGGTATTTTCTGGAGTAGTAGAATCATACAACCATTTTCTAGTGGCCTTAGCAACGAACTGGATATATGTCTTCCATTTTAGGTCTGAAGTGAAAGTCACCCCTAAGAGTTTATCCAAACAATGGGGCTTCTTCAAAAGGAGAGAGCCATCCATTTTGACAAGGGCAATATAAAGATCTGAGCATTGGTGATGAAAGGAGAAAAGCTTCCTATTCATAATACCAACACATTGAATGCTGTGTAACATTTGAATATATTTTAAGTGCATTTTATTGGCAAGCAAATACAATAATTTTAGAAAGCGATAAAACTACAAATTTGATTTATAATAAAGAACGACAAAATCAACAGCAAAATTGTATGAATTGGTGTCATATTTTATCCTTTTTTCTATTTCTTCTTAGCTCAATAGACACTTGGTAAATGAGAATGTCATGAATCTCTTCCCTCAAAAGGCATACAATCAATTCTGCTAACATTGTCCAAGACAATGTTTGAATAGGAAAATCATTGATTTCCATTATTGGTTAACAATGTTTAAATTCAACAACTAAAGATTTGGATATTGGATCTCAAGATTACTTGTTTGGATTTGGCATTATAGGACACTAAAAATTAAAGATAGAATTGTAAATCCCTTTTCTTCCATGGAAAAATCCTTGGGTATTCATGATTCAAATGTTAGTTTCAGTGTGTGTGTGTGTGTGTATATATATATATATATATATATATATATCTTTTTTTTCTTTTAATGGAAAATAGAGAAAGAAATTGGACATATGGATTGCTCCATTCATTCATATATATATATATATATATATATATATATATATATATGAATGAATGGAGCAATCCATATGTCCAATTTCTTTCTCTATTTCCCATTAAAAAAAAACAGAAAACAGCGTATCATATTCTTTTTAGAATATAATTAAGTTTCATTGTGACTGTATCTATAAAGACATCCTCAAATCTGATACTTTTCCTGACACATGCCTGAGGCAGAGCAAGACATGCTTTATTCTTGAATTTCTTTATCTGATCAATATTGCCCACCAATGGGCGATTTCAACTCCGATAGAAGCAAATAAACTATGCCAGAGAGAAAGAAAAAAAAGAAATAATATTGGAAAAAATGAGAATTGCAGAAATAGGTTGAAATATTTTAACTTTTGGCCAATCAAAAAGATAATATAAAATATACATAATGTTGTTGTCACCTTTCTTCATAAAGGGCCAGGCATATTCAAGCCCTTTGTCTCTCCTTTGAATCTGCTTGTATATTCAAGGGGAGTAGAAAGTGAATCTTGGGATTACTTTCGTCAGCCTCATAACTCTTCCTTTCCTTATTTTGTCTTTTAGTTCTCACATTCCATGAGCAATGTTTCTGACAAAGGGAGAAGAATTGTTGTTTTCGTGGTCAGAATCTATCCATCTAACACTTATCATTGGCTAGTTTTTGGCCTTGAAGTAGTATTTTTTTTTTAGCTCCTTACATCAAGTGGCTTCATGCCTTGTCTGGAGTGATTTCCATTAAAACAAAATATATCTGCAAC
Source organism: Sepiola atlantica (assembly GCA_963556195.1). Lineage (NCBI taxonomy): Eukaryota > Metazoa > Mollusca > Cephalopoda > Sepiida > Sepiolidae > Sepiola > Sepiola atlantica. Next base: position 34,241,238 of record OY744516.1, on the reverse strand, counting down.
AGAAATGCTCCACGAGGCGATGTCATATTCAATTAATAACAAGATGTATAGTTAATATTAATATTATCTCATTTTATTTTGAACCACTGACAACAAAAGTTTGGTAAAGAAAGAACAAAACTCAACCAAGAAAAAAAAAAATGACCCGATGTCTGTACAAAGCGAAAAAAAAAAAACTCTATTTTTTACAAAAGGCTTCATACTCTAAAAAATGTTTATTTGGGCTTTGATTTTTCATCATAATTTGGGTTTCATATAAACATATCCATTGTCTTATATGACATAATCACGTTGACACACCGGTTCTTGTTAGCTGACCAAAAATAAGCAACATTCAGCCTGGTCAATACCAGATGGGTGACCATTTGGAAATACCAGGCGCTGTATGTAAGAAGATGTTTACACCTCCCCGCAAGAATTGCAAAAAAAAATAACGTCATCATCTCCCCTAACCTACACGTGACTGGGGGCCGCTTGTGAATTTGATGCTCATATAAAACTTTATATTTTGGAGAAAGTCAGTTAAACCTGCCAAGGGTGAATGCCCTACCAGGTACAGGTATCCCTTGTCTATTTGTTTTGTTGATTAATAATTAAATCATATTTAGAATTGCAGATAAAGAATTTGTCGATGGAAGCAATTGAAAATTCTAATACAAAAGAATGCCACGTCCATTGGCCTAAATTCTAAGTGAAACAAAATATGGAATATGAACAATTTTCGTAGCAAGTTAAAAGATATTTGCTTAATAAAAATTTTAACATAATGCCATTATGAATTTATTATTATTATCATACTTGCTTAATTTTAATATATCTTTTTATATAAATACATTCCACTCATTATAATAATAATATATTTGGTAATACCCTGAACGAGCATCTAGGGAATATTAAATTCACATGTGCTCCCCAGCCTTATGTACATCACAGTCAGAGGAGATGACATATAGTGCCTAGTATTCCTAAATGGTAACCGGCTCAATATCGCTTAACTTTGATGATCTATTGAAAACCAGTGTATCAATTTGATCATGCCGTATTCCACTTATTAGTTAAGTTAAAATCTACGATAAACAAAAAAATAAAAGATGTGGAAGTAGTTATAATTTCGAAATTGGCGTAACAACAAAACATAATGAGGAATGTAGAAAATTGCTAACTTGGGCAACAAAAACGATGATAGAATTTGTTTGTTTTTGGTAACAAAAGAAGTAAGACATCTTGACTTAAGTTAATTTAAAAACAAAATTATTTTGAGCATGACATCACCAGTTAATGAATGTAGGACAGTTAGACAAAATATATCAGTCATCATTATTATCATCATCATATTTGGTTTTACATGTGATGGTGAAATCTATATGATTGATTTGGGGACAAAATGAGAAACAGTCAGTTGTCTCCCCATGGATGGTTGAGGGATAGATTTGATGGGGGCAATTTTCTCTTTGTCTATGTTTATGAACTGTGTCAAGGTCTTTATTTCATTGCATTGAAAAAGTGACTTCTGATATTTGTTTCCATTTGTTGACGAGAAATGATATGATGGATGTATAATGTGAGTCTTACAGACAGATCTGTGGATCTCAGAGGAAGATTAAATCTGGACAGTGTAGGGAGATATGCGCAGAACAGGAGGCTTCAATGATATGGCAACGTTGAAAGAAAAGATGAGTGTTCTTAGGTAAGTAGACGTAGATCAGTTGAGGTAACAGGGTCAGTTCACACGGGAAGACCAAGGAAAACATGTGAGAAAATGATAAGGATTCACTTGAGAGTTGGGATGATAAATAAAGACATTGATAAAGACAGGTTAGTTTGGAAATCAATTCCTAAAGGCCGCCCAATGCATGCCAGTATTATAAATGGACGTTAAACCAAATACTTATATCACTTGATATCTTTTTTCATTGCATCCTTAGGTTTATGTTAGTTGGTCAATGCCAGAACTTTGTTGAAACCATGACGATGTCTAATCTAGATTACGTCAAAAAGAATTAACTTTTTCTTCTCTTCTTATTCTCGCCTATGACCTTGAATGAACTCATTTACCTTTTAAATCCGTTTGGTATCAGCTTCTCTGCTCTATGACTTGTATGCATGTTCTTTTTTATAGATCGATCTCATATTGTTTTATTTTTTGTTTCCACCTACGCCAATCTGGCAAAAGGCTACCGGTTCTGATTACTCTCCTCAGTACATGCATTACATAACATCTGGAAGGAGTCAATCGCCTAATTTAGCCCAGCACCCACAAAGTTCTCCAGATCTTATTTCATTTCAGTGCTAAGCAATATCAGCGATTTTGGGACTCTTTGTAAACAGGAAGATGGTGATTAAGTGCGCAGAAAATGATGGTCGATTTGAAAAGTTGGTAGTGGGCGAAAACGATTTAAGAGTTTTAAAGGTTGTAATTGACAATGAACAACATAGTTGAAGTGGCAGTAATCTGGTGGATTGGTCAGAGCTATTTTATCACTTTCACTTTGGGAAAGGTTCTCCATCCACCATGGGTAAAGTAGACTAGATTCTAAAGCCTTGGTAAGGCAAGTAGCTTAGGAAAAAGAAAATCCTGAAATAACACCAGGGTAGACTAGAGTCTCAAGCCTTTATAAGTTAATTAGTCAAGAAGGAAAACTCAAAAATAACACAAATATGTTAATGAAAATGACAGCTTGTTCCTATCTACAATTCTACCATAAAAAAATATAGTACGATATAAAAATAAAGTCAAATCAGAAGTTTCCATATTTCTTGGACTCTTATAGAATCCGGCTTTGTATGCATATCAGTCTGATTCTTGATGTATGTTTTCAGAAATTATAATTTTTTTTATTCACATTCATCTATGTTTATATTCTATCCTACCAGCCGTTTTCTCATTCACCACCAGATTAGGAGTAACTACCACCTGCAGTAATAAGTCCTTATCCTTCCACCTAGAACACTGAACCGAAATAAATATAATTAGGGTAACATTTTTGTATTACACCATGCGTCAGATAACTTCATATTTATTACTATCCGACTAGCACATGAGCAGCTAATAAAAAACACTTAAATTTTGTTTTCTAATTACAATCTATACAAAAAAAAAAAACACAATAAAACTTCTTTCCGGGGACATTGTTAGAATATACATAGCAAAAACGAATCCTACATAATTTTTAAATTAAAACTTTCTAAAGAGCAGGCACATTTTTCGATTTAGTTGCTCAGCCATGAGTGATTTGGTTGTCACATATGGAGAAAAATACTTGTATAGTGATGAAATATAATCAAAAACATTACAAAGACAATCTGTACAGAAATATATACTATTTTTATTTACAACAAATTAACAATTACAACATAATTCTGAACAGATTTAAATGGTGGAGAAAAGAGCATTTAGACATATCTGTTTGCGAAAAAGTGGTCAGAGCAACCGAGATCATCGCCTATAGATAATTGTTAGTTATATTTTTAAAGATTAATAACCCTAAATTATGTTTCATATAAGTTTTAATTTTCATATAGTTGTACTTGAGAAAAAGAATTTCAAAAACTACCTGGCGAATATACCCGGTGAACCAAGTGCAAGAGAGATACAAACAATTGTACTTAAATTTGCTAGAATCTTAAAAAGATCTCTTGGCTAGAGTGTCTGAAATAGCAGATAAGATGCCCCATCCACAGCAAAAACAAAAAGATAAGAAATTTTTAAAAAAAAGTTTTCATTATATAATGCACTTTACTTTCATATGTGATCCAAGTAGATCACTGCGCATTTGAGTATTCAATAAATGTAACCAACATATTTCTGTTTGACACAGACAAATTACAATATAAAAAATAAATACTTAGCAGATATAAATCTTATTTGTTGTCATATTTGTGGCTTGAAACTAGGATTTTCCAACTTTATTTTGCTTGTGGACTCCATGAGAGCTGTTTTATCATCTGTGAACACCATATATGCATGTATAATTTTTTAAAATCAAATTTTATTAATAAATTCTTATTCACATATGCACAATGTGTTTATGAACATAAAAATACATTTACAGCAAATTAGAATATTATAAATATCATACAAAGTTTGAAAACCGATAAAAAATATTTGCCTACATGAGCTCAGAAATAGCGAGGATTGAGTATCACATACGCTGTGACCGTACGTCTCGCACCTGACTCTACAATGCATACTAACAAAAGAAAGCAGTATTAATCTATATTACATATTTTCATTATATTATTAATAAAAGAATACTCGTCTCAGCATGGAAAAGATTAATTCCCTGAACAGAACAATTTTGTACCACTTTTATGTCCCCTTACAAAGATTAAAATCAATATATAATGATACTAAACCTTATGTCTACAATTATTATTCCAATTTTGATCAAAATCTATTCGATAATTTTGATTCTAGAAAATGTCCTAAATTTAAACTCATGGAGTCTTAAGAAATTGAAATTCATGGAATCTTTCTTAATTGATGTCCTATGACTATGGATCAAATTCAATGCAAATCTGACATATTTGAATTTTCAAATGGAGGTGATGCCCATATTATGCCTCCTAAAATCCCCTTAAAATATTCCAAATAAAATAAAATTTGGGGAATATTTATATACTGATGTTCAATACTTATTGTTAAAATTTCACAAAAATCAGGGGTATCTAAATTTTCAGAATAGGCTAAATCAAAATAGGCAAATAACCAAAGAATAGGCAAATAGCAAAATCAGAATAGGCAAATAGCTAAATCAAAATAAGCAAATAGCCTAATTAGAATAGGCAAATAGCCAGATAACCATATGAAAAATGGCCAAATCAGAATAGAATGGCAAATAGCTAAATCAGAATAAGCAAATAGCTAAATCAGAATCGATGACCATAGACAAATAGCTAAATCAGAATAGGCAAATAGCCAAATAGATAATTAGGAATAGTTAAATCAGAATAGGCAAATAGGCAGCTGACCATAAGCACATAGTAAAATCAGAATTAGATTAATAGCTATTAATCTAATTCAGGCAAATAAAAAGCCAAATCAATACAGGAAAATTGCTAGATGACCACAGACGAATAAACATAGGCAAATACCTGAATTAGAATAGGCCAATAGCTCAAATCAGAATAGGCCAATAGCTCAAATCAGAATAGGCAAATAGCCCAATCATAATAGGCAAATAGCTAAATCAGAATAGGCTAGACCAGATGACCATAGACAAATAGCTAAATCAGAATAGGCTAATAGCTAAATCAAATGACCATAGGCAAATAGCTAAATCAGAAGAGGTAGATAGCCAAATAAGAATAGGCAAATAGCGAAATGACCATAGGAAATAGCCAAATAAGTATAGGCAAATAACCAAATAAGTATAGTCAAATAACCAAATAAGTATAGGCCAATTAGAATAGCCGAATAGCTAGATAACCAAATAGCCAAAGCAAAATAAGAATATGTAAATAGCCAAATCAGAATAGGAAAATAGCTAAATCAGAATAGGCAAATAGCCAAATCAGAATAAACCAATAGCTAAACCAGATGACCATAGGCGAATAGCTAAATCAGAATAGGTAAATAGCCAGATAACTATAGGCAAATACCTAATAAGTATAGACAAATAGCAAAATAATGATAGGCAAATAGCCTAACTAGAATAAGCAAATAGCTAAATCAGAATAAGCAAATAGCTAAACCCAGAACAAGCAAATTGGCACATAACTAATAGGCAAATAGCTGAATAAGAATAGGCAAATCGCCGGATAAAGATAACCATATGGAAAATAGCCAAATCAGAATAGGCTAATAGCCGAATCAGAATAGGCTAATGGCCAGATCAGAATAGATAATTACCAAACAATAGGCAAATAGCCAAATAAGAATGGGCTAATGCTAAATCAGAATATGCAAATGGCTAACTCAGAATAAGCAAATTGCCAAATAAGAATAGGCAAATAGCTAAATCAGAATAGAGGCAAATCAAAATAGGCAAATAGCTAAATCAGAATAGAGGCAAATCAGAATAGGTAAATAGCCAAATAAGAATAGGCCAATAGCTAAACGAGATGCCCATAGGCAAATAGCTAAATCAGAATACACAAATAGCTAAATTAGAATAGGCAAATTACCAAACAAGAATAGCATGATTACTATAGGCAAATAGCTAAATAAGTATAGACAAATAGCAAAATAATAATAGGCAAATAGCCTAACTAGAATAAGTAAATAGCCAAATAAGAATAAGCAAATAGCCAAATCAGAATAGGCCAATAGCTAATCCCAGAACAAGCAAATTGCCCCATAACTATAGGCAAATACGAATAGCCAAATAGGCGAATAAGAATAGGCAAATTGCCAAATAAGAAAAAGCAAATAAGAATAGGCAAATAGACGAATAGGAATAAAGATAATCATATGGAAAATAGTCAAATAAGTATAGGTAAATAGCCAAATCAGAAAAGGCCAATAGCCAAATCTGAATAGGCAAATAGCTAAACCAGATGACCATAAGCAAATAGCTAAATCAGAAAAGCCTAATGGCCATATCAGAATAGGTAAATTACCAAACAAATAGCCAAATAGCTAAATCAGAATAGGCAAATAGGCAAATAGCCAAATCAGAATAGAAAAATAGCAAAACGAGAATAAGCAAATAGCCAAATCAGAATAGGCCAATAGCTAAACCCAGAACAAGTAAATTGCCAAATAAGAATAGGCAAATCGCCGAATAAAGATAACCATATTGAAAATAGCCATATAAGTATAGGCAAATAGCTAATGCCAAATCAGAATATGCCAATAGCTAGACCATAGGGAAATAGCTAAATCAGAAGATGCAAATGGCTAAATCAGAATAGGCAAATAGCTGAATCAGAATAGGCAAATGGGTAAAGTATAGACTAATAGGAAAATAGCCAAATAAGAATAGGAAAATACCTAAATCAGAATATGCAAGTAGGTAAATAGCCAAATAAGAATAGGCAAATAGCTAAATCAGAATAGAGGCAAATCAGAATAGGCAAGTAGCCAAATCAGAATAGGCAAGTAGCCAAATCAGAATAGGCCAATAGCTAAACCAGATGCCCATAGGGAAATAGCCAAATGACAAGGCTAATAGCCAAATCAGAAAAAGCAAATAGCTGAATCAGAATAGGCAAATGGCAAAATAAGAATAGGCAAATGGCAAATATTAAAAGCCAATAGCTAAACCAGAATAGGCAAATAGCTGGACCAGAATAGGCAAATAGCTAAATCAGAATAGGCATATAGCTAGATTCCGATAGGCAAATAGCAAAATCAGAATAAGCAAATAGCCAAGTCATAATAGGCAAATATCCTGATGACAATACGCAAATAGTCGTATTTACGAATAGGCAAATAGTCAGATGATCACAGGTAAATAGCCAAATAAGAATAGGCAAATAGCCAGATAACCATATGGAAATGGCCAAATCAGAATAGGCAAGTAGCTAGACAACCATAGGCAAATAGCAAAAGCAAAATAAGAATAGGCTTATAGCTAAATCAGAATAGGCAAATAATCAAATCCGAATAGGCCAATAGCTAAACTAGATTACCATAGGCAAATAGCTAAATCAGAATAGGCTAATGGTCAGATCAGAATAGGAAAATTACTAAACAATATGCAAATAGCCAAATAAGAATGGGCTAATATAGCCAAATAAGAATAGGCAAATAGCCAAATAAGAATAGGCTAATAGCTAAATCAGAATAAACAAATAGCTAAATCAGAATAAGAAATAGCGAAATCAGAATAGGCAAATAGCTAAACCCGGAATACGCAAATAGCTAAATCAGAATAGGCAAATAGCTAGATTACCATAGGACAAATAGCTAAATCAGAACCGGCAAATAGCCAAATAAGAATTGTCAAATAACCAAGTCAGAATAGGCAAATATCCAGATGACCATACGTAAATAAGAATAGGCAAATAGCCAAATACGAATAGGCAAATTGCCAGATGACATAGCAAATAGCCAAATAAGAATAGGCAAATAGCCAAATCAGAATAGGATAATATCTAAACCAAATTACTATAGACAAATAGCTAAATCAGATTCGGCAAATAGCTTAATCAGAATAGGCACATAGCCAGATAGCTATAGACAAATAGCTAAATCAGAATATGGAAGTTGCTTAATCATGATAGGCAAATAGATCAATCATAATAGGCAAATAGGTCATTTAAAATCGGCAAATAGCTAAATAAGAACTAAATAAGAATAGGCAAATAGCTAAAAAAGAGTAGGCAAATAGCCAAATAGCCAGATGACCATAGACAAATAGCTAAATGAGAATAGGCAAATGGATAAACCCGATGGCCATATGAAAATAGCTAAATCAGAATAGGCAAATAGCTAAATCAGAATAGGCAAATAGCAAAATTACCATGAGCAAAAAGCCAGATGACCAAATCAGAATAGGCAAATAGCTAAGTCAGAATAGGCAAATAGCCAGATGACCAGAGGCAAATAGCCAAGTAAGAATAGGAAACTCATGTATATGTGTGTGTGTGTGTGTGTGTGTATATATATATATATATGTATGTGCATATATATATATATATATGTATGTATGTGCATATATATATATATATATGTATTTATTTCATGATTTTTTGGGGAAGTACAAAATTTTATTATTGCAAGCATGAATAGAAGACAAATTCTATCATTCATGATTAAAAGTTAATCAAGAGAAAAAAAATGCCAGCCAACCGGTTTCGCCCTCTCTTAACAAAGGCTGTATCGAGAGATTTCAAATAAAAACGAGGGATTTAAAAAAAAACGGGGTGAAAAGAGAGAGTACAGAAAATAAAATAGCGTTATGTTATATGTACAATGGAGGATGAATCTTAGAGACTGATCACATCTAGTCCCAATAGACATTCCCTTTGCTTACAAAGGGAGGTACGTTTAAGACGAACGTGGATCGTCTCCAAGATTTTTAGATGGTATAATGAGTGAGCATGACTGAGAATGGTGAAGGAGTCGATACTAAAATTCCTAGCGCACGGCGGATTTTTAAGTAAATGGTCTGTAATGGAAAACCCGTATGTGTTATTTTGAACGTCCGTTCATTCCTGATCCTACTCAGAATGTGCTGCTGGACTCTACTATCCAATCTTAACGTCGCCTTACCCACGTAGTCAGCACTGCAACTACATTTAAAATGATAAATTACATTATTTTATGGTGGGGGGGGGGGTAAAACGTCTTTACGAGAGGACGCCAATAAAGGTTTTGTAGAAAACACAACATGCACATTCGAAGAAAAATAACAATTTTCAACTGCTGAGCTGATTTGCTTGGCGAATTTCTCACTTACTGTGCCTAACCAAGGTAAACGAATGTAAATTGGAGATTTAGTCACCGTATTTGGTTTTATTTCGGAAAAAGTATTTATTTTCCTTTGGGTGACTGCCCTAATCACATCAAGAGGATAGTCGTTATTGGACAAAGTATTAGTTATAGTTTTATTTTTTTCGTCCGATTTTGAACAAATCATAAGGGCTCTGTGTGTTAATGTTCAAATCAAGTTTACCTCTCGTTTTTTAGGACAAAATGAATCTCAGCGAGTATATAATCCTGTAAACGTAGGTTTACGGTAAATTGATGTAAGGTAACTCGATGGGGTTTTTTGTTACCAATACATCGAGGAAAGCTAAAGTGGAATTACGCTCTCCTTCATAGGTATATTTTAATGCGGGATGCATTTTATTGAGTAAGGAGAAGAATGTATTTGCCTCCGTTTTATTATTAAAAAGGCAAAATGTATCGTCTACATATCGAAAGAAGACTAAAGGTTTAGTAGGTCCAGATAATAAAGCCTTATAAAAAAAACACAAAAAGATTTGCCATAGTCGGTCCTAGGACTGAGCCCATATATACACCGTCTATTTGCCTATACATTACATTGTTAAAACTAAATTCAACGGATGTAGTGGCAAATTTCATCAACTGCACGAATATGCTTTTAGGAATGGAAGAAGACAATACATGGCTACGATATAAAAAATCGACACAGATATCGATAGTTTCCAAAATAGGGACACAGGTAAATAGGTTGCTAATATCGTAGGAACACATAAATTTATTAGCAACCTTAGAATCTTGAATGTACTTTGCAAAATGAATCTTTTGGACAGTATTTACTATAGTAATTCAATACTGGCTGTAAAATATTGAAGATCCTTTTATATGTATTTATGTATATATACAGTACCGTCTAAAATTAAGGAACAAAAATTAAATCTTCTGAATCTAAACAAAATTATATATTAATTTTGGTGAAAATTTCACTGAATATACACATTATGCAGTTGGACTTTTACCGAGATTGTCAGATGAATTAAAATAATATTTTTAAAGTTATCCATCATTTTACAGATTTCAAGTGTCCAAAATTAAGGAACAAAATATCATTTTTAATTAAATCACATTAAAAAGGCAAAAGAGATTTAATATTTGGTACTTCCACGTTTGTTTTCAATAACTGCTGCGCGTCTACGACTGCAAGATTTCACTAAATCTTGACATTGGGCCACAGTTATCTTGGTCCATTCATTTTTCAGTTTAAGCCACAATTCTTAGATGTTTTCCGGATTCTTTGCCATAATATTCTGTCCTAGAGTCTTCCATAAGTTTTCTATAGGGTTCATGTCAGGACTCTGAGCAGGCCAGTCCATTACGTCTACTTCTTGATCAGTCAGATAATTCATGACCAGCTTTGCCTTATGGCATTATCCTGCATAAAAAAACAGTCTATGGCAGGGAGTATTATTCTGCATAAAACAGCAGGCTTTTCGATACCAGAATTGTGCAACACTGGCAAAAGATACTGTTCTAAAACATTATTGTATACAGTGGCATTTACTCTAGTATTTAAGCATGGTGTACCCTGCCATGATATCATGCTGAAAACCATCACGCTACCTCCACTAAATTTAACAGTTTTTTTTTTATGCAGCTAGAATCCAAACTTTCGCCTTTTCTTCTTCTTACAAGTTGTTTTCCATCACTGCTAAATACATTAAATTTCGATTCGTCACTGAAATAAACTTTTTTCCAATTTTTGTCTTACCATATAACATGCTATTTTGCGAACGCCAATCTAGCTGTTTTGTTTTTTATTACTTATTAGCAGCTTTTTTCGAGGAGATTTTGCAAAAAGACCTATTTCGTGCAACCTTCTGGACACAGTTTGTCGTGAAAAATTTGTGATACCTTCCATTTGTTTAGAAATTTTACCAGCTGTAAGGAAACGGTCTTTTAACACTAGGCGTTGTATAACTCTGTCCTCTTTTGCCGTTGTCTTTCTTGGTCTACCAGGTTTCTTTGTGTTACTTAACCTTCTAGTTTCTTTATAAAGTTTGAGAACTCGGCTTATAACACTTTTTGAACGTTTCACATGTTTTCCGATTTTTTCTATTGTCAACTTTTCCTTTCTTAATTTTACGATTTTTTCTTTGTCGCTTAAATCAGTTTTATTTCTTTTTGACATGATTGATATTGCATGACTTGCAGCAGTAATGATAATTAAAGTTTAGAATATTTATTTTCATCCTTTTATACAAAAAAAAACCCTACTGTTTCAAACTTTAAAAATTATTTTTCCTTAATGTTCCTTAATTTTGGACACTTGAAATATGTAAAATGGTGGATAACTTTAATAATATTATTTTAATTCATCTGAAAATCTCGGTAAAAGTCCAACTACATAATATACATATGTAGTGAAATTTTCACAAATATTAAAATATAATTTATTTGAGATCAGGAAGTTTTTTTTTTCCTTAATTTTGGACGGTACTGTATATATATATATATATATATATATATATATATATATATATATATATATATGTGTGTGTGTGTGTAAATATATATGTGTAAATATATATATATATATGTATGTGTAAATATATATATATGTATGTGTAAATATATATATATATATATATATGTATGTGTAAATATATATATATATATGTGTATATATATATATATTATATATATATGTGTGTGTATGTTTATATATATATATATATATGTGTGTGTGTATGTTTATATATATATATATATGTATGTGTATAAGTTTGTTTTGTTTTACGGTATATCAACCTTTTTCAGGTTATTTAATGCCGAATCAATTGTATTTTTTTAAAAGTTTTTTTTTAAAGAAAGAAAATAAATAAATAAATAAATAAATATTTTGAAAAAGTTCGATGATAAACTTTCTTTTTTTTTTTAAAACATATCATTTTTTCCCGATTAATTTAACACCAAGTCAAGCTTGATTTATATGTCTTTTAGACAATTATATTTTTTTATACAGATCGACAGCTTTCAAAAAGCTCATTATTGTCTCTACTTTATTTTTCTTAAACAGTTCCTTCATTGTATCTGCTTTGTAGAAAGTTTCCCTTATAGGGGCCAGATCAATGCATTCAGTAAGAATATGCTTGATTGTGTACGCAGTCTGGCATGCATAGCATATTGGTTGCTGTTCGTCTTCAAGTAAGTAGGCATGCGTAATCCTTGTGTGACCTATGCGAAGTCTGGATAACACTACTTCCTCCTTTCTGCTTTTTCGTGAGCTTTTTATCCATTCTCCTATTGTAGTTTTGTTCGCTAGGAGTTTGTTATGTGTATTGCTACTCCAACGTTGTTGTCTTTGTTGTTGGATATATTTGTTGATCTTCGTTTTAAAATCTGTATATGGAATCTTAAAAATGGTCTCCTGAGCCATGCCTAAGGCAGACCTGGTTGCCCTATCAGCCTTGTCGTTTCCTCTGATTCCGATATGACTTGGGATCCAACACAGTAATATTTCATTATCCTTTAACAAATATTCAATTTTACAAAGTAATTTGGTCACCAATGGATTGTCAAATTTCTTGTTTTGTAGTGATATTAATACAGACAAAGAGTCCGAAAAGATAATGAATTTTTTATTTTTGGATTTAAAAATAAAATTAAGCGCCATATCTACTGCACATGCTTCTGCATTAAAAATGGAAGTGTCATTTGGGAGACGCTTCTTATTTACATTATTGTTGTAAATTGCAGCACAACCTGTTGCTTCTTTATGTTTTGATCAATCTGTGAAGATGTGCATATGTCTTGGATAGTTGTCTTTGACTTTCTCCAATTTCTCGTGAAAATTACAGGATGGGTTTTTTGCTTGTGTAGTCTGCTTAAGGTTAGTATGATCTTTGGGATCCTTATGGTCCAAGGTGTGATCTTTGGTATTATGGTATCATGTATTTTTGTCATGTCCAATCCTGCTTCTTGTTGATCATTTCCATTCAAAGGCCAAATGGTCTTATAGCTCTTTCATTCCTTTGTTGACTTTATTCAAGCATTGTTGCAATTTTCGCTCAATGGTATGCATATGCTTAGACCTGTAGTATATTAGGAAGTCGTCCATGTATAGGGATCCATCCACTCCGGGTAATAAGCTTTTTATTATATTATTTATTTTTATGTTAAACAGAGTCACAGATAGCACGCTGCCTTGTGGAACACTCTCTTCCTGAGTGTTCATATCATAAAGAGTAGATCCAACACGAACTCAAAATCTTCGGTTTGACAAAAAACGTCAATAAAGTGTGGCAATCTACCTTTCAGACCGAGATCATTCAAATCTCTCATGACGCCATATTTCCACGTTGTGTCATAGGCCTTCTCTAAGTCAAAGAAAATAGCTACTAGATGTTCTTTTTTAATGTAGCTTTCTCTTTGTGCCTCTTTTATTGCGGAATCCACATTGTAGATTGGTAATAAGGCCATTGGATTCCAAATACCAAATCAATCTATTGTTTATCATCCTCTCCATTGTTTTGCATAAACAACTGGTCAAGGAGATTGGCCTGTAATTTTGTGGATCAGAGTTGTCTTCGCCCGGCTTTGGGATTGGTACCACTGTGGTTTGTCTCCATATGTCTGGGAATTTTCCCTCTGTCCATATTTTATTATATATTTTTAGGAGTAATTTAAGTGATTCTCCTGGTAGTTGTTTAAAAAACTCATAATGGACTTCGTCCGGTCCTACAGCAGTATTATGAGATCTCTCAATGGACTCAATGCAAATATTATATTTCTCCAGATTTTTGGATTTAAAATTTAACTTATGCCTTTCTGCGTTTCTCTTGGTGGTTAGAAACTCCTGTTTTCCATCCTGACCTTATGAGTTTTTGGAAAACGTCTCAGCTAGCTGATTTGATATGTCTTTTTTATCCACTATTGTGCAGTCATCTCAGGAGAGGTGTTTGATTGGTTTAGTCTGGTGTTTACCTGCAATTTTCCTGATCATTTCCCAAACTGCTTTCGGTTTAGAAGAGGAATTTAATTTGCCAACATATTCCTGCCAGCATTCTTTTTTTTTGCTGCTTTGATCACCCTGCGGGCCCTTGCTCTACTTTGTTTGAACTCTATTAAGTTGTTGTTGACTCTTTTTCAAACTTTCTTAGGGTTGCTATTTGCAGTCTAATGGCTTTTTTGCATTGACTGTTAAACCAGGGTCTGTTCTGTTTGTCTGGTGTGGAATTTCTCAGGATGCAGTCTTTTGCTATTTCAATAAGCCTCTTTGTGAAGTGTTCCACTGGGTCAGAGTTTGTTTCCACACATGTCAGTTTATTCTGACATTTTTCTTTAAACATTTGCCAATTGGCTTTGTTTAATTTCCAGCTGTCTGGTTTATTTTCACCACCAGGTTCTATGTTTTCAAGGG
>OY744516.1:34128985-34221485 GCA_963556195.1 Sepiola atlantica | reverse complement strand
AATTTTTTTTCAATAGTACAATTTATTTTTTAAAGATTGAATAAAAAAATATTTTTCATAAGTTGGCCAACAAATATCAATAAATTGTCAATAAACAATTCAGAGATCCATTTAATGTTTTAAAATTTCATACAAAATATCTGGTCTAAATCTTGGGAGTTGAAAAAATATTGGATCAAATTTTCCGCCTCCGAAAAATTAACTGGAGCAAGTTTTCCTAGGTCGGGCAAAAACATTTATTAAAATTAAAAATTGCATAAAAAAGGTGAAAACGTCTATATTTTAAATCTCTAACAAACTGTTTACAATCTTAATATTCGATAATAGATTTTTAAGATAAAGAAAGATATCTAATCTACTTTCGGTTCTAAAAAGACAACAAATTAGTCAGAAAGTCTAATTATTTGCTTTTTTAAATTAAAATTTAAGACATTTTCTTTAATTTAATTAAGTCTAAACATCGATTTAATTGTAGAATAGGGACTGCTGTTTTTTTTTCGATCATTTCGCTTGGTATTCGCCCAAATTTTGGATGAAACTGATTGTTGGTCTTAATTGTATTTTTGGTCCTGAAATAAAATTCTCATTTACTTTTTAAAGTGTTGAGAATCTAACTTTAATCGCTAGTGGCCATGTTGCTTTTTATTGTTTTTTTTCCCTGGACTAAAGATATTTTTTTCCTTGGACTAAAAACATTTTTTACTGCTTCAACATTTTATTACACACAAAAAAAAAACTTTGAACATTCTATTTACAAAAGCAAGTTTTAATGGAATTTAACAAATTTAAAAGCAAACATGAAATGGTTAAAACATACTAGTCATGAATTAAAGAATAACAAAAAGGTCGCCAAAAAGACGGGTAAAAATGTGGCATAAAAGTATAATTTTATATATGCTTAAAACTAAATTTGAATTTTTTGTCAAGACAAAATGTACCATTTCACCCCCAAAATCGATTTTATCAAACATTTGGGTGAATACCGAGCGAAATGGGCGAGAAAATTCAACAGCCCCTATAGTACAACTGAAGCTAAAATTCTTTATTTAAAAACGCAATTAAAAGAAAAATTGGCTTATTTATTCAATCAGCAATAAACACCCTTGTCATAAATAGAAAAAAGTTCAAATCTTTAAGAAAATAACTTCAAAGACATCCATAGGCTCACTGGCACATTTGAAGACATTTGTTGCCAAATTGTCTCCTGCCTTAAGCTATCCCATCAAAAATGTAACATATAGATGTGAAAATCTACTTGCTTCTATAAAAACACTGAGAAGTTCAAATGTTCTGTTTTCATGTGTAACTCTCTATCTCCCTATCTCATATACATTTACCAGAGATATCATTTTAAAAAATAACTCAAAGAGTTTAGGTGGGACTTCTTTTCTTTTCCTTTTTATTGCTGAATAGAAAACTAATGTTTAAAAAAATCAAATAATTTTGGAGCAAGGAGCGATAAAACCATGCTCTTTAGTCCCAAATGGAGTTGCTCATGCTCCACTCCCGCTCAATAAAAATGAGCCCTCTTCTCTTTCGCTCCAGAAAAAAGGATATGGAGAGCTCTGTAAAACCCTGCAAACAAAGAAATTTTAAAGACGCGCATGAATGGCACTTTTAAACAGGACAAAAGTAACATTTAAAAAACTTTAACTTTCTTTTTAACTTTTGTTTGCAATTTGCCGACACTATTTCAGTAAAAGGGAGAAACAAAAGTCACTGAATCAAAATCTCCCATTTGTCTTTTATGCAAATAACAGAGAATAAGATAGGATAAAGAAGGTGGCCAGTGTAGAGAAATTTATTAGCAGCTTTGCAGGAGGTCCTATAAATTAGCTTCACAGCACAATCCTATTTGTCATTCTTAGAGAAGGCTTTTTAATGGGCTGTGTCAACTGAAAGGAGAAGAATAGAAGAAAAGAAAGTGGGCTTGTTTTGTTTGTTCCTGTTTAGGATTGTTTTGCTGTTTGGTTTGTGAAAGAACCAAAAACACAAAGAAATATAGATTTTATGATTTGATATAAAATAAATATTTATTTGAAATTCTCTGCTGTGGTCATCTGTTTTATTTTTACAGTCACAATATAAATCATGCATGTGAATCCATACTGTATAGAAACTATATATTTTTTTAAATTAATATATATATAGATAGATATTTAAGTGAAATACTTTTGAAAATCAATACATGGTGCAATTTAAATGAAACAATCATTTATTTAATTTTTTTTTGCAAGCATTCGTTGTAAAACAACTTTGTTAGGAGATACTATCTTATAGTTTTGTTTTCTTCTTCTTCCTCATTTTGATGGTATTAACCCCGAGGGGTCGAATCACGATAAAGGCAGAAGAGCACGTCAAGTTCTAAAAGACGTTAGGATAAGTAGAGTCCGGTCGATGTTATGCGCAGATTGGCGCTTTTTGAATAAGGAAATTGACAACATCTTTGAGGCACGCATGAAAATGTATTTAAGTGAAATATTTTTGAAAATCAACACATGGTGCAATTTTAACATCAGGGTTAATACCATCAAAATTAGTGAGTAGAAGAAAAGAAAAAAAACTATAAGACAGTCTCGCCTGACAAAGTTGTTTTACAACGAAAGCTTGCAAAAAAAAAAAAAAATTAAACAAATGATTTTTTCATTTAAATTGCACCATGTGTTGATTTTCAAAACTTAACACTTCTACAACGTAATGTCTGACAGAACGAGAACAATCTACCTCCATGGATTAAATAAAGGGTTCTATTCAAAGTTCCCTACAGATTCCCGAGTTCGACAAGACGCACATCAAGAAGGTCAGAGGTTACGTCGTCCGAAAAGTTGTGAGAATAACATCTAAGATGAGAACAGTAGTCTGAATAATCCAAATAACATAAATTTAAAAACTGTTGAGTCAATCCAACACACATTTTAGATACATATTCAGGTTTATTCTCATAGTTTGTAAAATATTCAGATTCATTAAAAAAAAAACCCAACTTAACTCTGTGTAAAGCTTCCAAAGACAATTAACATATCATAAGGGTGAAAGATGTTTATAAACATCTTTCACCCTTATGATATGTTAATTGCTTTCTACAATCTTTTTCTGTTAATAACACACATACATGCATACATATAATTAAGACTCAACCCAATATACAAACCAAATACATAACAGACGGACCAACAGAAAAAAAACAACCTCTTCTTAGAGATGTGAGGACGCATGCATAAATAAAACCCTGATTTCTCTTGTAGGTTCTGTTTCAAACATAAAATTACAAATTTGTTTATACGGTGTATCCGATTCCACACTTAAGTAGAAAGTGTTTAAATTATTCAGCTTTTAAAGATTTGCATATATATATATATATATATATATATATCACTTAGGTTACAAGGACTGATAAGATAGTCTCCAATGTTACCAGAGAATGTTCTTGGATATTTTTTAGCATAAGAAATTAGATGAGACATAAGAAATCAGATGATAAGTCATCATTCTCGCCATTTTATTGACATATTCATGAGATCTTTAATTACTGCTTCTGATTTTATATAAAGTATCGTTTTTCTAGAAAAGTAGAAAGATGATCTGCTGAAGTGAAAGACAGAGATAATAAGAGATTTTAAAAATCTGTCAGTGATATTTAGTGCTGAACAGACTTCCTTAATAAGTTGACCAGTATCAAAGTGTTTTAATTTTTTTGTACTCGGCCTCTCCCAAATTGCATTTATCTTGGAAGGACACCACCTGTTCTCAAAACTCCATCCCCCATTTTCTCTTTTTTTTCCCCACTGAGATCCCACTCCTATTTAGAGATTACCATGCTTGTTTTCGGTTCTGAACAAACCGGAAAACAGTGGCCGGTCTATTATTTAGAAAGGGTTGGGAGCGTCTTACTAACCAAAGTTTTTGTGTTTTGTTCTTTCCTCACTTCCCGTTTTATTTCAATTAAATCTTTGTATATATGTATATTTATGAACAATAAAATTTCCAGTCAATTTGGGGATATCTTAAGTAGGACGGCTCCTAATGTAAATGTGGTATTGTGGTGACGGAGTAGGATATATTATTACTATAGAGCAATACCCCACACTTTTGATGGCCTTGTGCCGAATTTGTTTTAAATGTAATTTTTTAAATATTTTTTGAAAATAAATAATTCCAAGTGTAGTATCTGTTCTGAAATGACACTTCATCTGTTCTGTCCTTGGTCAGTGAAGGAATCCTTTAAGACCAGGGGTCGGTAACCTTTTGCCCGGGGGGGGGGGGGACAATTAGCTATGTAGTGCAAATAAATTTCCTCAAACCGAATTGTTTAAAAAGTTGTCCATTTTTAAAGGTTTAAATAAAAATAAGGAATTTAATCTGATTATATTTAAACAATTTATCTTATTTTACTAAAGGGATAATAGAAAAACAACTATTTACTAACAATAGTCAGAGTCCAGCTGCTAAGTTGGCGTTCCGGACGACAACCATTTTAGGACCGGATGTGACCCATAGGTTGCCGACCCCTGTTCTACACTGAGGTGATTTTTATTTTTGTCCTAATCCAGAATACCCCTTTTTTGAAACTGGATTTCCCCCACATTAATAATCGACCTGTGTCTAACTCTGCCCTCGTGGGGAGGTAAGTAAATAGGGACTTTCTTAAGAGATTTCAGGCTGAAAGAAGACTTCAAATAAGTAACAATAGTTCTCAAAAACATTCAAATAAACTAGGTTATTTACTAAATTATCATTTTGAAAAAGGGATTTCGATTCAACATTTAAGAGAAATGACTTTTTCCTTACATGAACTAAGTCTTTTTTATGTCTATGCTTGATTTCTTTGTAGTTAGTCATGATTCTGTTAATGGTCTTAATGAAGGAAGACAGTTTTCAGGACATTTAAATCTGGCTTTGCAGGTAGGCAAATGCCCAAGCTCAAAGCTTACCTACCACTTTCATCTTTTTCTTTTTCCATAACAAGAATGCTACTCTGAATAACATTTTAACATCATTCAAAAAGCATTTTATGTTATTTTTTTTTTTTTTACTATTCTGTCACCACTTATCAAGGCCAAGAGCAACTCGAGAATAAGGGTTAATTGAGACAGAAATGATTGTCAGCCGAAAGATGAGGAACACTATGGGAGTACTCACATTGATCAATGGAATGGACTGCATTTGATTACTTATGGGGCGGTTTATACCAACCTGTCCATTTAGCATAATAATAAGAATGTTTGCTAATGGGTCAGGAGAGCAGGGTTCAATCTTCGGTTGAGTCATTCCAAAGATTCAAAACATGGTACTTGATGCCCCCTTGCTTAAACACTTAGCATTAGAAGGTGAGAATCAAGGGTAAGTGGAGCAATCCAAGAAAAGGAGTGGCGCCCTCCCCTACACCTCGGTGTAGTAGCCAATGAAAAGGAAGCATTTGAGTCGCCATCGACGACGGTCAATCCTTTTTATTTACTTTTTTATGGCAAGAATTTGCTGATGACCAAGTTGTAATCACAGGGTAATTATACTTTTTAAACTATCAGGTATATTTATATTTACTGTGGAATGTATTGACACACCGCAGTGAACCGTAAAATTTCAAAACCAAAAAAAATACAATTTTTAAATTTTTAAAATAAAAACAGAAAATGTTTAAAACTTTTACTGATGTGCTATTTAATAGACAAATTTAGAAACGAGATATAAAGAAAACTGTCTTTAATTCTAAATCTATATAATATCGGTATAAAAAAAGAGGAGATAGAAGGAGAGGGAACGAATAAGTAGGTGAAAAGAACAAAGAGTAAAACAGAAGGCAGAGTCTATGGGAAGAAACACTGTAAAATGAGAGTTCAAATGGCTATCAACAATTTAAAAAAAATAGTCCTTTCCTTTGTTGAAATTTTTAAAAAAATGGAACGTTATATAACTTATGTATGTTCGGGAGGGGGAAGAGAGTATTTTATTTAGCAAATGAATTAACATTTTATTTACCTTTTAAACGTTAGAAAAATGTTTGGAACTCTTATAGCTGACGCACCACGTTTCCGTGACTTAGCGTCCTCAACGTTCGGGCAGGCTACAGAAACGCCCGAGAGTTGACGAGGCGAAATCTGCCAAACGCTAAATTGAAGACTGGCAGCCGATAAATTACGACGAAGAAAACCAAACTAAAATAAATATATAAAAATAAAGAACAAACAAATCATAGCTTAACAACTTTTAGTAATTAGATGTTTATTTTTGTTTGTTTGTTTTTTGTCAAAGGAACCATTGTTAATCATGTTTTTAAATAAAATGTTTTTTTTTTGTTTGTGCACCGGAAAGTTTCTATTTTAAAAATTTATTTTCAATGTTTTTTTGTTTTATTTTACATTTTTTGTCAATTTCCTCTTCTTGTTAACATAAACACCGCAACAACTGTTTATAAGCAAATGTTTCTTGGTCGACTCTCGGGCGCTTCCGAGACCTGCCCGAACGTTGACGACGCCAAGTCACGGAAACATGGTACGTCAGCTATAAGAGTACCTCCAACTTCGAAATGGCTAAAAAATACGTTTAGAGTTGCTGATTGTAAATAATGCATTTTAAAAACAAACATATGTAATCTTCATTATAAATTTTGTTATTTTAAGAAATCTTTTAAAATATTAAAAATATTTCCAACGGTTGAAAAGATAATAAAATAACAATAACATCTCGTTTGCTTGACTGACAGTTCGTTGAAAAAAACAAAAAAACTTTCAATTTTTTATTATTTAATTAATTTGGTGATTTCTATTTTAATTTAATGTCTTCTTATCAATCAGTTTTATCTTTTTTTATCGATTAGAAATAAGCAGAGCACATATTACAAAGACAGCAGTTTTTATGATGTCAATATCCAAGCTCGAATCTCACGTAATTCTAAAGGATTTTTTATAACTGAATATGTTTTATAAATTTAAAGATATCAAGATAACATAAAAAAACATTGCATGGACATACTTTTAAACTAAGTAATCCTTTTTTTTTTTAATAATCCACAAAAAATGTAGACATAAAGAGTTTTCGGCATTAGTTCAAAGTGAATTATTTTTGCCTAAACACATAATTTCTAACGTTTTGGCTGATAAAAGCAATACTTAAATACATACATTGTAATTACTAGGTACGTGCAAAATCAATGGCCGATTCCCAAAATGTAAAAACATTTTAACCCTCCCTTCACCAAAATTCAGGAAATCAACCAATTTTAATGAGATTTTCAGTATTTATTAATCAACGATCACGCAATATAATGAAACGATTATTTTTTACTAAAGTTATATTTTTATGTATTAATAAATAAAAAAAATGTATGAATTAAAAAAACTTTTTTTATGAAAATAAAGCACTGTAGATGTTTAAAATTCAATTTAAAAAAGATTATTTTGTATATATTACGAAAAAGGCCCCTAAATTCCGTGTTAATAAAATCACTATAACTCGAAGAAAAATTAAATTCTTGAATTGGCAATGTTATCATTGAATAAAGCATTGTTTAATCAATATTTTTACCCCCCCCCCCCCCCCAAAAAAAATATAATTGCAAAAAATATTTCATGTGATTTTTATGATAAGAGTTTTTGGGAAAATATAAAATGCTATGTAATTATATTTCTCTTTCATACATGAACGTGTCATCATCAGCGTAAGAAATTTTGTTTATGATCTTGAAAATAAAAAAATGGAAAATTTTGAGAATCAGGATCATAACGAAAAAAAGAATTTAAAAAATTGGATAATTTCTACTAACGATTGCCTTGGAGAGGTATGATAGCCCCGTTCTGTAATAAACAGGAGAGATTAGCTCACCAACCATCACTCACTCACTTTACACTGTCCTCAAAATTTTATTTTTAGAGATTCAATTTCGTTAATTTCACAATTCATCGTCAGCTATTTGGAAAGATAAAACCTAAGTTTGTATTTGTTTTATCATTTTTCCATTAATAAATATTATTTAAAAAGTTTAAAACATTTATTAATAAATAAATAGAATTTAAATATGACATTTTCTTTCAAAATTGAATTCTATTAATAAATAATTGTTTTAACTTTTTTTCGATGAATAAATTTTCAGTGTAGTCATTAACTTTAATTTACCTTTTTACACTTAAAATTTAAAAAAAAAGCACTTATAGCTTTATTTTATAAAGAATTAATGTCATTTATCGTTACGACACGTTAATAATAAATCGAGTAACTAAAGTTTTTAATCATTATGTAAAACAAATTGATAAATTTGACGCAGTTCGTAATGTAAAAATAATTTTTAACAAGATTTAAAAAAAGTTTTATTTCAAATTCTAAGGGAAAACATTGGTAAACAGAAGTCATTAATAATTTCAGAGTATTATAGAATTAAAAACTAATACAGAGTTAAATATGAATCTTTTTAGATAAAAATAAATAACATCTTAATTGCGTACATTCACAAATATTTTAATTGAATAAGCATTTCCTTTTTTATTACAACAAAATAAGGGTACTTAAATTAATTCAATTTCTTTATAACCTTAAAAAAGAATAAAGAAATTAATGGATAATTTTTCAATTTGTATAAACTATCACAAAACCATTTTTATATATAAAGTTAAAAATTATAAATTATTACATTTTTGTCTTCCATATATTTTGCATAGCGATAGTTAATCGGTAAACAAAGTCGTTTACCGGTTGACTGAATGCCGGATATTATTAAACTATGACTTTTGGGGGGATAATTTTGCTAATTTTTAGTAAGTCGTCGTGATAACATTTTTAATTATTATTTTTTTTTCACACGTAAATATACATTTTTTTCCTTTTAGAGATTAAATTTAGGCTTTTATCTTTCAAACACAATCAAAATTTACACAAAAACTAATTAAAAAAATAATAAGCGCTTTTTAATAATCATGATCCATACAAGACACTGACATTTTTGCATGTACCTAGTAATTACTTATTCTCTCATGCAAATCCTAAGCAGCATATATTTTTCCACAAAATTTCACAAATATTTTTCTTCGTACTAGCTATAAAGCGATAGAATATGATGATCATATTTGGTTTAATATCCGTTTCACATGCTGGCACGTGTTGGACGGCTTTTATCTACCATTCTTTTAAGTCCATCCTTATCACCTCCTCCCATGTTTCCCTTGACCATCCCCTGTGAATGGACCCTGTTACCCTAATTGTTCTACATCTACTAACCCAAGAATTTTCATCCATTCTTTTAACGTGCCCATACAATCAAAGTCTCGTTTTCTGCACATATCTCCCTATAGTGTCCAGATTTAATCTTCTGAGGTCATCCGATCTAAGCCTGTCTTTAAGACTCACATTACACATCCATCGTATCATTCTCATATCATTTCTCTACATGCAACGCTTGTCCTCACTGATCAGGTTTCACTTCCATACATCATCGCACTACATACATATGTCTGATATCCTATTCCCTTGGTAGACAGTGGTAACGCTCTGGTGACATGCAGAAATTTAAATGTAATGTAAACAAACATCTTGCTGCCCAACTCCCCACTCAGGTTACCCTCCCCCTCATATAAATCAGACCTCTATTACTGTATCCCCTTACGCTACAGTGGCAATATGCTTTGTTCCAGGCAATTAAAAGTTTAAAAAATAAAATTAAGAAAAAAGAGAGTATTAGTTTTCAGAAAAGGGTTGATATGCCATAAAGCAGTCAAAAGAAACCAATAAATGCTTCATTTATAGGTTTCAGTATAAAATAAAAAACGGGTTGATATACCTAAAAATAGACAAAACAATAATGAGAGTAAATAAAATACAGTGAACATTAATTGATTGATGGACAATTAATGAAGCCTTAATTACTGATGAAAAATCCACAAGGATAAAATATATAAAAAAAAACAAGCAAAATTCTAATCAACTTCATTAA
The DNA here is from genome assembly GCA_963556195.1 of Sepiola atlantica. Lineage (NCBI taxonomy): Eukaryota > Metazoa > Mollusca > Cephalopoda > Sepiida > Sepiolidae > Sepiola > Sepiola atlantica. The sequence continues at coordinate 34,211,569 of OY744516.1, read as the reverse complement.
TATAAAGAACAGAAAATGCCCGGGAATTATTTGATGAAATCCATGCCTGGATTTCAGAAAAATTTAAATTAAAGAGAAAAGAAAACTCTGAATTAAGATCATACGAAAAGACGCCGTTTCAAATAAATGCCTGCCTCGCCATTTTTATTAGGTGCCACTGACATTCCCCCTTCCCCAAAATTCTTAAACAGTAAAACAGAGATTTTGTTCAAGGATCAATTAACAAGTTTAATTAAGTTTTCGTCTCTAGAATCAAGCGTTTCAAAATGGAAACCATTCACTTCTTTAAGACTTTGGGGTTTCACTGTTATGGATGGAATTCCTTCCATTGTATAACAGATTCCATAAATTCTTTCCCATTTAGAATGTTTAACTTGACAATTTCTTGGAAAATATAGATTTAACTTGTAAATTCATGTCAAATTCAATAATTAAATTGTCTTAATTGGGATTATATTTAAAGATGCAGGCTCAGATATTTTTTTATGAACTATTAATTAATGATCATCTTTATAAGTTGTGCATAGACATATTTAATTTTATATTTACAATTATATATATATATATATATTGTTTTTAAATTACCGAAACAGTTTTTCATGGTAAACAACTGCTGATCCCCTAAATAATGTAAGAAGCAAACTAATATAATAACTGTCAAAAATAAATTGACTTACATGAGTGATTTTCCACTGAACGACTTGGAACTAAAAAGTTTTTTTAATTTAAAAAAAAAATTTTTTTTTTTTATATAGTTTTAATGGTTGAGAAACTTCTGAAACTATATATATATATACTTATTTATACATTTTAGCTGTGTAGTCAAACTCAAGTATTTAAGCACAATGGATATTAGACGATCCAAGGGTTCTAATATATAATTCCAGAGCAACTATGAATTGAAATAGCTTCCGACAAAAACAAGGTCTCTTATCTAGCAAAATTGGTTTTGATTTAAAAATAACAGCTGTTTTATCATAGCTCTACAATCAGAGCCTGAATCTTATAGATAAAATAAATCTTCGGATTAACAGGAAAAAAAAAACTACTTACGATTTAACATTTTCACCAAAACATATTTTCTCTTCAATAGATATGGCGAATAATCTCCATGTTGTCATTTTTCATTTTAAAATTTGCAGAACATGGAGATTATTCTGTAAATTTGAAGATTCATTTTGAGTATAAAATTCACACTTTGCAATTACCAATGCTCTGATTGTATAGCTATGGTGAGACAGCTGTTATTTTTTTTAATTAAAACCAATTTTGCTTGATACAAGATCTTGTTTTTGTCAGAAACTACTTTAATTCATGTATATGTATATATACATTATCAAACAATATATACCGAATAAATACAGTATAAAATCTATAACCGACTTCATACATCTACTAAAATAAAACTCTCCCCAATTTCATGACCGCCTCCCTAGGCACTTCACAAACCTATTCACAAACGTCCCAATACACAACACTAAAAAAAAACAGTCTAAACTAAGTCTACAAGCACAATACTATACCCCGTCCAACAATAAAGTCCCAAACCCTCAATAAACTCTTGCTAACATGCATCACCAAAGTCCCATTGAACGACCCCTCCGGTAAAATATATATACATATTCGATGGCGCTTCAATGGAATCACCCTTCGGTCTCACCTTCACTGAATACTACATGACACATATAGAAAATAAAATCTTTTCTGACCTAATAACCAAACAGATTATACATGCTAGATACGTCGATAATATCCTCATTGCGACCAAATCCCCTGAAAATATAAAACTCCAACAAACCCACTCAGTCCTTACATTTACACACGAATTAAACATTACCAATAAAATCCGTTTCCTAGATGTACTAATAGACTCAAATAATCCTACTCAATATACGACATCAACTTATAAAAAACCCACAAATAATAAATCCAGCCTCCTCAACTACCACAGTGAATGTTCACAAAATTATAAAATAGCCCTAATAAAAAAACTCAACCGTCGTGCACACACTATATCCTTATCCAGAACCATATTTTATAAAGAACGAGCTAACATAAAACAAACCTTAATCAATAACAATTTCCCCAATAGAATTGTCAATCCAAAATCAAACAATATATAAACTCCATATACCAAAAAAATAAGACCCACAACAAAAGGACACTTTTTTACCTCTATAATAAAAATCAAATGCAGCCTAATTATAAATTCGATGAAAACCTAACAATTTACTACACAAAATTTAAAACGTCTAAATAATAAAAAATAAACATATTAACTCAACTGTAAGCCAAACAAACGTATTATATATGTTCACATGCCTATTTGAGGAATATCTTTCTAATAAGCAAATCGAAAAATATAGTACCTACATTGGCCACACAACAACAACTCTCTCCCGACGTCTTCATATCACCTATCTGACATCAGTGCCATTCAACGTCATATCATTTCACACAAGAAAAGACCACAGTCAGCCGAGATAAGAAAAATATTAATTAACATTAAAATCATACACAAAAATAATTGTACACGCTGATTAAAATTCCTATAAACACTATATATAAAAAGAAAAAAAACCTAACATTAATAAGATAGTCTTTAACATCGGTACTAATGTATTAGACGTCTTCCATAATAAAAATAAAAAATAAATATAGAAACTCATATTATAAAAAATATATAAAAATAAATAAATAAAAACAATAAATACACAAATAAACAACCCAATTACCACCCTTTCTTTTTTCTTTTATCAAAACTACCGAGAAAATAATAAAAACACCAAAGATGACAACACTAGCATAGCAATAAGAACACAAGCCAACTCTCGAAATTGCTCACAAAGATCGAAAACACTCAAGATGGCCGACATACTCGGAAGTATTGTGTTATATTTAAGAAAAAAACAAACTTTCTTTTATTTGTTTACAACACTGGTCAACTCTGAAGATAGAATTTTATTGTGAAAAATTTAATAATTCAAGTAAAAAAAATAAATTAAAAATCTTGCATTGAAAAAAGCTTCTATTTTCAATTTTAATATTTCTAACCTATCAATGCTTCCTCATTCAACAACCAGAATTTGAATTCATAACCGCCAAGACAATATCGCGAATAGCAACCATAACACGGACGTTAAAACAAAAAACTTGTTTATTTTATTTTTTTTTTTTTAAATATGCTGGTCAATACTGAAGATAGATTTTATTCTGAAAAGTTTAAGATTTAAGTAAAGAAAAATAATTTAAAAAATTTGCATTAAAAAAGGATTTTATTTTCAATTTTATTATATATATATATATATATATATATATATATATATATATATAATTATATAAGATCAATCATGATTTTTTTCGTTTATTAACTGTTGCATTTTTTGATTCACACGCGATGCAAGTAATTTGCAATTTAATATGTTCTCACAAGTCAGTCAAATATAAATGAACCACAAGTCAATTTGTAATTTGTGCTACTTGTTTTTCAATTTAATTATCATGAGCATCATGTTTGGATTTCCTTCACGCAATGTGTGCTAGACTTTATAATTAATCTTTATTTATGAATACTTGTAGGAATAGTTTATTCATTTGTTTTGCAAGTTTGAAACCCAATTACCCATAATTTCTGAACCAATTTTCAATTTAACTCGGAGAAATTAATTAAAATGACAGAAACTTTTTATGTTCTATTAATTAAGAGAATTCATGTCTGTGAAAATATTGGAAGCAAAATGGAAACTTTTTAGGTCGAATCTTAGTTTTAAGATTGCTGCTATTGTTTGTAAAATTTGTATTAGTATCAAAAGTCTTTAAATATCAAAAAGTGTGAAAACAGAAATAAATAGATAAATGAAAATTAAATAATTTTTTTTACACGAATTCTAAACAGTAAAGTAGTTGCATGTATATAAATCTACAATTCATTCATTGTGACATTGCTTTACAGGAACTAGTGTATCAAATTTCCTTTGAACAAGCCAAAGTTCATTTAGTATCTCTATTTAAAGTTAGGTATATGCATATTTATATATTTATATGTACAGGATTCATTCCTAAATTAATTAACAAATAATTACGAATTTTGGAACACTGCTGCTAGGCGTAAGGGTGAGTAATAAGGGTTATATTTAGTTTAATTTAGTTTTACGCAATGGGTGCTAAGAGGGAATGGACGCTCTTCATAAAAATTCAGATAACTTTGATTTTTATGAAATTTTAACAATATGTATTAGATATCGCTTAATAAATATTCCCCAAATTTCAGTTTCTTCAGAGTATTTTGAAGGATTTTCAGGAGGCATCATATGGACACAACTTCCCATTTAAAAAGTTAAATATTTCAGATTTGTATTAAATTTGATCCATACCATATTCTTTAGAAACCAATTAAGCAAGATTCTCTGAATTTCAATTTCTTCTTAACAACCCTTAAGTGGAGGCCTTAAATTTTAGACATTTTCTAGAATCAAAATCATTTAATAGATTTAGATCAAAATTGGAATAAGGATTCCAGACATCAACTTTCTTTCCAAGAACCTCACGTCTGTAGAATACAATACCATGGGCTGCTTCCCAGCTGACTACAACAAGGTCGTTTTCAGGTTCAATGTTAACAAATTCTTGTCCACTTAAGTAAAATTCTGACCTTTTTACCCATCATTTTCTAATCCTCTCAAGGTTCTGTTTATTGTCAACTTACAATCTCATTAACCCCTTTTTTTATGGAAATTGCCCCAGACTAGGCATGAAGCCACTTGATGTAAGGGGCTAAAAAGAAAAAAAACTACTTCAATGTCAAAAACATCCAACGATAAATGCTAGATGGATAGATTATGACCCAGAAAACAGTAATTTTCCCCCTTTGTCAGAAACATTGCACATCGAATATGGAGACTAAAGGGCAAAATAAGGGAACGGGAGTTACGAGGCTGCTGAAAGTAAACTCAAGGTCCATTTTCTATGCTCCGATAAACCCCTATACCTGAATGACCCGTGAGCCTTGATAAACAGTGACTCATTAGTAAAGAAATTTAAGAAAAAGGTTTAGTAGCATTATATATTGATTCTAATCTCCGTAAAGGAACTTAAAAGTGGTGCAAAACTGTTCTGCGCAGGAGAGGGGGGGATAATATTACCTGTCCTGGGACGAGTATTCTTCTAGTTAAATAAAAGTGTCAGATGATCAGTGATGATTCAAGTGATGGGGCTAGTCAATCTGAGCCAGACAGCTCGAATGGCAAACATATATTGCAGATGAAAAAGTGACCATAAAACACCCTACCTCAAAGTTGTAACTCGTGCTGCCCCACTCCCACCACTAGATCGATGAAGAATAAAGAAAATTTCCAAATGTTTTTATTCTGTATTCTTTTTAGAATTAATTCGTCTCCACTCCATGACTTAATGTTATTAAGAAAAAACTACATTGCTATCTTGTTTGAGCTAAATAAATTTAGCCAGATGTAACAAACATTTCTTCTCACAAATATGGTACTCTAAATTTTTTTTTAAACCCAGCTTAAATTATTTCTCTCTTTCTCTCCCTATATATATATATATGTGTGTGTGTGTGTGTGTGTATCATCCACAAACAGACTGCTTCGTTGCATCACAGTTCTTGAGTGTGGCTAGATAGGAAACTGCTTCAAGCCGGGTTTAGTTTGGTTATTTTGTTTGACGGCATATAAACCCTTTTCATGTTATTTAATATCGCATCCGGTCATTTTAGTAAAAGTTTTTATGCTTCCAGTTCTTTATATGTTCGAGTATTTATTAATGGTGTTTGGTTTGGTTGTTTTGTAGAGGAAAAATGTTTTTGTTTTTGGCTTTGCAGAACATGATTGAGTTTTGCAAAGGGAAAGGAAAAAAAACAATAAGATTAATGTTTAGTGAATTTTTGGTCAGGAAGCCGGTATCTTCAGACAGCCTGATCTGGTAGCACCTGGGTTTCAAACCGGGATCGAACATACAACCGTCTAGTTGACCATCAGCAATCCTACCCATTCGGCCATTATATATGATGACTTGACAAATCTTTTCATGTGAAATAGGCTTAATGCAGTTCATATGACGTTTTGGTAAAATGTAGACCTTTATCAGATCTGTAAAAGTCTATAAATTGCTGATAGAAATAAGGTAAACAAAAGAAAGGAAATAGATATGGTGGTTAGTGAGGTAGAAAATATTTGACAGAATTAAGACGAAAGATGAAAAGCGATGTTATTCTTTTTTCAATTTATCGATTAGACAAAAGAAAAAGATGTATATGTATGTTAACGAGGTGTATACATCTGTATTCAAACTCAGGTTTGCTGATATGAAATAATTATTCATTGCCCTGTTAGATATTGTGCTAACATTAAATGATGTAGGGTATATAGAGAGAACAGGCCATGTGCAAAATTACTTGGTTGTTATATTCACAATGGTTCGGCCGATGTAACCTCCGATATTCTTCAGATGTATCTTTTCGAAGTTGAGAACCTACTACAGGCGATAATCACTAAGAATAACATAAATTAACACGTCATCCCGGTCATGGCTGACGGAATGAGAACAATCTACTCCCATGGATTAAATAAAGGGTTCAGTTTGAAATTCCATACAGCTTTCCAAGTTTGATTAGAAGATTCCAAGTTTGAAAAGATGCACCTGAAAAAGGTCGGAAGTTACAATGGCTAAAACGTTGGGAATATAACAAACGAGATAAGAATAAAATAATCCAAATTATCAATCATCATCTTATAAATTCCGAGACATATTTGTTCTGAAATTTCTAATCCAACTACAAAACAGTTTGGATCACCAAGCAATGAGTTAAAAAAAACCCTTTTTTTTCATTATTTTTGTTCATTCCAAACAATGCATATTGTCACTGAAATGCAAGAGGCTACTCTGATAGAGGCCAGATTTATAAGGAGACACCCTGGGAGGGGAGTAGGGTAGCAAGATGTTTTTTATATTACATTTAAATTTATGCATGTTTATACTGTCAGAGAAACAGGGAGCAGGAAGGGAATTCCAAAGTTAAGCGGTCTGAAAAAAGAAGCTATCAGAGTAGAAAATCTTCTGCCATCTAGGGATCTCTACAGTGTAGGGGTGCGATTTTTCTGCTCGTTAGATGGGTCAGGGGTATTTTCGTTAAGGGGGTACAAGTAAAGTAAGTTTATTGTAACACATTTCATGGAAATACTTGTAAAACAAGCACAGGGATGCAACATTCTGGTGAAGCTTGGCAGATCGTGTGGAACCTATTAGGTTAGAAATGCTTTTTGCACCTTGTTCAACGGGGACTAAATCAATCTTTCTGTTGTCAAGAACCTATTAGGTTAGAAATGCTTTTTGCACCTTGTTCAACAGGGACTAAATTAATCTTTCTGTTGTTAAGAACCTATTAGGTTAGAAATGCTTTTTGCACCTTGTTCAACAGGGACTAAATTAATCTTTCTGTTGTTAAGAACCTATTAGGTTAGAAATGCTTTTTGCACCTTGTTCAACAGGGACTAAATTAATCTTTCTGTTGTTAAGAACCTATTAGGTTAGAAATGCTTTTTGCACCTTGTTCAACAGGGACTAAATTAATCTTTCTGTTGTTAAGAACCTATTAGGTTAGAAATGCTTTTTGCACCTTGTTCAACAGGGACTAAATTAATCTTTCTGTTGTTAAGAACCTATTAGGTTAGAAATGCTTTTTTGCACCCTGTCAAAGAGAGACTAAATCAATCTTTCTGTTCTCAAGAACCTATTAGGTTAGAAATGCTTTTTTGCACCCTATCCAAAAGGGACTAAATCAATCATTTTGTTGTCAAGAACCTATTAGGTTAGAAATGCTTTTTGCACCTTGTTCAACAGGGACTAAATTAATCTTTCTGTTGTTAAGAACCTATTAGGTTAGAAATGCTTTTTTGCACCCTGTCAAAGAGAGACTAAATCAATCTTTCTGTTCTCAAGAACCTATTAGGTTAGAAATGCTTTTTTGCACCCTATCCAAAAGGGACTAAATCAATCATTTTGTTGTCAAGAACCTATTAGGTTAGAAATGCTTTTTGCACCTTGTTCAACAGGGACTAAATTAATCTTTCTGTTGTTAAGAACCTATTAGGTTAGAAATGCTTTTTGCACCTTGTTCAACAGGGACTAAATTAATCTTTCTGTTGTCAAGAACCTATTAGGTTAGAAATGCTTTTTTGCACCCTATCCAAAAGGGACTAAATCAATCATTTTGTTGTCAAGAACCTATTAGGTTAGAAATGCTTTTTTGCACCCTGTCCAAAAAGGAATAAATCAATCATTCTGTTGTCAAGAACCTATTAGGTTAGAAATGCTTTTTTGCACCCTGCCCAAGAGGGGCCAAATCAAGCTTTCACCATTTATTAACTTAAATGGTAATTCCAGAAAATTAGTCCTAAATGAAAAAAATTAGCTAAAGGAAGTTTTTCTGACACCTTTTTATTCTTTTCAAGCAAATTGAGTACTGTTGCCACTCGGAGCACCCTTTCCTGCCTTAATAGAGTATAGGACCGATTTCAAAGTCTAGTAGGGGATGTCCTCTTCTCTTTCCTACAGCCTCTTCAGCATGGGAGAGACGTTGCTAGTCTTTCTCTACTCTATCGTCATTTTCATGGTAGGTGTTCGACTGAGCTCAAATATATGGTTCCCTCCCCCTTTAAAACATTCACAACAAAAACATGTCTAGCTACAACCACTGTAAATAATTTCCTTTTCTCCCTTTGTGTATCTAAAACTAAATGGAACTTCCATCAGCAAAGTTTCTTTCCTAGAACTACCCGTGTGTGGAACACAATACCACAGGGCTGCTTTCCAGCTGACTACAACATGGTTATTTTGAAGTACAATACTAACAAATTCTTGTTGAGCCGTCCTCTTTAATAATCAAATTCTACCCATCTAAAAACCATTGTTACCAATCCTCACAGTGTTGTCTCACTGTCCAACTGACAAACTCATTAACCCTTATCCTCGAGTGGCCTTGGGCCTTGATAAACAATAACTCATTAGTATAAAAAATTATTAAAAAAAACAATGATCTAACATGTAATAGTTTGTTTGGTCATAACAAATCTCAGGAAAATAAATTATTTACATATGTAAATGGATTGTAAACAAATGGTAGCATTTATTATCTGCTTATATAAACCATATGACACAAGCAACATTCACCCTGGCCAGTACTAAATGGGTGACCATTTGGGAATAATAGGCGTTGTATGTGAGTCTAGAAAGCAATGACTTAATCTTTCTACCTAGACACCTACATGATAACTTGAAACACAGTCAACGAGTTTCAGAGTTGCTATGCGGGCTGCGACGACCGGAGCAGGTCACGCTAATGTCTTTTTGTATATTAACCAGATGCATTTCAACCTTTTCTTCTTCTTTCTGACATTGGTGTATAATTGTTTAATACATTCATCATTTGGATTAACACCCTCACTAAAGTTATATTACGCCTTACCAATGGCTGTATAAAATCCTGTATGCACATGTGTCTTCATCGCTGCTGTGAACCCAGGCTGCTTTTCATCTGTTGATAAAACTTACACCGACACTGGTGGTTCAGTTTTTCTTAAATAAGATTTATTTAAAAGTATAGAAACAGAAAACAGGTGAGCTTCGTATGCGTGTGAGAGAAAGAGATAGATAGATACAGAGCTGGATAGCTCGTCTCGCTACATCAGCCACCCAAAATGCGTTGCCTCCACCTCTTCCCTTCGTGAAGAGAGCCGCCTAACACGTCTGCTCTGGTTGAAATCTTGCCGGTTAAGAGAGTGAAAGAGGTCCGACTAGAAGTCACGTGACCCCCTCTCAACTTCCGCCGGAGATGATCTCCGACCTTTAAGACTCTTCCACTCAAAACATCGTGCCCATTACCTAACACTAACACACACCCATGAATTATTGTACCCCAGCGTTCTTAGATTAATTTACCTTTGCTTTGTTCTTCATCAATGATATTGCATTATAGTAAAGAGCAATATGTATTTATTTGTAAATCCATCCTGTCACACAAAATCTTCCCAACAAATAAGGGAAAGGAGAACGCAAATCTATTTCCATAATGACATTTGTTTTCTTTCTTTTTATACTTTCTGCTTTCTATACTGATTTATAGTTTGTTTTCTTTTCACCTTGTGATAATACAGTCCTTAAATATCCTATTCAAATTTTTTTAAAAAGCTATTGAAAGACTTACATTGAAAAGCAAATAGCAAGTCAGACAACCCCAACCATCTTAAATTAAATTAAATTTTTAAAAAAGTTCCCCACTCTAAATAAAAAAAGTCAATAGTAGTCAACAGAAATGATAATGATTTATCTATGAAAAATTAATTTACTAACATAGTTATATGATATATGAATATTAATGCGAACACTGACAAAGCATCATTTCCTTTTCATCCTTTTTGACGGAGGCTCTGCACTAGTCTATATATAAGAGACGAAAATTGTCTGCCTGTCTGTCCTCTAACATCTTTAACATTATTAGATTTATGAACTTAAAATCTTGTAAGAATTATCCCCTACCTATGCAGATTGTCACAAGAAGTTAATATTTATCTTTTTTTTCTTGAAAAGAGGGAGCATGAAGCCGCCCACTTACATTTGTTTACCTCTCATTTTAATAAGATTTAAAGCATAGTTAGGTTACATTCTAATAACTTTTCATCTGTGGAACACATTACTACAAGACTGCTTCCATGCAGACCACAACATGGTCGTCTTGAAATCCAATTTAAACAAATACTTGTCATACACCATCTCCATAACTAATCAAACTTTGTTCATTGCACTCATTAGTGTCAATACTCTCATAATATTCTTCATTATTCAACTGACAATCCATACATCTCATTAAGCCTTATCCTTGTGGCGATGGGACAAGAGCTGGAGCTTGGTAGATAGTGAGGGACCTATTAAGTTGGCGACTTTTTTTAGGACCTTGTCTAAGAGGGAAAGACTAGTGGATGATGCACCAGCCCAGATGTGACAACAATACTCCATACATGGACGGATGGTGGCTTTGTAGAGATACAGGATAATGTCAGGTGTGAGGAGTTTACTAGCATGGTAGCAGGAGCCCACTTATTTATAAATAGAACATTTTTATATTAAAAAAAGCTGAACACTGAACCTTAAATTTTTAAATCTACATTTTGCTTTTTTTTCTATATATCTTTCTTACTGTAGAGTTTGTTTTTTTTTTAACTGAAACAAGCAGCATATTCCATCTTTCAAAAGGTTTTGTTTTTGTACATTTCTAGATTCTTTCTTGCTAAATGGCTTCATCATTGTTATGGAGCTTACAGTTGTAAAAAACCTTTATCAAGAAAGAATATTGTGTAATAATATCTAGACACAAGTGTGTATTAGTATGGTAAATTTTCTAATTAGAATTCGAGTAAGGCTATATATTCCCGCAGTGAGGTCACAGAGACAAGAAGCCACCAGTCTTACATAGCGAATAAGTAGAGAAGATCTTTTTCTTGCCATTGAATCACCAGAGAGAGAGAGAGAGAGAGATTGTTGCTTCCTCTTCCCACCACAGGGGAAGAGGTGTAAGTGGTTTTATATGTAGACATGTATACTATAAAGAGATTGTTCAAACCAGAGAGATTATTTGTGCTGTTCTTTTTGTAATAACGTTTATGAGAGATGTTAGTAAAAGAATATGAAAACGTCTGCAACGATAGAAAGAAGAGAAGATGAAAACTTTGGCTGCCACATCACTACAGAAGTACGACAAGTGGGTCCCGTCAGCGAAGTGGAAATACCATAGGGATTGAAAAACAGCCCAACTACGCTATACTCGCTATTGAGTTACCACTTATCAAAGTTAAAATACACTTTAGGATAAGGATTAATGAGATGGATAGATTGACAGTTGAATGATGATGAATACTATGAAAGGATTGAAAATCTCCACATACCACTTAATCAAAACAGCAGCCGTTTTAGGAAACCATTATTCTTCTCTCTTTGTCAGAACCATCGTTCATGGAATATAAAGACTAAAGGATAAAATAGGGAGAAAGTGAGGCTGCCAAACATAAACCAACGGTTCACTTTCTACTTCCCATAAAAGACTTTTGAAAGACTATCGTAAAACTAGTGTACACTCTCTGTCAAACATGATGGGGAAAAAAATTATGCTTTGCCAGTGTTCGCACTAATATTCATATATTATCATAGAATTACATCAGTAATTTAATTTTTCATATATAAATTTTATTATCATTTCTGATGACCTAAAAAAAATAAAAAAAACATCAACTGTTTCAGAGTGGGGGATTTCTTTCTGAATTTATTTCAGGCGGCGAAAGTTTTCTGACTTGCTATTTGCTTTCTTGCTTCCCCTTACCACTTAAACTGGTTTCGTCTAGAGGCTTAGACAAAGGCATGTGTTTTACTCACTAACTTCTATGTGACGGGACGGATTTATATACAAATCTGCTCTATCGTTATTTCTATGGAAGGTGTTCAACTGAACACAAATCTCTGGTTTCTTCTTGTAAGACATTTACAGCAAGAACTCGTCTACCTACCAAAACTTCTTTTCTTCCTCAGCGTGCCTTGCAGCAGGCGAACTTTCTATGAACAGAGTTTCTTTGTAAGAGCTTCCCGTCTGTGAAGCACATTGCCACAGGACTGCTTCCCCACAGATTACAACTTAGTCGTCTCCAAAGCCAATGTCAACTGATTACTGTCATGAACCATTCCCACAAGTATTCGAACTTGGTCATGACAATCATTCCATCTTATTAACTCTCATCCTCGAGTAGCATCTGACCTTGTAGTGACCATTTTAGTAAAATAAATAAATACACATTGGTCTTTATTATAGAGTGAAGGATTGTTATTTTATTCTGGTTGATCCAACTAGAATACTAACTCGTCAAGGAATAATTTTACAAAAAAAAACAAAGCAATCTAAAAATAATAAAAACACTAAACCATTTAAATGTTCAGACTTATTGCTTTGCTTACTATTTGCTTCCTTTCTTTCCTTGAGAAGAGTTTTTGCTGTGTTTTCCTCTGCCTTTCGTGCATTTCTTTCAAACGGCACTTTTAGCAAAGTAGGCAATGTCAGACCAGTCTGAAGGCCAATGAGGTGAACAACTGCCACCTAACACCAAGATGATTCATAGGAAAATAAAAAGGCAACAAGGAAGAGAATGACTCGTGCATATATGCGTGTGTGATGCAATTGACGCTGCCACCAAACACTACCAAAACTAGGGTAGCTCAAAGAGAAAAAGAAGAAAAAAAAAACACTGTGTGAACTGGGTCAGCAGGCCAAACTAAAGATTGCAGTACCCCTGCTACCATTGCTGACACCCAAACCTGCCCAACTTTTTTCTCTCCGTTCCAGCCAAACACCTTTATCAAGTATTTTTTTTCTTCTTTATGAAAACACAGTCGGTGTTGTATGCGCCTGGGTCGCCTTGTGTTGACGGTGCAAGCGTAGGTGGTTTTCTAACAGGAAATCCAGAAACACGTTTTCAACAAATTATTTTCTAAAATGTAAAATAGAAAAAAGTTGTGGGTTGAAAGAACTGGGAGGGGGTAGTGGTTGGGGGTAGTAGTCTTCCTTTATCCGCCCACACCTTTGACTTTTTAATCAGAATTGCGTTTACTAAAGAAGAAAATTGTTTTTACATCTTACCAATGTCACCAGACCTCCTTTTGAAATAAAAACTGGCACGATTCTAACATTGCAAATAAGTATTTCGGGTAAATAACATAAATTTTCAAATTAATTATAAAAAAAAAAAAAATTAGATTCTAGAACACAGATTACCACAGACAGAAACGCTTGACTCTTCTGTGCTATTAGGAGAAGATCAAAGTGTAGTATTAGTTCTGTCGTCGATAAGAGGAGGAGAAATCCTTCTCTACTGGAGCAATTTTTATTCTTGTCTTTTGACAACAGAGCCATTATATTGTTTTTTTTTTCAGATACACCCATATATATACGAGTACCTGTTCCATAAAAAATGACAGAGAAAAATGTTACATTTTTAGTTGGGGAACCTTTTAGAGTTTGTAGTTTAAATTTCAAAGAAAATCAGAATGACGAACTTACTTGGAATAGTAATACGTCTGTCCGAATCTGACCGAAATAGAAATGTTAAAAAAATTGGTAAACCAACATTGGTCGCAGTGAAAAGGTCGTAAACACCCTGAAAAACTTGTCCGAAAGAAACAAAAACCAATTATTTTGGAATTTGAAGTGGGGGATCAGTTTCGTATATAAATTTAAGGCAAAATGATCCTCAATCCCGGGCAATTCTAAATTTTTAGGGTTGTTCATTAAAATGTGTTTACCACTAACCCTAAGTTCGACTGGTAAGGTTATAAAAACACACATAAAAAAGTAGCCCCCCCCCCCTCCTACAAAATGCACAGAATTTATCTCCCATAAATCTTTTTTTAAAGAGTTAATGCCCTAAAACACCAGAATGGCCCGGAAATGTGGGCTCATTTTACATCAAATTTACATGTAAAAATGATCCCCCATTCTAAATTCTAAAAAAATTGATTTTTTTTCAGTGTGTTTACACGTAATCGCCTAATAAAGTATAATCTCATTTTTGTTTGGCGGGGGGGGGTATGATGGTGTTAATCTACAATAATACCATAATAATATTTACAAATTCTTATCTAGTAAAACAATCTATTTCATTTCTAGAAAAAAAATTAAAACTTTCACAATACGTTAAAATATAAGTTTAAATATGAAATAAAAATAATAAAATACATGTTAGTAATTAATTTTTAATTCATAAAACACATTTTAAATTTCCTTCAAATAGTTTGAAAAAATATATATATACATATACACTTGCATTTTTATGTTGGCAAATTTTCAAGTCGTCTAAAAGAAGTGTACTTGTGTTTTTTCAGTGGAAGGAAAATGTAACAACTGAACTGCCCCAAACGGTTTTAATAATAATAATAATTAAGAATCAGTTATTATTATTAGTTTTTGATTTTATTTCCTTTTATCTCCATCCAAATCCACCTTTTATATTTTTAGAAATTTTGTTTTACAACCAGTTTA
Organism: Sepiola atlantica; assembly: GCA_963556195.1. NCBI lineage: Eukaryota > Metazoa > Mollusca > Cephalopoda > Sepiida > Sepiolidae > Sepiola > Sepiola atlantica. Next base: position 34,196,481 of record OY744516.1, on the reverse strand, counting down.
CAGACATGGAAACTCAAAATTAAAGAAGAACTGAGCTAAAGTGTGATCTTGCACAGAGAAGTAAAAATCTTTAAATTCACTAATTCATTTTTACCTAATTCCACTCCACACAAAGCCTTTCAAAATGTTCAACATTTTTATTTTTCGACCTCTTTGGCCACTTCTAGTAAGGTTTACCGATGTTGAGGAACCTGACACAAGCCCACTATATAAATAATTTAAAACCACTTTTTATATTTTACTTTTAATTTAATTATCAATGATGTTTTTCAGTATTTTTCTTGACAATAATGTTTTATTTAATTTTTAAACATTTTTAAGAACCTTGTAAATCAACTGTGTTCTTTTAAAGGTTACTTAACAAATTTATGTAAAGTTTTATTTTTTATTTATTTTTTATTTTTTTACACAAGTAAATAAATAAATTTACATCGTATTCTGATGTTATTACGATCCATAGATTTTAGTTTTACTGGTAGTTTAAAAACAATAAATATTCATCAGTACCAGCAATGGAAAATTAAGTTGAAAAAAAATTAAAAGAATCGTTTTTGGAATCAGAAATTAGGCTAAAATCTTTCCGATTCTGATACCCCAAAAAGTTCTGATTTTTCTGATTCCCGATTCCGATTAATCGTCCCAACACTAGTCATAACTGACTATACAATGTGGAACAAACTATTACAAATGGAGCACAAAATAAATCTGGTAATCCAACAAGGACATGCTACGAGACAGTAAGCAGTAACTCCACAAGCAAGTGGCTGATGAGAGTGTGTTTAGAACTTATGAACTGTGTTCAATACATGTCTAAATTAAGTTCACTTTATACAAATTTCACATCAATTTTAGTTGTTGAAAATAAATTAGCTCATAACATTGTGATAAAAATCTAAGGAAAACAGTCAACAGTAAAAAACAAAAGAATAATAATTGGCAATGTTGTTTTATTTCTATAACAGTTAATAGTTCTGACATTAAGATTAAATGTCATATAAGTGAAAATGGTGGAAATAATATCAAATACGTGCATAAGAGGCTGTAAAAAAGGAAATTATTAAAAAAAAATAAAAAAGACCCAAATTAATTTTAGAATGACAAATTTTAATTCCAGATTTCCTGTTTTGAGTTTAAGTTATATCAAATTAAGACAAAAGAGAAAATATTACAAAATTGTATTTATTTCAGAAGAAAATATAAAGATAGTCAATATATATTTTTATTAAAGAACAGGAAATTAAGTCTGCCCTATTCTTAATGTAACAAAATACATGTTCCTGTTTCATGACTCATTTTCTCATTGTTGAGTTTTTTTTAATGTGTTATTTTTGTTTTGTTTTGTTATTTATTAAAAGGAAAATGTGCAGTGAGCTATTAAAACAAGCCGCGTGTGCGTGGTCTCCCTCTGTATGTGACTTGATGTGGCGAGTGTAAAATGCAATAATTTGGGCAATTTGGGGCATTTTTGACCCCCCCTTTGATCCCTGGGGACGCGAACCAGAATATTTCTGAGGTCAAGGATGCTCATTTTATATCCAGAACAATTGCCTCTACATTTTGGCCAAGTTTCAGAAAAATTGAATGGATAGATCAAACGTTATGGGAGAAAAGGGTCATTTTTTGCCATTTTGGGGGCTTTTTACCCCCTGGGGGTGCGAACCAGATTTTTTCCAAGGTCAGCGATACTTATTTTCTATTAGGAACAATTGCCTCCACATTTTGGCCAAGTTTCATAGAAGTTGAATGGATAGATGAAAAGTTATGGGAGAAAAGGGTAATTTTTTGCAATTTCGGAGCTTTTGACCCCCTGGGGGGCTAACCAGATTTTTTTTCAAAAATCGGAGAATGTCACTTACTAACTTGACCAAAGTTACAACTTCATGCAAAATTTCAGAGAAATTCAATGGATTGTTGCGGAGAAAAATCCGGACAGACGGACGGACGGACATGCCTCAAAACATAGGTCCCCCAATTTTATAAATCGGGGGGGGGGGGGGGGGGACGACAAAAAAAAAGAATAAAACCTATCTTTTCAGACATTATATACAAACTAATAGAACTACTTGACCTGGCCTGGGTGTAGAATTCATAGAATTACATATTTTAGAATCAAAATAATGATAAAAATCGTTTGCCTTCGAAGGAGCTGTGTACAGCTTAACCACGAGTGGATAGGGAAGGATAAAAAGCAGAATATTGTTACATTTATTCGCCAGTGATCATTTCAGTGCTTTTATCTAGTATGTGTATTCAACGTGGAGAATCTGTCATCATCTTGGTTTTCCTTCTTTATACAAAAATACTTTTCAAACAGACCATATATATTATAGGTCTGAACTCTGATGTTAAAGTCTTTAATATGTAGAATAATTTTACAGACCGAGAAGAATGTTTGTTTTTGAATGAAACTTTGTTGGCTAAAGGAATCATTTGCTCTTACCGGTAAGAAAGAAAAAAAAGACACTGGGTGGGAGGTTAGGGTTGGTATGTTCTTTGCCATTCAGTTGATAGACCGAATAGACTAATTTGTATGTTTAGACAAAGAATGAAAAATGTCCAGTTTCTTAGAACGGTTTCACTTTCATTCATTTTTTATTTACATTTTTGATAAAGAGAATAGGACAACTCGAAATATAAAAATTTATCATAATAATACCTATAATTTTACATGCTTTTATGTTTTCCACGAGGCAAGAAGTATACTTAATATATATATATATATATATATATATAAATATATATATATATATATATATATATATTTAAAGAAGTGAGGCTACCAAAATTTGTAAAAAGCTTTTAATTGTTTGTTATTTTATAATTTTACAATTTTGTGATTTGTGATTTTATAACACGTTTAAAACCTTGTGCGGCTCTCTTCAGATATATTTTCCATTTGAAAAAATGTTTTTATTTTTAATAGTTTGATGTTTCTGTGCGTGTGTATCTGTTTTCATAGTTTTTGCTTCTCTGAGTAAAAGTTATGTGTTTTTTAGTATGTGTGATTTTGACTTTTATCTTCGTGTGTAAGTTGAGTACGTTTTGTTCAGAATGCTTAGAGTTTTTCTTAAAATTTTATAACTTTGTCGGCACTCTGTTTGGTTGTGTGTGTGTGTGGTTAGTCCAGGTCCGTGTGTGTACGCAGGTGGGCCCGTGCATATACATGTGTCTAGCTCTGTCCGTACATACATATAGTCGCACATACGTACATATTTATATATATATGTATATATATGAGAGAGAGAGAGAAAGAGAGAGACATATACACACATATACATATATATATATATATATTATATATATATATATATTATATATATATATATTATATATATATATATATATTATATATATATATATTATATATATATATATTATATATATATATTATATATATATATATTATATATATATATATTATATATATATATATATTATATATATATATATATATTTTACCAACAGAAGAATGCGTTCAACAGCACCAACTTGTAGTTTTTTTACTTCATGTTTCACATACCAATAATGAAAAAGAAAAGTTTAAATCTCGCATCTGGAAACTGAAGAACCCATCTGCTCTTAGCCTCTTCTATGAAGGTTTCTAAGGCCAAACTGGCTATTGTTGCTGTCGGAACTCTGGAAATGTTGTGCGAGATGTGTGACCTACAGTGAATGGTCCTCTTTTGAATGTGGCAACTTTGGCTTGTGGATCTCTAGAAACCATAAGTTGAAACCAGGGACTTAGTTGTGAAATGAGCTGGTTGAAGATGTGTTCAAAGAGAAATGGGCGCATTTCAAATTTTACAATATGCTTAAGAGGGCAGGGAGCATAACCGAGGCCAAGGAAGGAAAAACTGCTTGTGGTGAAGCCAAAAATGCTGTTAAATATGCTGTTTGACTTGCTAAGTAAGAGAAAGATGCTTCTGGTAATAATATTTACTGGTAAGTCAAACAAATGGACCACACTGACCAAGATGTTATGGACGAAAAATGTATCTGGAATGATTCTGGTAAGTTCACACTCATTGATGGGGATAAGATGAAGGTTTCAGTGGAAGACTCGTAAATGTCGAGTCGTAGTGGCCAAGTGACTTGCTTCCTGAATTATCTCCAATTGTTAGCATTGTTTCTCACGTATCTGTGAGGTTGGTTCAAATGGTCATTTGCAGGATGAAAAATGGCAAAGCTACTGACTCTTTCAGTATTGTCATTGAGATGCTGAAAGCTGCTGGTAAAGAGTGAATTAAGTCAGTAATGCAGTTGGCTGAAACAGCTTTCTGTGATGTTGAAATCTAAAATAACTGGGAATTAAGCTACATCCTAAAACTCAATAAGAGCAACTGTGGCAACTACCGTGGTCTTAAACTTACTGGCCAGCTAAGGAAACTACTTCAGTGTGTCTTAGACTCTCACATCCAAGAAATAGTGAACATCAATTCACATGTAGTTCGGCTTTGTGCCAAGCAGAAGCTCCTCTAGATTAATTTTAAGGGGACTTATTGTTTTTTTAAGGGGACTTATTGTTTTTTTAAGGGGACTTATTTAGGTTACTGTATAACTATTCAGATAAAGAAGTAAAAAAAAAGTGCATTAGTTATTGGTCATTCTGTAATTCTGGCATTCTGTTAAGTAAAATCAACAAATGCATGAAAAATTATGTGGATTATCAAATTAAAAATGTGTAGGGAGAGTGAGCATACCTCTTTTCATATGAAAATACAGAGTTTTAACTTACAAGTGCAAGATTGAAATATAAAATAATTATAAGTGCTAAAAAGTATGTGTCTTACAAAATGTTTTTTTCCTGTGTACATGAGTGTCAGTGGTAGTAGATTTGAGTTTGAGAGTGAAAACTGCTCCAACTTCCTTTATACATGACTATTTTTAGAAAGGTATTGAGCAGGACTACATATTAAAATCAAAGAAATGGATAAAAAGTAAAATTGTTTTCTAACAACAAAGACAAATGTTTCAGAAATCACTAACTGAACACATTTATGCATGTGCGTTTTGTGACTAAAACAATTAAGCACCAATGAAATGTGGCTGACTTTACTTTATATATAAGACTAGCTATCCCGACACGGCTTTTCTCGAGAGTATTTAGAATTTTAATTTTTGTTTTGCATTGCCATAAAATTTGAATATCTGAAGATTATTATTAGTTTTAAATCTTTCTGATGTCTTACAAAATGGTCAAAGTAAGTTAAAGCACATATTCTGTTATTTTTAACTCTTAATTTATAATAAATAAGAGGCTAAGAATCAGATTTTCAGAACCGTTTATTAAGGTTTATCCAACACTGCCTGGAGTCATAATTCCTGCAAACTACATAGCATATATATTTAAAAAACGGTAAAATATAAACATCCCATGGGATCGAACACAGTTCGTAGATTCAGTCTAGAATCATAAGCCTATATATATATATATACAATATTTATAAACAAATATTAAATTATATTTACCTACAAACGACGTCGTGTTGGAAGCGATACTATTAGAAGGATACCCGTATAAGCAATATGTATAGCTACATATTTTCATACTTAAATATATAACAGATACATGTGTACTCTATCCATCCCGTAAGTGACGAAATGTTATTTATTTTTGTAAATCGTATCTCGCTTATTTTAATTTCTTCTTTTTTTTTGGGGGGGGGGAGTGCGCTTTCGGGGGCATCCCCTAAATAATAAAGTTTACAAAAAAATAATGTGCTCACGTTATTCACCGTGTTGCCTAGAATACGTATCCCATAATTCATAATGTTAAGTCCATAATTGTAGGAGTTTACCCCGAACATACATATTATTGATGCCTACGCGTGCACACAGAATGTTCTGGTTAAAAGTTTATTACGTAATATGACTAAAAAATGGATGTAGAGTACCGTGTTATCAAGAATAATGATATATTTTGTATTTTGAAATGAATAACTTCGAATTTATTAATGAAATCAAAGTGGAATAAATAGTGAATGTGCCCAAACAGGTCATGGGTATTCTAATATATATATATATATATATATATATATATATATATATATATATATATATATATATATATACTAGAATACACATGACTGTCTGAGATTGTTATTTTGTTATTTCCCCGCGCTGATGACAGCCATAAGCTTGAAACGACGTCGCACGTAGGTAAAATATTAAAAATAACTTAATATTATTATAAGCCCCTTCCAAGTAAAATTGAAAGTTGAGCACTGTCAAAAAGATTAAAACATTAACCCTAAAAGCTTCAGTGCAATGCTCGGACTCTGTCGTTGAGTGCTATCGAATGTTTAGATGTCTATGCTCACTGCTTTCAGTGTAAACATCACTTAATTTCTCCGTTATTACGTGACAATCTCTCATGGCCTAATGGGACTAGGTCAACGCCTACAGATTCAAGGTGTATCTGTTAACTGGGTCTGCACTATGACTGTCTGAAATTGTTATTTCCCTGCACTGATGAGTGCCATAAGCTCGAAACGACGTCGTACGTGGGTAAAATATTAAAAATAATTTAATATTATATATATATATATATATATATATATATATATATATATATAAATGTCAATGTGTTCTCAATAGAAAGAAAGGGTAGAGAATATATATAAAAACTAAAAATGTATTTATATGTAAAAATCTCTGGGAAAGACAATGGAAGTGGTCCCAAATTTGAAAGTGTTCCCAAATGAACTATGGAGGCAGAACCTCTCTCAAAACTTCAGATACATCCTACTTTTATAAAATTTAAATCGTATGTATAAAATTCTCAGAGGAAGACAATGGAAGTGGTCTCTAATCTATATGTGCCTCCTAATGTGCCGAATCTCCATGTCTTTCTTCTAAAAGAGATATAGGGGAAGAACTCCCTTAAAACTTCAAATACATAGATCTGATTTTAATGAAAGTTAAAACATATGAATAAACACTAATTCAGAGAGTTTTCCAAAATTTCAGTTTCTTCCAACGATATTAGGATTTTAGAGTTAATCTTACCAAGACCAAAGTGGTTGTAGTGTTAGAAAGCTGCCAAAAAGAGGAACGTTCCCCGCACAGTTTGTGGAAAGGGGGTCAGGTGCAATTCAATTTTTTGTGGTACTTGTAAACATTGGGTAAACAAGAAATGGTGTGAAATTCTGGTAGATTAAGAGATGATAACCAGTTTGTGTGCAAGAATTGTATGATAATGGAGATGGATGAAAACTCAGATATGGAGAAAATATATGTGGATGGTGAAGTTATTGAGTTTATTTCAGAAGTTTTATTACTTTGTTGATACCACTGGAGCAGGTTCTAGCGTGATTGCAAGAGTTAGGAATGGATAGAGTAAGTTCAGGGAACTTCTGCCATTACTAACCAGCAGAGCATTATGACTATTGACAAAGGGAAAAGTCTATCAGGCATGTGTACACAGTGGGATGATGCATGGAAGTGAAACCTAACCAGATGGGGTTGAGGACATGTAGTGCATGGAGATTGGAGATAAATTATATGAGAATGCTAACATTGATGTTTAATGTGACTCTTAAAGATAGGCTTAGTTCTGATAACCTCAGAGGAAGATTAAATTTGGGAGATGTTTGCAAAACAAGGGACTGATGGTATTGTCAGGTTCAAAGAATGGATGAGAGTTCGAGGGTTAGTAGATGTAGAACAGTCAAGAAAAACATAGGAGGAAATGATAATAATGGACTTGAGAGAAAGAGGAATAAATAAAGACCTGCCCAGAGATAGGTTAGTTCGGAAGTCAATTTTTAAAAGCCAATGAACACATGCCAGCATGTAAAAAGAAACGTTAAAGCAAATATGATGATGATATATTAGAGGGCGAAACGGGAACCAGTAAACAAAGAAAGTAATATGATTTATGAGTACAGTGAAAAAGGAAATATTGTTTCTCATTAGATCCCGCGCAATAACGGATCTTCGTCCTAGTGTGTGTGTGTGTGTGTGTATATATATATATCTGCAATCAATGTTTATATTGTATATAGACAATTTCTGATCAAATCTTTTCACCATTTTATGAGATTAGAAAAGCAAATATCAAGAAATTCTTGAGTGAAAGAATCCGCCATTTTGTCGACAATGTCAAAAAGAATACTTTGCCATTTATTTTCCCCGATTAGTGTTTCAGAAGAGAAGGCGATTTGTGACATAAATCTCAAACGTAATTGTAAACATTAATTCATTTCCCAATTGTAAACAGTTTAAGTTATTTAGTTGCCGAGTAGAATAATAATTTCTATGTTACTTATGTGTTTAACATAGACAAAGGCATGTGTGTACAGCGTGTTTGAGGCAAATTTGACACATTTTGGAAAAGAAATAAAAAACGTCATATTTCAACCGATAATTTCTGTATTATCAAAATTTAAAGTGCATCTCTTAGAGTATCTTTGCCAAATACAGCTCACTTGAAGAAGTCGCCCGACTTAAAAGAGTCTTTTCAGATATACTTGAACACCTTGTTCTTGGTGTTGCAGGCGTACAGTTGGTGCCTTTCATCAACTGCGTCCCACACTTAATAGTCAATGGAATTGCAATCAGGTGAGTTGGAAGGGGGGGGGCGACAGATGTTGCGACTGGTGAAGTCGTGGAAGTTCTCAGACAGCCACCTCTGTTTTTTTTCCCGGTGTGACATAGATTTAAGTCCTGTTGCCAAATGTACCGCCTTCCCACATCCACCCTTTCTACTCAGCACTTGACAACAGTAGACTGCAACTCAATGTAGCCATCTTTCTTTTCTAAATACTAAAGTAAGGGTTAATGAGATTGTCAGTTGGATGATGAACAATACTATGAGAGGAATTGAGTTTGAGTCTTTTTTTTTGAAAATATGGGGTGGCATGACAATGCTTTTGCTGGAAACACACCCGAAGACCATCACAGTTTAAGGTAACTTAGTCTTCATTGTTCTGCACGTTATGCAACTGGTCTTTATAAGAAACCGGGCATCCATGGCTCGACTAGGTGTGTGACCTCATTAAAGAATTTCTTGGCTTTCTGGGACTTGGTGGTTAGTAGTTAGCTCTAGCGATTCTTGAGTAGTGAAGATCTTTATTCAGTGCTTTTTTCATAGTCGCCACTCAGACTCCCATCTCTCTCTCTCGCAAAAGTCTGCATTGCCTTGCCTGGATTTTTCCATATCTTACTTTACAGCTTTTCGAAGAATTTCATTGTGATGACACAGTCAGAACACTTGCTACGATCTTTCTTGCTAGCCACTGCTTCCACATCTCCATTGCAATTTCCTAGCTCACATCTCACAGCCTTCAAGGTATTCAAGGAGGACTGAGTTGTCGCTAATATTTCCAAATTTCAGAATCATCATGTTGCAGGTCACTCTCTTCAAATATTCCAATGCTCTCCCGTCGTCAATGGTCTCCAGCTCTCAAATCCACCAAAAGTACACTTTACCACTATTAATTACTTCAAAGAATTCTGATATGAAAGAATATCAAGTTTGTTTCAAACATCTTGTGTATGGAAGTGGCATTGTGTAATCGTTACAGGCACAGTGGGCTTGAAGTGTCGGGTTCGAATTATGTCATGGCTACTGCATCACTTTTACTAATATCCTTGGGAACGGCATAAATCATATATTCTACTTCTAGCTATGGATTAAATTGTATGGCAAACTAGAATCTCAAGCCTTGAGTGTGCAACTAGTCTTGGAGAAAGAAACTCTGAAATAACACAATTTTTTCTCTGCTTATCTCAAAATGTGTTTCCAGTTGTCCTGCAATTGGAGATTGCACAATTCTTGCTTCACTATAGATTCCCTGCATAGGTACCTTTGCAGTGGGTATCCAGTGTCTCTTGTGACTGAAAGGAGGTCTTATATATATATATATATATATATATATATATATATACTCACTAGGTACCTGAATTTTCATGAAAGGCTTCCACTGCCTCTTTGCCCCATAGATATAAAACTAAATTAAACTAAATATGGCCCACATTACCCATCCTTATGCCGAGAAGCTGTGTTCCAAAATTCATAATTAGTTTAGGAGTGAATCCTATACATAGAAATATATAAACATATACACATACCTAACTTTATATACATGCACTCCCTAAATGTTAAAGTTAACAAATAAAAATAATTCATGATGATATATCCATTAGTTTAGGAGATTATCCTGTACATAGAAGTATATAAATATATACACATACCTAACTTATATATATGTAAATGAATAAATGCGAAATATTTTCTTATTTATCAATCCTATATTACAATCAAAACGGGTTACTTTAATTTAAATAATTAGTACACTATTTGGAAATACTCTACTTATAGTCAAGCAAAGTCGCAAAGACAATCTTTTGTTTACCTAATTTGCATAATTATATTTTTAAACACTTCAAAATAAGTAATTGTTTGCTGTTATTCGATTATAATTTGATTGTCCTATTTGCCTATATATATATATATATATATATATATATATATATATATAAATAGTTTTTTCGATATTAACAGTAATTAATAAAATTGATAATAACAAACAATGACAAAATATCAAAACCATGTTCATTACTTTTCAGAGGATGTGCGGTATATAAGCGGTAAGTCGTTAGTATAATATAAATAAATAAATGAATAAACAGCCCCAAAAGGGTTGAATTTTCATTAAACTGAATAGCCAAACGAAATTACTGAAATTAATTAATTGTTTTATTAACTGATGTAGAAAAACTATATATATTAGATTCAGTAAAGAGTATTATGTAGTTTATATAAAGAGAGAGAGAGAGTTTAATAATGGTGAATACAAGATGAAAAGATGATGTGGCTTCCGTTGATGGGAATCATTTGATGTGAATTAAGAGAAAAATCATTTTGTGGATGAGAAGAGGAAGGTGTTGAGTGTGAATTCTTGAGCATCTTTTAAGTTGGAATCTTAAATGAAGTAGGAAAATGACAGAAGAAGTAGAAGGGCCACTTGAAGATGACAGATATTCAACAAGTGATTGCCACAATGGGAACACAAGAGATATCTAAATTTCTTTGTCACAATGGAAAATCAGAAATTAATATTAGGTGAAATCATTTATGATCATCATAGAACAAACCATGCAGCATTTTCAAAATTAAATTAAGTTATTAATTATTTACATTACTGAACAAAGCAGTTATCCTGAATTGAATTAAAATGGCAGGTTGATATGTTCTATCAGAATGAGTTAGAATACAGGGTGTTTCAAAAGTCTTGGGAACATTACAAATGCGTTATACAACGTTATGTTCCCAAGACTTTTGAAACACCCTATATATGGATTTGCTCATTTATACATTGACCATTCAAATGGATATTTACTCATTTAAGCATGTACAATATATATATATATATATATGAAAAAGTTTGGTCCGTTTGTCAAATAGACCAAACTTTTTCAAATATTTGTACTTGTGTGTTATTTCTTCACACCAATCATCCCAAGGAAATCTTGAAATAAAGACGAAACGTTGATGAATACATAAATAATATTTTTTGTTTTCCTTTTTTCATTTTCCATTAAGTTGGAAATATTATTTCCATTTTTATCATATATATATATATATATATATATATATATATATATATATATATGACAAATAAAAGGATAAAATAAATCTGACGATATAAATTAAAAAGGAAAAGCAGAAAACCTAAAACTCAATATTTCGCCAAGCTGTTCCATGGGCTTTTTCAAGAGCGAAAAAGCTAAAAGTGGCAAAGATCATTGTTCCTGATAAGGCCACGCAACAGCTGGGTGAAACGTTGAGTTTTAGGTCTTCCACTTTTCTTTTTTAATTCAATTCATATATATATATATATATATATATATATATATATATATATGGGAAATGAAAAAGGAAAAAAAACAAAAGATGTTTTTTTTATGTATTCATCAACGTTTCGTCTTTATTTGTAAGACTTCCTCAGGATGATAGTTTTAAGAAAAATGTCATGCAAGTACATAGAAATATTGTGTTGACATGATGGGTTAATGAGAAGTAGTAGTAACCACTACTGGGAGTGCAGGACCAAGGTCTGGGCTGAGAGAAATCAGTGGCAGGGAGTGAAATGAATGAGGATGGCTGTGAGTGATCTAGGTTCAGTTTTTGTTCGATCAGGATAATTTTGCTTATCAAGGGGGATAGATTGTAGAAGCCATTTCGTTGTCTGATGGTGTTGTAGTCTGTGATTAGTGCAGTTTCCAGTAGTCTTCGCCGAGCTTTGTTGTGAATGTATTTGGTGATTTTGGCCTGTTCAAATTTGAAAGCATGATCATGCTCTAATATATATATATTAATGTACATGCTTGAATGGTTATCTCTACACTGATGATTCAGCAAGGATGAAACGTATACGTATGTAGATAATATTTAAATATTTATTATTAAAATAATTATATAGGTATTAAATTAAAATTATACCATTGTATAATTTGATAACAGTTTTGGAGCAAAATATTATTACACATGTTTCTAGAAGAGTTAGTTGAAAGTAAATGATGGTAAACCAGGAAAATTACTCCAAACAACAGTCCCTCATCATCAGAAAATCGTACAAAAGACACATATGAAGGCAATCTGGAGAAGAAATAAACAAAATTGCCACATGGACAGTCATGGAGTTAATGTTAAGCACAGAAAAATGTCCAGCAACACAACCGGTCAAGATTGGAAAATAATATTCAAAGCACTGTATAATGTTTAAAGTGTAAAATCAAACAGATTTTTTAAAGTTATTAGTCCGAAAATAAAGGATAAAATATTAAGAAACCAGCTGATCTGAACTATATTCCATTTGCTTTTTATACTATTATGTCCTATATATTCTATATATAAAACTCAGTGTCTGTGCGCGTGTTTGTGTGTGTGTGTTGCCTATAGAAAGAAAGGTTAGGAAATCTACTTAAAATCTAAAAGTGTATTCTTATGTGAAATCTACCGGAGAAGACAATGGAAGTGTTCTCAAATCTCTAAGTGCTCCTCTAAGAGGACTATGAGAGCATAACTCTCTTAAAACTTCAACTATATGTAATTTTTATGAAATTTAAATCATATGTACAAAGTTTTCTGGAGAAGACAATGGAAGTGGTCCTGAATCTCTATGTTACCCGTTATGTGCTGAATATCTATGTGCCCCCACCTCTAAGTGACTATTAGGAATAGAACTCCCCATTAAAACATGTATATCTGATTCTAATGAAATTTTAACCATATGTATAAAACCCTAATTCAGAGAGTTTTCGAACATTTCAGATTCTGTCGACTATATTTCGGGACGAAATGAGAGGAGGGGGGGGGGAAGTTAAAACAAAGAAAGTAATATGGTGCTATGAGCATGGTGAAATAGTACATAGTCGTGATATTCATTTAATTCAAACCAATGTCGGGTCTTCCTGCTGGTACATTATATATAGCTGTTTTTGTTCATCAGGATTGCAACAATTTTGCCCTTTCTGTTAGTTTCTCGGCAGTCTGATATTATGTTGAGACTATTAAAGTGCTCCATTATGAGAAAGGGTGAGGATTAGTTGTATTTAGTTTTCTAGTTGGGCTTCTTTGATAGTTTCATTGGGTGGTAGGTATAGTGAACATATGGTAATTGTTTAATGTAGAGTTGCTGATATTGCAATCGCTTGCATTTCCGTTTTTCAATTGATTTTATTATGTAGGATGTTGTTTTTAATGATAATTGATGAGCTACATGTGACTCTTTCAGCTAGCTCATTTGTGAGGTTCAACATGCTGTAGGTTTTTTTTAATTTCGGTTGGTTATTTTTTCTTTCAAGTATGTTTCCTGTAAACATTAAGGGTTGGGTTGAGGCCTGCAATAAGATGCTACAGTTCAAAAAGGTTAGTTTTTATACCTCTTGCATAATTAGGTAAGGCATGGTTAGGAGCAAAGTATAATATCTATTTCGATACTACACTTAACCTTTTATGTACTCGGTCACTGAAGCAGAAATCCTGAGGCAGTTTAAATTTTTGTCCCAGTCCAGAGTCCCCTTTTTGGGGGAGCTGAATCTTCTCCACATTAAAACCGGACCTTGTGTCTAACTCTGCCCTCGTGAGGAGGCAGGTAAATAGGGACTTGCTGATTTATCAAATGAGACATCTCCAACTGTTCGTCTAGCAAAAGTAAGGGTCAAATCCGGGTATTATAAGTCATGTGACCATTTAGGCAACAGGGACAGACTGCTCAACCACCAGAATCCTGTTCTCAGCCTTCACAAGTCGCCTTCGATGGCCAACAGCCGGCATCATTGGAGGAGACTTACCATATAGTCAGCCGACCAGGTGGAAAAGTGCAAGTAGTCAGGCCTCAAAATCATATTGTTATAGCAAAAATTATGTTAAAATCAAGTGTACATGACTAAAGTTACTTCTGAGGGTTTTTTTTTATTTGGGAGTAAATTGTTGGTTTGATCTACTTCGAATTACTATTTGTGGAGATAGCAGTTGTGGTCGATTTCGTTACTCATGGGGTATTGTTTTTGTTTCTGGTAATTGCGAGTGTCTCTTTTCGTTTGGGATAGTAACTTGTTTTGTATATTTATTTTTAAAAAATTATTTAATAAATTAAAAAAAATTTATCTAAAAAACAAAAGTGATACTTTTGTGGAGTTAAAAGTCTGTTATAAGATCTTGTTACCTACATTTAAAAAATTTTTTTTTTAACATGGTTCACCCCAAACAAGGCAGGCTGTCACTGTAGACGTAAGGGGCTACTGAGAAAAAAGAAAAGGAGAGAAGGTTGGGGGAGGGATCAGCCTAAATTGGGATCTGTGCAGCGAGATGTTAGTACTGTCGGGGAAACAGGGGGCAGGGAGTGAGTTCCAGAGGCCAGCAGTACGAGGAAAGAAGCTATTTGAGTAGAAGGCTCTCCAGCATCTGGGGACCTCCACAGTGAATGAATGAGATTTAGTTGATTGGCGAGTTAGTCTAGTGAATTTACGTCGAGGGGGCACCAGAGTAGCCAATTCATTGGAGCATTTTTAAAAAATTGTTTAATCTTGATTCTCATTAAAATCCAAGGAAAAAAGGTTCAGTGAGGTTATTATGTTACAATTAACCTTTATGATAAAAAAAAAAATAAATGTAATTATGACCAAATTTCAAGCATGTTTGTCTAATAGCTTAAAAGTACTTAGTGGACAGAAAGAGATCTCTCTGATATAAGAATAGCTTATGGCAATTTTACCACATAGATATGTAGAGAAGTTACTTGCAACATCTCAAAAAATAAAAATGCATCTTTGAAACAAGGAGGAAAAAAACCCCCCAAATAAATCAGTTTAAAAAATTCAATTTAAATATACAACTATAAAATTTGAGTGCATTAAATAAATATTAAATATATCCATATTTAAATTAAAATTATTCAAATGTTGAATATTAAACTTAAAAAAATATTTATATCAGATATACTAATAGATTTAATCACAATAAAATCGCAGAATGTTGCAGCAAAATCCGACACTTGACTAAAAGTAAACGAAATACCAAGAGATGCTGAGGAGTGTGGTGAAGCCCTGGATGGATGAGATCACCGCCTGACACCTCTACGTTTTATAGCAGGACTCTGCTCCTGCACACAAAGGCAAGACGACCCAGGCGTCGCTGCTCAACAATATTCTTCACCACTGGTTGCCCTCCTCACCCGACTGCAACCTTCTGGACTATTTCTCATGGGTGTGATCGAGGCCAAGACATTAAAGAATGAAACATGCTCGCAACATGGTTCACTCTTTAAAGGCTGCCATCATGGAGGCATTCGCCGCTATAGATAAGGGCATGGTCGTCAAAGCATGCGACTCATTTTGTGACTGCCTTTAGATGGTCGTCTCTGGCGATGGTGGTTACATTGAAAAATAATGTAGTATGTAACTTTAACTGTTACTAAACAAACTGTCAAGTTACTGCATATACAAATTTTGCTTTTATCGCCTATTTCGTCTTCTTTTTGTCAAATGTCGGATTTTGCTGCAACACCCTGTACAGTGAACGATGTTTCTGACAAAGGGGAAAGAATTGCTGTTTTCTGGGACAGAATTTATTCATCTAACACTTATCCTTGGCAAGTAATTTTTTTTTAGCTCTTTATATCAGGTGGCTTCATGTCTTGTCTCTAGCGATTTCCATAAAAAAAAAAAATACTGACCCAACAGGTCACGAGCAGTCTAGTATTTTAATAAAACTCACCTAAGTGTGGTATTGTCAATTACAATCTGATCCTTCCTGTAAAAAGACAAAAACGAAGAAATATTTTAATTCTCACAACAACATTTGAAAAGCAAGACATAGATTCAGAGTTATTTATTATTAGCTTTTTTAGATAACACACAATACATGTCAGAATATTCTTTAATTCTGGGATTAAGTTATGTTTGAAAGAAAAAATCCATTTTAATTTTTTTAATAAACCATAAATTATAATTAATTGAACATGTCACCCATCTCTCACTTAGCTATCTATGTATTTCTCTCACCCTCTCTCACTGTGCACTGATTCAACCATTCTTATAGTTTTTAATGTCTCTGTGAGCATTTAGAGAAAGAGTGACTACAACAGTTTACGAATGTTCGAATGAAATCAAAAAGGGAAAATAGTGATTGTGACTCAACGGGTCATAAAAGTCGCCAACCTAATAGGTCCCTCACTATCAACCAAGCTCCAGTCCCTGTCCCATCGCCGCAATGTAGCATCCTTGTGCTTGTTTTACAAATATTTCAATGGATTATGCTCCGATGAATTGGCTACTCTGGTGCCCCCTCGACCTAAATTCACTAGACTAACTCGACAATCAACTAAATCCCATCCATTCACTGTGGCGGTCCCCAGATGCCGGAAAGCTTTCTACTTAAATAGCTTCTTTCTTCGTGCTGCTGGCCTCTGGAACTCCCTCCCTGCCCCCTGTTTCCCGACAGTACTGACATGCAGAAATTTAAAATTAATGTAAACAGACATCTCACTGCGCAGATCCCAGTTTAGGTTGACCACCTCCCAACCTTCTCCCCTTTTCTTTCTTCTTAGTAGCCCCTTACGTCTTGTTTGGGGTGAACTATGTTAAAAAAAAAAAAATTTTTTTAAAAGTAGTCTAGTAAGTACACAAAAATAATTAAATTAAATTAAAACCTATTTTATTTAATTCACTGTGGAATTTTCATTGGTCCTGCTAGTAATTTATTAAACCTGTTTCTTTACTTGATAGTTCCTACTGCTGTATATGCAAGTGAAACATGGACTATAATGGCAAAGCATGAGAGGAATTCTCAATGTCTTTGAAATGAAATGTTTAAGAACTATCCTTGGAGTAACTCTGCGAGATAGACAAAGAAATGTAGATATCAGAAAGAGGCTTAAAATTAATAGATCCATCAACATCGCTCTTCAAAGAGATTAAGATGGTTTGGACATGTTTCCTGGCTACCAGACTCCAGCTATGTAAAGAAATCATATCAAAAATATTTAATTCAAGAAAGATCAAGAGGACGATCACCAAAGAGATGGGACAACCAGATAAGGGTTGAGACTGACATGCTGCTCCTGACAACTGAAAAACAGGCCAAAGACCATGGTAAGTGACGGAATTTTGCTTTGAAGCACATGGCAATTCGGGCTATGCAAATAAATCAAGTGTCAAATTTCTTTACTCATAAAAAGGCATCACCTGCTCATTATACTAAAAGTGAGTAGGATGAAACATAATTTTTTTTATTTATGGAAATCGCTCAAGACAAGGCATGAAGCCACTTGATGTAAGGAGCTAACAAGAGCAAAAGATGATTATCGCAAAGACATGTTTAGGTAACAACTTCCATGAAAATAACTTGTTACATTTCACATCTGTGAGTTGGCAACACCAGATAAGCAAATGTGAATGATAAAAACAATGAATTTATTAATTCTTCTTACAGAAGCATTTAATTTTTTTTTTTTTACAATGAGGTCATCACTTATCAAACTTAAACCAAGTTGAGTAAATTCTAATACAATTAATTCATTTATTTATCGTTTTTACCCACAATCATTTGATTATCTGATTATTCATTTGTTTTTCTTTTTATTATCCTTTATAGTTTGTCTTTAGAATTTATGTGATATAAAATTTCATTATTTTACTCATTTCCTTAGTTTATTTGCTACTCGCTGGTTTCACTATCGATTTGCAATTTGATTCCTATTCATTACTTGAAATCATCGAAATGAAACTAATCGATAAGAAACAGAGGACAAAATTATAATAATCAGTTATTTTTTAAATTAAGTCTCCGCTCTTTGCTCATAAAATTAAATTTGCATAAATGATTATTTATACTGCAAAGCGAGCTGGACACACGAACGTTCACTTTTATTATATAGATTAATCTAGGTTTTTCATTTTATTTATCACACCTAGATTACCATCAAAACAGCTCACTTTTATTTAAATCAATAACAAATTAATGTTCAGTGTTATTCATTTGTAATTTTATTGGCCGATTTCCTATATATATATATATATATATATATATATATATATGATTTCATGTATCCACATAAAATCTTATAAGGAGATATAATCTTTTATGTATCAATCTTCAGTATTTACTTCAACAGTGCTCAATACATGAGTAGAGCTAGGTAATAAGTATTTTAGCCTGACAGTTCTGTATGGGGATGAAACGCAAAAGCCTCTGTGTAGCTTATTTGCCATAAATAATATATTTTCATAGCTTTATATATATATATATATATATATATATATATATATATGCAATCTTTTTGTCGATATTAACAGTAATTAAAGTGATTTAATGAAATAAAAGGATAATTTACTAAAACCTTTTTTAAAAAGTAACTTTCAAGGGAGGTAATTCAAATAAAAACTATTAGTTTTTACAATTACAATAAATTAATATTAAAGATATGTAAAGTAAAAAGAATAACTAGAGCTAGATTGATAGCTGCACGATGGCGAGTAGATTTTTGCTTGTACATAATAATGAAGGTTATATGAATCATAGACTTTTTTATGTTGTTTTTGTATTAAAAAATATTTCCTATATTATGGCTATTTACTCTTCTTACCACAAGGCCAACGTTGATTTATGTGTGGCTTCACTATATAATAGCCAGGGGAGGTTTGAAAAATAACTCCAGCCCCCTTAACTCTCTACATACAATTAGGATCCTTAGAAAATGACCTTCAGTCTGTAGTGAAATGGAGCCAAAAGTGGATGGTTACAATTAATGCTGTTAAGACAAAGCTCCTTTCCTTTAACAATTTTTAAAAACCTTACAAACAATCGATTGCCATGGCTGATAGAACCCTAACTGGGAGTACAACATTCAAACTCCTCACTCTAATATTTACAGATAACATGAATTGGAATAAATACATAGAAGATATTGCCAAGTCTGCTGCAAAGAAGCTGGGCTCCCTCTACCGAGCTAAAAAACGTCTCACACCTGCCAGTATCCTATATCTCTAAAAAGCCACCATTCGTCCATGCATGGAATATTGTTGTCACATCTGGGCTGGTGCACCAACCACTGGTATCTTCCTCTTGGACAGGGTCCAAATATAGGTCCCATACTGTCTACCAAGCTCCAGCCCCTGTTTCATTGGCGCAATGTTACATCTCTGTGCTTGTTTTACAAGTACTTGAACGGGATGTGCTCTGATGAACTTGCTGCACTTGCGCCCAACTCACCGTAAATACCTACGATCAACCCAACAAGCAGCAAAATCACACTCCTTCACTGCAGAGATCCCAGATGCCGGAAGGTTGTTTTCTACTCTAATGGCTTCTTTTCTCGACCTGCCTGCCTCTGGAATTCCCTCTCTACTCCCTGCCTCCCCCTCGACTGTACAAACATGCAGAAATTTAAATGTAATGTGAACAAGCATCTTGCTGCACAACTCCCCACTATAAATCTGACCCCTAATCCATAGTAGCTCCTTATGTCTTATTGACAGTGTGCCTTGTTTGAGGTGAATAAAGTTTTTAAAAAAATGTTTTAAAGGATCAAGTGGAAGTGTAGCTACCAAGAGAAAAGAAGTGATGCCATCCCCTACATCCCGTTATAGCAGACAAGTAAAACAGAGCCTTCGGGTCAGCCATGACTACGGTCTATCTATTTATTTATATTTATTTATATAAATAAATGTTAATTTTCTTTTTCCCTCTTTTGTTTAATTTCATGTTGAAATTATTTATCTCAAATATCAAATTTTCAAAAGTATTGTAGGAACAAATGCCCACGAACCTATCATAAGTAGCCCTAGTTGACAGTACTGTAAATGTTTGCATACAATTAATTGAACACTTGTTAATATTTTACCTGAGAGGAAATTGTGGCTGCGTACAATTTCCAATAATATTAGTGCATAAATGCTTACAATAGAATTTGAATTCCATAGGCTGCAACTATATCCATTAGGCCAATTCCAAACCCTAAACCTAACCTCTTGTACTCATAGCTGTGGGGAAATTGTGAGCTCATACCTTTTCCAACAGTATTAGTTCATAAATGACCACAATAGATTTGATACAAATTAAACTCGGCATATGCAATTCCATAGTCTACAACTGTATCCATTATCAATCATGCCTCTCCCCGGGATGATCTACAAATATCAAACAAAAATCAAACAAAGTAAACAGAAAATGATTGGTCTGATTTTTTCACCAGAGTCCAATATGTCCTAAAATGGAGTACTGCTGCCACATCTTGGGAGGTGCCGCTTAGAGCACTCTTTCTTGTATCAACAAAACTGTTTTCACAATCTAGTGGCAGATGATCTCTTCTCTACAGTCTCTTTTTCACAGAAGAGTTGCTAGTTTTTCTCTACTCTATTGTTATTTTAATAGTAGATGCTCGACTGAGCTCCAATCTCTACCCCTCCCCGCCATTCTGTGAAACATTCACAGCAAAAACTTGTCGAATTACCACCATTGCAAAGAACTTTACTTTTTTCCTCTGTGTACTTAACACCAAATCGAACTTCTATGAACAGAGTTTCTTTCCAAGAACTTCCCACTGGTTGAACACAATACCACGGGACTGCTTCCCTGCTGACTACAACAGTCATCTTCAAGTCTAATGTCAAGTAACACTTGTCAAGCTGTCCTCTTAAGTAATCAAATTCTGGTCTTTCATTTCCAATCCTCTCATAATATTATTCATCATCCAATTAACAATCTCATTAACCCTTATCCTTGAGTGGCTTTTAGCATTAGTAAGTAGTGACTGATTAGTATAAAAAAAAAATAAACATTTGATATTTATGTGGGTGGTCGTCAAAAATATTAACTTCTTAAATCTTTTTATTTTATTTCATTTTACAACAGAATCTGTCACCAATTTCCAGCCAATGGTATGTTTTACTGCCTTGTCACAAGACGACCACATAATGGCTTTATTATCTTCTTTGTCCTCAAGGGTATCAGATATTTGATAATGCCTGCATATCTTACCCCTAAAATGCTTTTGAGAACTTTAAAAGAAAATTAGACATTATTTATACCCTTTTTAAACATTTTAGATTCGCTTTTTATTCAGTTTTTGTTTTTTGTATTTCTTCTCTGAATTCAACACTACAAATGTTACTTGTTTTCCCAAATCATACCTGCCCAGCAGAGAGCTCTGATACTTGACATGTGTCACTGATATCTTACTTTATGTGCATAGGGCAGGGATGAGGGGTTAGAACTAGCTTTGAGAAAAATGAATAAAACAAATTTGAGGCTGCGAATATTACAACACACCCCCACTCATACGCCATCGCCATCGAAGATCCAGTGATTTAAATAAGATACTAACGTCTTTAAGATTGTTTATACTTTCCTGGGGAATTTTGTCCTAATCTTTGGACATTTGAAAGAAAAAAAGACCCCCACCCCTCCAAAAAAAGCAAATAAACAAACAAAACAACCTCCTTTTGATGTTTTGTGAAGGCCTTTAATTTTCTTTCTGACTTCTCTCAGCTTACAGGTGCTTCAAAAAAAGAAAAAGCCCAGTAAATTGGGTATTCAATACTGAGACTAACAGGAAACATGACTAAGATAAAAAAAAATGGAGACTCCATCATTATCGTCATCAACATTATTATTGCTGTTGCTATTATTATTATTATTATTATCATTATTATTATTATCATTATTATTATCATTATCATTATCATTATTATTATTATGCGCCAGCAAAAATGCTGTAAAAGGATGCCTTTTAGACTAGCACTCTAATCTAAGGCTGTTCAGGATTTATTCAAGGAGCGTCATTAGTATCCTGAATTTTATTACATCCAGCATCCCAAAGGTGTTTTATAACAAATCTGGTGCAAGTCTAACAAATAGTTTTTGAACCTATAAGTGTTTATAATAATAATAATTATTATTATTATTATTACTAGCAAAATTATGCTGCCTGTGGTTGCATACTTTTTCTAGTATATATGCTAAATGAACATATACTATACAACCTCCTCCCAAAAGAGGCGGTAATGCCTGGGAGGATGGTATAATGACAACAAATACTACAATACCCCCCCTCGACTAATGTCAACCAAACACATACTACACTGCCCCCCTCCCAAAATAAGGAGATAATGCCTGGAAGGATGGTCTCATCTTATGACAAAAGAACATATACCCCCCCCCCCCTGAATTGAGCATTGAAAGATAGTACATAAATCTGAAATAGAATAGTAAACTGAATTGAACACTAAAAGAAAGTAATAGTATAATTTCGGCTTCAGACAGACAAATTACCCCACCCAATAGACTGGTATTGTCTGGGCCTTCGGGTCTGGATTTACGCCGATTTGGTTGTCCGTCCTGTGCAGTTCTAGGAGGTGCACCCTCCCAGGTTTTGCCATCTCACCCTTTGAGAAGGGGTTAGTTTATTGCTAATCGCCTGAGGCGCCCCTACTGGGGAATGCTGACGGGGCTGCCCAGGCAATTTTTAATTGCCAGAGTGCTCAAATTCTCGAGTGCTGGTTTTTCAAATCCCACTTTCCTGACCTTGTGTCACATCTTACTTTGTGGGAGGAAAATAAATAGAACCAAATATCCATTAGTAATAGATTATTAGTTGTAATAGTAGTATTTTAACAAGCCTTGCATCCCAACAGGTTTTCATGCTAAATTTAGTACAGTTTTGTCCAATATCTTTTGAGGCTCCAAGTATTTATTAGTAGTCGTAGTTGTAACAATATTAGAAGTAGTAGCAATAATAGTACATTTCTGTCCCCTTCTCGGACACATTTGTCATACCAGAGGTACTTCATGCAAGTTTTGTTATGACTACTTAATAGTTTTAGAGTCTATATAAACGTTTGTTTGTAATAGTAGTAGTAGTAGGAGGAGGAGGAGGAGGAGGAGGAGCACTAGCCATATTTATGTTTATTCCCTATGACATACGTGGCATATGAAGAATGCTTCATGTCAAAGTTGGTGCAATTCTGCTACATGTGTCTGTGTGCTTGCTAACTAATTTAAGAACATGAATTTTGGTAAAAATAAGATAGAAGTTGTCCGAGGATGGGAGGTGAAGAGATGAGACGTCAACGCCTTTAGATTACCTTGGCCCCTCTCTAAGTTCTTGGAAAGAAACTGTTCATGGAAGTTCTGTTTCGTACATAGAAAAAGCAAAGTTCTTTGCAGTGGTGCTAACTAGAAGAGTTATTGCTGTGAATGATATATAGGGGAGGTGGGGGGGCAGAGATTAGAGCTCAGTTGAGTACCTACCATAGAAATAATGATAGAGTAGAGAATGACTAGCAACGTCTCTTCTGTGAGAAATGGGTTGTAAGGAAGAGAAAGATCATCCCCCACTAGATTGTGAAATCGATTTTGTACTTTGTCGAGATAACAAAGAGGCATTCTATTATCTTGGCTGCTAACATGGGATATAGGCATTTCTATGTTTTCTTATAAAGGGGAGGAGCCCATAGGAAGTGCTAAATGTCAGTCATTCACAACGACATGGCTTCACAAAATTAAACAGTTTTGAAGTTCTATTTTCACAGTTTCCACTATAGCAGGCAATGTTTTTGATTGCTTTCAAGCATTTTAAGGGAGTCTGATTCTCTGGCACTTATAAAAGGGGTGAATGGTGTCTACATATTATGATGGTATGTGTACTTGTACTAGTCAACATTATTATTATTATTATTATTATTTACTCACTAGGAGTTATCACACTGGTCATCGTCAGTGGTCGCCCACTGCCGACAACCTGTGGTATTCCCTGGAGTCCGAGTGACAACAAGTCTCCTGAGGCCTCCAGTATGCTCCACCTCTTTTTCGTTCATCACCGCTGATGACCTTGCGGTAATCGCAACAGCCACCTACCAACGATTTCCCGCTGATAAGGGCCATCGGTCCTCTCTGGGGCCCGAGTGGCAACAAGCCTTCCCAAGGTCCCAGAGCTGTCCGCGCTCTTCCAGTGGAGGTCTGGTTTGCGCTTTCCCTCCTCGACCCTCTGTCCATAATTTTTGTGGGGTCAGCCTATGCTCGCGCCTGTCTCGTGCGGTTGTATTTTCCCCGGTTCTGTTGTTTTGTGCTTCCATGTGTTTGTTCTCAATTCGTTGCTTATGTGGGTTGGTTTCCGCATTCGAGGACATTTCTCAGGATTGTAGCTGTTTTGATCATTACTGTCCTTTGTATGGTCTCAGTTATCCCTTTGATTCCTATTTCTCCTAGTCTTTTCTCCATGTTTTTGGGGATTGTTCCTAGTGCTCCTATGATTATTGGTGTTATACTGACTTTCTTCATGTTCCATATTCCTTTCAGTTCTCTGGCAAGTTCAGTATATTTGCTTCTTTTTTCCGTCTCTTTGATCTTCACTCTGTGGTCTGCTGGAACGGCAAAGTCCACGATTTTGCAGGATTTTTCTTTCTTGTTGATTATTATCATATCCGGTCTCCTTGCTGTTATGGGTTTGTCTGTTTGTACATTCATATCCCATATGATTTTGTGTTTTTCGTTTTCTAGTACAGTTTCTGGTTTGTGTTTGTACCGTTTTTTTGCATATTCGAAATTCAGTTGTTTGCACATTTCCCGGTGTACTTCTTTCCCCATGCTGTCATGTCTGTTCTTGTATTCCCTTTGTGCTAGCTTGCTGCATTCACTTATTATATGATTCATCGTTTCGTCTCTTTGTCCACACAGTCGGCATTTGCTGTTTTCCTGGGTTTTATCTATCTTTGCTTTAATAAAGTTTGTCCTAATCGCATTGTTCTGTGCGGCCGTCAGCAGAGATTCCGTTTCTCTGTTCATGTGTCCTTTTCTTAGCCATGCCCAGCTGTTTTCATTGGCTTCATCGCTTGTGAGTCTTATAAAGCGTCCATGTAGTTGTTTTTCTTCCCACTTTTCCTTTCTTGTCTTTTTGTTTCTGGGTTCAGTGCTTCCGGGGTTGTTTGTTAGGCTGGTGTCTCTTGCTTTTATCAGTCTTTCCGTGTTCTGGGTTACATATTTCTCCAGCTCTTTTTTGGTGTTATCTACACAGTCTTCTATACTTACCAGTCCTCTACCTCCTTCATTTCTTTTCACGTAGAGTCTGTCCGTGTCGTCTTTTGGGTGCAATGCATTGTGCATAGTCATTAGTTTTCTAGTTCTTTGGTCAAGGTGCCTGAGTTCTTCTTTGGTCTAGCCTATGAATGGTCCAGAGTATCTTATTAGTGATTATTATTATTATTATTATTATTATTATTATTATTATTATTTCTATTGTCATCAGCTTTATCATCAGTTTCATTATCTTCAGCATTATTACTATTTTCATTAAGACTATTTAAGAAATTGGCCATCCCAAAACTTGATGTTCTAATGATGGGCAAATCGTCTTCGCTGGTTCAGGTATGTTGAAAGAAGCAAGGGGTATATCTGCACTTGCAGAGACTTAAGACTGGATAGCAAAATGAAAGCCGCATGTCCTAAGAAGACATGGAAAGAAACCATTAGGCAAGATCGTAAACAGTGGCAAATGGACACAGTCAGTCCCCACAATCGTGATCACTGGAGACTCAGCATAAGGACACCATCGATAAACCTGGAGAGTGAGTGTATGTGAGTGACTATTATTTCTTACTCACTAAGATTTCTTACCATGTGAGTCATTACAAGGAGTCTGAGTGACAACAAGTCTCTCCAGATTTCCAGTAGACGTCAGGATGGTGCTTTCCCTCCTCAGTCTTCCCATCCTTCCAGACCCTTTATGACCATTTTTTGTGACACAAACCGATGCATTCCATTTGGCCAAATCAGAACATCATCCAATCAGAAATGGATCATTTAATAAAACATTCATTTCAACTGCCAAAATAAGACATTCATTTCAACTACCAAAATAAGACATTCATTTCAACTGCCAAAATAAGACATTCATTTCAACTGCCAAAATAAGACATTCATTTCAACTGCCAAAATAAAACATTCATTTCAACTGCCAAAATAAGACATTCATTTCAACTGCCAAAATATAAACATTCATTTCAACTGCCAAAATATAAACATTCATTTCAACTGCCAAAATAAGACATTCATTTCAACTGCCAAAATAAGACATTCATTTCAACTGCCAAAATAAAACATTCATTTCAACTGCCAAAATATAAACATTCATTTCAACTGCCAAAATAAAACATTCATTTCAACTGCCTAAAAAAAAAGACATTCATTTCAACTGCCAAAATAAAACATTCATTTCAACTGCCAAAATAAGACATTCATTTCAACTGCCAAAATAAAACATTCATTTCAACTGCCAAAATAAGACATTCATTTCAACTGCCAAAATAAGACATTCATTTCAACTGCCAAAATAAAACATGTGGAAACAAAGTAACAAACCAAAAAAGCAAGATTATAGAAAACTCAGACAAAAACAACCTTTGCATTTGCAATAATAAAACAATTACATACTTGCATCCAGTAACAGGATTATATTCAGCGATAAATTTGACCATGTCATCCAACCACATACATGGATTACACATGAAAGCTTCATGTCGAAACATGTAGAAATTATCATTTTCAAATCATCTTAGAAAACACAAGCCCCCAAATCGAGGAGAAAATACCAAGGTGGTACTTCAAAAAGTTTAATTGGAATGATTCAAAAACAGATACCGCCCCCAACTTAACACAAGAATAAAATAGTAGAATAAAGATCATTCTAAATTACTTCACCAAAACATATCTATAGTTGAGGAGGACATACCGAAGTCATCCACTCATATTTAATTCCACAAACCCAAGGAATGCTTAGAGAATATCTGAACAAGCCTTGTTGCTCTTAGAAAATTTAATTTAAATTCTGACAAAGAAAACCTAAACTTATTTAAAGACAGCATAGCCAATGTTCGACAGACTATCAAAGAATCAAAAAGAACCATGTGGAAAAACTATGTATGAAAAATAACTTCAAAGATCAAATGTCAAAAATCACATGCAAAAAATATCTGTCCAGAATAATAGCAATCTAATAAAACATCTCACAACAAACAACACTAAGATCACAAACATAAATGATATAGCTAACAGAATCAATGAAAACACTTTCAAAACCTTTCAAAAACTTTTTAAAACTTGAAGAAATGAAAAACTCAATTTCCACTCTAAAAATACAGAAAGTTATTATTAACAAGAAAACTGAATGAATCGCTTACCAAAAACTCGATGTGACATATGAATTCTTGAAAAAACTACCTCAAGCATCTTCTGAGTACCTTCTTGAAATATATAACAAGATATGTTTCAACAGAAAAGTTTCATATCTTTAGAAGCAGGCTACAGCAATACTCCTACCCTTTGAAAAGACTCCAATGATACATAAAATCATAGACCAATAGTCTGAACAAGTGGTATTTGTAAAATACTAGAAAGGATGATAAATCACAGGTTAAAAATGGTACCTTGAAACGAAAAAAAATTACTATCAAAATTGTTTCAGGAACAAAAGAACTACCAACCATTTGTTCAGACTGGAAACCTTCATAAAAATTGAACATCTGATTTCAATTTTCTTTGATATGAAAAAGGCATATGATAGCATATGAGGAATATTCAAGACTTCAGATTAAAAGGCAAACTGATACTCTTCATTCCAAACTTAATAGAAAATTAGAATTTGAATTTGGCAACCACACTATCCAATTTAAAAGAGTTGGAAAATTGTGTGCCTCCAAATGGTATCCTGTCAGTAACCAGTTTTAATAGTGGAAGGGATTGCTAATTGTACTCTGATGATTTTCTCGTCTGATGCCAATAAAAACATTCGCACCTTGCAGAATGAAGATTACAACTGTATTTCAATAAACTCAGCAAATAAACAAAGAAAATGGTTTCAAATTTTCATAAACAAAGACAAAATGTATGTATTTCCGCAAGCTTCACAAAATATATAATTATCCCTGTTTAAATTGAATAGAAATAAATACAAAAATTAAATCTCTATGAATTTATGAGCGTTATATTTCATAGGAAATTGTCTTTCATTCCTCATGTAAGGTACTTGAGTCAAAAAAGTATCAAGACAATCAATTTGCTCGTAGTGATGACCAACAGTAATTAGGGAGCTGATAAGAAATTACTAATCAAATAATATAAAACAATTTTAAGATTAAAATTTGACTATGGTAGTTTCATCGATCGTGCAGCAAGACTCGTATATCTAAAAATAAAATTAGAAAAAAATGCACTATCAAGGACTGGCACTAGCATGTCGGGCTTTTGGTGACTCACCGGTGGATAGTCTATCTATCTATCTATCTATCTATCTATATATAATAATCCAAGCAAGGTAAACATCCACAGGATAGTAATTTAAAGAATTTTAACCGGGCTTATAAAAAATGCTCAATATCAAATAGAGCTTTTATATATGATTATTTTTATTTAAACAGACATGTACAAAATCTGTGACACTGGCATGGAGATGTTATCGATCAACAGCTGTTATAAACTGAGATCTCATCAGGCAGAGTTAAAATCCGATCTTAACCTTAGATCATATTTGGAAAGAATTAAATGGGGAGAAAAGAAAAGAAAATTAAAATTTGAAAAGTCACATGGTTGGAACCGTAAAAATCAATAGATTAAGGTTTTGAGATGTCTCCTTGTTTTCAAACTATTGATGATTTAATAAAATTTGTAATTCTTCCATCTTATATTTTTATCATTCTTTTTATTGATTTATTGCTCTATCCAGTATATTGAGCTTTCCATTATCACGATAGGTCATTATCTAAAGATACAATATTTACCTTAAAATTTTCATTACCATTATATATATATATATATATATATATAATTATTTTAATATTCAATATTTTAATATCCACATACATATATGTTTAATCTTTTACCAACAATCAGTGTGGCTAGATATAACTGTTCTGTTGATCGTATGATTCGAACCCCAAACTCAAGTCACCTTTGACTCCTATCCGACACTTTTATCGCTGCAACTATCGTAAGAGCTACACGAAATGAAGGGAAGTAAAGTCTGTTATTCTTTTAAGCAAATATACTATACGCCACTGAGAGTGTTCGACAATCCAAGGGAGAGAACTCACAATTTTTGCTTAAGTGGAAGGATTTTAATACTTCTCTTAACAGTGTTCATCAGTGAAGGGAGTTTTAAATAAATATTTTAATATCCACATACATATTGAGGAAATTATTAATGATTAGAAGTGGATTCTAGCCACATACACCAATCGTTCATCTCAATAACTCCATTCTTACAATTGAAACAATCAGGTGTTATACTTGATTTTGCAAAATTCTGAAAGAACAAAACAAACCCAATTTCAGAATGAATTTCAAAAAGTAAATGCCCACTTTTTGACTACAAATACATAAACAGAGATGGATCTAAAAATTGAGATGCAGTGGGAAGCCAATGGCCGCATCAATTTACACTGCTGAGATAACATCTGTTGATTTGGCAGGTCAAGCAAATTAATGGTCTATACAGACTCAAGATCATCACTTGGGACACAGAAAAAAATGAAAAAAATATGAACGATTCAATAATTATTCGACTTTGCAACAGAATCAGTAACCTGTGCAACATGAAAACAATCTTCTGTTGGCATTTGCAGAAAGGACAAAGTTGATAAAGTTTTTAAAAATTACTTCACATAACAAAAAATCAATGAAAATCCCACTACTTTCTTTACTCTATCGTTATTTTTATAACAGGTACTTCACTGAGCTTCAATCTATGGTCCCCCCCCCCCTGTAAAACATTCACAACAAAAACTCATCTAGCTACAACCACTGTCAATAAATTCCCTTTCTCCCTTTGTGTACCTAAAACTAAGTGGAACTTCCATGAGAAAAGTTTCTTTCCTAGAACTGCCCGTCTGTGGAACACAGTATCATGGAGCTGCTTCCTGGCTGACTATAACATTGCCATTTTCAAGTCCAATGTAAACAAATTTTTGTTGAGCCGTCCTCTGAAGTAATGAATTTCTGACCAGTTACAACCATCATTACTAATCCACTCGGTTTTTCACCGTCTACTTGTCAAACTCAATAACCCTTATCCTCGAGTGGCCTTTGGGCCTTGATAAGCTGTGACTCGTTTGTAAAAAAAAACAAAAAAAACAATACATATCTAAAACTGACAATTACAAATTTAATAAAAATAAATAGCAAACATTTTGGAATGCCTACTAGAAAAATAGACTGAAACAATCCAATTAACTAGCAAAGAGCACTAACAATTATAGAAAAGTGAGAAAGGGAGTGAAATCTTGTCACACTCCACATAGGAATGTGTTACGTATGTGTAACCTATCTCCATATCTTGGCTTCCGTGCTCAAATTACAGTGGAAATATATATTGGTGAAATGTATTGCTTTCAATGAAATATGTTCAATACATATTTGGATTCCTGAAGGAAGTAAGATTGCACAAAAAATATAAATAACCCACTAGCGTTTTACAAAATATTCATCTGCGAAGAATGATAACAAAATCAGATCCTTCTACTAAACAGAATGATTACGAAGAATGATCATTGAGGTTGATATGCCATAAAACAAAGATTTAAGAGAATTATCAGAGTTATATAAGAGTAACCAAAGAGGATGAAAACCTTGCCCAACTACACATAGGCCACATATGTAACGCACTCATATCTGCTTAAAGGTAAAGATCCTCCATTCTGTGTTGGCTATCGTACTCAATTGACAAAGATTGTACAAAAAAATACAAATACTCCACTTGCTTTCTTCAAACTATTCCTTTACAAATAATGGTAACAAAATCAGATCTTTGTACCAAACAGAATGATTACAAAGAATGATCATTCTATGTTTACTTTTGGTCAGCATTAAATGAAGTTGATATGCTATAAAACAAACCAAAATAAACTAAACTTTTTTTAAGAATTAAAAAAACAACAAAGGACAAATATTCTAAAGATATGTCAATTCAATATATTTAAAGACGAAAATGCTATTTCAAACTTAAGTATGACCGATCGACAAAAGAGTTATTTCAAACATAAGTATGACCGATCGACAAAAGAGTTATTTCAAACATAAGTATGACCGATCGACAAAAACGTTATTTCAAAATTAAATATGACAGACTGGCGAAAATGCTGTTTCAAATTTAAGTGTGACAACCGACAGAGCCTCTTATAAAGATGCTTGACGCATCCTTATTTTCACTTCACGAGAGTTGTCAGGGATAAATCCCCAATGTGATATAACCAAAACTCCATTTACAGTCTTATTTGCCTTGTAACCTGAACGAGGGGGGGGGGAAGAGCTTTGGGACGAACATACAAATATGTCCCTTATGGTGTCCTTAGGATCATGCAGTCATTTACCACTCCCTTCCTCACTCTATCTCTTTTCCTTGAAAAGAATTATTTTTAAAGAGATTTTGTAGATGCATATACTCTATGTTAATCGCTTGAACGTCAATCAAACACTCTTTCAGACAGCTAGCAATAAAATGTTCCAATTTTCTCTTGTCACCCATCTCGATAAGAAGGAATTATTTTTCTATGACCTTCGATTGTTGTTGCCATCTACTCTGCTGACTCCAATAACTGAAGTGCTTTACTGCTGTGGAGACATCAAATAAAAATAAGAAGAAAAACTATATTGATGAAAACAGTTAAAAGGTGGATGAATGACAATGCAGCTGACAGACATGTTAAATGCAAAATGTCATACGTGCTTATCATCAGCGTTAGCAGAGTTTTTACAGTGCATGCAAGGGTTTGGCCCTTCTTGTCATTATCTATCACTCAAGCAAACATTAGGATACGCACTTGTATACAAGAGAGAAGCAAACAGAAGTGGCCAAGAAAAGCCTATGTACACACACACATCCTCTACTCTATAATAAAGACCAATGTGTATTTATTTGTATATATAAATGAATGTAAATCCGTCTTGTCATACAAAAGTTAATGAACAAAAATTGCCTTTTTCTATTCCCTGAACGAAAACATTTCAAGTGGTGAGGCAAAGCGCGAAAGCAAATAGCAAGTCAGACAACCCCCACTAACTGAAACGAATTCGGAAAGAAATCCTCCATCTCAATAAAAAGTCAATGGTGAGTATTTTTTTTTCTTTAGAATATAAAAAATGATAATTTATATATGAAAAATTAAATTACTAACATAATTCTATGATTTTATATGAATATTATTACAAACACTTGCAAAGCATAATTTTTCTTTCCATCACTTTTGACAGACTGTGTACATTAGTCTATATATATTTTTTCTCACCACATAGTTTGATTTCTATTTTACTTTATTTATTCACTTATTTTATTTCTATCTTCATTTTAGTTCATCATTTTCTATTGTATCCATTTTCCTTCTCCCATGTGTTTTTTTTATTCTGTCTACCATTCTTTAGTTATTTCTTAACTTGTTGTCACTTATTCTTATTCTGTTATCAACCACACTTTTGACCCTCCCTCGTCTTACTCACTACTCCCTCCCACTTCTCCTCCTTCACCTCCTCTCACATACCTACTTACCAACTGTTCCCCCTCCTCCCCCTCTTATATATTTCTTTCAGAGAGAGAGAGTATAAATTACTATATTTATATAAGGAGAGAGTGCTCAATATCGGTGATAGAATGTATGTGCATGTCTCCCTCTCTCCCTGTCAGTCAATCTTACTGTCTCTTCTCCACCAGATGTGTCTGTTTTCATTTCTATATTTATTTCTCTCTTTCCTCACCTTTTTTACAACTAAAATAAAAATTTGCAAAAGAATCCCTTGTGATGGTAGATATTCACTTACTGGGCCCAAAGCGCCTGCGATGCCTTGCTTGTTGAGTAGCTATTTGCAAGAGGTCAAAAGCGCATGCTCAGTGTTTGGGTTTTTGTAAGTGTCAGTAATTTGCATGTGTAGACACCCACCGGCCATTTAAAAAGGTGAGATACAACGACAGTGAGAAGGACAATTGAGGCCAGAAAGAGAAACTTCATGAGAAGTAGTTTTGGTTGCAGTTGGGTAAGCATTTTGTGAGTTTTGTTCCAGTGTTTTCTGAACAAGACTTCCTCCCAGGTTTTAGAGAGTCGTTGACATTTTACTATGCCACAGAACATGTCTGTCTGCCGCAGTAGTAAAATCATTTGTCATTCAAAATATAATTAGTGTTTCTAGCTTAATGTTTTTATCAACAGTTATGGTAAATATCTGTTGATGAATACTGCGATAGACATTCAATATACACGTTTACAACATGGATACTTATCATTACACCAGAATACCCGTCCCAGGATGGGTAAAATTAATTCTCCAAGCAGAACAGTTCCGCAACACTTTTATGCCACCTTACAATGATTAAAATCAAGATATAATGATACAAGCTTAAAACTAAATTAAACTAAATATAATTCACATTACTCACCATTTAGGCCTGGCAGCTATATTTCAAAATTTATAATGATTGGTTAATTAGTTTAGGAGTAAATCCTATACATACTAATATATAAACATATGCACATACTTAACTTTATATAAATAAAGATTAGTTTAAAAAATTGACGAATTTGCTGAAACACCATTAATAAGCAGCAGCAACAGCAGCAGCAGCAAAAGAACTAAGCACATACGAACAATGATCACTACTTAAAATTAAGATGGGTTAATTTAGATTGGAATTTCTGAAGACATTAAAGTATCTTGGTGCCCTGGGATAAGACGAAGGTTGAAAAACAGAGATTTGGGCAAGAACAGAACAAACAATAACTATAAGAGTTACAACAATTCGAGGCAATAAAACATATATTTTCACTCTAAGATCTATCTGCTGTGCTTACTTGTCTTAGCAACCTTATAGGATGGCTGTAAAATGTAGACACTGATGGCAGAACCCCAAAGAAGTATTCTCGCAAACAATGATATTTTTTTTTATGGAAATCGCTCTAGACAAGGCATGAAGCCATTTGATGTAAGGAGCTAAAAAGAAAATACTACTTCAAGGTTAAAAACTAGCCAACGATAAATGTTAGATGGGTAGATTTCGACCCAGAAAACAACAATTTTTCCTCCTTTCTCAGTGAGGACTAAAGCACAAAATAAGGCAAGCGAGAGTTACGAGGCTGGCGAAAGTAAACCCAAGGTCCACTTTCTACTCTCCTTGATATGATACAGAAAGATCTCAGACATTTCATACAATGATTTTGTGACAAATGAAGTCGAAACGAAAGATCAAAATAGCAAAAAGATGATGATCACTTTGCAGATGTTAAAAACCATGGTATATTCATCCCTACATAAATGTATGAAGATCAAATTTTTGTTTTGTTTACAGCAGGCATTAATAACCCATAATCTTGTACATTTCTCCACCTCTCTTGAAAACTAAACCAGTTTAATAACACTAAACTAGCAGTGGTAATGGTATATATGTAAACAGTCAATATACTTTCTGGGTTTTTGCTTATTCTTTTTCACATTGTTTTTTTTTTTTATTCCTTTTTCTGCATCTTCTTTTCCTACACTGTTTTGCTCTTCTTTTTTCTTCTGTGTTCATATTTCACTCATTTACAGTTATATATTTAAATGATCATTTCATCTTCTATGCCTATATCCCCATGTCACTGTAAGCTTAGTATTATTAAATTTGGCTAGGAGTTGGGAAAGAATGAGAAAGAGTAGAGGTTCTTTGAGCAATCCATGCTAGAAAATTCTGCTTTTCAAAAATGCTTGTTGGTATATCTCTCTTTAAGCAGACGTTGTAGAAAAATAAATTTTATAAAGAAGACAACATGTGAAAATGAGAATGGCACTGTCTCAGAGAGTGATAGAAAGGAGAAAGAGTAGAAAGAGAGTAGTGGCACTGTTTTTGATGGTGCCACAACAATATCAGTAGCACCCTAAAGTCCAATCCTTCCTCACTGTGGTAGAGGTGGTGGCAACATGGTAGTGTATTAGGTATGCCGTCTCGAACTTTGGTTCCTAGCATGGCCACCGATGATGGACAGGTCTGGCACCCAGAAGTATTTGGGCCATAACCTGGCTAATAGGGCTTTTGTGAACATTCAGTAGTCGTCACATCATGATTCGTCATCCTCTGGTCGCCTATGTGACAGGTGCAGAACTGCAAATTGATGGAGTGAGGATAACAACGTTGCTTCTGCACATGTGCAACAGCCACTCGTCCTTGTGTTCTGGGCAAACCTTCCTCAACGTTGTATACAATCGGTGAGCCTTGCTGCTCTCAGGGGCAGATCTGCATTCTGGCAGGTCTGACGAATAACTGCGACCAACAAGGAGGACTACATGCAGACCAGACAATCCTAAGACATGATTTTCGTGGACTTTGTGCAGAAGTCCGATTCACTAAACAAACAACTTCAGCAGAGATCAAAGGATGGACGAGAAGTGAATTCAAGTTTTTTTTTTAATAAAAGATAAGAAAAAGATAATATTTACAAGGAGAATATCTTGATGTTGAGAATTGGTACTTTAAAATGATCAAGCTCCAACTCAATACCAACTCTGTTTTTTTCCAGATATTTTAGCAAACTTCCAGCCGCTCTCACCTGAAAATACATGAATGATCAGATATTCACAAATAGTTGAATACTTTACAAATAATTATCGATTTCAAGTTACTTCAGATTTTGAAATATACAGAAATTTACAGACAATTTGTAAAAAAAGGCAACGATATTTTTGAGGAGTTCTTTGCAGAGATGTCCTAAAAATTTAATTCTAAAGCCAATTTACACATTTCTTTTTTTTATGAAGAAATGGTTTTAACCTCTTTTCTGATTAGCCCGAATATTTATCGGATACACATTCTGAACAGGTTTTTACAATACCGAATATTTTCATTCTATCAGTAAAACTAAATTTACTATCCTGAGATGCTTTGTACGCTGATAATTTTCTGTTTTCTATGAATCTCGATAACGTTTACTTGTTTGTGCAGTGTGCTAAGTCTGGTTGTTTTTCTTATGTTTATTTCCAAATACAAGTCACTAACTTTTTTTTAGCAATTCTGGTGTTAATATTTTCAAAATTTAAAAAATAACGTTCCTTTTTTTTCTCAAAATTCTATAATACATTTCAAAAAGCGTTTTCTTAAAGATGTGTACACCCCTTCAAATTCATATAAGTGTTGCCGTGCTAATACACACATTTAAATGTTCACTTTGTTCAGGACCATCAACGAGACCAAACAAAACTTTTTCTCTTGGAACCACATGTGGATTTACTTGCGAATTTAACACCAGCAAAATGAGGAAGAAAAAAAAAAGTAAATAACTCTTCGTTAAGGTTGTGTCACGGCGAAAGTCTCAGAGACATATATGTATAAAAAATGATTTTATTCATTTATTAAATATATATAAAAAAATTTGTAAAAATAACGTTTCTTGTTTTTTTAGAAATTCTATAATACATTTCATAAAGCGTTTTCTTACAGATGTGTACACTCCTTTAAATTCATAAAAGGATACTTTTTTACTAGTTTATTTCTGTATTATGTTCAAAATTATATACGCATATCATTTTGACACACCGGTTCCCGTTAGATTTAGGAAGGTAAGCTACGTTGAGCCTGTACTAAATGGGTGACCATTTGAGAATACCAGGTGTTGTATGTGCTCTTTGCTTATCTCGATATTGTTTCCAGTCGTCCTGGACTTCTTCTTGCCACTGGAATAAAGCAGTGCCGATTTGGAGAGGTGTGGTTGTGATTAAGCAACCGTTGCTTTACAATTATATGTGCAGCCACTCTTACAGGGAATATCCATCGTCTCTCAAAACTGAACGGAGGCCATGATGTTTAAAATTCTAAATTGAAACGGATACTGAGAAAAATAACTTTTTTTAATGAATGTAAATTTTATTTTAAAGTAAAATTTTACTTTACAAAACTAATGCTGTTAGAAATTTTGGCATAGTTACAAATAAAACAAATAAACTTAAATTCTTATTTTAATTCTGTATACATATATACATGTGTGTGTGTGTGTAATGCCTGTACTGATAATCCTTGAGATAATAATAACAGGATAAATTTCAAACCCATATAACTTCTAAAATATTGATAATTTTATAAATAGATGGGTAATTTTTAAAAATGCAAGGGGAGAGGTTAAATTGTGTTCTTTCCTTGCAGACAAAAAAGCAGTGATTCAAAACTCAGCCCAACAAAATATAGATATATAAATATTTAAACAGAATTTAGTTTAAATTAAGCTATTTAAAACAAAAATTCTCTTAATTTTGTTTTCATATAAATTTACTAATAAAAATTATATTATCACCCATCAATTTAAATCACTAAAAGATTTTTTAACAGATAAAAGACATTAAATATAATTGAAAAAATTTTTTTTAAAACAAGCAACAATAGTTTTCTTTATGAAAAGACATTGGAAATATTAAAATTTTGGTCTGATAATGTTTCTTTGTTCAATTGATTAATGGGAAGGCAAATAATAATTAATAAAACTAAATTATTTTTTAATTATGATCAAATAAGTATTCCTCAAAAAGTTGACAAAAACCGAGTGAGTGATTACTGCTAAATTAAAATAAAGTTAAATAGAATTGAATTTTATGGAGAATTTTTTTTTTACTGAGTTAATGGGGAGGCAAATAATAATTAATTAATAAAACTAAATTATTTTTAATCATGATCAAATAATTATTCCTCAAAAAGTTGACAAAAACCGAGTTAGTGATTACTGTTAAATTTAAATAAAGTTAAAGAGAATTGAATTTTATGGAGAATTTTTTTTTTTTTACTGATGTATGAGTTAAATAATCTTTATAGAAGAATTTTCTTTGTATTTTAAATGAATTTTGTATAGAATTTTTATAAAAGATTATGTATGCTTTAATATTATGTTTACATATCTTCAAAATAGAATTTAAATGTGAAGGTGAGATGGCTATCAATCTCCAATCGACTGAAGAGAGATACATGACCAGTGTCCATTTGAGCAAACGTGAATGCTTAGAAGCAGTGAATGAATTGTGAGACCCTTAAAGAAAAAAAACCTTTGATGAACGAGAAGAAAGGTTAACAATAACATTATTTATTTTACATATCTTCAAAATAAAATTGAACAGTTTGAGTTCAAAAAATAAATTTTGTCTTTGAATGTGATTGAAAGCGTTTTTTTAAGTAGATATACATTTAAAACTTTCAGAAATAAGAACATTTTCTTTATTGATTTTTAATAAGAAAAAGAAAAATTCTAAAAGCTAAAATAATTTTTTTGTACTGGTACAGTTTTTGAACCGGACAAAACCCACTTTTGTCGATGCAGAATTACATAACAGCCGAAAAAGACCGAATGAAAACGAACCAGCATCAAAATCAAAACGAGGCGGCGTTCCAAAAGGAAAGCATAATGAAACGACATTTAAAGCAAAAACAAAAAAACAAAAAAAAAAACACACACCGTCTGGTTTTTTTTATCAAAAATTATTTACTTTTGAAAGAAAAAATTAATGAAAGAACTTTTATATTATTTTTCTTTCATGAGAAAGTTAAACTAAACAATTTTTTTTATATACTGGTCCAGATTTTGAACAAGACAAAAATCGAACCGTTTTTTTTTTTTACCCGAAACTAACCCTAACCTAATTTTATTGCCTTTGGCAACAATTATTTGTTGAGTGTTTTTTTTCTTCACCCCTTTTTTCTTTGTTGGAATTACTTGACAATCGCCAATTTAGGATTTAATCAATTTACAATTTAACTTGTCATCTGCTTTTCTTGCCTTCTGATTAGGTAAGCGCTTCCGCATCTTCCGGCTGTTTACGTAAACAGTTGGAAAAAGCCAAACGAAAAACGGTTTTTTTTTCTGGTTCAAAAGCTATACCAGTACCTAATTTTTAAAGTTTGCAGATAAAAATTTTGAAAAATAAAGATCATTAAAAACATCTAATTGTTCTTCTGTTAGATAATAAAATGAGTGCCGAGAGACACCAAGGGCTCTGATTGGTTGAGCAAGATCACGTGTGGTTAGAAAGAGGGGATTTTTAAAATAGTCAGTTAATGAGTGGTAGCACTGGCCTGTGGATGGCCACATTCAGCATCCATATCTCCACAGTCTTTGGACTAAGAAAATGGTAATTTTAAAATTCTAGAAATTCATGATGTAATCAAATCGGCCGGTAATAGTGTGGAATCAAATAAATTAATATTAGAAATAACGCCATTAATATAACAATTATATTATCACCCATGAACTTAAATGGTTTGCCGGCATCAATACACCAATGCAGGTTTCAGCCGATCAAAAATGACCAAAGATTAAAACCAGGTTACACATGATCACTAGAGATGCACACAAAAATAGTCAGCATTTTTCTTGGTTATAACTTTCTAATAAATTTAAAGTATTATTAAAATTTTTTTGAAAAAGTTGCTTTTTTTTAGATGTGGACATCACATCTTAATTAATGATTGTCTATTATTAGGTCCTTGAAAGTCCAGAAGATCAGATTCAGCTGCTGCTGCTTATTTTTATTATAAACGAGTATGTCTAGATTTAGAAAAAAAAGGGTTATTTTGCTTTAGTTTCTAGAAGGAAATTTTTTGTTTTCAACAATATTTTTTTTTTACAAAATAGTAACTATAAATAGATAAACTTTTTATACCATATGAAAAAAAATAATAATAAAAACAATTTCGTTATTCAAATAAAATATCATATTAATCTAGGAGACTTAAAAGATTTTTACAGAGAGCGTTTTTTTTTCAAAAGTTTAG
The DNA here is from genome assembly GCA_963556195.1 of Sepiola atlantica. Taxonomy (NCBI): domain Eukaryota; kingdom Metazoa; phylum Mollusca; class Cephalopoda; order Sepiida; family Sepiolidae; genus Sepiola; species Sepiola atlantica. The sequence continues at coordinate 34,156,228 of OY744516.1, read as the reverse complement.
AGTAGACACTAATTAAATACAAATATTACTAAATTTGACTTATTACGAAGTTTTCATGAACAATGTTTCTTTCCAAGAATTTTCTATCTTTGAAACACATTATCACAGGACTACTTCCTTGTAGACTATAACATCGTCGTCTTCAAATACTATATGAACAAATACTTCTCATAAACCGTCTCCATAAGTAATCAAATTTTGTTCATTCCATTCATCATTTTCAATCCTCTCATAATATTCTTCACCATTCAACTCATAATTCATCCATTTCATTAACCATTATCCTTGAGTGGCTTTTGGCCGTGATAAGTGGTGACTCATTAGAAACAAAAATAAAACAAAAAAAAACTAAATATCAGGCTTGATTTAATATTTACATTATATTCTTTTTAAATAAGATTTTACATTCAACTTTTTAACTGGATGCATCTTTATTATTTGGTTTAAAACAATTTTGAAAAATGCTATCATTTTTTATGGCATAAGTAGACTTATATATATATATATATATATATATGATGACTGCAACGTCTTGTCAGACGAGTGCCACTCCTCCTTCATTCAGAACAGTGTCATTGTCTGAAGGAGTATCAGTACTTGAAATCGTTAATATAGAGATCTAGCTTTGTATGACAGCTAGATCTCTCTCGGTTCAAAATGTTGAGAATCAGCAACAAGCGAAAGCAAGATAGCCAGTACCAAGTTGAAACTGCAGACCGACATTATGTGAGGAGTGGTCTTCCACCTTTTTGTTTTAAATAAAAAAACATGGCTCAGCACACATCGAAAAGTCGAACACAAATAAACATTCCCTAATATTGCACATAGAGTAATACCGTTGAAACCATGCATTCCCAATACAAATTAATTTCGTGTTTTGGCTTGGTTATTTGTTTCTGAAATAAAAAAACCTAGTCAAACATAAATAAACATTCCTTATTATTGCACATTTCGTATTTTGGCTGTTTTTTGTTTTTTTTAAATAAAATTAATTTGTATTGGGAACGCGTAGTTTCAACGGTATTACTCTATGTGCAATATTAGGGAATGTTTATTTACCTTTGACTTTTCGATGTGTGTGGAACTGTTTTTTTATATAATATATATATATAGGTATGTGTATATGTTCATATATTTCTATGTATAGGACTCACTCCTTAATTCATTATGAATTTTGAAACACGGCTGCTAGGCGTAAGGGTATGTAATGTGGGTTATATTTAGTTTAATTTAGTTTTAGACAAGGTGGGCAAAGAGGGGGTGGAAGCCCTTTGTGAAAATTTAGATATCTCCGATTTGGGAGTAATTTTAACAATAGGTACTATTAGACATCAATTAATAAATATTCCCCAAATTTCAGTTTGGTAGTTTGGTAGTTTTGTTTTACGGCATATCAACCCTTTTTGGGTTATTTAATGCCGAATCTGGTCATTATAGTAAAAGTTTTTATGCTTCAAGTTCTTTATATCTTCAAATGTTTAATCAGGGTTTTTGGTTTGGTAGTTTTGTTTTACGGCATATCAACCCTTTTTGGGTTATTTAATGCCGAATCTGGTCATTATAGTAAAAGTTTTTATGCTTCAAGTTCTTTATATCTTCAAATGTTTAATCATCGTTTTTGGTTTGGTAGTTTTGTTTTATGGCATATCAACCCTTTTTGGGTTATTTAATGCCGAATCTGGTCATTATAGTAAAAGATTTATGCTTCAAGTTCTAAAAATAAAATAAAAAAGGGGAGGGAGAAAGGGAGAGGGGCTGTTGTTTTTGTTTTTGGTTTTGTAGAACATAATTAAGTTTTACAAAAAAAAAAAAAAAAAAAAAAAAAAACGTCAATGTAGGTGAATTTCGTCTCAGGGAGCCACAGGGCAGCCTGATCTGGTATCACCAGAAATTTCAGTTTATTCAGAGTATTTTAAAAGGGGTTTAAAAGAACATAATATGGGCACAACCTCCCATTTGAAAATTCAAATATTTCAAATTTGTATTGATCCATAGATATTAAACACCAATTAAGCAAGGTTCCTTGAATTTCAATTTCTTCTTAAGGCCCCTTGAACTTAAGCCTTAAATTTTAGATATTTTTTTAGAATATATATATGTGTGTGTGTGTGTGTGTGTGTGTGTGTGTGTGTGTAAATACACACAAAATAGATCATGACATAGAAATAATTTTTAGCTAGGCAGAATTTGAGTAACTATTTTTAATTGCAAAGTTAATTAATCTACTTGCTTCATGCCTTGAAATATTCACAGGGTGAAATGGGTTTTATTATAATATTGAATATTACTAAACACAAGTTAGGATGTAAACTGTTTTCTAGTATAAGTAGGCAAAAGATGTACTTTCTGCTAAACCACATGGGCTCAGACAAGTTTAGTGTATGATATCCATATGTCAAGATTTAAGCTTTGTTTGCTTAGGTGTCCAACAATGGATAAGCTCCAAAAAGGAACCACCCAAGAAGGGGAGACAACTGGGAGTCGATGTTTTCAAACAAAAAATAGTCCATCCCCACACAAGTTCCTGTTAGTTTTATTCTTAGACATGCAGGGCCATTCTGTCTCCAGAAGGAAGAACACCCACCATAGCAAGCAAATAACAAAGACATTTTAGGATTCATATATGTTTTGTTTAAATTTTAAAAGAAAGATCAAAAAGTATCAGAAAAAAAGGTAAGACGGACAGAGGAAATTATTATTTTTTTTTTTTAAATTAATGTTTTTAAATTGTCTGTACATGTGTCTGTCACTTGATGAGTTTTATTTGCACTACATAATCCAGTACTACCTGCTATATAATAGGGTTATCAAAAGCTAAACTGGTTTCCTCAGTGGACTTGACTGGTGAGGAGGTTGACTAATCACCCAGCAGTGTGAAAAGACAAAGATCTGATAAATGGTTAATGAATTATCATCTACACAATGTGCTTGGTGGTACATGATAGGAAGTTCTTCAATGAAGTTCCGGCAACTTCCTGCATCTATGGAAACTCTCCGGTTATCCTATCTTTCCTCTTGCAATCTAATTCCACTCTATTGCATTGAAGATGTGATTTTAGAATGTGCACACCCTCAGCTGCACTCTAAACGATTTGCTTGTGCAGGTAATTGTCTCTGCTTCTTTTTTCTGTGCTCTCACCTGTTCTATTTGCAGCAGATGGTGTGATCATAGATTCAACTTTACAGCCATATGAGGCCCCATTGGTAGCAAATGCAGGACTAGCATTAACCGATATGATGGAGAACCAAGAAGATAGAAATCTGTGTGTATATGTATTTACCTCCTCACTAGGGGAGGTTAGACAAGGTCAAGTGGGATTTTGAAAAGCCAGCACACTAGGTGAAGTGCACTCTGGCCTACAAAAAATGCCTGAGCAGATATGTTGTCATTCCCCAGTCGGGACTCCTCAGGCGATTAGCAATAAACTAACCCCTTCTCAAAGAGAATGTGTGTGTATATGTACGCATGTATGTGCGCTAGGAGACTCTTCTCTCTGTAAAAATAAGAGGTTGATAAAGATTCTGAATTTGTATCTTGCAATACCTGAACAGCATATTAAAGAGTAATCACAAGTTTAACAAACGCTAACGGGAATTGTGTCCAGGCGATTCTCGGGAAAAAGAAGAACCCAGGAAACTCATGCACCCGCCTAAGAACTCCATCTAAATAGTTGTACACGATTTTTTACTTTGCTATAAATAGTAATTGTAGTTTTTTTTGTAAATATTAAATTTATAAATAACATTTAAACGTTAGCATATTTCATAACTATGAAAGAGCATCCTTGTAACAACATACTTACGTAAAGGCGAGAAATTTTTTTGGAGGTTAAGTAATTGTGTCTATACCTCAAACCTTTGAGGGAAGGTAATGTTTGGTATAAATAACAAATTTTAAAAACATGTTCTGCAATGACCCTTAACACTAACCCTAAATTCTGGAAGAAATTTTTAAAAACACTGAAACGATGTGCATGCTGTTGGCATAACGAAATCAGAGGAAGATTGAATCTAGACATTATAGTGAGATGTGTGAAGAACAGGAAACTTCTTTGGTCTGTTCACATTGAAAGAATGGATGAGAGTTCTTGGGTTAAAGGACATAGAATAGTTGAGAAATCAAGGTCAGTTGGCAGGAGAATACATGGAAGGACGTGGTAAGGATGGATTTGAGAGAAAGAAGAATAAATAAAGACCTGGGCAGTGTTATGTTAGTTTGGAATTCAAATTCTAAAAGCCGTCCAATACATGCCAACATGTAAAACAGACGTTAAACCTAATATGATGATGATGTCATCTCATAGTCGAATCATGAATCTTTGAATTTCTTTCTGACATTTTCTCTCATCCTCTGCTAATGCTGAAAAAGTTTGAAATCTCCTTTTTTGTTTCGGTTGCATGGATTCCAAGGAGAACTCTGTGTCTCTTCCACATATATGTTAGTTCAACAAACGTAAAAAGCAGTTTAAAATTGCGAAGAAGTACCGTCCGCCACCTGCATATGTATATCTTTAATATAAAAATATTTTACAAGAGAGAGAGAGAGAGAGGGAGAAACGGGGAGGGAAAGTTTAAGATCCAAACAATAGGATTATTGATGCATGGATCAGTAGTTTATCGCATATCAAAATATCGGATCTAAATATCACCACCTAGTCATCTGCCAATATTCATCCAATATCAGTGTCTTCTTGGAAAAATGATATACAAAATATGTGTGTGTAATATATATATAACCATACTTGCGATTTTTAACAACAGTATTGATTTACTCCTCTCCAGGAGTTAGGCACAAGGCCAGTTTTTATCTTACTCCCACAAGTAAGATGTGACCCAAGGTCGGGTCGGGAAAGTGGGGTTTAAAAATTGCCTGGGCAGCCCCGTCGGCATTCCCCGGTAGGGGCGCCTCAGGCAGTAAGCAATAAACTTACTCCTCCCCAAAAAGGGGAGGCGAAGCCTGGGAGGGTGGACCTCCTAGAACTGCACAGGACAGACCCATAGACCGGCGTAAATCAAGCCCCGAAGGCTAAGACAATACCAGTCTCCATCGGAACAGATACTACACTTTGATCTTAGCCAAACAACAGTAGGATGAAGAGAAAAAACAGAAAAAAGAAAAAAAAAAGGAATTAACTCTTTGAAAATGCTGTATATTAGCGAAAGTTTCAGACATATATTTATGAAAAAAAAATGATTTTATTCATTTAATAAATATTTTTAAAAATAACGTTTCTTGTTTTTTTTTTCAAAATTCTATAATATTATTCAAAGAAAGTTTTCCAAGGGATGTGTGAACCCCCTTTTTTAATTTATATAACTGTACGTATGTATGAATAAATATTGTATTATAGAAATATGTATTATAGAAATGTGATTATATATATATATATATATATATATATAATCTACATTAGCTATAATCTGTATTTATACACTTATATAAATACAAAAGAAGATCAAATGTCAATACTTAAGAATAAATAACTTCTATTTTTCAATATTCTGCGAATGTTGGTCCTTCTTATTTCAGGTAAAAGAATACAACAGATCAAATACAGGTAAATAAATATGATATAGCACAAAACAAAGACCATGCAGAAGAAGAAATGAACCACAAAGGAAATTAGACTAGTAATGGAGTGCTATTACAACGGCAACCCTAACAAAAAAAAAGGCTTGTTTACACATATAGAACATACTCCCGAAATGATGCCATCAATTTTCGAAACGCGCTGTATATTCGTAAATATTTGGAAATTCCAAATTTATTCTATTTTGATTCCATCCGAAAATTCATAAACTCTGACATATCTATAAAGACAGCCTTCTTGAACAACTAACTTACTTCTATATTATATTTATTATTATTATTATTATTATTATTATAATTATATAGAAGTATTTTTCTTCTTTATTTTTCTTATATAGAAGTAAAGAGATTTATTATTCTATCATCTAATTTACATACGTGTTTGTGGTGTGTACATACACACATATCAAAATTAGATGACAATGCTAAAAAGGAAAGTTACAGTTTCTCTATATGTTCATAGAGACATTAAGAAATGTTAGAAGTGGTCGAATCATCATAGAGTGAAAGTGGGGTGAGACAAATACACAGACAGCAAAGCGAGAGAGATGGGTGACTAATTCAGTTGATTATAAATTGCAGTTAATTAAAACGATTAAAACAGAATTTATTTTCAAATATAACTCAATCCCAGAACTAAAGTATAGTTTATTATGTATTTTGTGTTATTAAAGTAAAAAAGCCGTCGACTAACTTCACATTTAGTATAATAATACATATATTATATATATTAATAGACTGTCAAAAAGCTCTAATGCAATGTTCCGAATACGTTTGTAGAACACTCTCGACTAGTCTTCTATTTGTGCCCGCTTCTAGGTACATATAGATCTTAATTTCCCTTAATTACGTGACAAATGCTAAAATCAAACAGTGTTTATTAAAAATGTTGTTTGTACTAGTCGAGAATAATTCTTCGATAATAAGTCTGACAGTAGTTTTGTTGTTGCCGGGCTGAGGTATGGTTCTGTTCAGTCCTAGGAGGTCCATTCTCCCAGGCTTTACCTTTTTTCTGAGAAGGAGATAGTTTATAGCTAATCGCCTGAAATGCCCCTACCGGGGAATACCGATAAAGCTTCTCAGGTATATTTTGTAAACCAGAGTGTACTGGTTTTTCAAAACCTCACCTAACCTTGTGGCTTTTCTCCAAACAAAGTAACCATCATAATAATGTTGTATCGAACATAGAAGATTGCAGAAGAAATTGCATTTATTACAACAGATAATTTGCACATTCAGACGAAAAATAAATAGGCTGGATTTATTTTTAATAATAATATTTTTTTAAATAGTCGTGAATATGGCCTTACCGAAAAGAAAAGAAAAGAAAAATGAAAAGTGGTGGCAGTTGTAGTAGATCTGAGCGTTAAAGTGAAAATTATTCTGACTTCCTGTATGTATGACTATTTTAGGAGAAGCAGACGAGTTGGAAAAGATGTAGAAATTACTGAAAACGAATGAAATAGATGCATATTTTCCGAAAACATGCATCAAGAATCGGCTTAAAGCATGAGCATAGTCAAATTCTATATATTGCTTGTGTTTCATAGCCAATGAAATAGGGGAAAAATCACTTTAATTTATTATGTAGAAGATATACATGTATTTATATATCAAAAGATAGCTTTTTTAGCTAATTTAAAAGAAATTCGATACACTTATAGATGACGTACCATGTTTCTGCGACTTCGCGTCATCAACGTTTGGGCAGGTTACGGAAGCGCCCAAGAGTTGTGAGGCGAAAACTGCCAAACGCAAAATTGAAGACTGGCAGCCGATAAATTACGACAAAGAAAATCAAACTAAAATACATATATAAAAATGAAGAACGAACAAACCATAGCAGAAAGACTGTTATTAATTAGATGTTTTCTTCTGTTTGCTTTTGTCAAAAGAACCATTGTTAATCAAATATTTTTAAATAAAATGTTTTTTTTTGTGCACCGGAAAGTTTTAAAGGATGATTTTGTTTAATTTGTTAAGCAAATGTTTTTGTTTTTTAATTTTTTTTAAATGTTTTTTTTTTACATTTTTTTTTCCCAAAACTTCGGGAGATTCAACGAGCTAACAGAGATTATAGAAATTCATTTTTTGTTATTGAACGCAATTAATTTCTTCCAAAAGTTATTGTCTGCTAGCTGTAGCCTGATTGGCTAATGTCTGCTGCAACCTGATTGGTTAATAGTTTTGTCAACTCTCGGGCGCTTACAAGACATGTCCGAACGTTTACGATGCGAAGTCACAGAAACATGGTGCTTCATCTATAAGAGCACCAGAAATTCATACCAAAAGTTTTCTTACAATTGTTTCAAAGCCAAATTATTTTACAACTTATAATATAAAAAAATAAAATTCTAATTTATTATTTCTTTTTATGAAAGTTTGAAACAATAAAAGTAAATTGAAACTTCTCATCAGAAATTTCATGAAAAACAGTTTAAATAGAATATAGACAAATTATTAATAGTCACATATTAGCTTCAAAAAATATTTTTTAAAGTTTCTTTTACCATCAAAATCCCATTGTTATTTTATTTACCTACTTTCTAGGAGGTTAGACACAAGGTCAAGTGTAGGCTTGATGAAAGCATTTCTCTGGAACGAACTGGATTCGAACTTGGCACACCCAGGTTTTCAGTCTGTGTCATTAAACACTTAGCCCCCCCCCCCATTGTTGTTATAAGCAGAAAAGCTGTACCATTAATATATATATATATATATATACACACACATACATATATATTATGATATGTATGTATCCACGTGTATTCCTTATAATATATATATATATGTGTGTGTATTATGGTGCCGTACCTATAACAAACATTTTAGACTGGTCCATTCTAAATAGGTGCGGGAAGCATAGGCTTCTCAGCGTTAGAGTTCAACCCCAGTCTACACTGGCAGTCAGTACTGACATACTACTTCTCTTGTTCCTCTGTTGTATATACTTTTCTCCAATATATTTGTTTTACTGAAACCCTGTGTCCGTGTTCTCATTCTAGCCTCTTAACAGGGCCATAACAAATTGGCGACGATATATTCGAGCTCACACCACAACAACAACTGTCGATCAGATATTGGAATCTACACGGGACCCTATAACAATTCTAAAACCCTTAAAAAGGACTGCACAAAATAAACTGGCTACGACAAAATCATTAAGGATTTTTCTTGAGAACCTTAAAAAAAGGACCCCACAACGACCGGCAACATGGGATTTAAAATTTCAAAACTCACACCACTAAAATAGACTGACAGCGTGGTTACAGTAAAAGATTTGGGAGAACTTTTTAAAATGGACGCCACAACGTGCAACTAAATTAATAGTTGAGAAATCGACTATAAATTCAGCAAACAATGTCTTAATTAAAAAAACTGGCTTACCAGTGGAAGAAAAAAAAATAAAAGAAAAAACACGTAAGACCAACTTAAGTGAAGAAAGGTCAGTGATTTTTTTTTTGCTATTCCGACACTGTTGTAATATTTAACAATAAGGGAATATATGATTTTTTTCTCTCTCCAAAAGAGAAAGTTACTTCTGCCGAAAGAAAAACAAAATTGAAACCGTATTTTTAATTTTTCTCTGACTAAAGTGCCGACCGCAAATTCTACGGCTATGCACAATGATAAAAGCGTACTAAAAAAAACAAAAAAAACTATTTTTTTTATCAAGGAAAAAAGAAAAAACGTTTTATACTCTTTTACAATTAAGATTATGTCTAGTAAGCAAAAATAACTTTTTTAACAAACCGTACTCGAAAGGAAACATTTACTTTCTAACAAAAAAGGACACACTTTAAAATATGGAAGAATTTAAAGCGACGATTGCAGGATTAGTAAAATTTCAAATGCAGCAGCAACTCAAACATAATAAAGAGGCAGACAAGAGACTACAGAAAACTCAAGAAAGATTTCAAAAGCTTCTTCTAGAACAAAATGAAAAGCTTATAGATAAAAAAAAGAATCTAACGAAAAGATTGAGATGTTAATGCAAACAATATTGTTTAGAAGCCAAAGTAACGAAAACGATAATACTTTTTTGCAGAATGCCGTGTAGAGTGCGATCGACAAGTTCACGTATGGCCCCAATGAGGAGAAAACTGTTGCTTCATATATTAGAAGATATTAAGACTTATATAAAATTGATTGCGAAAACTGGGCAGACTCTAAAAAGGTTTTCCTGTTACTGAGGAAATAGGCACCACCGAACATACTAAGTTCGTGGATTTCATTTTGCCTCGATAGACTAGCGATTTGACTTTTGCAGAAGCCGTCAAACTTCTAACAGAGCTGTTCAGCCCAAAGACTTTGTTATTTCACAAATGCTGGAAGTGTTTAAACCTAGTAAAAAAGACGACAAAGATTATTCAACGTTCGCATCATTGGGAGTAGTGCTTCTCAGCCGGAAGCAGGGTCCTTAATGCATTACATGAAGAATGCATGCACCTAATCCATATGAACTAGCGTCACCCGTATTATCCTAGGTCAAACGGCCAGGCGGAACGCTTTGTGGACACTCTAAAAAGAGCCCTGAAAAAAGGTTGCGCCATTCCCACGGAAACGGCCCTGCAGCAGTTTTTACAAGTGTACAGGATCACACCAAACATTAACATACCATCCTCATTATCTCTTACAGAGATGATGTTTGCATGAAAAGTGAGTCCGTTTTTGACAAATTACTGCTTAAACAGACCAAACAAGGTCGAACCTCTATTGTACCAAAAAAGCGATACATCCCAGGGAACAGAGTATATTTCAAGATGTTTAAAAATAATACGTCTTTCTGGGAACCTGATATGATAGAAAAGAGAATTAGAAATATGATTTACATAATTCAAGGACCTCAGTTCTCTCATAAGAGACACCTAAATCAAATTAAGAAACGACTGTTGGATGACACTAACAGCTCTCTACAGGTAGAAGAAGATGTTATGGACATCATATTCGATACTTTTGACATACCAGTAGCCCAAGCAGCCACAGAAAAGCGGCTATCTAAAAGGAAATGGAAGTCACCGGATCTTATCAAAATCAATCCAAAAAGGAAACGATATCAATATTCCTGAGGAAGTAAGGCTTGGGAGGGGGTGTTATGGTGCCGTACCTATAACGAACATTTTGGACTCGTTTTTTCTAAATAGGTGTGGGAAGCATATGCTTCTCAGCGTTTGAGTTCAACCCCAGTCTACACTGGCAGTCAGTACTGACGCACTACTTTTCTTGTTCCTCTGTTGTATATACTTTTCTCCAATATATTTGTTTTATCAAAACCCAGTGTCTGTGTTCTCATTCCGGCCCCTAAACAGAGTCATAACAATATGTATATAAATTAATATGAAAAATATATAAATATTTTTTTTTCTATTTATTTCTTTTTTGTTGACGTATAGAATTTAAGGGGTCTTAAAAAGAAATTGAAATATGGGGAATCTTTGTAATTGGTGTCTAATGATTATAGATCAAATTTAATGCAAATTTGAAACATTTGGATTTTTAAATGGAAGTTTGTGCTCATATTATGTCTCTTAAAAACCTTTATAAAAACCCTGAAATTTGGAGAATCTTTATTAATTAATGTCTAATACCTATTGTTCAAGTTTCATAAAAATAGAAGAATTTTCACGATGGGCTTCCACCCTGTCTTTACCCCCTTTTACATAAAACTAAATTAAACTAAATATAGCTAAACTTACGACCCTTACACCTAGACGTGTTCCAGAATTCATAATGATCGGTTAATTAGTTTAGGAGTGAATTCTGTACATACAAATATATAAACATATCCAAAGAACTTCACACACATATATATATATATATATATATATATATATATATATATATATATATATATATATAAATTAATTATTATTTTTTTTTATATATAAATTAATTTTTACGTACACAAAAGAAAGTCATGGACACGTGTTTCTGGCTATGAGCTGTCATCAGCATGACTACCCTGGCAGGAAACGAACCGCCAATTAAGAACGATTGAATGCAGGGAGCGGAAAATAATAATAAATACACCAGTGTTCTATCGCTAGTAAAAACAATGACAAAGCTGCTTAACATCATAGGTGATAAAAAATTGGGCACAAATCAAGGAAGGAGTTCTGGTTAGGGGGTAAAACACTAGACTATGAACATTTACATTGATAGTTCGATCCCTGCCAGAGTAGTCATGCTGATGATGGCTCGTAACCAGAAACACATGTCCATGACTTTCATTTGTGTACGTAAAAATTTATTTTTAAAAAAAATTGATTAAAAAACATATATATAAAATTGATAACACATCCAATTAAAGGCGATTGAATGCAGTACCCTACATATTCTTAACCGCTTATTTTTACGTACACAAAAGAAAGTCATGGACACGTGTTTCTGGCTATGAGCTGTCATCAGCATGACTACCCTGGCAGGAAACGAACCGCCAATTAAGAACGATTGAATGCAGGGAGCGGAGAATAATAATAAATACACCAGTGTTCTATCACTAGTAAAAACAATAACAAAGCTGCTAAACATCATAGGTGATAAAAAATTGGGCACAAATCAAGGAAGGAGTTCTGGTCTGGGGGTAAAACACTAGACTATGAACATTTACATTGATAGTTCGATCCCTGCCAGAGTAGTCATGCTGATGATGGCTCGTAACCAGAAACACATGTCCATGACTTTCATTTGTGTACGTAAAAATTTATTTTTAAAAAAAATTGATTAAAAAACATATATATAAAATTGATAACACATCCAATTAAAGGCGATTGAATGCAGTACCCTACATATTCTTAACCGCTTATTTTTACGTACACAAAAGAAAGTCATGGACACGTGTTTCTGGCTATGAGCTGTCATCAGCATGACTACCCTGGCAGGAAACGAACCGCCAATTAAGAACGATTGAATGCAGGGAGCGGAAAATAATAATAAATACACCAGTGTTCTATCGCTAGTAAAAACAATGACAAAGCTGCTTAACATCATAGGTGATAAAAAAATTGGGCACAAATCAAGGAAGGAGTTCTGGTCTGGGGGTAAAACACTAGACTATGAACATTTACATTGATAGTTCGATCCCTGCCAGAGTAGTCATGCTGATGATGGCTCGTAACCAGAAACACATGTCCATGACTTTCTTTTGTGTATGTAAAAATTTATTTTTTAAAAAAATTAATTAAAAAAACATATATATAAAATTGATAACACGTCCAATTAAAGGCGATTGAATGCAGTACCCTACATATTCTTAACCGCTCAAGGAGCGGAAAATAATAATACTAAACCCACCGGTGTTCTATTGCTAGTAAAAATAATAACAAAGCTGTTCATATACACACATTTGCACACATGACATAAAACTAGCAGGAAATAATAAATAAAACAGCACATAATTTACATGTTTGTTTGTTTTTCACCTCATTTACACAATTTTCTTGAAATATGCATTTTTTATAAGACACAAACAAAAATAAAAGAGAAAATGCAAATCAGGAATAACTTTTTCTCTGCCAAATAACCGTTTGCCGTTTAGAGAGAAATTAACATCTCTTGCAGAACTTTTGTTTTATATCATTTTTTGACCTGTGCATGTTAACAACATTGCAAAGTGGATATAAACTAAAATGGGTTTCATGTTTCTGGCTTGATAAGCAACCAGTCTGTTACTAAATCTTATCATTGACATGTAAATATTAAATATATATATATATATATATATATATATATTAATATAAAGGCTCTAATATATATTGAGCACTTTTGAAAAGTATTCGTTTTGTTCATTTTGTTAATATTTGAACTTAATTAATATATATATATATATATTTAAATGTAACTCGGTCGAACTTTCCATGTTAGACCTGAATAGCAATTGATCTGACAAATCGATATTTGATTCTGACGAGCGATTTCTTCTTTTTCTATACTTGAAGAAGGTCAGGTGTAGGTTTTGATGAAAGTGATTCGAACCCAGCACACCCAGCTCTCAGTCCGTGTCGTCAACCATTTAGCCACTGTGCCATCAGCAATTTTTATTGCTGCAAGTATGATTGAAGAGAGCAAAGTTTTCTCGTTACATAATTTTTTTACTTACTGTCTCGACAAGCAAGTTTCCATTTCTTCAGTGGTAATACGTTGAGTATGAATCCAAGATTTCTGTTATTAGCCATCTCAAGTACTTTCGATCGTCGTGATTGTCTTCAGGTGTTGGTTTATTTTATTTTCACTATATTGTTGCTGTCGTTTATTAGTGTTCTTTTTTTTAATTTTCTTCAGTAGGTGAAGAAGAAAAGCAGGGGGAGTAATTGAGTTTGTTGTTTTCATTAATTTTTAAATTTTTTTATATAGTATGTGGTTGTATATTTATTTAGGCTATTTTATTAATGTTAGGTTGTTTCTTTTTTATATATAGTGCTTCTAGAATGTTTAAACGGCATGTACAAGTATTTTAGTGTATGCTTTTAGTGTTAGATGTTAATATGTTTTCTGGTCCCGGCACACTGTAGTGTTTTGTTGTGTGAAATGATGTGTCGCTGAATTTCACTGGTATATGTATATATATATGTATATACTTTCATACAATTATGTGTGTATATATACATACATATATATACCATGAAGTGATCGCTCCATCTTCACAGATGATTATAGTCCACTCTCATCCTTTCCTGACCCGTGACTCCATAGGTGGCATTTTAGAACAGTTGCAAATTTGCATGGCCTGTAGCAAATTGGACAGTCAAGCATCATATTTTCCACAGCAGTTATAAGATGATCTTTTGAAATGTGTCAAGTCCGGAGTTGGATTTACAGACTTTATTACACATCACCCAGGTTATCTCACCAAGAGAAATATTTTTGGTGGTTGCTATATCATGCTTTTCCAGATGATTCAAATAGCATGTTAACAGAATTCACACTTCCGACTTTTCATATTCACATCTGAATCCCGAGCTGACACTTGAGTTGCTCATCTTCCAGACAATGTTCCTTGAAATCCTCACAACTGTCTTCTCTACTCATCATCATCATCATCATCATATTCCATTTAACGTCCATTTTAACATAAAACAAAGCATGACTGCTTTAAATGATGATAATAAACATCTTTCAATGAAGAGAAACATACACAAACCTTTGTCATTATCTAAATAATAATACACTAAAACACTTTCATGTTCGTACATACATTATCACCCATAACCCTTTTTTAAAAGATGGAATCGCCCGATCATCGAAATATTTAAAAAAATTTCATTTGATACTGCTGTTTTACTAAACTCAATCAAAATACATTTTCTTGGCTTTTCAGGCGAGTACTAAAGTGTAGTATATTTTCTGTCCAAGGATGGTAAAATAATCGTGGGGTCTTTGTTCATACCAGACGTCCATAGAATGGAAACATGTCACAAATTCTACAAGGATTTTGGAGATAGACCTCCATAACCAGATATATTCTGAAACTACATTAACACATTAACTAGAGTACTGAGATAGGTATGTTTCAGTTTTAACAAAGGTGGTACAATAATATTGTTGAGTTTGCGTCTGCACCGGATGTCCATAGAATTGAAACATTTTTAAGCATGGCAGAAATATACATGAAGGATACAACAGTGGAATTTCCACAGGCCCCGCTAGTCAGTATCATTCATCATCATCATCATATTCAGTTTAACGTGTTTTATATGTTGGACGCTTATAAGAAATTGACTTCCAAACTAACCTATCTCTATCAAAGTCTTTATTTATCTCTTAGACCCATTTTCATCACTTCCTCCCATGTTTTCCTAGGCATTCTCCTGTGAACTAAACCTACTACTTCAACTGTTTTAGATCTACTAACTCAAAAACTCTCATCCATTTTTTCAATTTGGTGATACCATCGAAGTTTCCTGTCCAGATTTAATCTTTCTCTGAAGTCATCAGAATTATACATCCATCGTATCATTCTTAAATCATTTCTCTCCATGCAATGCATGTCTTCAATCCTCACTGGCCAGGTTTCACTTCCATACATCATCACACTGCGTACATATGCCTGAGAGAATCTTCCCTTGGTCGACAGTGATAATGCTCTGCTGGTTGGTAATGACAGAAGTTCCATGAACTTACTCTATCTACTCCGTATTCTTGCAATCACACTAGCATCTGCTACACTCTGTGCTCCAATGGCATCACCAAAGTAACAAACCTTCTTAACAACCACAATAGGTTCGCCATTCAGATATACTTTCTCCACATCTGAGTCCTCATCCATCTCCATTGTCTTTCACTTCTTGTACACGAAGTGGTTATTCTCTCTCAACCTACCAGTAATTCCACTGCACTTCTGGTGTACCCATGGTATTTGTAAGATATCACAAAAAATTGAATTGTACCGGACTTCCTTTCCACAAACTCAGCAGGGGAACTTTCTCAGCTCTACTTAAAGTTATCTCCTCCCAATTGCTCACAGCAATCTTCATTTTGAGTTTTAGGTACATGTACACACATACACACACACTATATATATATATATATATATATATATATATATATATATATAGAGAGAGAGAGAGAGAGAGAGAGAGAGAGAGAGAGAGAATCTTGAGAAGATGTTGATGCATTGAAACATGAATTGATTAGTGTAGATTGTCATCAATGTTCATTTAATTTTATAAAAGCTCTTTGTATTGAGCACTTTTGAAAAATATTGGTGTTTTGTTCATTATGTAAATATATATGAACTAGAAATAAATATATATATATATACATAAATATTATTATTTCATGTATCCACATAACATTTTATAAGAAGATATAATCTTTTATGTATCAATTTTCAGTATTTACTTCAACAGTGCTCAATATGTGAGTAAGGCTAGGTAGTAAGTTATGAAAATATATTTATGGCAATTAAGCTACACAGAGGCTTCAGCGTCTCATCCCCATCATCAGCCTGACAAAGCCTCTGTGTAGCTTAATTGCCATAAATATATTTATATATAACATATATTTATAACTTAATATATTTATTTAATATAACTTATATATGTGTGTGTGTGTAAATTTATGATAAAATAAACCAATAACAAAATAAATAATGGACTTACCATGCAGACATTTTCAAATGGAATGAGTGAAGAAAGGTACAAATAACGTTCATTCTCAACAAAATGTTTGGGCATTGCAGGTAATTCCGTTAACATGAGTCTTCGCTTACAAACTTCAAAAGCTAAAAGAGAAAAAATTTGAGAGTTGTTTAAAAAAATTAGCTTAAATTTTTTGTTATTTTTTCATTAAAATATATTTTTAAAACTATAAAGTTCGTATTTCATCTAGCCTATCAGCAACATTGGAAAAGTCACTACTTATCAAGGCTAAAAGCCACTCGAGGATAAGAGTTAATGAGATGTCAGTTGAATGATGAAGACTATTATGAGAGGATGAATGGACAAAATTTGAATTCTTATGAGGATGTTTTATGGCAAGTATTCGATTAGATATTTTTGTTTGGGATATTTAACGTTAAAACAATAATAGAAAATAGAATAATGTTGAAAACGATATATTTAACACGAATCACTATTTTATGAACAGCTAGGGGAGAGATACCTTTCCAAATAATACAAACATGTTAGTGAATATAATATAATAAACTTGATACCCAGACCATGTTCTTCACATTATAAAAATATAATTCACTCCAGTTTCTTTCTGAAAATAATTATTCCGGCAAGTAACATTATTACAATGGAGACAATTTTAAATAATTACTTAAAAAGCTCAAAATGTAAGAGAGAGTACTCCTATTTTCACTTCAAGGTAAAACATTATTTCTCTTATATTTTGAGTTTTTTCTTTTTATCTTTTCGTGACACACATTATTTTAAAAAAATTAATTCAAATTAGAATGCCATTAAGGTAGGTACTAGTCGAATACCCATCCCAGTCAAACAATATAAGAACCTGAATGCACAAAGTAGCAACTTGTGTTCAATTACATGTGTACAATAACTTGTTTATATTTCTATGAAACGATATGAATTGCATCTAAAACTTTTTGTTTTCTTATAATAATTATTTTGACAAAATAATTCAAATAATTTGGGGATGCAAAACTTATTTCGTATTAGCAGGATCTGTGGAAATGTTACAGTTAATAAAATGAAATAGGTTTTAATTTGATCATTTTATACACTTAGAAATAATCCTCCACTCTATAATGAAGACCAATGTATATTTATTTGTATATAAATAAATATAAATCCGTCCCATCACACAAAAGTAAGCAAGTAAAGAACGTGCATTTTTCTAATCCCTGGTCAAAACCATTTCAAGTGGTGAGAGGAAGCGAGAAAGTAAATAGCAAGTCAGACAACCCCCACCACCTGAAATGAATTTGGAAAGAAATACTCCACTCCAAATCAAAAGTCAACGGTGGGTGATTTTTTCTTTAGTTCATCAGAAATAATAATGATAATAATAATTTATATATGAAAATTCAAATTACTGACATAATGCTATGATTTTATATGAATATTAGTGCGAACACTGGTGGATCATATTCTTTTGTTTTTGTCATTTTTGACGGAGAGTGTACACTAGTAAAAGAATATTTTCTCACTTGCATATACATCAACAGAAGAGAATTTGTCTCATTCTTTCCTCCCCCATTTGTATGCATGACATACTCCTCGCCATTTGTCTGCATGTATGTACATTAGGTAGGTGACTACAGAAGTGAAGTTAGGCATCTAGTGGCTACAGCATGATGTAACTTAAGTAAAAAATAATATATAGATAGTAGCGATTACACACATTAATAGATAGGTTTTTAATAGTAGATACATTCTCCACTCTATAATTGTTATGGTACCTTACTTATGACGGACTTTGGACTTTTCCATTCACCATAAATACTGGGAGCATCTGCTCCTCAGTGTTGAATCAACCCCAGTATTCGGACTGGGTAATATCTGTCAAGGATTCATTCTTGACAGTCGGTCCAACAGGGACTAGGCCATTTCGGTGGACTTTTATCTGTCGGGCTGGAGGGTTGAATCCTGGGTTGTCTTAGGAGGTCTATCCTCCCAGGCCTTGCCTCCTCTCTTTGGGATGGAGTAAGTTTATTGCTTACTGCATGAGGTGCCCTGACCGGGGAATGCCAACGGGGCTGCCTAAGAAATGTTTTATAGGCCAGAGTGCCCATCCTTTAAGGGCGCTGGCTTGAACTCCCTCCCCCCTCTTTTCGTGTCACATATTCCTGCGGTGGTAAGGAATTAAATACCTGAATCCACCCCAGTCTATACTAGCAGTCACGACTGACGTACAACAATTCTTGTTTCTCTGTTGTATTATATTTTTATTCAATATACTTATTTTCCTTTAACTCCGAGTTTGTGTTTTCATTCCGGACCCTTTACAGGACCACAACAATAATAAAGACTAATGTGTATTATATATATATATATATATATTAATATATATATATGTATTATATATATATATATATATATATATATATATATATATTATATATATATATATATATGTGTGTGTGTGTGTGTGTGGGTGTGTATTTACGCAGCATATTTTCATTTATATGTCAACAAATGATCTTAGAATTTAATTTGGAGATCATTGACAAAGATCAGGAAGATGGTTGGGCCCAGAATGGAACCTTGAGGTACGCCAGAATTGATATTATGAACTTCGGACTTCTGCCCATCAATGACTACTTTTATGAAGCTATCAGAGAGAAAGGATTTAATGGTTGAGAAGACATTTTCAGATATTCCATAGCTAGAAATCTTGTGAAGTAGATCTTTGTGCCAAACCCTAACAAAGGCTTTTGAGATGTCAAGAGCTATTGCTCTAGAAACAAAGCCCATGTCAACAAATTCTGATCTTGTGTGATATTACAGTCAGCACATCAGCTGCTGATCTCGCATGACAGAAATCATATAGTTTGTCACTGAGTAGGT
This sequence comes from Sepiola atlantica, assembly GCA_963556195.1. Lineage (NCBI taxonomy): Eukaryota > Metazoa > Mollusca > Cephalopoda > Sepiida > Sepiolidae > Sepiola > Sepiola atlantica. The sequence continues at coordinate 34,136,665 of OY744516.1, read as the reverse complement.
TGATTTTGCTGAAGTGATTGACAGCTTTTTGATTTATCATGGATTCAGGCAACTTACTCATGATGCACAGGAGACTGTTGGTCTGTAGCGTTATGCAGAAGACCGATCTCAAGTATTTTTAAATACTGGGCAGACTGAAGAAGTTTTCTTAGGTGTTGGGAAGCAACGTTTGAACAGCTTTGGAAGAATGGGAGCTAGTTCCGGTTGCAGCTTTTTAAGCACTATGATTGGAATGTTGTAAGGGCCAGTTGCTTTGCTGGGATCAAGGTTCTTGATGAGTTTGGCAACCACCCAAACAGATATATGGATGTTGCTCAGAGTATTTTCAGTCTTGGAGGGAAATTCAGGAGGTAGGAGGTCCTAATCGCAAACGATGCAGCTTAATGTAAAGTTCTTAGCAAAAAGTTTGGCTTTGTCGGATGCTGACGAAATCACTTCAGGTCCATTGATGATGGTTGGGATAGAGGTCACGCATCTGTTCAGGACCCTGTTTGTTATTCACCAAAACTCGTGGGAACCCAGTCTCTGCTCAGCTACTCAATGGATTAGGCATATGACACTCTCACATTTTCTATAATCCTTTTGCAGTGGTTGCTGGCAATCCTAAAGGCGGCTTTAATTTTCAGAACATACATGACTTTGAAAGCAATTCAAGTAGTGTTTTCCGTGTGCAATGGTGGCGGCACATTCTGTAGTGTACCACGGCTGGCTGTTTGATTTCTGTTGGAATTTCTTAGACATGATGAAGCTCTCTATACCAACGGTTAACCGATCAGTTAAGTCAGATGCTATAGAGGACACATTCTTTTCAAACATGGAATACAAGGGTATTTCTGATATGAATGATCTAAGGTTGTCCCAGTTAGCCATCAAGTATCGATAAACTGTGCGATGGAGAGGGACATCAGCGGTCTTGTTGCACTTTATTTTATCTTAATTGAAACAACTAAGTGATCGGAAGGACCCAGTTGACACAGAACAGTGGATGAGCACAATTCAGGGCAAGTTGTTAGAAAAAGATCAAGAAGACTTTCAAATTGTCCATCAGCATCGGGTACACAAGTGGGTTTGTCAACAATCTGTGTTAGATCATAAGCAAGAGAGAAATCGTGGCAAAACCTCCCTTCATCATCTGTTTTGTTTGAGTGGACAAGCCATTCAACATTGTAAACATTGAAATCTCCTTGACCAGGTTTAAGTTTGGTGATCTAATAACAAGAACCAGTGTGTCAACCTGATTATGCCATAGGGAATAGTGTCACTTTAAGTAAACTAAACACACATTATGCCACTTCAGCTTAGATTCATGTTTGATTTTACAGTTTTTGCATGGCGGTGTCATCGTCCTCTAATATACAGTGCCTGGTAATTCCAAATGATCAAACATCTGGTATTGAAAAGGTTCAACTTCGCTTAACTTCAGCGATCTAATGAGAACTGGTGTGTCAATATGATCATGCCAGAGAGAATACTCTTACTCTATAAAGTTGACCACTGAACACATATCATGACAGTTCAAATCCAGCAGACTGGAAAAAAATGTGTTCAGCTCTGTAAAGAAAAAGAATTATTATTCCATAAGTAATCTGAACTCAGCTTGTTGATTTAAATGTCAGTATGGGTAACTAATATGCTACTACTCACATCACTGACTCTTTTGCAGTCAGATAACGTTCAGTATCAATGTGACATCTTAATTGAATTGCACAGAATAAGTTACACAAAGAATTGTATGCTAAGGCATTATTCTAACTGAATCTAAGTAAAACATTTGATTATAGATATTTTTATTAATTTTATTAATCAAATAATAATCCTCAATAAGAATATCATTCATATTTTGGACTTCATCTGATGCCCATAGTTTGGACAAAGATTCATTTTATCGATATTAAAGAGCTAGTATTTTAGTTCAAAGTTATTCTGATCCAAATCAAATATATATATATATATATATATATATATATATATATATATATATATATATATATATATATATTTCAAATTAACCCATATACACATGTGTTTCATGCCAAACCTGCAATCATCAGTATGGGAGGAGACAATCCTTGCCGGTCACACGGTTCAACCCCCCGTTACAAAAGACATATTTAACTCGGTAGTCTGAGCGCATACCAATGAACGCACCATGCATTGTCTGGAAATGGGAGAGTAAATTAATGTCTTAATGGCAAATTCGGCGGCCATAAGCAAGCCGTTGAGACTTATTAATAGGGTAATATTTAATATATTCAAAACATATTTAATAGAATTTCAAATATTCAAACCAAGTTCTGGAAATTAATATTCTAACACGTCCTCTCCATGTACACCCATTTCCAAGAAATCGAATTTTATTCAGTATCAAATTACATTTTCGTAAAATTTATTTTAAATAAAAAATCCCCTTCCTCAGCATGCCCAAATTTTATCAAAGTTATAGAGTAATTCATCAGAAGTAAAAGATTACTCTAAAATCTTTAAAAAAAACATCATGTAGTCAATAGAAGAAAGATTTAATTAAAAGTTTATCTTTCTTAAAACACAAATCGGCTAAAAAAAATCGATACAATATCCGATCAGCATTATGTCTGTAAAAATAATAGTGTAAAACATATCACCATTAAACAAAGAGAAAGAAAATTAAAATAATTATAATAATTATTTTAAACCAATTTAAACTTATGTTAAGATAACATCAGTCTATTTGTTTTCAATCATTCAATTGACATTTTTTTAAGGAAAAACCAATATGTAAGTGCATTCCCTACATTGGAGGAGTTCCTAATTAATAATACTTTTTGGGGGGTAGACAAGAATGTCAGTTATCACTAGATTATTCTTGCATTTGTTGGTATTTAGCAAATATTAACTGTTTATTTGTTTGCGAAGGTTGTATCAAAGGCGATAATTTGTTCTAAGTAGAATTTTTCTGGTTATAAATCTATGCTTAAAAGGATAGTCATGGGAGATAAGCAAGTTTAACCTGACGGTCAACAGAAGGTAACTTTGACCATCCTTGTCTTGTTAATATTCCTTTCATTATGTTCTGTGAATTATGTGGTTGAATACAATTATATAGATGAACAATGCATTTTTTCCACAATGTTTAAAAGAAGATAACAAAACTTACTTTGACCAATATCTATTTATGTAGGCATTATTTTTATGTCTAATTCTTGATAGTTACTCAAACATAAAGAAAAGATTATGAAAGTAAAAATATATTTTATTTCAAAATACAGCATATCAATATAAATATTTTGCTATAATTTTTGACAGAGGCGTGAGTGGCAGAAGTTCCCTGAACTTCTGCCATTATTAACCAACAGAGCCTTACCACCAGAAAAGTCTATCAGGCATGTGTATACAGTGGGATGATGCATGGAAGAAAAACCTGGCCAGTGAGGAATTATATGAAAAAACGGATGTGTAATGCAAGTCTTAAAGACAGGCTTAGACCTGATGACCTTAGAAGAAGATTAAATCTGGACGGTATAGGAAGTTGTGTGTAGAACACAAGACTTTGATGATATGGTCATGTTGAAAGAATAGATGGGAGTTCTTGGGTTAGTAGATGAAGAACAGTTGCAGTAGCAGGGTCAGTTGGCCAAGAAAAAAAAATGGGAGGAAGTGATAAGGATGGATTTGAGAGAAAAAGGAATAAATAAAAACTTGGTCAGACATAAGTTAGTTTAGAAGTTCATGACAGCATGTAAAACAGACATTAAACCGAATATGATGATAACCACAGGTACACTGGTATCCAATAATCAGAAACTTGCCATGACATATCTACTCTATTGAAAAGGGTACACAATATCTGCAGCTCAAAGTGAATCTTACATTATTTATAGAGAATATATATGAGACAACACCATCTAATAACTTTTTACCTCATTCAGCCTAAACAAGCCAAATAATTACAAAGAAATGGGGTTACAACGCTTACACTCTTGCTATATCTTTTTAGTAATAAGCTGATGTTATCTCAAATTTGCATTCTCCATGAATAACATATACTTGTTGTTAAAAAAGAAAGACATGACATGTTGGCTGGTGAGTAGATCTCATTCACAATCCAGACTGCATAACACAATCCTTCACTGTCAACATATACAGAACTAACAGAGTTCTGAAATTTCCGAGGGATAATCTGAAGTTTGGTCAATTATCTCTAGACACTAATACTAAGACATATGTATACTAAATAAAAATGACATGGACACACACACATACTATATATATGTGTGTGTGTGTGAAGTAAGAAAATAAAGATTATATCTTTAAATTATATCCTATCTTGAATAGTCACAGCTCGATAAATGACAGAGTAATAGTATAAGTACATGTAGATAATAAAAATTGGATAAAATACAATATTTATTAAATCATCAATTGTTCAAAATGCGTGGTCACGTACATAAATATTGTTTATTTTTCCAACTTTGTTTTTCGGGGGGAGGGGGGGGGTAGATTGATGCCATACGGAGACACATCTGATGATCTGTGATACCGTGAAACTACAAAACTACAGTAAAGTGTTAAAGCTAAGTATATTTTATCATCATTTATTGACTAGCAGGACTACCCGGGCAAAAGTGTGATATATTTCTATTAAAACTTCTACCTCTCTCCTCCTCCCCCTCATTTTCCTTTGCCTATTCAAATCTAGCTGGACATACATACACACAGACAACTCTCCTTTATATAGATTTCGACAGGAATTAGTCGGCATAAGGGAATTAACTCCTATAGAAAATCAGTTACTTCCCTTTAGTAAATAAAATGACTGAAAAACCAAGGCCCCCTAACGAAATCTAGGTCAGTTTACTCTCAAAAAAGAAATAATATTTTTATAAATTTTAGATATTATTCATTCCGGGCAATGCTGATCAAAAATATACCAACTTTGTGGGTCCTTGTTTTATAATTTTTTTACTTTTAGCTGGACATACACACACAACTGCCCTTTATATAATAGATATAGCATTATCTTATAAGATACTGAGCCCTTTATTTCTTCAAGATCTGCTGTCTTAATTCTGCTTTGTTCCAAATTTGAGTTTTTATATATATATATATATATATATATATATATATATATATATATATATATATTATATACAAGATATATCATTGCCAGCCGAGTAGATATCACAAATGCTATCAGTGATGAACGCCATCTCCTTCATGGACGTGAACCAACAGTCCAATGACTGAAGTCAAGGAGAAGCTTCCTCAGTCATGTTGACCCCCTAACAACATCTCAGGAAGAGACCAGACTACAGCTGTGGACCAGACGGCTAGAAGATGGTCCCCCTCATAACGACATGGGAATCCCTGCTTCTGAGGAACTCCTTTCCGGTTCAGAGCCACCCTGGCTCCAGTAGAAAACACTAAACTGCCTGAGAACGGGAATGAGGCAATCAAAAGTTGCTATGAGTAGATGAGGCTACAAAACTGACCCAACCAACTGTGAATGGGGAGAGGAAGACCATACGATGCAACACTGCCTGGTCTGTCCCCTACTGCCCAACCGGTGTAGCTTGAAAGATCTTACAGAGTACAACATTATTGCAAAAGACTGCATAAAAAAGTGGGAAACTGTCCGCATGCTTCAAAGACATACAAAGAAGAAGATGGAAGGTAATAATTTTTTTATGCAAAACCTTTTAGATGATATTGGCAGAAATTAAATTCCACAATTCTTTGTACTTATCTAACATATGTTTACTAATTCTTTTCAGGAAATAAGCATCTACTTATGTGGATTATGTGACAACACCATTAATTGATTTCTTCTTAAGCAGACACTTGTTTCCAATCTTACCATAAACAGTTGAGATAATGAGTAGCCTATTTTACTTGCCGAAGAATAAATTCAACTTTTTTTTACTGCTTTTTAGTTTTTATTGCTTCTTAGAATTTGTTTAAAAAATAACTTGATCATATTTAAACCATTAATCATATGTTGGGCAATCATTATTATTTATTTCTAAATTAATGTGAAAGTGTGTGGTGAACTGAAATGAGACGTGAGAAAGCAAATGTCTTTGATTTCAACCCCTTTTCTTTCTGTCTTGACCGATACCCTTTCTTTATCTTTGACATAAAAGGGGAAATCTCGTGGAAACACACAGGCTGTAAACTTCAGCCAATCAAGAAACTACACGCCAGTGACATCCGCGAGATTTCGGACCCTATAAAGAAGCAACAAGTCTCTCGCTCTCCCTCTTTTTCTCTTCCGTTTCAGCCGACAGCACACACACGGAGGTCGTTGTCCACTTCTCCCTTCTTTGTGGCTTGAGCGAGGAGGGGGAAGGCATAAATAAGTATGTAACAATCTTGAATTTCTCCATACGAACAAAGAACTCAGATCCAAATACACACACAGATCACATTGCCACAAATAGACAAATACAACTTTCCACGCTCGCATGCACACATTCATATAAACAGTGCCTCTGTACTCTCACATGCATATACACACTAGGAAATATATACAGACATTTCTCAAAACTTGGGTACACTCAACGTACTTTCTCTATCAAAACAATAAGTTACATAGATCAAAAAATGAACAATTCAATGAACACTTTTCTTCACACAAACTGATCTTTAAATTCATGTAAAATTAGTTATATAAATGTTTGCTATTATATTAATATCTTCTCACTTTCATTCCCAAACCTCTGTTGTCTGTTCTTAAATGTACTTCTCCCATGTATTTCCTCCTTTACTATGTGTGCATCTTGTTTATACCCAATGTTTCTTCTTCGCTATAATAGAACGTATGTTCTCCCTCCTCTTAAATATTAAATGGACGGAGTGGTTTGTGTCTAAAACCCCAAAAATGACGCTACCGTTGTCCCAATATAATAATACCAAAGCCAGGGATTACCTCCTCCTCTTCCATATTAATCCTACGTGCGTTGGGGTGGCATGCCACCATATTGGCATCCTCTCCCAACATTCGGTTAAGGGTCATAAGTCTTTCATCGAAGTGAATTGGAAAGCGATCTTAGTGCCAACAGTACCTGATCTTTCATCAGACAGTGTAGAAGACAGTTGGGTGTAGAATGTTAGGAACAAGTAAAAGACAAAGTCACAGACGAACCGCAAATAGAACCGCATTTACCAATGAACAGCACTAATACCCAAAGGATACTTCTGCGGTATGGTAAAACTATTGATTCGCTGTAGTGGAATGTAATGAATGAACAATTTGCATGCATATTGACAAAATTTTCCATTTAGCAATAGTACTCAACAGACACACACACACATTCAACACTTTCTTTGTACAGTCATACGTCCACTGCAGACACAACACAGAAGACGGTGGTGTTGCACCTGACTAGGACAGACGGCACCACTGGATCCAGTGAGCAATTTATTTCGCATATCAGCTCCACCACAGTCTCGTTATTCCTAAGTAAGGTTTAGATTTAAGGCTATTTGCACAATCAGAAAAAAATCTGCATAAACTGTGAAAATTGATAACTGTTGGACATGCGAACAAGGTGTCAAAAAATGTCATCGATTTTTCTTTTGAAATCAATGATCGGTAGCAAAAATAAAAACGTGATTTTAATGTGTTTTTGTCTTTTTTCAAGATACACATTGATATGTCAGCTATCAGAAACGATCTTTGGAAAGAAGTTAAACCAAAACACT
>OY744516.1:34121485-34123985 GCA_963556195.1 Sepiola atlantica | reverse complement strand
AAACTGTAAATTATCGCACTCGAAGAAAGTTGCCAAATAATGTCAAAAGTTACCACAAGAAATATTTTTCTTCAAAATTTTGTATTTATTTGAGCATTGCAACTTTAAGATCAAATAAATCGAGATTTTTTCTCACTGCCGAGATTTCACCGGCAGATGTGTCGCCTTAAATTAAACCCGGGTTTTAACAAAAAAAAGTAATACATTACTTAATAATAAATATTTTAAAGTTTATTATTATTTTTCTTAAGAAATTAAATGTACATATTCAAATTAAAAAGGAATAAAACACTATGATATTTAATGTTATATATAAATAATTATTTGTTTACATAGGCGTTTTATTTATTGGATATTTTTTATGGTATTCACCGGTTGAAAATTCATCGGGCGAATTTGACTTCCCGTGTTGATTGTCTGTTTAATTATCACACATATATATTGAATTGTCGAGCGCTGGCTTATCTAATCCCACTTTCCCGACCTTTTGTCACACCTTACCTTGTGGGAGTTAGATAAATAAAAACTAGTTCAGCCAGGGGGTTTTACCCCACCAAATAAACCGGTATCGTCCGGGCCTTTGGGTCTGGATTTACGCACGTCTATTGGGGCTTGTCCGTCCTGTGCAGTTCTAGGAGGTGCATCTCCCAGGTTTTGCCTTCCCTCTTTGGGGAGGAGTAAGTTTATTGCTTACTGTCTGAGGCGGCCCTACCGGGGAATGCCGACGAAGCTGCCCAGGCAATTTTTAAATGGCCAGAGTGCTCACCTCTCGAGCACTGGCTTTCTCATCCCACTTTCCTGACCTTTTGTCAATCTTACCTTGTTGGGGGTAGATAAATAAAATCTAGTTCAGCCAGGGGTTTTTACCCCACCAAATAAACCGGTATCGTCCGGGCCTTTGGGTCTGGATTTACGCCCGTCTATTGGGGCTTGTCCGTCCTGTGCAATTCTAGGAGGTGCATCCTCCCAGGCTTTGCCTTTCCTCTTTGGGGAGGAGTAAGTTTATTGCTAACTGTCTGAGGCGCCCCTACAGGGGAATGCCGACGGGGCTGCCCAGTCAATTTTTAAATGGCCAGAGTGCTCACCTCTATAGCGCAGGGTTATCTAATCCCACTTTCCTGACCTTGTGTCACATCTTACCTTGTTGGAGGTAGATAAATAAAACTATTTCAGCCAGGAGTTTTTACCCCACCTAAAATATATGTATTGGAGTTGATGGGAGAATGGATAAGGACACATTGATGTATAAGGAAATTGTGGATGAAAATAGACAGAGAATTATGAAAAAAACTAAGGGACCAGAACACCATTTAACTTTTACAAAAGAAACACCATGTGAAAGTAAATATCTGACACATAGAGTTCTTGCGAATAGTGGTGCAACAGGTGCTGTTCATGCAGATCAAGTGGTGGATGTTTTGCATGAATTCCACAGTGAGAACAGTATCAAGGCTATACTTGTTGACAACACTAATACCAACACAAGTTGCGATGGTGGAATGGTTGCAATTTTAGAAAAAAAACTTTTTAAAACTCTTCACACAATTGGTTGCTCTTTGCATCATAATGAACTACCTTTCAGAGCCCTTTTTAAAAACATAGATGGTTGCGCAAAGGGCCCTACAACATTCAGTAGCCCTCTGGGGAAATTATGCTCAAATGATTGATATGATTTACCCCAAATATCATTTTCCAAAATTGATGAAATACATGATCTTAGTTCTGACCAAAGACTCCTTTATGAATACACAGTAGGTATTTCTAGAGGTAAGGTTGACTCTAGATATGCCTCCTGGAAAATTGGTCCTTTAAACCAAGCAAGATGGTTAACTTTGGCCATCAGGCTTATGTGTTTATGGACTCGTGGTGCATACCCACAAAGGCACACAACAAAACTACACTATGTAGTAAATTTTATTGTAAATGTGTATGCCACTTTTTGGTTTGAAATTAAAAGAAATAGTAAATTCCACAATCAGTAAGTGCACATTTTTAATATGACCCAGAGGATTAAGGAGCAGCCTCAGGAAATCCAAGATATCACATTTAGAAATATACAAGGTAATACATTTTGTTTACTGCCTGAAAACTTTCTATATTCCATGGTTAAATCTGAGGAGATTGAAGTAAGAGAAGAAACTTTAAAAAGAATTTTGGCCATTAGGTAAGTAATATTTATTCATATATCTCTGACTCAATTATTTATTCCAATTTATAGAATGATTTTTAAAGATTTTATCTAATTTCACCATAATTATTAAAGCAGTACAGATTGGAATTTTTTAATAATTCAATTAATTAATTTGTTCTTTCAGGAGTGAGGAGTCAACCAGAAAAAGATTAAAAAGAATACTACCTATTAATTTTAATGCCACACATTGGACACAATTAATAGATTTAAAATTATGCGGCATTTTTGAACCACCAATGACGGAAGATTTTACTGAATCTGAACTTCGAGAATCGTTGATGAATGGAACCAAGCTTGACTTGCCAGATT
>OY744516.1:33878985-34116485 GCA_963556195.1 Sepiola atlantica | reverse complement strand
ACTATGTTTTCTCTAATTGATAAAATATGATTTCGAGATGAACATACCGACTTTTCCTAAGACTGATGAGATTCAAATGCATTGTTTGATTTGATTTGTCTGTTTTACACCATATAAGTCTTTTTTTTGAGGAGGAGGAGGAGGAGGAGGGATAGGAGGAGGAGGGATAGGAGAAGGATAATCAGTATCATCATGTGTAGTTTAACGTCCATTTTAAATGCTGGAGTGTATTGGGCAGCTTTTAGAAATTGACTTCCAAACTAACCTACTTCTGGCCAAGTCATCAATTTATCCCTCTTTCTCACAAGCTTATCCTTATCACTTTCTCCAGTGCTTTTCGTGACCTACCCCATCTAATTGAACTTGCTACCTCAACTGTTCTACATCTACTAACCCAAGAACTGTCATCCATTCTTTCAACATGGTCATACCATCGAAGTCTCCCATTCTACATGCATCTCTCTATACTGTCCAGATTTTATCTCCCTCTGAGGTCATCAAATCTAAGTCTGTCTTTAAAACTGACATTACACATCTGTTATATCATTCTCATATCATTTTTCTCCACGCAACGCATATCCTCAACCCTCACTGATCAGGTTTCACTTCCATATATCATCAAACTGCGCACACATGCCTTATAGACTCTTCCCTTGGTCGACTAAGTGTTAACATTTGATAATGGTAGAAGTTCCCTGAACTTATTTCATCCACTCCTAACTCTTACAATCACACAAGCACCTGCTCCTCCCTGTGCTTCAATGATATCACCAAGGTAACAAAACTTTTGAACACCCTCCATAGCTTTGCCATCCAAATATACTTTCTCCACATCTAAGTTCTCATCCGTCTCTATTGTTTTCTATGGCTCAAAATTGTGACCGAACATCCTATTTAATGTAATATGGGCTTAGTCACTTATGATGAGCGTTAGAAATGATAAAGTGTGAAAGCTGTCAAAAATAGACAGCAACATTATAAAATATTGATACCCTACAAACGTCTCTCTCATCTTTAAACCAGATGAAAAAAATAAATTTGCTATGGAAATATCTTCAGGCATTTATCAACATAAAAACATCATGGCCATTTGTACAGTAATTACTGCTGACTTGTGTAAGATGCAACTTCGTTAAACGGAGAACAGAAAAACGTATGGATGTATCAAAAGTATTTACATGTTGCTGACTGTTGTCTTCATCTTTATAATATTTCGCCTGTTATACTCTCTGGCCTTCTTGAGTCTTTTTTCTTGTAGTTGGTAAACCTCCCGGGAATTTGAAACTGAAACTTTTATTGAATTGCAGAATGAGAATAGTCTACCATAGAGGATTAAATAAAGGGTTCAGTTTGAAATTCCTGGAAGATTTACTGACTACAACTGAAGAAGGCTGGAGAGTGCAACAGCCGGAAAGTTCTTCTTGTAAGTATATTATATCTATGTTTAATTTTACAATGTTATTTCTTACAGTTGTTGTTGTTGGCCTCGTTCTGTCTCTATATGCAACAATAGAGTTTATAGTGAAAAACAGAGCACATTCTTACCCTTTTGGCTAGGATACTACACTTTATTTTTTCTGTTCTTGGTCGGTGAAGGAGAAATCAATCTAGACTGTGGTAATATTTATATTTGTCCGAATCCAGAGTGCCCCGTTTTGGGGAGCTTGATTTTTCCCAGATTAAAAACTGACATTGTGTCCTCGTGGGAAATGAAGTAAATAGGGACTTGTGTTATTTCAGAGTTTTCCTTCTCCTAGACTAGTTTCCCTGTGATGTCTGCTACATAGTATAAATAGTACCCACTTAGTCGAATTAGAAACTCTTCAGTTAGAGGAGGAAGAGAGAGAGAGAGTAAACTTGGTGACCAGGATTTCACGAATTCAACAACACGAGTCGGATTTAACGAAACCAATAGTTATTTTAAAAAAAAAACAAATAAAAAAAAACATTAAAATTCAAAAGCACCAGTTGGATTTAACGAAACAAATATTTATTTCACACACAAAAAAGAAACAGATTTAACAGTAGAGGAAGCACTTCAAAGAGCATTCCTATTTGAGTCCACTGAAACACAAGCTAGGCAAATAGAAGAGGGTGAAGGAGAACCCTCAGAAATCCACAAAATTACAACTAATTACAAACAGCAACAACGATATAAGGGTGCATATAGTAAATAATCTAGGGACTATAACCCATTAAAGCCAGTTACAAAATGCTATGAGTGTAATGGCTCAGACCACATACACAGTCAAACAAAATGCCCAGCATTTGGGGAAAAAATGTAATTACTGCAGAATAATAAATCACTTTGAAAAAACATGCTAAAAAAAACCGTAACAGTGGAAAAGGGAAAACGAACATGCCAGGTAGCCACAATTACATACAACCAGTCAGTGAATAGCATGGACATATTTTTTTGTAAACTTTTAAGCCATGCTCCTACCAAAACTTGCACATGCCCCCCAAATTTTTAAAAATAAGTTAGGTACAAAAAATTTAATAGAGAAAAATATAGCTGTACATCAAATTTTTAGTTATATTAAGTAATATTTTTTAAGGGATCGATGTGCATGCATGAGTGTCAATATGTATGTGCTTGGTAAAATCCTAAACTCTTCAACTTATAATTATGGAATATGTATTCTAGGCAGCAGGGCGAGTACCGTGGGTACATTATATTATATATATCATTTTTTGTAAACTACCATTTAGGGGAGTGCCACCGAAACCGTACCATACCACCTAAAGGAAGAAAAAACATCAAAATTGAAAACTAATGTTATATTTATTGTTTATAACAGTCCTGGGACAGGTATTCTACTAGTGTGTGTATATATATATATATATATATATATATATATATATATATATATATATATATATAAGGAAAAGTTTAAGTTAAAGAACTCAAACTATTGCGATATTTGAAAAAGATTACGTAACATAATATTTATTAATAAGATATTATGAATCCCTGCCATATATTAAATATTGCAGATAAAATTAAGCTCAATGGTTAACGTGTTATGATAATAAGAGCTTTCATATTTTACTTCGATTGCAAAATTTATGACATAATATTTTGTAATCATGCTCCAATAATCAACACTCAACAATGTCTACACTTGTTTCAAAAAAAATTTTATTATCATTTTTATTATCATTTGATGAATTTATGATTTTGGTCTTCTGACATACGTAAGTATTTGAACCATTTGTTATTTAGATTATTAGTTTTTCTGAGGAATTTAAGCTTTGTTTATTGGAAAACAAATCGAGTACAAATGTATTTGAAGCCAGTCATTGCTCTTTAAATAGATCCCATTTTAAAATACATTTTTTATTTCATATTAATTTCACCTGTTATGCTTGTCATCATTATTGGAAAAATCTTGTATCAGGTCCATCCATCTGAACTTTGTTTTGTTCTTGAACTGATTGCGAATATATCCACTGGAAATTATCTGAATTTGAATTGATAAAGTCAATATGTTGAAGAGGAAAATCAAAATTGTCATGTTTTACTCTGATGTAATAGTGATAATAAAATTTTTCTGAAACATGTGTAGATATAGATAAACATTGTTGTGTGTAGATGTTTGGAGCATAATTACAAAATATTAATTATATCACATATTTTATAATCTACTGAATTCATATATAAGTAATGTCACTTACCTGAGTAAATGAGATGACAAATTTGCATAATATTTTAAAAAGATTTAAATTAATAATAACCTGATGTTATGAATTTCTAATTTTGTTTTATTTGCATATATACAAGCAACAGTATTGCGTATACGTTTATAAGAAAGGTAATACAGATATAAATGACTAAATATTATGAATAAATATTAAATGTTTGCACCTAAAGGATTATTATAACTAACTGAAATATCCGTCTGTGCCAGGTTTCTCAAATTTTCTTCTGCATTTCAACTCAACTGGATAAATATGTTATTCTAATAAAAACAATTAACAATGCTCTATTTAATTAAAAATAAATGTTTTATTAGAATAAACGGTGCTGATACAGAATCGGACCCAATTTCTGCTAACTTTGCGTCAGAAGCTTTCGGGCAGGTTATGTAAGCCGCCGAAAGGTGCCGAAGTGATTAGCTAATAAGCTGTCAGATGTCAGCAGGCGACAAGTTTTCAACAAATCTCGAAATTGAGTGAATCAAGAAATATTTGCCAAATGCGAAAATGAATTTCAATGCTCTATCTCAACTAATCCAATCTCTTGAAGGAGTCATCGTTTTCTGTAAAGAAAGATTTATTTTGCCCCCCTCCCCCCCAAAAAATGAAAATGCGAGTATATTGTCAGGTTAACACTAAGGAACATGATTATGGACAAATTTGTATGGAGATGCACTAATATGAAATGCAGAGCAGTGATATCGGTAAGGAATGACACTTTTTTTTTCAGGCGAAAGTGTTACAAAGTAAAAAAGCAGAAAAATCCCCCCACCAAAAAAACAAATAAAAAAGCGAAAAACAACAAAAAAGAACAGATTTTTGACCAGTTAACTAGTTTTATTTTCTTCAAAAATTACCTATTTGCAACTTTTATAAAAAAGTTTCCAACAAAAAACATCAACAGACTTTTGACTAATTGACTATCTTTATTTTCTTAGGCAGAAAAAAAAAATCATCATTTGAAACTTTTCTTAGAAAATAAAATTTGATTAACAAAAAACAACGACACAGCAGCGTTTTGAATTTATCGCCTGCCAGTCTTTGCGTCAGCTTTTTCCAGCTGCTAATGTAATCTGCCGGAAGCTTCTGACATAAAGTTGGCAGAAATTGGGTCCGATTCTGTATCAGTACCGAATAAACAAAATTATAAGTTATTTCTCATCACTAACTAATATTAATAAATAATGAACATTTTTGTTAAATTAAAAATATAATCCATCAAAAAGATTTGATTTTACTTATGCTACAGATATCAACAATATATTTGATGTGTATTCGTTGAATTTAGTTTTCTTCAAATTTTTGCACTATAAAACTGAATCATGAAATAAAATTACAATTTTGAATACGAAAAATCAAATTGAGACAACTGTTGTGCAAAGTTAAGACGAGAAAAGTATCTCCCTTATTTTTGATTAATCATAAGTCAGGGTGCAGTATTTAGATTGAAAAGAGACCAATATCAAGATATGGAGCATTTTTGTCCCAATATTGTTTCTGTTAAACAATATTCATGATACAGTGATTTATAATTCATATAGGTTTTACATCTTCTTTAGATGAAGAAAGGGTGAAAAGTAGACAAACAGATTATATATATATGTGTGTGTGTGTGTGTGTGTGTAAATAGGCAATATTAGGCAACATTCCAGTGATTGGTCACTGGAATGTTGTCTAATATTGTCTATTTACACACACACACACACACACATATATATATATATATATATATATATATATACGTATTCATTTTACTGTTCATTTTTTTCCAATTTAAAACTTTGATACATATTTTACGGACCGTTTCGCGCATAGACAACAAATCGAAATTCGTATATGAAAAAAATGAACTGTAAAATGAATATAAAATCTTGGTCATCGGAATGTAGCCTAATATTGTCTATTTATATATGCTCTGTTGTTATATGTTAGCAATCATCGAGCTTTTACCTTGAAAAGGTTGGTCTATGAAAAAATAGAAATATATGCACAAACATATTTTCTCACATCTCTCTCTCTCATATATATATATATATATAGTCTCGGAAGTATCGCAACCATTAAAACTATATAAGGAAAAAAAAAACCTTAAGTCCGAAGTCGTTCAGTGGAAAATCACTCATGTAAGTCAATTTAATTTTTACAGTTATTATATTAGTTTGCTTCTAACACTATTTAAGGGATCATCAGTTGTTTACCATGAAAAACTGTTTCGGGAATTTAAAAACAAGACAGTATTTAATTTCATGGCTTCCCAGCAGAGTTGATCAGACTCCACTTCCCTTAAAAGACAAAAACATATATATATATAATTATTAGTGAGCAGTCCCCCTCACACACACACACAAAAAAAAAACGTAAACACTTCCATGATATTCTAGAGTAAATTTCACTTAAGGTTGTGAGTTCAATCGTAGGTCAAGGAACTTAACCAATACAATATATCTTAAAGGCAAAATGAGAATAGTCTACCGCAGTGGATTAAAAATAAAGGGTTCAGTTCGAAATTCTTAAAAAGGTTACCAACTATGACAAATGGCCCTAAAGAAGACTGGAGAGTACAACAGTAAAAATGTAAATGCTTTTTTTTTTCTAAGATTTGGATTTAAAAAAAATTAAAATGAAGTTTATTCATAGAAAATAATACATTTTGTAATAATCATACGAGAATAAAAATTGATTTGTTTTCATTGGGAAACAATTCTTCCTCATTTTCTTCATTTAACATGTCTCTTTCACATCAGATATGGATTGCTTGAAGTGAAACTCTTATAATATAACGTTTTGCATTCTACACTTAATTTACATTTCATTCAATTTATGTTCAACATATTTGATACCCGAGCAACGCCGGGTGATCTCTGCTCGTTAATCGATATTCCCTGTTGGTAGATTTGTATAGGGACTTTTAAATTTTAATAGAAAGGTAAAAGTAAAGTTCGTACATTAATTTTTGTATTTAACTAAGAACAAAAAATGACCTAATACATAAGAGATACCAGAATTGTTTTGTTCAAGCTAAAACTTTCTATCAAACAAAACACCATGAAATTTCCAGTCGTATATTCTCAAAAACAAAATTGTTGATGTAGAAACTTTGAACTGAACCAAACATCTAGATAATTCCAGATTTTTCCCTAAATTCTCCAAATATCATTCCTGAACACATCCCTTAAAGGACTGTTTCGTTCAAAATCCCAAAGGTCCTCTCAATCTGACAATTTCACAAAGAGTAAACAAATAATTCTATTACTATAATTTATACGGTTTGTGCCGATTGAGAATTGGACAACATTTTTAGCCTTTCTGGAATTGATTGATCAAAGAAACGAAAGAGAGAAAAATCTCCAAGATACAAACCACTTTTGATTATCCATTCCCTTTAATTCCAGAACTCCTTTAAACATTTCCAAATTCTTCTGTCAAGATTTCCTAACGACAAGTTATGGGCCCCTTTTTTGTTTTCGGTGTAGGTGGGTTTGAGGGGAGGAAATCATTGCAGACAGACTGAAAAATGATCTTACACAGCCAGTGGAAAGAAACCTATCTCCATTGGTAATAAGTAAATAATCTAATTCTTCCTATCGTATGAAGAACCCCCTTTCCTGTCACAATAATAACATATTTCCACTTTAACAGTAGAGTCTGCACTTTTACATATTTCACTTGCCTATTTCATACTTTCGTTTACACATAATATACTAGAAGTGATTTCTATTCTCTTTATTTTCTTGGCATGTGCCCGATATCGGTGAGGCTGAAGGCAGCATAGAATTATGGAAGTATAACGGCTGTAGACTGGTTTTTGCAGTACAACAAACGCTTGACTTCTCTGAGATTCAGTGATGCATGTTGGCTGCCGACAAATCTAATTATTCTGAGGGGCAGGGGTTAAGAAAAAAAGGGTAGTCAACCATATAACAATAGGAAGAAGAAGAGAAGAAGACACAGGAAGAGACTAAAAAAAAAGGCAACCTTCAAACAAAACCTACCACAGACATTATTAATGTAATAAAAAAGTTAATGAGTAGATGGGACCTGCCTCTGGGGTTAGGAAGGAAATTAATGCAGGAAACTACAAGAAAGAACATTGCATAGGATACACACGCATCATTTATATATATATATATATATATATATATATATATATATATATATATATATGCATGTTTCATGTGTATGTATATGTTTTATCGATGTATGTGCATGTTTTATGAATATATATATATATATATATATATAGCATATTTTAAGTATATATATATGCATGTTTTATGTATATTTATGCAAATTTTATGAATCTATGTATCTACATGCATGCTTAATATGCATGTCTATGTGTTGCATGTATATGTGCATTCACATATACATGTTTTATGTATATATCTCTCTCTCTCTCTCTCTCTATATATATATATATATATATATATATATATATATGAATGGTTTATATATAAGTGCATTTTATTGCTCATTATTGACATATATATATATAATAATAATCGATAATAATAATAATATATATATAATCCATAATAATAATATACATATATATAATCCATAATAATAATATACATATACATAATCCATAATAATAATAATATACATATACATATATATAATCCATAATAATAATATACATATAATCCATAATAATAATAATATATATATATAATATATACACACGTGTGTGTACATATATGCAGGTGTGATGTATGCATAATATATGCGTATATATAAGTACTTGCATTATATACATATATATATATATATATGTGTGTGTGTGTCAGTGTGATATATATATAATATATATTTATGTGTGTGTTCATATCTTTGTGTCTATGGGCTTTAGTGAAATGCCTAGTATCAGGCAAAGAAGTATTCTATCAATTCAGTTTGAGATTGGAGGAGGGTATGCCATTTGTTTCTAGGCGTGAAATATTATTAGGGATGATTGGGTTAAAACGTACTGATTGCATCTTTGAGAAAACATGCTTTCAAAGATCTATCAGGGATTCTTATGTTGAGTTAGAGATTAAGAATTTTTTTTCTTATTTTGTTTTAGGATCTGGGTTCATTTGCGAAATGTGTTTGATCAGATATAGGGGGCCGACTGCCAGAAAGAAATACATTCAATCAAAACGAAATCTATAATTACAGGAATCCTCAGAAGTGCCATTATTTCGTGAAGGCAATGAAGCCTGAGGCAGAAAAAAAAAGTTGTACCCGCAAAACATTTAGATATTGTTTACCAAACGAATTCTTTTATTGTTGGAAGCTTAATTTTTGCAACTCTTAAGGTCAAATGTAGACTATCAATAAAATTCATTGAATCTTTCTATATATATATAAAAAATGAACATTGTCTATTCAATTTTCATGCTTTTCCATATTTAATGCAAGCTTTCTTAAAATTCATACTAATTATATAAATCACGGTACCTGAAGGATTGTTTATAGCAACCACAATAATCAAATATTGAAACAAACATGCTTTCAGTCGTGGAACTGATTAACTTTCAATTTAAAAGACTGCAGCCTGAATTAAGGATCAATCAGAGTAAGGGATATAGTTTTGCACAAGAAATAAACATTTTGAAATATTTTCTTTACAGTTGAATTTTTTCTAACTCGATATTTACAATAGATGCATGGATGTGTCTAAAAATGTTATATTAAACTTAAACATGAAAAAACAACAAAAATACTATTTGAAACAGACGTATGATAAACCGACTAACGGACAGAGCTTCTTATATAGATGCATTGACACATCTCAAAATGCTATTTTAAACTCAAGCCTGACAGACCGACGAAAAGGTTAAATCGAGTAAACATAAATAATACAAAAGAAGTATATGGGATATTTCCACTTGGATTCTATATTTCATAAATTCAAAGGCAAAAATTTCTAACACGGATGAGAAGTGCTCACCTCTTTTGCCTTTCAAAAGTGTCAACAACTTTTCTTTCCTTATCAATTATGATGAACAGGTATTTTTTTTCATGTACTAACAAGTCACCACTTATCAAGACCAATAGGCCATTCGAGGATAGGGTCAATGAGTTTGTCAGGAAGACAGCGAAACAACAACCTGAGGATTGGCAACAATGATTTAGACTGGTCCGAAGTAGATGATTTAAGAAAACAGCTCAACAAGAATTTGTTAATATTGAAGTTGAAAACGACCATGCTATAGTCAGCTGGGAAGCAGCCCCATGGTATTGTTTTCCACAGACGGATAGTTCTTGAAAAGAAACTTTGCTCGTGGAAGTTCCGTTTTGTTTTAGGTACACAGAGCGAGAAAAGAAAATTATTTATAGTGGTTGTAGAAAACGAGTTTTTGTTGTAAATGTTTTATGGGGGGGGGGGCGACCATAGATTGGAGTTCAGTCGAGCATCTATCATGAAAATAACAATAGAGTAAAGAACTAGCAACGTCTCTTCTGTGAGAAAAAGGCTGTAGGGACAAGAAGAGGACATCCTCTAACAGGTATTCTTAAGATAGATGTATTCAATCTGTATGTTTGAACTTTCTTTGTTGGAGCAATTTCGTTTTGTTTCCTTTTAGCGATGTTAAATCATTTTTGTACCCGATATCAACTCTTTTTGTGGCGACAAAATCATAATTTCCAGTGATATAGCTGCATTTTATTCTTAGCAATATTTTTTTTCAATACATTCTTTCTCACCAATAAATTATTTTTCAAAAACATTCGTTATGGTCTCCTAACCTAACACAACACTAATTGGCAGTTGAGGGATAGTGGTAAAAAAAAATGCTGTTAACTGCCCCAAAACACTAAAATGGGAATTATTTTATGTTAAATTTATATACGAAACTAAACTTTTACCCTAAATTAAAAAATATTTTTTCTTGCTTTTCTTCTTTCTGCCAAGTTCTTTTTAGAACGTTCACACGTAATCGCTTTAAAATGGGATCTCATTTTTTTATGTGTGTGTGTAGGTGGGTGGGGGTAGTTGATTCAATAAAGGGTGTTAATCTACAAATGTACAATAGAAAAAAATAATTAAAATACATCTTTCCCGTAACGGTCTTATTTTATTAAGATAACGAAAATAACGTAACATCATAGAATAGGTTATACAAAAACCAAATTAACGAAAACGAAATTGCTCCAGTCAAGAAAGATCATAAGTACCGAAATATTTTATTTAATCTTTTTTTTTACTAAAAAGATCCGCTCGAAAATAAGGATTAAGAAAATGGATTGATTGTCAGTTGAATGATGATAAATATTATGAAAAGATTGAAAATAGATGGAATAAAGAAAATTTGATTTTTTTTTTCATGGAAATCGCTCCAGACAAGACATGAAGCTACTTGATATAAGGAGTTAAAAAAAATTACCACTTCATGGTCAAAAACTAGCCAACGATAAGTGTTAGATGGATAGATTCCAACCCAGAAAACAGCGGCTCATCCCCCTTCATCAGAAACATCGCTCATGGAATGTGAGGACTAAAGGACAAAATAAGGGAAGTGAGTGTTACGAGGCTGCCGAAAGTAAACCCAAGATCCACTTTCTACTCTCCTATGACAAGTATTTTGTTGATATTGGATTTTAAAAATGATCATGTTGTAGTCTTCAAGGAAACAGTTCCACGGTAACCTGCATCACAGATGGGAAGTTCCTGGAAAGAAACTCTGTTCATGGAAATTCTGTTTGATATTAGGCACAATAAGAAAGGAAAGTTCTTTGCAGTGGTAGTAGCAAGGGGGGACCAGATATTGGAGTTCAGTCGAGCACCTTTCATGGATTTCAAGATTAAGCATGACAGACTAATGAATGAACAGAGTTTGTTGTGTGGATGTGCAGATGTGTCTAAAGATGCCATTTTAAACTCACTTTTTAAAATTTTATTCACCTCAAATAATGCACATTGTCACTGAGCCATACCGAGCTAGTGTAAGTTAGGGTCATATCTAAAGGGGTATCTTAACTGGGAAGTTGTGCAGTGAGATGTTTGTTCACATTACATTTAAATTTCTGCATAATGGTACAGTCAGGGAAACAGGGAGAAGGGAAAGAATTCCAAAGGCTAGTAAATCAAAGAAAAATGCTATTAGAGTATAAAGGCTTCCGGTATTGGGGACCTCTATGGTGAAGGGGTGGGATTTTACTGATTTTCGGGTCGTCCGGGAGTATTTACATCAGGAGGCCCAAGTGTAGCAAGTTCGTCGACGTACATTCCATTAAAGTACTTGTAGGCTTGAACTCGACATAGCCGATTACATCAGCCACAACAGTATCCATGAAGCTTTTAAAAATGTTGAGGTTAGTGGTGCCGCTAAAGTGCAGTTTTACAAAAAAAAAAAAAAAAAAAAACATAAAAATGTTGTAGCTTATATAAAAAGAGGGACCCAGAAAAGTTTTAGAATAAAAAAAAAACTTTGGTCGAAAAGTGAGAGAGACAAAGATTAGATAGATGATTCTAGAAATTTGACTCTAGAATAATAATTAAAAAAAAGAATACTTTCCTGATGTCACCCTAGATTGTTCTGAGTATTGGGGTTGGTTAAGAGTAAATACTACTTAGAAGTTGGGGGTTCAATCTGTGCGGAAGAAACTTAAAAATAAAATAATGCAAGATATCTAAACGGTATGGGATGCAGAAGGAAAGCTGTCGATTCCAGTAGAGTTGGTGTTCAGTGCAAAAATTACCGGAAATCACATGAAGAAGGCCAGAGAGTTGGACAGTTGAAACGTTTATGGAGATAAGAACTAAGATGGAAATAACTGTCCGAAACATGTAAATAATGCTATTTTCTCTCCACTATATAATTATTTCCCATTGTTCTACAATCAATTGCTTGCATTCTCACTTTACACAATTTTCTTAGTATACTCAGCATATTAACTTCTTAGAGAAACTTTATAAGAACACTAGAAGAAGAATTCCCCAAACAGAACACTTTTGTAACACTTCTATGTCCCCTTATGAAGATTAAAATCAAAATATAATGATGCTAAACATTATGTCTAGAATCCTTATTCTAATTTTGATCAAAATCTATTACATAATTTGGATTCTATAAAATGCCTAAAATTTAAGGATTCAGGATTTAAAAGATCTTAAGAAGAAACAGAAATTCTCAGTCTTGCTTAATTGGTGTTAATGGATAAAATTTAACGCAAATCTGAAATATTACAATTTTCAAATGGGAGGCTTTGTCTATATAATGCCTATAAAACCCCTTTAAAATACATAAAGGAACTAAAATTTGGGGAATATTTATCAATTGATGTCTAATACCTATTGTTAAAATTTCACAAAAATTAAAGACATCTGAATTTTTGTCTCCTTTGTGTAAAACAGAATTAAACTAAATATAGCCCACAATACCCACTCTTATGTCTAGCAGCTGTGTTTCAAAGTTCATAATGATCGGTTTAGAAGTGAACTCTATACATACAAATATATAAACATATAAACATACCTAACTTTATATAAATAGAGATAAATTGTAGTAAAAAATAAAAATATTGATATAAATATGAATGAGGGGTTCGCGAAAGGTTTGGGATGAAAAACCCCTTTGTAAAAAATTAGGGACGCCGATATTAGTATTCTAGAAAGTCTATAAACAGTCTATTCTTAAGATGCAGCCATTCAATCCGTGTATTTAGCAATAAAAAAAGTTATTTTAAACTGAAGCCTGACAGACTGACGGACAGAGCCTTGCATACAGGTGCAAGGACGTATCTAAAACGAAGAAGAGAAAGATAAATAATTTTCCAATGTCAATCTGATGGTTTGAAAAGTGATTTAATGTCTAAGTTAAAACTATCTTCATTCAATTACTGTTCAGATCTGAAATAGATTCAAGCGTCTTTAATGAATTATTCGTTATCTCACAGCTGGGCACAATTGTTTCAAAAAGCCAAATGTTTCTGACAACCAGACTTTGAGTAATCTCTCAGACACCCTTTACCATATTCTTCCTTTATCAATACTGGATCAAGTGATGCCAATAAAGACATTAATATGATTATGACACTTGCAACTCTGTTATCAGATTTATCTTGCAGACTTATTTCAGGAACAAATGATTTCGCTTTCATTCAGATGCAACAAGTAGAAATAATAGCTCACATCAGCTTCAAAATTCCATCTTTCTTGAAGCGATTTGAAACTATGGAAGGCACATCTGTGACTACGTTATTTAATACTAGCAGGAAGACTCGACGTTGCTCGGGATTGCATGAAGAACACTACTATGTCCTTTTTCACTATGCTCATAACACCATATTACTTTATTTCTTTATACTGCCCCCCGCCCCCGTTTCGCCACCTAATATGGTTGGAAGAAGCTTAAATTTTGAAAAACTCTCGGAATTAGTATACATATGATTTAAATTTAATTAAAATTGGATATAAGTATTTGAAGTTTTAAGGGGTTCTGCCCCCATAGCTCAGTTGGGGGGGGGGGGGCATGGAGAAGGGAACGTAGAGATTCAGGACCACTTTAATTATCTTCCCCATGAAGTTTTACATCAGAATACACTTTTAGTTTTATGTAGATTCTCTAACCTTTCTTTCTATAAGACACACACAGACATTGGCATTTATATATAGAGAGATTTCTGATGACATTTTCGACAGATTATGTGGACTCATTTAGCTTATTACCTTCATCTACACAAATATTTACACTTCCTGACAAAAGCATAAACAAAAGTATAGATTGTAGATGCTGTGAAAAAAAGTTTTTTAAAAACTAATGTTTAACATGAGAAAAATTTTTTCCTGTAAATATTATATTCGTAGTGAAAAAATTATGTTTAAAAAAATATTCTTGTTTGATTTGATTCGTATATTTTATGGCATATCAACACTTTTGCGGTCGTTTAATGTTGAACCACAGTGACCGATTAATTGAACAAAAGATAGTATTTTATTTGGGGGCATTGTGTGCTCATACCTCTCCAAACAGTATTAGTACATAATTGAACACAATAGATCTGACTGGATTTGAACTTGGCATAGAAAATCGCATAATTTACGATCTTATCCATTAAGCCAATAATGCACCTCCACTATTTAGTGCAGTTGTTAGGTAGTAGCGGGTAGCTTAGAAATACCAAAGGCTCTGATTTTTTTTTTATATATACATTCGGTAATACCTGGTGTGGTATTCGCTCTGAGCAGGCTGATCTGGCTTCCACCAAAGAAGAAAGTTTCTAGGGAATATCAAATTCACATGTGGTCCGCAGCTGTATGTATATCTCAGTTAAGGGAGATGACATTCAGCACCGAATATTCTCAAATGGTCACCCATCTGGTACTGAACAGGCTCAATGTTGCTTAACTTCAGTGATCTAACAAGAACATGTGTGTCAATGCGATTATGCTATACAATAAGACTCTGATTGGTTGAACAAAATCACTTGAGGATACAGAAAGGGTACTTTTAAAATAACAGTTAAATTAGTCATTGAGAGACATAAAGCTGCTAAGTATCGATGAAGGAATGCTGATATCCCCTTCCAAGCATCCTATAAAGGGTAATGAACAGTATTCTACCACTACTGACCCATGCTCCATTCACCTGCACTTCTTCCAGCATCATGAAGTCACAACTTTTAGGTCTATATCACCTAATTCTCACATAGAATGCCAGTCCACCTCATGCTGGTTTGTTTCATGTTTTGTGGCATGTCAACCCTTTTGGGGTTATTTAATGCTGAAACACAATACCTATTGTATACGATTAGTTGAACACACAAAAAAAACTATTTTACCAAAGGTTGTAGGAAAATGTGGGTTCATACCTTTCCCACCGGTATTAGTGCACAATAGATCCAATACGATTTGAACTCGGCATAAGCAATTCCATTGTTCATAGCAGAACCCATTATGCAAATGAAACACTTCCAGATTTGTTTGGGTTGCATTTATAGCTAAGGGGCTTTTTCAAAAGAGAAAAATGCCATGACTGTATGGCTATATAATTTGATTCTTTTGGAAACTTCTATTTATATACAAAAATAGGTGTGTATATATCTTATATATATATATATATATATAGGATTAACTCCTAAGCTAATTAATGGGGCCAAAAATGGATGGTTACATTTAATGTTATCAATACAAAGCTCCTTTTCTTTCACAATTTAAAAAAAACCTTTCCAACCACCGATTGACATGGATGATAGCACTCTGCCCGAAAGTTCAACGTTCAAACTCCTCAGCCTAACATTGAAAGGTAACATGAAATGGAATAAATGCATAGAAGATACTGCCAAATCTGCTGCAAAAAAGTGGGCTCCCTCTACTGTGCTCAGAATCTTTTCACACCTATATCTTTATAAAGCCACCATTCGTCATGCATGGAGTATAATTGCCATATCTGGACTGGTGCACCAACAACTAGTCCCTCCCTCTTGGACAGGGTGCAAAAAAGAATCTCTAACCTAATAGGTCCCACACTGTCTACCAAACTCCAGGTCCTGTCCCATCGCCGCAATGTTGCATCCCTGTACATGTTTTACAACTAATTCAACAGAAATGTGCTCAAATGAACTTACTGCACTTGTACCACCTCAAGGTAAATATATTATACAAACTCAGCAAGTAGCAAAGTCCCACCCCTTCACTGTAGAGGTTACCAGATGCCGGAAAACTTTCTATTCTAATAGCTTCTTTCCTCGAACTGCTAGCCTTTGGAATTCTACCCAGGTCTCTGTTTCCTTACAGAAACTTAAATGTAATGTGAATAAAAATCTTGTTGCACAGATCCCGACTTAGGATACCCCCTATTAATCTGACCCCTACTTCACAGTAGCTCCTTAGGTCTCAGTGGCAATATACCTTGTTTGGGGTGAACAAAATTTAAAAAAAAATTTTTTTAACTAACCGATCATTATGAATTTCAAAACACAGCTGCCAAGCGTAAGGATGGGTAATGTGAGCTATATTTAGTTTAAGTTAGTTTTATGCAAAGGAGACAAAGAGAGAGTAAGAGTTCATTCCTGAAAATTCAGATACCTCTGATATTTGTGAAATATTAACAATCGGTATTAGGCATCAATTAATAAATTTTCCCCAAATTTTAGCTTCTTTGGAGTATTTAAAGGGTTTTAGGGACCATAATATGGCACAAACTCTCATTTGAAAATTCAAATACTTTAGTTTCACATTAAATTTGATCCATAG
Organism: Sepiola atlantica; assembly: GCA_963556195.1. NCBI lineage: Eukaryota > Metazoa > Mollusca > Cephalopoda > Sepiida > Sepiolidae > Sepiola > Sepiola atlantica. The sequence goes on along the minus strand of OY744516.1, from coordinate 34,099,603 downwards.
TCATTAGACACGAATTAAGTAAGATTCCCTGAATTTAAATTTCTTTTCAAGACCCCTTAAACTTAAGCCTTGAATTTTAGACATTTTCTAGAATCTCAATCATGCAATGGATTATTATCAAAATTGCGATAAGGATTCTAGACATAAGGTTTAGTATTATTATATCTCTATCTTAATCTTTGTAAGGGGATATAAAAGTGCTGCAAAACTGTTCTGTTCATGGAATTAATTTTACCCATCTTGGGACCGGTATTCTAGTTAATATATAAAAACAACTATTTAAAATATATACTTTAAAAAATATTGAGTACTCTATTGTAAATACAACACAAACATGACAATAATCCATGGGTGGTTGTTTGTAGATATACATACATATATACATACTAGTGAAATTAAATAATATTAAATGTATGAATATATATTAGTGTAAGTCGATGGTAGAGATGCTGTCACACATACATGACAGTATATCAATAAACCTAGTTTAGCATTTAATGTCCACTAATTATGCATACAATATGAAATTAAGCCATTGTTCTCCTGGGTTGAAATAAGACTCGACCATTTATCTCTTAGTTGGGAAAGGTAATGTACTTTAAGCCTTTGTAAACAAATCATTGAGGTCACATAATTCATCAACAGGGCTGGGTGTCTCTTCATCTCAGATTTCAAGCCTCTTTCAATTATTTTGAATTTTTACAGGGTCCAATGCTATCAACCGGCCTGGCATGGCATATCAACTAACCTTTCAATGAATATTTCAAGAGGGGAAAAAGAAGTCCCACTCTCACCTATCACCCAAATCTGTCATCTGTTACCCAAATGAACAACTGACCAATACTTCAAAGTCAGTTTTAATACACTGGCTTCAATCATTAACATCTTTAATCAGGTGAGGAATTCTCCAGGCAATGATATCCTTCAGAGACAGATTTGGTCCCATTTCAATACTGTGGACATTATAATTAATTGTACTAAAATTAAAATCATACCACAATAAATTTTATGATTTTAGAATTTAAAATATTGTGTAAAACAATTAACGTAGTGGTCAATGAAAAACAGGAAAAATTCTAATAGAAAAAGAGACGGCTATAAAGAAATGGAGTTCTTTTTCTAATATTTATTTTAATGGTGCTCAGTACATTAGAAGAGTTTTATAATAATAATAAAATATGGTGAATGACTACATAAATGCAATGTTTTGATAATAGATCAGGCCTGATGAAATCTGTGATCAATATATGATTGCATTTGTTTAGCCTTTCACCATATTTTTATTACTATTATCTATATAATAGAATAAAGTTGATTTTCCCCCTATTTCATCAGACATTATATCTCTGTAAACACGAGCTATATATAGTCACGCTTTATGAAAAGTATTGATGGATGTTTTCGGAAAATATGCTTCACTTTCATTCGCTTTTAGTAATTCCTACATTTCTTTCTCACACACTTAGATCTACTTCCAATGCCACTACCTTATGCTGGGAAGTATTCTTCATAGGATATTTTCACCGTCATTATTGTTTTTCCAGTTCTTGCTTTTGTGTTTTACCTATTATACTTTTACTAACTAAATACGGAGTGCTCCCTTCAACCTACACTTTCTGCTTAAGGGCGTTTTGATTGGCTGATTCCAGAGACTTTTTTTTACATTTTAGCCTAGCCAAATAACCGATTACAAGAATGATCTGGTCGTCACTTTCATTATTCTCACTTTTAAAATTTTTTTACTTTTGATGCACTTTCTTACTGCATTTCACATTTTATTTCTCATACGCTTTATTTGATAACAAAACCTTTCTTTTCTGGGTTTCGGAGGGCACATTCACCTACTTATTTACGTTTTTTTTTACCAGTCACTATTTCTCCATTAGAGATTTTTATGGTCATAGATCGAATCTATATATATATATATATATATATATATATACTCTTTTGATTTTTTTAGCATTAATTTTGGGCTTGTATTACCTCTATATCGCTCTTGACGATTCTGATGTTTATCTAAAAGCTTTTTTACCTGGATGTTATGAAGTTCCATCTGGCTATTATTATCTCTGAAGATGTGGTCTTTATATGATAACTTGGATTTTGTTGCAAATTATCTCCAGAAACACAGGTAAGATTTTTCTTTCTTCGAAACTCACACACACACACATATATATCCAAGCAAGCGTTGTTGAACGTCACAGAACTTTCTCGTTTGTAAATCTTCTTCGTGAAGTTCTCAAACCGTCGAGCTATCCTTCTGGTTTCAGGTGGCAATCCGTAGAGTATTTCTCCGATTGTTCTTAATTCGGCCATTTTTTCGAGCGCTTTCGACATTCTTAGTCGTCTTCAGGATTAGGTTTTTTAAAATAAAAAGACTGGAGTTAATGTTTTATAGGTATCGTTAAGGGCGAATGAAAGAGAAGAGAGGGTGTGTGATTGAGTTCATTTTATTCTATCATTCGTGTGTTTGGTTTTATTATTTATTTATTTTAATTCTTATTTTTACTATTATTTATTTATTTATTCCTATTATTACTACTATTATTTATTTATAAATAAACAATAAAACACAACCCACACAAATGATAGAAAGTCGAAAGCGCTCGAAAAAAATGTCTGAATTAAGAACAATCGGAGAAATACTCTACGGATTGCCACCCAAAACCAGAAGGATAGCTCGACGGTTTGAGAACCTCACGAAGAAGATTTACAAACGAGAAAGTTCAATGACGTTAAACAACGCTTGCTTGGATAATGACTTGCTGCCTAAGTATATATATATATATATATATATATATATATATATATATATATATATTTTAAAATAATGATGTTCTTTGTAACTGACGATATTTTATGAAATAAAGTGCTATCTTTATTTAGACTGCTTGTGGTTATATATACACAACGTTTAAACTGCTGTAATCTCTGTCCTTCTCCAGGTGCCTTTTTATCATACTCAGTGGTAAACTTCCTGAATTTTTAACTGAACTCTTTATTTAATCCAGTGGGGAAGACTGTTCTTCATCTGTGTTTCATATAGGAAACCAAAACATTACTTGTAATTACTTGTCGGATTTACATCTAAAAAAAATAAGGCATGTGTTTACATTAAGGAAAACAAATACGAGATATGGGAAATAGAATGTTATAGTGATTTCGACCACTGATCTATCAATATATTTGCTTAACTTTATTGTTACAGCAGCAGCAGCATACCCTCCCTAAAGTCCAACCATTCCCAACCGTCATCTTGTCAGGTCTATACTGCCTGGAATCAACAGTGGACAAATTTGGCACCAAGCAGTAGTAGGGCCACAACCTGCCCAACAGGGGTCTGATGAAAATGCAGGAGGAGTCAGAATCAAGATCCATGATCCTCTGGTTGTCTCTTCATCTGCATGTGACAATCAAAAACGTGTCAGACGTGGAACCACAAATCAATGGACTGAGATAGGCAACGTTGTTTCTACGCCTTTCCTTTGTGTGTTCTGAGCCAAACCTTCCTTGACTTTGTATGCAACCACTGAGCTTGCAATCTTGCGAGTTTAACAAATTGCTGTGACCAAAAAGGAGGACTTCATGCAGACCAAACAATCCTAAGGCTGATCTTTGTGAGCTCTATGCAGAAGTCTGACTTACTTAATAATAACAGCAGCAACAACATCATACTTAGGTAACTTTCACTTATGAGTGCAGGTTTAATTCCTTTCAGTAGCATGTTGTTTTGTTGTTAATTCAGTTATCAAGCAACACAATTTAAATACGAAATAACCCACAAATGTTTTCATTCAATGTAGCTGACTGATCGTCAAGAGTTCATCAAGCTTTGGTATATTCAGGCTCTATAACAGGGTATCAGAGCTAATGTGCCGGGTCTGATCTGACCTGATATTGCATCCATCTAGTCATTTTTCTGAAAATGGGCGAGTGAAGATTGGGAGGCGGGGCAGCACTAACCTCCATACAGCATCACGCACCTAACAAAACATTTACTAAATTGTCCATAATCTTTTGAGGTATAAAATTCATAATCGCTATAAATAGCCGATATTTTATTTTTTACTTTATTTAAACAAAATTTTTTTGTTCAATGTGAAAAAAGACTTTACAGAAATAAAAAAAAATTAAGTGCATTTACTGTTCAAATAAAAGTGCAAATTGTTTACCGAAAATTAATCTTTGTAAGTTCCATCTTTCAATTTTGATATTGAGAATTGAAAATAAAGAAAGAAATTATTGATAATCAAGAACCAATGGAAGCAGAAACCGTGCTAACTACTTTTTAACAAAACGCCATAAGGAGGGTCCAATCCTGCTAGAGTACCCTGAAAAATGGTCTCAGCAGTGTACTGGAGTTTTATAATATATATATATATATATATATATATATATATATATATATAAGCCCGGTTTGATTCCCTTTGGATTTCTACCCTGTGGAGTTTTTACTCTACCTGGATTACTATATATATATATATACATACATTAAAGTTCTTCTCTATTTACTAACTAGTTGACAATGGCCTGCGGGTAAGATCTCCGACTACGAATCAATGGTGATTTGTGTTCGGGGTTCGCGCCCGCCAACCGTTGGGAATTAGTTCCTAGACTGAAGATTGCGTTAGCATGAAACATCGATGTCTCTAGGTATTTAAATATTTAATATTTATTTATAAAAATATTATTGTATATATATATATATATATATATATATATATATATATATATATATATATATATATATATATAATACAGCAACGGTCGATTTCTCAAAGTTTGTCATTGATATGTTAATTCCTACAAAATCAATAATTCATTCTGAATAGACATTTCTTTTTAGGACTCATGCCACCATGTTCTTCAGAATAATAAGCTGTAATTTGAGTTAATTCCTTTCAAAAACATCAAAATAGAGTTATAAATATTAAAATATTGATACATTTACTTTTACTAATCTTATATGTAATATCTTTTTTATTTAACTTCATCAAACCTATTTTGCAGACAAAATGATTGTCACACACAAACATATGTTCATTTATTAATCTTCTCATCTGTGACGAAAACAGACACGGTGACAGCAGAAAAAGTACCGCCTCTGAAAATATTGTCTTTGAGAAACAAATATCTAAGTTAACTTATATTTTTTTTGAATAGTTTCCTTATTTAAAAAATATTTAAAACAATAAAACAAAGAAAAATGCCCGGAAGTAAATAGAAAACACATTTTATACAAACAACATGATAATATCCAACCATGTTGTTTTCTTATTTATAATTATTAGATGATCATGTGTTCATTTACATACGAGTACACATGCTTTTAAAAATTACAAAAAATGCAAACCTCTTGCTTAAATTTGCAAAGAAAACGAAAGTGAGAGTTCCAACCGTGTGGTTTAAATGATAGATGATAATGTTATTACTGTTTTCCTTAATTCCGCCTTCACAAAACTATTTAAGATAACACGGATAAAAAAAACCCAGAGGTGATTAGCAAACTGATTTTATATAAACAATGTTCAACCGTTTAAACGTGTTGTTTATTTATTTTTTCATAATCGGGTGTACGTGCATACGATTACACGTGATGTTTAAATAAAAAAATGAATACTGATTACTTTTATTTGTAACCATGTTGTTTATCTCTATCTATATGAAGTTAGGAAGGGGTATATGTTTATATATTTGTATGTACAGAATCCACCCCTATACAATATATAATGGTGTATATGTTTATATATTTTTATATACAGGATTCAAGCATTAAGTAAATAACTGATTATTATGAATTTCGGAACACAGCAGCTAGATGTAAAGGGTCATAATGTGGGATATATTTAGTTTAATACAAAAAGGGAGGGGAAGTCCTTCATGAAAATTCAGATAAGTGCAAATTTTTGTGAAATTTAAAAAATTTGATCAATAGCCATGAGACACATTTTAATAAAAAATGGAGTGAGGAGGGGTTCAATGAGTGAAACAAAAATGAAAGTAAAAACTCCTGGGCAGCGCCGGGTAGGTATAACTAGTGAAATATGATATTCATTTTAAAATATATAATTTAGTGAATAAATGCTGAAAAGTTCATTTAAATTGGATACTTCTATGATTTTTTTGTGATAAAAATGCAATGCTTTGATTTGTTTAGCAAGAGTGGTATGGTAGATTTGGGGGTGATCGAAATGAAAGAAAAAATTGTTATTTATAACGACAGCTAACAGAAGGAAAAAGGGTTAAAAACCAAATAGGCAACAAATAAATCTTATGAAAGGTAAGATAAGTTGCTCTTCTACTAACCTTGATAAGTTTATTTGTGTTTTAACTTAGTTTAAAGAGTTTTTTGTTCAAAACAAACCTGGTGTCCACCTGTTTAGTTAGAACGAAAAAAACTGGCTGAAATTACAGAGTTTCGATAATCGCTCAAAAACGAAAACTAAGAAAAATACGGGTAGAGTATTACATTTTCCCACGATTGGTGACATTTATTGGATGTGTTTTTAACACTATTTTGTTTATTTTTCGATTTTTCACCAATTATCAAGGATCCCCGTGCTGGGCTCATGAACAGCCATTTTTTCTGTTCTAACTGAACAGGTGGACACCAGGTTTGTTTTGAATAAACACACTTTAAAATAAGTTAAAACACAACTAAACTTATCCAGGTTAGTAGAAGAGTACTTTATCTTGCCTTGCGTGACATTTATTTGTTGCCTATTTGTTTTGTTTTTACCCCTTTTTCGTTCTGTTAGCTGTCGTTTAAAATGCCTGAAAAAATTATAAACGGTATAAAAAAATGATAATATCACAAACGTTAAGAAATTACATTTCATATTAATCATGTATTAAAAACCTGTTATGTAAACCATTACAGAATTGATATAATTAAAACTTTTTTTTTTTAAGAAAAAGATGTGGTTTATTTTTACAATTTTTTTTATCTCAGCGTATCTTATTGTAGAAAAAACAATGACAAAAACCAATGGTTTAAAAAAAATTTCTTTGTTAGGCTTTATTTAGAGAAGAATCAAAACTGCTGGAATAATCCTAAAAAAGAATTAAATTTAGTGAACGCAATAATTGATAACACGTTCTTCTATGTCCCAAAATGAGTCATATTTGAAAATTATTAAACTTTCACTGACAATGTGTTGGATTTATTTGGATCATAAAGAATTTTGAATATTTATTTGAAAAAACAAAACAAAAGAAGCTCTTTTGCCGTTACTTTGTTGGCAGTGGACCAAAAAATCGATTTTAATGGTAGAATTAAAAACAAAAACTGTCCTGATTTCTATCATTTTGCAAGTTAGTTCAACTCTACAATAAGAATAAATAACATATACACACGTGTGAGTATATGTATGTACATACTAGAATATAAGTTATATATATATATATATATATATATATAAATATATAATCTATGAAAATATATTTATGACAGTTAAGCTACACAGATGCGTCCGCGTTTCATCCCTGCAGGGAATCGTCAGCCTGAAGATTCCCTGTAGGGATGAAACATGTGAGCATCTCCCTACCACTGTAGAATCTAATATAAAATAATTATTTTTACATTATATATATATATATATATATATATATATATATATATATATATATATATAGGGGGGAGGGACCTAGACAAACTGACCTCGTTTAAGATACCTCAACTTCCTTCCCCCTCCCTATATATCTTCCGTAGTAAATGATACAATTTCCATCTCTCTATATATATGCATTGCTCTCTTTCTTTCTCACTGTATAGCCTTCCGTTATAAATTGTGTAATCTCCCCCTCTCTATATATATATATATTAAATATGTTGTCATTCTCTCTCTCCCCCTCAATATACGTCTTAAATATTTCATTTCCCCCTCTCTCAAGATATGTATTAAATATGCTGTCGCTCTCTCTATATGTGTATTGATTAGTGAGTGTGAGTTTCTCTTTTTTCATTTTCAAAAACGTAATCACCTCACTTGGATGCTTGAATAAGGCCGTAGAGTCGAAATAAATTATTGCACCTATGATTATTATTCCGTGTTACTTTATTTTATTCTTGCTCTGTTTATTACATTGAGCTCTCATACCCGGATTTTAAAAAATTTTAAAAAAGAGAAAAATATTTGCTGCTATGCAAAGATCTTAGACTATCTCACCTAAGTAAAGAAGAAAACTTTATTGTTGACCCCCAAAATAAATAAAAAATATTGAAATTGTTAATATTTCATGTTATTTCTTTCAGCTTAAATAATGGTTGCAATCTGTCAGACAAGGGATGTAGACACATTTTTTATCAATTCCGTGGCTGGAAGATTCCATTCTCTCTGGCCATGCTCCCATAAATCTTCAGCATAACTCTTCTTCAGTTCTGTCTATATTTGCTTGAAAATATTTATGTCCGCACATTGTGTTGCCCATTTTCTTTTAAATATATTTACATTTTCATCAGCCAGCCATTGTTGTGTTGCACGGGATGTATGGCATTGAGTTTCATCATGTTGAAACTTTTCATCAACATTTTAATTAGAAATCAAATGGTCCTTCATTAATTCTATGTATTTGATATTATTCAAGTTTCCATCAACTTTTATCAACTTTCTTGAACCATCATTTTTTATATATGCTCAAAGACTTACACACTGTTCTCCAATCTTTACCATTTCTCTTTTTGCCTTCTAACAAATTATCTCTTGTTAGAATGCAATTCTATTCAAAAATGATTATTTCACTCTGATTAACCGTGTCCCGCATTAGATACATTTTTTTACTACCTTAATACGATTACCAACTTTTTTCTGGTCAATACCGAATTTATAGGAGCAATGCACTCTATTGATGCATTTTCTCAAAGAATGCATTTAATGGCGGCTACTAACACAGAATTGGATAGGCTGAATTTATTCATCAACTATATTGCAACTATTTTTGATCGATTCTTTTATGTACTAATCAACTTATGGACTATCCTTTGTTGTAGCTTTTGCAGACGACCACATCTTGGTTGGTTCTATATACGTCCAGTCTATTAAAACTTGATAACAATTTGAGAAACTGATTTCTTGCTAATCAAAGTTTTACAGCTAATTATTTCTCTCGCTCATATTCTCTGACGTGTCTATGATCTTCATTCGTTTTAATGATTTAATTTAATCAAAGAGCACAAATAATTTATTTATTCCTTAAAATATCTTGTATTTTAATTATTATTATTACATTATTTTGAAAAATGCATTAGCTATCTCGAGAAAGTACTCTTGTTACAAAATAGAATAACCCTAACTCTTGTTACAAAATAGACTGGTATCATGATATCTATTTTCCTCGTTTGTTACATTATTCTGAGATATATATGAGCTGTATCGAGAATTTTATAGCTCTGGTATCTAAGGGTGACAAAGCATTTTCTATTTTAACCAGAGCTTTTACTTTAATTTAACAAACACAAATTATATTTAAAATTGAAACGGTCAACATAAATTACGTTAATATAGATAACAATAATGACAGTAAAATGTACATTTTGATAAGTTATTTTCTTTTTCTTCTATTTATGCTAATTAACCATTTTCATATGCAATTCTATATTCTTTTTGAATTTAAACAAACGATGATTTCTAGTTATGGAAATGATACCTATACGGTTGATATGTTATCTGCAAAAAAAAAAAAAGAAGAGGTAGAAAACGTTCATTTAAAAGTAAACAATATATTAACATTTTATTATAGTTTAGGGTGACTGTAAAATTCTTGCACAGGCTATATATATATATATATATATATATATATAAGTAAATTTTGCATACAACAAAATCGTAGGATAAATTTCAGAGGAAACATTTTTTTAATCAATGAAACGGGCGGGTGGAAAAAAAAAAGAAAATTGCTAAAATTGTCCTTAAGGCCTTATCGTCTGACCCTCTAAGAAGAAACGTCAGAATGATAAATTAAAAACTAAGAAAATCGAATGAGATATGAGGGGAAAAATTGTTTCAGTTGGAGAAAACGATTGAGAGAGGATAAAAAAAAAATAAGTAAATCTCTCAACGTTATGGTGACTTTGAATCATTAAAGATCTCCAACTGATGCTTCACAATCTTTTGTCTACACAGGCTAGGTCGAGAATTGGGTGGTTTTCTGTTTTACACAGTGCCAGGTCGAACTACCATCTCAATATTATTGAGGTGTTAGTTATTAACAATTCTCGACCTAGCCTGTGTAGACAAAAGATTTTGAAGCATCAGTTGGAGAGCTTTAATGATTCAAAGCCACCATAACGTTGAGAGATTTACTTTTTTAGCAATTTTCTTTTTTTTTGCACCCGCCCGTTTCATTGATTAAAAAAATGTTTCCTCTTAAATATATATATATATATATATATATATATATATATATATATATATAAATCTTCATATAGCTCATATATATCTTGTATTGGATCAATATAAACTAAATGTTGGGTCACAATCACTACCACTATTTATTCTACTTTGATTTCATTAAAAAAAATCATAACTGCTAAGACATTCTTTGTGCATAACTAAAAATAACTCTTTATTTATATATGATTATTATTATTATTATTATTATATAGAAGTATTATTATTCTTTATTATTCTTATGGAGAACCAAAGAGACTAATTATTTTGCTATCTAATTTACATATGCATTTGTGGTATGTACAGACATGTATTCAAATTAGATGGCCACACTGAAAAACAGTCATTCTTTTTCTAAAGAAAGATTAAGAAATATTAAAGTGCGTTTGAATCAACATAGAGTGAGATGGAATAAGAGAAATACATAGCTAAGAGAATGATGGGCGACTGGGTCAGTTAAATTACGGTTAATTAGAACAATTAAACCAATTTATTTTTAAACATAAAGTGAGAGATAGCGAACAGAAAAAGGTCAATTTTGGTTTTTGCCTTTATTTATTTTATTATTTAACTGACTTTGCAAACTCATTCAAACAACTAAACCCAAGTTCAATAAATTATCCAACAGATCATTTTTTTCTTATATATATACATATATATATATATATTTTACAAAAGAATCACCTCTTATCAAGGTCCAAAGGCCACTCGAAGATAAGGGTTAATTGAGCTTGACAGGTGGGCGGTGAAACATTGAAGGGGGTTAGAACGATGGTCAGAATTGATTATATAAGAGAACGGCTCAGCAAGAATTTGTTTACATTGGACTTGAGACAGCAATGTTTTAGTCAGCCGGGAAACAGCCTTGTGGTACTGTGTTCTACAGACGGACAATTCTATGAAAAAAACTTTGCTAATGAAAGTTTTGTTTAGTTTTAGGCAGAGAGAGAGAGAGAGAGAGAGAGAAAAGGAAATTATTGACAGTGGTTGTAGCTAGACGGGTTCCTGTTGTGAATGTTTTACAGGGGGGACCACAGATTGAAGCTTAGTCGAGCATTCACCATATATACATATATGAAAGGATTATTACTCAACCAGACCGTTGAAAATCAATTTTTGATGACTGACCCAACAAAAATGTGTTACATTTTTATAAATATCTTAACGTCTGCAGCATATTCTGAAACAAGACAATTAAACAGATATAAATATCGTTTATACTAATTGGCTCATAAAATTGTCTCCTACTGATAACCATATTGTACCAATCAATTTTTTTTCTGTCTCTCTCTTATCCGTTGGTCTCTTCCCTGGCTTTTATATTAGAATTTACAGACTGTCACTGTTTCTCATCAAAACGAGTTGAAGAACACTTTGGGGAGGTTTATTTTAGTTCTTTATTTTGTGCTATTATTTCTTCTATCCTTATTTTTGCAAGAGAAAATTCTCCTTTTATCGATTTATTCCTAAAGCAAAACTAGTCATTTTTATTCATTATGTTATTATTTGCAAGATGCTGAACACATTCAAACATGAACGAAATCAACTTTATTATTGGTTAATCAAATAATGATGAATTATAATTGGATGAACTTTTTATTTTTCATTTCTGTGTCCAACAGAGAGAGAGAGAGAGAGAGAGAGAGAGAGAGCGAAAGAGAGAGAGAGAGAGAGAGATAGAGAGAGAAAATATTTTAACAGAAGATGATCTCTTTTGGATAGCTTTACTTTAAAATGTTAACCTATTTCAGGATTATAATCTGCCATTATCAGGACAAATAAAATGGTCAAAGTATCTCAAAGTTTATTTTTTAGCAAAACATTTAAATGATATTTAATCAAAAAATATACAAATCTATTATTAATGAGATCCAAAATTGAGTAATAATTTTATTTGTTATAATATTTTGATTTTTTTTTTCCATATAATTTTAAGAAAAAAAACGAAAAAACAAAACAAGAAAAAAGGGAGTTAAATGTTTTTAGAGCGATGCCAATGCAATTTGGTTTGACAATATTTAAGAATTCAATAATTTTCAATTAGATATTAAAATCTTTAATATTGTTATTTGATCTATTTACTATCGTCTTGTATCAAATAGCATTGTCATCGCCTTCAAAAAATTCAACTTTTTACACGCTACACACAATGCTTCAAGCAAACTACAACATTCTTCCAAAACACATATTTATTGATAATATTCAAAATATAGTTATACTGGGTAACTATCTTATCATTTTTGAATCATAATTATGCTAATGTGTTTTAGGATGTCTAATAACCCTGATAATGGATTCCTATCTCTGTCCTCTGTATTTTTTTGTTATTTATTTTTAACAAAAGCATCTGGCAGGCTGAATTTTACTGTCCCCTGGTCTAAACAACAATTAACCAAGAATTTATATGTCATCCTTAAAGTCCTCAAACAAATGTTTTAGATGTTTGAATCTTCCAATGTTACTACTTACTTGCCTCCTCACAGGGGCAGAGTTAGGCACAAGATCGGTTTTAATGTAGGGAAAAATCCAGCTTCTTAAAAAGGAGCACTCTGGATTGGGACAAAAATTAAAATTACGTCAGTCTAGAAAGGTTTCTCCTTCACTGATGGAGGGCAGAAAAAGTGAAGTCTGGTATCAGAACAAGTATTATACTTTGCTCCGAATGTTCATAGTGTAAAATTAATTCAGAAAAAAATCAGCAAGGAATTTATCCAATGGAAGGGTTCGACTGGTTCCTATGAAATAAAGAAATTTACAGAACTCGTTCTTGAATTTATTTTAAATTAAAATGTTTTCTCTCATGCAACACATTCTTTAATTTCTATTAGAAACTAACTTTTCACATGTTTAACTCCTAAACGCTTGTTAAATAAAACTGAACAACTCTAGCTTATTCGGTTTGGGGTTTTGGAGTTATTCAATACAAGATTACAAGACCTACAAGAAACGACTCATTTTACACACATCATAATTTTAGCCATATCAGTATTGGTATTACAATGCAAGAGAATAAACAAAAATATCCCAGGCAGCAAAATGACACCCTTCACTGTAAAGATTCTTTGATGCCGGAAGATTTTATTTTCTAATAGCTTCTTTCCTCAGACTTGCTCTTAGAATTCTCTTCCTGTTTCCTCGACAGTACCAACATTCAGAAATTTAAATGTAATGTGAAAAAACATCTTGCTGCTCAATTCCCCACCAAGGTTGCACCCCCCCCCCCGCCCTTAAATCTGACTCCCTACTGCAGTAACGCATTATGCATGCATCAGTAACAATATGCTTTGTTTGGGGCAAATTAAAAAAAAATTGATAAAGTCAACTGTATTTTAACACGACTGAACCGGTTTCATAATATGCGAGTTGATATCAATTACACCACTCGTGCCCCCCCCCAATCGTATTCTAAATAAATTAAACCCTGTACAAATTTAAAAGTACAAATATTTTATCCACCCCGTGAATTAAAAATTAGTAATTTAATATTTTTCTGTAACATTTTTTTGCCAACAATAAAAGCATTAAAAAAAAGAGTATAAGAAGAGATCAAGTCCTAAAAAATTAACCACATCGTTACATTTATCTTTATATTAATCCCATCGTTACATTTATCTTTATATTAATCCCATCGTTACATTTATCTTTATATTAATCCCATCGTTACATTTATCTTTATATTAATCCCATCGTTACATTTATCTTTATATTAATCACATCGTTACATTTATCTTTATATTAATCACATCGTTACATTTATCTTTATATTAATCCCATCGTTACATTTATCTTTATATTAATCCCATCGTTACATTTATCTTTATATTAATCCCATCGTTACATTTATCTTTATATTAATCACATCGTTACATTTATCTTTATATTAATCACATCGTTACATTTATCTTTATATTAATCACATCGTTACATTTATCTTTATATTAATCACATCGTTATATTTATCTTTATATTAATCCCATCGTTACATTTATCTTTATATTAATCCCATCGTTACATTTATCTTTATATTAATCCCATCGTTACATTTATCTTTATATTAATCCCATCGTTACATTTATCTTTATATTAATCCCATCGTTACATTTATCTTTATATTAATCACATCGTTACATTTATCTTTATATTAATCCCATCGTTACATTTATCTTTATATTAATCACATCGTTACATTTATCTTTATATTAATCCCATCGTTACATTTATCTTTATATTAATCACATCGTTACATTTATCTTTATATTAATCACATCGTTACATTTATCTTTATATTAATCACATCGTTACATTTATCTTTATATTAATCACATCGTTACATTTATCTTTATATTAATCACATCGTTACATTTATCTTTATATTAATCACATCGTTACATTTATCTTTATATTAATCCCATCGTTACATTTATCTTTATATTAATCCCATCGTTACATTTATCTTTATATTAATCACATCGTTACATTTATCTTTATATTAATCCCATCGTTACATTTATCTTTATATTAATCACATCGTTACATTTATCTTTATATTAATCCCATCGTTACATTTATCTTTATATTAATCCCATCGTTACATTTATCTTTATATTAATCCCATCGTTACATTTATCTTTATATTAATCACATCATTACATTTATCTTTATATTAATCCCATCGTTACATTTATCTTTATATTAATCCCATCGTTACATTTATCTTTATATTAATTAGAGATGGGCGGTTTTACCGAAAAACCGCGGTTTTTCGGTTTCGTCTCCATACCGAATACCGAATCGGTTTTTTTTTTTTAAACCGTAACCGTTCGGTATTGTGTTTTTACTACAGTAAGCCACCATATACAAGGAAACACGGTTGAAAAGATTTTCAGATTTGAATAAAATTTAATATTACCAAAAAATGTTATATTAGTAAGAGGACAGATTGAACAAATATATGATAATAGGTATCCCAAACCGGGCTGATTTGCTAGCGAAATATGTAAAAAAAAAAAGTGAAATTCCATACAATTTCAACTTGCGGTATCTCGTTAATTTTTTGGATTATTTTGATAAAATTTGGATGTAAACAAAATTTAATCTTTTCTCTTTATAAAGATATAATTCTTTTTCTTGTCTCATTAATATTTTTTTTTCCAGACAATTTTAAATTAGGTCACTATTTTCAGTGATGGACGCTTTTTTTTTTTTTTTTTTTAAATCGATGTCTTTTTCAAATTTTTTGCGCGCGCTCGCGCATGTTACTATGCATATAAAAATAGTCCCATCTAAAAGAAAAAAGGACGCTCTTTAATTTGGTGGGCGTAACATAGGGTTTTATGTCGAATTTTATAAAAGAAATCCAAGTTAAAAACTTTAGTGTATAAAATCACAAAGAAATTCAATGTAAAAAAATGGCTAAAAATGTACACCTTTGTAGAGAAATATACCGTCTTTAATAATCTGTTGGTGTCATATTAATACACCCATAACTCAGGACGCGCAACGTATAAAACTGGAGGTAGGTCCGCGCAAATGACAAAATCTTCAATGATCTATAACCGCCGCGCATCAAAAATTCGAAAACGTCAACAAAACAATTGCTGCTGATGGATATTTCAAAGATCTTAGGCGACTTTAATTTTTTTGTTTTTTTGTTTATTTTAAAGTTGCATGAAGTTTTTTATTGTTTGTTTAAAATGATAAATTGAAGAATATATTTGTTAGTTGAACTTTGTGCGTCAATTTAAAACGGGTGGTATTTTTTTTTATCACATGTGCGTAAATATAATTAATAAAACGAAAATAACTTCCGAGTTAAAAACGGGTGGTATTTAAATATTTTTAAGCGCTTTTAAATTAAATAACAGGAAATGAAAGATATTTTTTAATAATAATAATAATAACAGCTGTTTATTAAAACGAAGAAGCTGCAGACACGGCGGTCATGTCTGTAATGTTATTCATTAGAGACACGGCCGACGTATACACAAAATAAAACTCATTCAAATTTAGAGACACCGCCAGTATTTATTTAGCGTATTTTAATGAGTTTTAAAAACCGCTATCTGGAATGTAACTCTTCAAAATTGATTTCTGATTCACACCTAAACTGAAGAAGTGCCGAATAATCTCTTCTTCATAACATTAACAGTTGTCACCATCAAGCAGTTTCGTGTAATATATCCCTATTTACCGGCACACGGCGGGATTTATTCAGCGTATTTTAACACGTTTTGATAAAATCAATATAAAGTACGTTCTTGAATTAAATAATAACATTGCAGAAATAATACGACGCGTATCATTAACGGTATCATTATTCGATAAATTATGTTTTTGTGACATTCTATTGACACAGCTGGTTTGAACCAAAAACAACCCTTTAAAATCAGTTAAAATACAAATAAACTTATCCATGTAGGTAGATGAATAACTTGCCTTTGCTAACATTTATTTGTTACACATTTTGTTTTTTCATCCTTTTTTTCGTTCTGTTGAGTGTAGTAAATGATTCCCCCCCCCCCCCCCACAAAAAAAATTAGAGAAACGGATATTTTATTAGCACATGTTCGTAAAAAGAATTTACCGAGCGCGTATCATTAACAGTATTGTTATTAACTTTGGTAAATTATTGTTTTTTAAATTTAGATTCTTTAGCTGCCAAAGGATCAAATGAGTTGACTAATGAAGATATTCTTCAGCTCCAGAATTACTTAACGCAGAAGAATCTCAAGTTCAGTATGATGGCCATGTGGATAAATCAACTTCTGTCGTCCAATTACGATGAAAAGCATCTGTCCTCAACATTAAAAAAACTGGTAATAGAGAATCGGATAAAACGAAAAAACAAGACACAAAGACCTCAGGAACTGCAGCAGTTTTTGACTTCACCTTTTCATGAGCGAGTTACCCTATCTTCCCAGGTCAAATCTCCAGACGAATCCAATGATTCAGCCACTATTGAACACCCACCTGCTTCAAAAATTAAGGCACTGGAAGAATCGGTCAAAAAATATCAGAATAAGCTGTCCGATATGAGAACTGCATTTCGATTATTAACAGCAAAATATGAAACTGTTTCTAAACAAAAACCATCTCTGCTAAATCAGAATGTTCATGTTAAGAACGTGATTGCCAGATTGCGCATGGAAGTCTCCAAACAATCCATTGACAGGCAGAAAAAGTTGACAAAGAGTAAATTGTATAAACTAATTTATATGTTGAAACAAATGAACAAGAAGAGACTGAGTGAAAATAATGAGCTTAAAAAACAAGTCAACTCCTTGAAAGAGATTCAGGTAAAGCTGAAAGCTGAAAAGGTATCACTTCAGAAAACAAGAAGTCTTTTGAAAAGGAAGTGTAAGAAGTTGAGGAACGAGAAGACTTCCAGAGATGAAGAAGCTATTCAGCAGATATTAGAAAAAAACAAAAAGGAGGTTAGAGCAACTAGGGACAGTTGGTGCAACCGCTTTAATGATAATGTTAGGATGACCATTATAGGCCTGCAGGTAGCAGGTATTTCTGCATCAAAATGTTCACAAGTAATTGACATTTTTTGAAGAAAAGCTGGATGATCTTCCCTTAATATCCACATCAGCAAATATCAGTGATGAATCTCATTTCATCACTAAGCTTCATGCTGCAAAGATGATCCTGCAGTCACCAAGTGTCACACTCCATACAGATGGGACTAGTCGGCAGAAGAACTGTAGGGGAACAATTATAAGATGTTCCGTCAGTTAAGATAAAAATATTTTAGCTTATTTCAAATTTTTTAAGTTTTAAGCTTTACAATAAGTATTTGCCTAAAAAAAAAATGACTTGTTATTCCTTTTATATAACAAATTTTAAATTTTTGTTGTTGTCGGCCCTTTTTTGGCAAGTTAAAAACTGAATAAATTTACCAAAGTTAAAATAGATCTATGTTTTAACGTGTTAACTGTTGAAAAGGTATCAGAACTTTGATTACAACAGTCAACACCTTAAAACTTATATGATTCATATGGAGAATGATTCAGTCACAAAATTATCGAAACAGTGGCATAATTCAACTAAACGTTGAATAATAACTAATCATCACACAAGAGAATAAATAGCTTCCATAGTAAAAAAATATTTTTCAAAAAAACCGAAAAACCGAACCGTAAACCGAGGTTTTAAGGGAAAAAAACCGAAACCGATACCGAAACCAAAATTTCAAAACCGCCCAACTCTAATATTAATCCCATCGTTACATTTATCTTTATATTAATCCCATCGTTACATTTATCTTTATATTAATCCCATCGTTACATTTATCTTTATATTAATCCCATCGTTACATTTATCTTTATATTAATCCCATCGTTACATTTATCTTTATATTAATCCCATCGTTACATTTATCTTTATATTAATCCCATCGTTACATTTATCTTTATATTAATCCCATCGTTACATTTATCTTTATATTAATCCCATCGTTACATTTATCTTTATATTAATCACATCGTTACATTTATCTTTATATTAATCACATCGTTACATTTATCTTTATATTAATCACATCGTTTCATTTATCTTTATATTAATCCCATCGTTACATTTATCTTTATATTAATCACATCGTTACATTTATCTTTATATTAATCCCATCGTTACATTTATCTTTATATTAATCACATCGTTACATTTATCTTTATATTAATCACATCGTTACATTTATCTTTATATTAATCACATCGTTACATTTATCTTTATATTAATCACATCGTTACATTTATCTTTATATTAATCACATCGTTACATTTATCTTTATATTAATCCCATCGTTACATTTATCTTTATATTAATCCCATCGTTACATTTATCTTTATATTAATCCCATCGTTACATTTATCTTTATATTAATCCCATCGTTACATTTATCTTTATATTAATCACATCGTTACATTTATCTTTATATTAATCACATCGTTACATTTATCTTTATATTAATCACATCGTTACATTTATCTTTATATTAATCCCATCGTTACATTTATCTTTATATTAATCCCATCGTTACATTTATCTTTATATTAATCCCATCGTTACATTTATCTTTATATTAATCACATCGTTACATTTATCTTTATATTAATCACATCGTTACATTTATCTTTATATTAATCACATCGTTATATTTATCTTTATATTAATCCCATCGTTACATTTATCTTTATATTAATCCCATCGTTACATTTATCTTTATATTAATCCCATCGTTACATTTATCTTTATATTAATCCCATCGTTACATTTATCTTTATATTAATCCCATCGTTACATTTATCTTTATATTAATCACATCGTTACATTTATCTTTATATTAATCCCATCGTTACATTTATCTTTATATTAATCACATCGTTACATTTATCTTTATATTAATCCCATCGTTACATTTATCTTTATATTAATCACATCGTTACATTTATCTTTATATTAATCACATCGTTACATTTATCTTTATATTAATCACATCGTTACATTTATCTTTATATTAATCACATCGTTACATTTATCTTTATATTAATCACATCGTTACATTTATCTTTATATTAATCACATCGTTACATTTATCTTTATATTAATCACATCGTTACATTTATCTTTATATTAATCCCATCGTTACATTTATCTTTATATTAATCACATCGTTACATTTATCTTTATATTAATCCCATCGTTACATTTATCTTTATATTAATCACATCGTTACATTTATCTTTATATTAATCCCATCGTTACATTTATCTTTATATTAATCCCATCGTTACATTTATCTTTATATTAATCCCATCGTTACATTTATCTTTATATTAATCCCATCGTTACATTTATCTTTATATTAATCCCATCGTTACATTTATCTTTATATTAATCCCATCGTTACATTTATCTTTATATTAATCCCATCGTTACATTTATCTTTATATTAATCCCATCGTTACATTTATCTTTATATTAATCCCATCGTTACATTTATCTTTATATTAATCACATCGTTACATTTATCTTTATATTAATCACATCGTTACATTTATCTTTATATTAATCACATCGTTTCATTTATCTTTATATTAATCCCATCGTTACATTTATCTTTATATTAATCACATCGTTACATTTATCTTTATATTAATCCCATCGTTACATTTATCTTTATATTAATCACATCGTTACATTTATCTTTATATTAATCACATCGTTACATTTATCTTTATATTAATCACATCGTTACATTTATCTTTATATTAATCACATCGTTACATTTATCTTTATATTAATCACATCGTTACATTTATCTTTATATTAATCCCATCGTTACATTTATCTTTATATTAATCACATCGTTACATTTATCTTTATATTAATCCCATCGTTACATTTATCTTTATATTAATCCCATCGTTACATTTATCTTTATATTAATCCCATCGTTACATTTATCTTTATATTAATCCCATCGTTACATTTATCTTTATATTAACACATCGTTACATTTATCTTTATATTAATCACATCGTTACATTTATCTTTATATTAATCACATCGTTACATTTATCTTTATATTAATCCCATCGTTACATTTATCTTTATATTAACACATCGTTTCATTTATCTTTATATTAATCACATCGTTACATTTATCTTTATATTAATCACATCGTTTCATTTATCTTTATATTAATCACATCGTTACATTTATCTTTATATTAATCACATCGTTACATTTATCTTTATATTAATCACATCGTTACATTTATCTTTATATTAATCACGTCGTTACATTTATCTTTATACTAATCACATCGTTACATTTATCTTTATATTAATCCCATCGTTACATTTATCTTTATATTAATCACATCGTTACATTTATCTTTATACTAATCACATCGTTACATTTATCTTTATATTAATCCCATCGTTACATTTATCTTTATATTAATCCCATTGTTACATTTATCTTTATATTAATCCCATCGTTACATTTATCTTTATATTAATCGCATCGTTACATTTATCTTTATATTAATCCCATCGTTACATTTATCTTTATATTAATCACATCGTTACATTTATCTTTATATTAATCACATCGTTACATTTATCTTTATATTTCTTAAACAACAATACTTCTTTCATCTCTATGTATAGTGAACTTTTGGGTCAAATGGATTCCTCTGTCTATAAATAATAGTACTATACGTATGTATGGATTAATGCTTTTTAGAACAAATCTCAAACTAAGATTATATACATTCTTGTATTTCCTCTTTTATTACAATGTATTCCACAAAGAATCATGGACAAGAGTCTTCAACCGTGGACAGATTCAAAACACTTCTCAATTTTAAGTGCTGCCGTGAAAGAATCGAAGCACTGCTATGCTTCATCCGTGAATTTCCTACAGAATATTGAATAACTAGTATACACTCTCCGTCCCAAATGGCAAAAATAATTATGCTTCACCAATGTTTGCACTAATATTCATATAAAATCATAGAATTACTTCAGTAATTTAATTTTTCACATATAAATAATTATCATTTTTGATGACCTGACGAAAAAGAACAACTACCATAGATTTTTTTATTTAGAGTGGAGGATTTCTTTCCAAATTCATTTCAAATAGCGAGGGTTGTCTGACTTGCTATTTGCTTTCCAATGTAAGTCTTTCTAATACTTGTTTTCGTCTTAATTTCAATAGGATTGGACTGAACTATTGCGAGTTGAAAAAAAAAAAACGAGTAATTTCTGATGACCTAAAAAAAATTAAAATACGAATCTTGATTTTGCTTTACTTTATTTTCTTCCTTTGATTATTGGGAGGTAGTGGGCTAGAGGTTGGACTTTAAAAAATGACGTGGATGTTAAAACATCAAAGACATCAGTTGTTAGTGGTTAAAAATCAAATTGAAAGAAAACAATCGTCGCTCACTTGAAGAAATAAGAAAGAAGAAAACGTCCCAAACTAGGAATTTTAATAAAAGAAAAACGTATAAATCGGTATAGAATGCAACAACAAAAAAAAAAAGTCTGATTATAGACATAGATTTGTGTTTCTCCTTTGTCGAGCAAACTTATGTGTGCCTGGACTTATACATATATTTACAAGTACACGTTGCTCTTAATTATAGAGTAGAAAGATATTCCTCTGATACACAAACTGTGCTCATTACAGTGGACCCCCGCTATTCGCGGGCTCACCATTTGCGATTTCAAAAATTTGCAGTTTCACAGCATAAGCATTAACTTAACATTTTCTTCATAAATTCAGTAGAACTTACAAATATGATCATCATTTAAGTCCAACTAAGGCCAATATGACAACAAAAAAAAACGCAATTAAAAACGCATATTACTCCATAGGATTCATATTAAATACAGCTCATATAAAAGCATTGGTATTCCAAATTTTCACGAACTTTATACAAAACTTAAATACTTTTGTTTAAATCAACCAACTTGCAAGCAGAAAGGGCTAATTTAAGCTAATTTGGTGGCTTTCATGCAAAAAACACATACTAATGTACAAAAATCTATTTGCAAATTTTTGCTATTCGTGGGTGTATCTGGAACGTAACCCCCCCCCCCCCCCACACACACACACCACCACCACCGTGAATAGCAGTGGCCTACTGTAATTGTATTGATCTATTTGTTTGCAGGTGTTTTTCTGATTACAAGAGGGTGATCCTTAAACTTTAAAACAGAGAATAAACCTAAAACTGAGCATCTTCTAGCTATTCACCACCAAAAATCAGAAGACGTATATTTGCAGGCTTTGAAGTATTTAAGTAGGGCTTGTAATCAGTGTTGTGAAATGTAGAGATGAGATGATACCAGATGCCTACATAAGTGGACTGAAATCTACTAATATTCCTTAGTGACTACTTAAGAATATAACTCTTGACCTTTCCATTGCCTCTGACCAATCAAGAGCTGTCAAACAAGCACAGACAAGTTTAGAGTAATACTCAACTCCTAAGACATTTTTTAGTGCAGCAGACCCTCTAAGGTCAACACAAATGACCCAACTAAAAATGAAAATTATGAAAATTATACACTGCTTCTAAAGCTCTGACATGTTTCTTTTGTGGAAACAATAGACATTTTTGCTAGAACTCTTCAGCTTGGAATGTGATGTGTTGGAAATTGTGCAAAATCGACATACAATAAAAAAAAAAATGTAAAAAAATATATTACTTCTATAAACGTTATTAATTCACAAGCCCAATTTGTATATTTTTTTTTGCATGGATCCTGATTATTTTTTTCATCCAATTATGTATGACATGGCCATAGAATACATTGTTTATAGTTATGTTAGGGTTCTGTGAAATGAAAACACACAAAAAAAAAATATGCTGGAGAATAAAACTTCAATTACTCCTACTACAAGGCAATCAACAATGTAAATTGGAAAGAATTCTCGCAGATTACAAAATAAAAAATAAATACTCTCCATCCAACCTGATATTACGCGGCTGCATGACAAAGAAGAAGTCCTGGTTTTATCTACTTTAACAAGTTCTCAAAAGGTCAGTCTATATAGGCATCTACATACTAAATAAATTACATAAATAAATAAGACTATTCATTTAAGGAAAAAGCCTGTTTATCATTATATAAACTTGTCACGGAAATTAGTTTATTATAAATTACATCTAATTTATCATGGGGGGGGGGGTAAAATTTGAGAATTGAGTTAATTGTTCTATTAATTGAGATAATCTAGGGAAAAGATGAAAATACATAATGAGATTGTAGATAATCATGTCTTCAAATAGAAGGATTAGTTGTTTAGTGGCTCTTGGGTTTGACTCCATGTCAATCCTTGTTGGGTTATTTTATATTGGAACAGCATATATATTAATAGTGCATATTTCAAAAGGTCAAAACATTATTTATAATTTCAAATTTCTGAAACATGCTCCACGAATCAATACTCAACCATGTTATTTTCCATATACGCACGTTTCTAAAAAAACATTTTTATTAGTAAAAATTACATTTAAGCAAAGATACAGAAGGTAAATGATTTTTTTTCATCAGTATATTTCAAAATTAATTAATTTTTTAAACACTAGTAAAATTATATTGACATACCATAGATCTACAAAGAACAATTCTGATTTAGGAGATAATATCGAATAAATCATATGTTATAACGGATTCTTTTCAAATAATATAGATTAAAAACATTAGTTAAAGTGCACTTCTTTAATAAAAGTTTTGTTTTATTTAAAACAACACTTAAATTCAAATACAATCCAATCACGGAGCGATCACATAAGATGTCTGATCCTACCTTATCCA
This sequence comes from Sepiola atlantica, assembly GCA_963556195.1. NCBI lineage: Eukaryota > Metazoa > Mollusca > Cephalopoda > Sepiida > Sepiolidae > Sepiola > Sepiola atlantica. The sequence continues at coordinate 34,074,869 of OY744516.1, read as the reverse complement.
GTTGAAATCGACTTTGGATTGTGCGTGAATTTCAGAGTCGTTTTAAATAAAACATAGGTTGAAGGAAAAAAAAAAAAAAAAACTTAAGTAGAAAAAATAAATAAATTTGGTTTTTAGTCAAGCGTCAAACTATGATTAAAATTGCTCAATTATTGAAGAATAAGAATAATATTTATTTAAGAATAAGCCGAAATTCACTCCAGTGGTGTAAGACTTTAAAATAAATATTGATTAATATAGTAAAAATGAAATATTGTTTAAGTCATGTAAAATATCTCTATGCTTTTTTTTTTTGTTTAATAATAAAATGCCACTTATCAAAGCCCAAAGGAAACTGAAGGATAAGGGTCAATGAGTTTGTCAGGTGGACGGTGAGACAACACCATTATAATTGTTAACGATGGTTGAAACGTGGCAGAATTTGATTATTTAAGAGGACGGCTAAACAAGAATTTGTTAACATTGAACTTTAAAACGACTATGTTGTACTTAACTGGGAAGAAGCCCCATGGTATTGTTCTACAGACGTGTAGTTCTAGGAAAGAAACTTTGCTCATGGAAGTTTAGTTTAGTTTTAGGTATACAGAGGAAGAAAGGAAAATTATTTCCAGTGGTGGTAAGTAGATGAGTTTTTGCTGTGAATATTTTACGGGGGGGGGGGGGGGGGGGCATAGATTGGAGCTCAGTCGAGCACCTACCATGAAAATAACGATAGAGCAGAGAAAGACTAGTAACATCGCTTCTGTGAGAACGTGGCTGTAGGGAAGAGAAGAGAACATCCCCCACTATGTTTACTGATTTGTTTCTGAATAAGCCGAAATTTATATTGGTGGATTTTGTGAGTAAGTAATTGTTGTAAATAGGATAAAGAAATAAATAAAAATAATATACGCTATTCATCTAAAATGAATTTAACTAGTCTAGCCTATTCAAAGTTAAAAGATTGATTGTGTTGTAATGCATGAGAGAATAGTGCATTCAGGGAATTGGTATTTTTTATATCTCTTTTATGTTAACCAAACTTTTTCTTTACTTTCCGTTTAGTTTCCCTTACATATATCTGATGACAATTATTGCATGGGATCATATATATATACCTGCATTAGATGTGTTGTGTTTTGTAATGTTTTGTTGTTTTTAATGTTTGTTTTATAGTTAGTGATATAGTTTGTATTGTCAGAATTCCTAGTTTATTTAGAGTGTTGCAAATTATTGTATTATTGGCATAGATAGGTAAGAGAAGATGTCTGCTTATGAGATAAGTGTCCGGTGTACGAGATTTTTGCTTATTAGTTTTAGAAGATATTTGTAGGACTTTTTTCTTTGCATTCAAAATGAAATATGTGGGGTATTGCAATGTCTATATGATGTATGTGTGTGTCTGTATATATGTCTGTGTGTATGTATACTTACGCACACTAGTGTGCTCGGTCATACATAAAAATCATTAATTCAGAGAGTGTTACAACATTCTTTGAATTTTAACTCTTTTCTTTGTGTCGGCTATTTTAATTTTTCTCATCACAAGCGCAGCTTGTTTTCGTTTAAAATTAGACCAGCAAGTTTGGTTTCTTTGATCTCGATCTCTCTTTCAAATTATTCTTCCTATTGGTTCAAACAGTTCTATGACTTGTTAAGAGAAAAGAAATGCTATGCTCCAATTATTCGCTATTGTTTTTCTGTTTTTTTTTTACATTTGCTGACAAAGGGTTTTCACCATTTTTTTCTAATACCAGATCAGTATGCCAACCGGAGTACTCATTCCCTCAAAAAGAACCGAGAGAAATCTTACAGTTTTGGAACAAATTAATCAAGTATTGAAAAAATAGGGAACATTTTTAGATTACAATAACATTTATTTACATTCAAACAATGAACTGTTTACATCATACTCCCCATCAAAATTAGTTTTATTGCAAGTGTCTGTTATTGCTACATCCAGCGAACACAACAAATTATCATTTTATATATCTAATATATAAAGTAAAGCTATAACCCCACCCCCCACATTAGTGCCTGATAGCTCCCATAACAAAAGCTTGATATAGAAACATGTTTCATTAATGAGATAGGGCACCTAATGATCCGTGTTGTTAGAAGCTACCATTTTACTTCAGATAGATTTTTCCAATTTTATATTTAGTCCCGTTCAATATTACATTTTTAGTATGGTTCAATTGGAGTAGAACTTAGTATTTGCTCAGTCATTCCATTTGCTGCAGGCGACATTGATATTTACTGTGGTATAACCATAAAACAACACAATCCACACAGATTTCAAGAGATTTGAAACACCTACCATTAGATGAAGAGGTCTTTCCTCAAAATGTATTATGGAACACGATCACACACATTAGATCACTGTGTAGAAGTTTGGACTTATCAAGTAAGATTTACTATAAAAATTAAAAAAAATCACTTTTGTCTTCCTTCTCAACACTGACATATTTCCACTTCTTGAATTGTGATAGCCTTCTAATACTCCTCTATATACATATTACATGCAATGCTTCAAGCAAACTACATCTTCTTATATTGGACTTCGTTAACACTTACTGTTACATAACAAACAATTTCCATTGTCACGATTTACTGACACAAGGTCAGCTTTTAACCCAATCGTGAAGTATTGCTCCTCCTACGACCGATCAAGGAACAGGCATGCGATGTTGAAAGCCTAACAACATAATCCTTCTTTAAAAGCTTTTTGCATCCTCAACACGACGACAGATTTTGACACAAAATCAGCTTTTAATGTGGGTAAACAACATTACCTTAATACAATTACTTATCGAATTTCCTTTTAAGTTTACATACATTAGGAATGTCATAAACAAATATTTTTTCTTTTTATGCGGAGATTTCTTACTTTAACTATGATTCTAAACTACATTACTTTTACAAAATGAGTAATTTTTCCCAAAATTTCATAAATTAAAACTGTAAATAATCCTTCTTTAATGTATTCACAGTTAAATCTATTAATTTAAAAAAAGAAAATCAACAAAAAATCACATTTCTTTCGTTTTTAACATGTAGCCACAGGGTGGTTCAGGTGCTAGTGTGATTGCAAGAGTTAGGAGCGGATGGAGTAAGTTCAGGAAACTTCTGCAATTACTAACCAGCAGAGCGTTACCACTGTCTATCAAGGGAAGTGTCTATCTATGTATGTAGTGTGATGATGTATGGAAGTGAAACCTAGCCAGTAAGGGTTGAGGATATGCGTTGTATGGATAGAAATTATGAGAATGATACGATAGATGTGTAATGTGATTGTTAAAGACAGGCTTAATTCTGATGACGTCAGAAGAAGGTTAAATCTGGACAATATAGGGAGATGTGTACAGAACAGGAGACTTTGATGATATGCCCATGTTTAAAGAATGGATGAGAGTTCTTACGTTAGTAGACGGAGAACAGTTAAGGTAGCAGGATCAGTTCGCGAAAACATAAGAGGGTGATAAAGATGGACTTGAGAGAAAGATGGATAAATAAAGCCGACCCAGACAGAGGTTAGTTGAAAGTCAATTTCTAAAAGCCAGTATATAAAACGGACGTTAAACTGAATATGATGATGATTATTATTATTATGATTACATGATGATGCATGCCATTGGGAATTTCATACAAACAAATATATTTAATCGATTTTTTTATGGGACTATTACACAATATACTAATCTTTATATATACCATCTCCCGCTCTAACAGTGAGATTAAAATGCTGATTTCAATATCTCACAGTAGAAGAAAAACACGTTTCCATAAACTGATCATGCGTATATGATGCAAGTCCTAAGGTTAACTAATTTGCATACTGCTTTTCAAAAAGAAGTCTCATTAACTAACTGTTCGTTTCTATTGTTTTCTTATCCAATCATTGTTTGCATTTTAATCTTTCTTCTTCTTCTTTGCACCCTCTCTCTCTCACAGACGTGATGTTGCTAGTCTCAGTCTTTTCTATAAATACTATTATGGCATGTGTTCTTCAGAATTATGTGATCTATTCCCCGCTTCTTTTGTTCCAGCTCGTTTGACTCATTGGTCTAGTTGTCTCCATTAATTTGCTGTTTTGATACCTCATTGTAATACAGCTTCCTATTCCAGTATCTTTTTTTCAAGAACCGCAGGCTTGTGGAATCCTTCTTGCTGACTTTTCCTCTTACCTATAACCTTGGTCTTTTCAAGACTAAGGCCAATAGGCATCTCATGTCTTTGTGATAATCATATTTGTTTTTGTTAGTTCCTTACATCAAGTGGCTTCATGCCTTGTCTGGAACGATTTCCATAAAAAAATTGTTTAAATGTAACACAGTTCTATTTATGTATATGTTGTATAACGCTGATAAAAGCTGGCCATTTTTGGTGAAAATAACTTATCCGGTTCTTTAAAGTCAATTAACATCTAGATGGACTTACTTGATTTTAACGATCCAGTTATGAATTGTAAAATAAAAACAAAGGCCCCCCCCCAAAAAAAAAAACACACACATCCACACACACCATGGCTAAGCAAACAAGTCAGTGAGTACCCCTACCCCCTCATCAACTAACTGAGATCAGGAGTTTCTTGGTTTCCTCAATTTTTCCGGGCAACTCCGAAACACGGGTCACGCTAGTATATACGTTATTAGAAGAAATAAAATAAATTTAATTACATAAAACTGCAACTCACTGTTTTGTTTATTAATCCATGCCCACTATTTTTGAGGACATTTAGAACCACGGTTTAGTATATTTTTTTTTGTTTCTCTATTGGAGAGTGAGAGAATATTCACAGAACCTCCCCCCCCCCTCTGTTCATCTGTTACAAAATGCAAAATTTGGTAGCGATGCATTCATTAGTTTGAAACATGTACAAACGTTTAAAAACTTGTGTTCATTTGAAAAAAAAATAAGGACCTCAACCATGTATCAAATAAAACATGAAGTTGGTCCTATCTACTTGTATAGACTGGGCAGAGTACACTACATGCTCTTCTTAGACTGCACTCTAAACATTTTGTGCACTTTATCAACATGCATCTGTAAACCAAATTTCAACTGTGCCGCTACTCCGTTGAGAAAATCATGAAGCAAAAGAATTAATCACATGTAGAAAACATAAACGAAACCAATTAGTAAAATTAGGAACATTATTAGATTATATAATATGGAAAAATCCTCTACTGTAATTTTATAACAAAGATGATCAACATCGACTGTGTCACTATTCTATTTGAAAACCTTAACTCTCTTCTCGTATGTCTCTTGAGATGTGTGGCATCTAAGTTTTAAATAATCAGAGAGAAAGAAAGAAATACGACTTTTTATAAATATACACATTGCTTCTGTGTATGCATTATTTTAAGTTTTTTTTTTCTTGCTATCACAAAGTCAGATGTCACCATTCTTATTGTTATTTTCACATGTTGTCTAATTTTCACCATACAATGAGAGAGACAATCTAATCCATTACTTTCAACTTTTAAAACCTGGGAATGAGAACATCTTGAATCCATCATCATCTTCAAAGGATTAATTTTTCATTTCCCTAATGATCATTATTAACCTTGGTATCATCAAAATCAATTTCCATATCAATCTATAATCTCTTTATCTTACTAGATTTTTTCATACGTCATTATAAGTGATCGCTCACTGGCATAAAAACAGTCCCGGTGATACAACAAGTTTTCCCAGATTTCCAGTAATCTCTGCTACCCTTGATATTCATTGCAAATCACTATGCGTTCTCGCACCAGCTGTTTACCATTAATTTCTCTGGTCGTAGGTTTTCTCTGTAACTCTAGTGGCAATAAGCCTCCTCAGAATTTATTATTATTATTATTACTTTTTGTAAAATGACATAAATGATGTCTTGGCAGTTTCCATCCAGTAAAATGCTCTCGTAACACATATCCCAAGCCAAAAGCATTAATTAAAATTCTAACTTACAACAAAGCATGAATACCGACCCCCCCACCTCATTCTCCAACAGAGCATCAAATTTGAAGCCATGTAGCTGGTTTCGAAGTATTCAACATATTTAAAGACCGATCTCTAGGCTAAATATTCACTTCTTCAGCATATGGATTCTCAACATGATCCTTTTTGACCTTGAAAGAAAGGAATTTCAAATTTAATAAGAGGAATTCTTCACTTAAAGGATCTCGTGTATGTGTGCACAGAATGTGACCAAGAGTGGATTTTTTACAAATACATTCTATGATAAATATTTTTTTCATTCTGAAATCAATAATTCAACTTGGATTAGTAGTTATAGTAGATACAACAATAGAGAATGATTATATATATATATATATATATATATATATATATATATATATATAAGGGTAAAATGCACGATATATCATAAAAATGAAATGCTGTTAAAGACAAGATGTGTGAAAAAAAAGACTAACGGAAAAAACAAATTTTAAATACAGAAAAAAATCATCAAAGAAAACAAGAGATTTTACCGGTTTCGTTCGTATCAACGAACGTCTTCAGAAAAAGTGAAGATTTAAATTTATTCGATAACGGTAAAAACATGGGAAAAAGAAAAACGCGTTTAACTATTTGAAAAAGGAAAGAATATTAAAACACACATGCAGAGAGACGTTAAATAGATAAATAAATAAATGGGGTGGGGGAGGGGGAAATATGGATGAAGTGTAGTAAAAAAGAAATAGTTTCTTTAACCAGGGTCGCAATGGCCGCAATATGTTGCAGTGTTTCTATAAATATATCAGTATTGACCTCACACATAAAACATAAATAGATTTTAAACAATTGTGAGGATAAGATAAGACAGATTTTTAAAGCAAGCTTCTGTCAACAAAAACAATCATATGGACAAAATAGTACAAGAAAATAGTTGAAAAATCTGCAAGGAAGGAATGTGTCATAAGCAAAAATAGAGTCATAAAATTATAGACATGAGAAGGGGAGAAGAAAACTAAATGGTTTGAAAACAGAGATGATAGCAGGGTTCATGTTAGAAAACTCAGATAATAATTGAACCCATACTAAAATTTTATCACTGACCAACCAACAATTTATTGATCAGCAAGAAAATTCACAAATCAGATGACAAACAAAGATCAACATTGAAGATATTGAAATAAACAGTCTCTGGATTTTATACATTTGTAGATGTCCATCCAAGGTTTTGAAAAGAAGAGAGGATGAGGAGAGAATCTGAGAAAATTGGTCAAATGCAATCAAATAATGCAATATAAATTTAAAGAAGTCTTGAAAAGAAAAGTTCAACCTATTATTATTGTAGTAATTGTTTGTTTTTTCTAAATAAAAAAATTGCATTGTAATGGCTTCTAACGGATTTATTTTTAATATTTAAAATTAAAATTTCAACAATGCTTTAAAAAAAAGAACGATCATCATTTCCTTTGCTAGCGCAGCCATGTATAACATATTCTTAGGTCTGATATCACTTTTAAAAAACATCTTGCGGATTTAACGACAACAACCAGGAAAAAAGGACTTTAAAAATATGAAACAACTGATGAAGGTGTCTATTGCTGAAAAATTTAAAATTAAAAAAGAAGAAAATATTTGCATTGTATAGCTCTCACGGCTTTACTTTGTTTTTTTTTAGTTTTAGCATCCGAGGATAAAAGTTACTGTAGAGTAAATACAAAGCAACAAATCATATTTATATATTAAGATGCACCATTTTATTATAATGGAGTTTCCGTGTCTGTCTATTGATGAAAATATGTCACCTTTTTCAAAGATTAAATTTTCAGAGTTTTATTATTTTTCTATTTTAAGATTAATACTTTTATTACTTTCTTTGTTTATATATATATATATATATATATATATATATATATATATTATTTTTGTAACACTACCAGGAACCGAGAGCACCTTGCCGTGTCCTTTACTTTATATATAATATATAGAATTGCCTTTACCAGAGTAAATGGGATTTCTAATTTACATAGTGATTTTAAAAATAAAGTTTGAATAAATAATTGCCCAACATTATGGATTTCAAGTTTTATTTCCATACACATAACAACTTTGTGTGCATTTTTTACGTGAAAGGCATTAACGAAGAAAAAGAAATAACTTTATTCTTTTTATATGCATTCAAAAACTATTAAATCTTTGTGTCGAGGTGGGCAGCACATATATTTGCACTGGTTGGGTAAAAATGTTAATACTGCTAATACTAAAAACAATACACACTTATAGGCCCCAAACCTACCAATAATTAAGAATACCATCTACCATGCTTGAATAAAACCTTAATAGCTGCTCACCGGAAATCGATTAAAAGACACTATTTCTGCGTTTTCTTTAGGGGGTGGGGTGGTCGTTTACTATAGAAATGCATAGGAAATGATTTAGTATAGAAATGTATTGGAGATAAGTCGATATCAAATCAATCACATCAAATTTATTGCCTAAAAAATAATAAAGTGCAACAAGCCATGTACAAAGACAGAAGATATGTACATCTATATAGTTTGAATGTTTGTCTAAGGAAACTTTAAACATGGATATATGGATATGGAAGGCATTTTCATTACCGCCTCTGATAGGCTGTTCCACAGAGCAGAAACACCGACAGAGAATGCTGCCTTATAGAAATGCATTGGAAATCATCTATTATAATATTATGTCTCAACTTTAGCAATGATAGGAGGACTTGTTATTATCAATAATAATGTGATTCTTTCTAAGATTGACAACAGTGACATCATTATTATCCTCATCATTGTTATTATATGCTAATCATCAGCATTAAATGATTTTTATAAAGATTACTAAAATTTTATTGAATCAATTAAACTAATTTTATCATTTCAAGTGTATTTACAAGCAAATTTTTAGGCATTGTTAGAGAATTTTTTTATAGTAGTAAGTTTATGAAATAAATCCATAATTCAACATTTGAAAAAATATGAATATTAGATTTAAATTAAAAAGTCCATGAAAGCCTTTTTCAACCATTTAAAAAGCCTATATCCAGAATATCCGGAAGTTTCATCGGAGGTGCTGCTAGCTCGACAGATCGAGAGCAGGTTCAAGGCGTTCCCTTATCTTGAATAATAGCAATGGAGAGCCGCTAGTAGAGTCAAATAAATTCATGATGGTCTCCGGTGTGGTGGATTATTAATAGACCAGGGTTGTTAAGGAAGTCCTGTGTGATGAGGGCCAATCACTCCACTTGTTTCCACAGCAATCGGTTGAAACACGAATCTCTCGAAAAGACAATCTATTTGATTTTTTTTTTTCCAAAATGAAAATATTTAGATGCATCCATACATCTTTATAAGAGGCTCCGTCTGCTGGTCCTTCATACTTATGTTGAAAAAAATATTTCAGAATATCCAGTCTTGTTTAAGAAATGATCAATGACTTCTCCGTCTTTTGGCTAAGAGCAAAGTGTAGTATCTGTTCTGATATTACACTTCGTCTTTTCTGTCCTTGGACAGTGAGAAAATCTTTCTAGACTGAGGCAATTTTTATTTTTGTCCCAATCTAGTGCCTCCTTTTGGGAAGCTGGATTTTCCCCACATTAAAAACTGACCGTGTGTCTCACTCTGTCCTCGTAGTGGGGAAAGTAAATAGGGGTTTGTAAATAAATGTTTTGTGCGACTTCTTTCACAGATGATCCTATGGGTGTACATTTCCATAAATAGACATCATAAACTCTTGTGGGGTTTAAAATTAGAGAGAAAAATATTTGCCGCGATGCAAAAATCTTAGACTATCTCACCTAAGTCAAGTAAAGAAGAAGACTTTATTGTTGACCACCAAAATAAAAAAAATTGTTAATATTTCATGTTATTTCTTTCAGTTTGAATAATGGCTGCAATCTGCCAGACAAGGGATGTAGACACATTTTTTATCAATTCCGTGGCTGTAAGATTCCATTCTCTCTGGTCATGCTTCCATAAATCTTCAGCATAACTCTTCTTCAGTTCTGTCTATATTTGCTTGAAAATATTTATGTCCGCACATTGTGCTGGCCATTTTCTTTTAAATATATTTACATTTTCATCAGCCAGACATTGTTGTGTTGCACGGGATGTATGGCATTGAGTTTCATCATGTTGAAACTTTTCATCAACATTTTAATTAGAAATCAAATGGTCCTTCATTAATTCAATGTATTTGATATTATTCAAGTTTCCATCAACTTTCTTGAACCATCATTTTTTATATATTCTCAAAAACTTACATACTGTTCTCCAATCTTTACCATTTGTGTTGTATAGAGCAATTCACTTCTCTTTCCTTTTGCCTTCTAATAAATCATCTCTTGTTAGAATGCAATTCCATTTCATTGTTAAATATTTTTTACTGATTAACTGTGTCCCACATTTTGTGTATTTTTTTTAACTTCTTTAATATGAAAATTTTTTCTTTGGATTCTTGTGGACTACTGTTCTCATCTTGATTGTTATATTCACAACATTTACATCAAATTCATTTCTGAAATTTGTCAAAACAAAATAAATAGAAACTTTTTTTTCATAAGGCCCTCTTAAAGCTTATGTGGAGTCCCTAACCCATCCGACACATGCCAGCATGTAACACAGATGTTAAACCGAATATGATGATGAATGCTTTTTTTAAATAGCTATGGAACCAATCAATGCATTTTTGTTTTCAAATGATGCCTTTATTCCACTGTTACCAAATTTGATATGTTGCATTCATCAATAGGTCGGCTCACAATCATTTCTAGTTTATTTGTTTATTTTGTAATCAGTTTGGTCAATCCAATGCAAGTCTCATCTCTCAAAACTTCATAAGAATTTGAAAAACTGCATTTCTTTATATACAAAGTTTTATAGCCATTTTTCTCTGGCTTATTCTCCGACATTTTCATGGTTTCAAATTTGATTTCATTGAGACTTTTAACCATTTTCTCATGTAAATAATTAAATGAAATAATTTATTAATGTAAATATAAATAGCAATAATGATAGTAAAATGCAAGTTATCTTGGATTTAGATAAATTTGTCCAAGACTTTTGCATAACTTAAAATACTTGAAACATTAATTTTAAATAATACACATTTCTTTCATAACTTTGTTGTAAACACAAAACAAAATCTTTCTCATTTATTCACACACATTATATATATATATATATATATATATATATATATATATATATAGAGAGAGAGAGAGAGAGAGAGAGAGAGAGAGTGAGAGAGAGAGAGAGACATTAACATTTCAGTAACCTGGATAAAATTTATTTATCTTTTAAATGCTACCGTAAATAAAAGAAAAGAAAGATATCAATTTGCTTTTTCACTTGCAATTTAGAAATAGATCGCAACTTCTTGAAAATCAAGACAGACCGCGTAAAGAAAGATTTGAATACAAATGCTAAATATTTGTCCAGAAAATAAGTATTTGTTGTATTAAAATCAAAACAATCATTAAATTAAAAAACAATAGCAAATAATAAGTAATTAATAAAATAAACGTTTTCAAAACCAATATGCAAATTAGTTAAACTTGTGACTGATATCGCATTTGCATAAGCAGTATATAAAAAAGATGGTTCGTCTATTGTGTAAAGTTGAATTAATTTTAGATAGGACATTTTAACTTTACTGTTGGTGAGTGCAGTGGGCCAAACTTTTGCCGTTATTCATTTAGACTAGAAGAGTACCCGTCCCAGAACCACCACTTTTATGCCTCCTTATGAAGATTTACATAAAAATATAATGATACTAAACCTTATGTCTAGAATCATTACTCCAATTTTTATCAAAATCTATTACATGATTATAATTCAAGAAATATTTCGAATTTAAGACTCACGTTTAATGAGTCAGAAGAAATTCAGGGAATCTTGCTTAATTGGTGTCTAATGACTATGGATCAAATTCAATGCAAATCTGAAATATTTGAATTTTGAAATGGGAGGTTGTACTCATATTATGCCTCTAAAACCCTTTAAAATTCTCCAGAAAAACTGAAATATTAATTGATGTCTACTATCTATTGGTAAAACTTCGAAGGTATCTGAATTTTCATGAAGGGCTTCCACACCACTTTTACCCACTTTGAATGAAACTAAAACTAAATATAGCCCACATGACGCCCCTTACGTCTTGAGGCTGTGTTTTAAAATTCATAATGATAGGTTAATTACTTTAAGAGTGAATACTGTGCATACAAACATACCTAACTTTACAGAGATAGAGATTAATACTCATCACGATAGCAACTGCAATACAATAAAATAGTGATTCGTTCTTTTGCTGAAAGACAAATAAATTATAGGACTACAACGTGTATGAATAATTTGGTCAGAAATTCCATGGAATTTCTTTTGTTTTTTTTTTTTGCTGTTTTTTTTTTTTTTTACTATTTTTAACATTTGATAGCACATATTGCAAAACCATTTGTAGTTTTTACCGTATAAAGATACAAAGTTAAAAATCACAGTTTTACTTTTATATATGGACTAGGATGACCAATGAAAATTCCACATTTGTATTCTTCTTCTGTTGTATATTGCTGCCATCCTTCAAAGAAGTTTGTGACATATTTCGATTCTATGGACGTCCGGCACAAATGCAGACCGTAAGATATTATTGTACCACATTTGTTTAAACTGAAATATACTTATCTAAGTACTCAGGTTAATAAAGTTTCAGAATATATCTGGTTATGCGGGTCTATCTCAAAAACCCTTGGAGGAGTTTGTGACATATTTCCATTCTATAGACTTCTGGCATGAATATAAACCCCACAATATTATTGTATCATCTTTGGACAGAACAGATACTACACTTTAATCCTAGCCCAAAAGGCCAAGTAAAGTGTATTTTAGTCAGAGTTTCACGTTTGGCACAACAGCGACATCGGATTAAATTTTGCATTGCGTCTTCAGCAATCGGGCGATCACATTTTTAAAAAAATAGTGGAGGGTGATAACGTACGTACATACGAACATGAAATTGAACACATTATTATATAGATGTCATGAATATCAGTCTCTATCCTGTGATTAGAGACACCAAAACAGCAAATGTACAGAAAAAAAAACTTCTGGAAAAGTCAGTAACAATCAATAGTCTTTGTTACTATAAAAACTATTGATCTAAAACAGAAATCAATGATTTTTATTTTACTTTAATTTTTGTCAACTTTTAAATAAACTTAAAAACTCTCACCAAACTTAAGATCTCATAGTTTTGTTATGTTCAGCACAAAAAATATAACTCATGAAAGAAAAACATAACGTATACTATAAAAACAGAACTAATAAAATCTTATGACACAACATGCCACATAAAAACAAAACATATATAAAACCATGTAGAAAAAGACTATACTAATGTCAACACAAATAGTATGGAGGTTGATAGTTCCTCAGCACAGGCTATACTAAGAATACAATTATTAATTATTTAAGACTTCTACCTGGTCATGGCTGACAGAATGAGAGTAAGCTACCCCTGTGGATTAAATAAAGAGTTCTGTTCGAAATTCCATACAGATTCCTGAGTTCGACAAGATGCACCTGAAGAAGGTTGGAGGTTACAACAGCCGAAACGTTGTGAGAATAACATCCAAGATGAGAACAGTAGTCCGAATGAACCAAATAATACAAACACAATAAGTAGTCAACAATATTCTGAATTAATCTGATTGAATTAATATACAAAATGTAAGAATCAACAGTACTGGTGCAGATTAGGACCCAAGCTAACCCTGACCCTAACACTAACTATTATAACACCAAGTCGATTTTAACTTGGGTCCTAATCTGTACCAGCACCGAATCAACGACATTTGGAACTTGAAAAAAAAAAAAAAATTGTTAACATTTTTTTAAATGTCAACTTTTAAAGATAAGTATGTAACATAAGAATAAAATGGGACATCTATTTTTATTTCAAAATAAATTCTTCCCAATAATCTTCGGTATTTTACAGACATTTCTCTAATTCTTGACTAAGATTAGACACATTTTTCATTTGGGAGGTTCCCAAACATTTACCAAGAACGTTTTTAAACCAAATACCTTTCCTTCTTTCTATTCAAAGCATGTATATACCTAGAAATGCAGAAATATACTTGTATAAGTGTAGACTTTTTCCATATGGATACAAAGATTTCCTTACATATCTTTATATGTGTATGTGTAAAAACAGCAGTCTGAATAATTCAAACTTTAATAGTTATATTGTACAAGAGCATTTTTACTAACGCTTACATAGAACCATCCTATTTTCGATTCTATTAACTTCCAACTAGTGAAACACGTTATCATGAGAATTTTTCCCTAAAGACTACAACATGGTCGTTTTAAAGTCCAATGTCAACAAATATCTGTCGCGGCATCCTATGAATTAATTATAGTTCCCAGTACTGTTCCATCATCCAACTGAAAATCACACTAACCCTTATCCTCGAATAGTTTTTGACCTTGGAAAGTGGTGATTCATTAGTATATATAAAAAAAAAACCCTCATCTTTCTGACTAAAAACTAACTTTTATACTTGACGTCTTGTTCATGATAACAATACATTGCATCTGATGCAACGTTTTAATACTTTTTATAAAAATGACAATTCACATCATATTTCAGGTATAGTAATTGCCAGCAATTAACTACCATAAACATTGTCATTATTTACATGAGCGTAAGAGTTTTATGATTAAATCTTCTCTGAATAAAAGACATTCTGGCAAAATAAATAATTATCTTATGTGACCTATAAATACCAATAATAAACACGAAGAAATGTTATATGGGCTTTTGTAAGATCCACCATTTCTACTCTGGTTGATATTATTCACATGATAATGATCCTTACTATAATTAAAGGGAATAACAAAAGGACAGACGTTTTGCAGTTGGAGTATCAATGAAGAAGAGAGTTGATCCAAGTCACCCCAAAGTATTAGCACTGGCCTTTAACCTTTAATTTTACACTTGGGCAGGTTAAATGAAGGGTCAAATGTACTGTATCAATTCCATCTCAAGATTTGTATGCACACACACAATTAAGAAAGAAAATGAATTGCTAATGGGGATACGTGGTCACAAAAGGTCAGTGTCTTGATGCCTTTTCAGATGACAACCAATGCTTAAATAGGACACAAGACAGACAAGAGCTTGGATCAGCATTCATTAACAATTCTATATTGAAATAAATAGAAACTAAAACAGATTCATAATATGCATAACAGTCAGTCACTATTGCAAATATAAGTCCACATGATATATATATATATATATATGTGTGTGTGTGCTCTTTCTCTCTCTCTCTCTCTCTCTATATATATATATATATATATATATATATATGATAATTTTATTTACACAGACATGTACAAAATCTGCGACACTGGCATTTTGTACATGTCTGTGTAAATAAAATTATCATATATAAAGCTCTATTTTGATATTGAGCACTTTTTATAAACCCGGTTAAAATTCTCTGGATTACCACCCTGTGGATATTTTTCACCTGGATTATTACCATTATTATATATATATATATATATATATATATATGCATATATATGCATGTTTGGTTAAACAGGAGCGCCAGCTTCTGTTTATTTATTTTTTAATTCTTTTTTCGATTCGTCGCACGACCAATTTGGTATTGTCGTCCATGTTGTATAAAAATAAATCGCCATATTTTCGCGAACGTTTTCGATCGACGTCGGTCATCTTCAGGTGGATGAATGAGTAAGCAAAATAAAAAATTGCTGAATTTATTAAGAAGACGCTTTTAAAAAACATTTCAATATCACTTCAACAACACTTCAACATACCCTCCTCATAACGAGCATGGTTGATACTAGGTTTATTTACTTGAATAAACAACGCTTCCATTATAGGGAGACAAATACTGCAATATGAAATTGCAAGAATGGCCGTGTTCTTGGTTAAAATATTCCTGAATTCATTTTTGGGGATGCTATGTGTTACCAGGTGTTAGTAAATAGAAGGGTGGGGCGAAGGTAGGTTGAAGTGGTATTGAAATGTTTTTTAAAAGCGTCTTCTTAATAAATTCACCAATTTTTTATTTTGCTTACTCATTCATCCGCCTGAAGATGACCAACGTCGGTCGAAACTGTTCGCGAAAATATGGCAATTTTTTATACAACATGAACCACAATACCAAATCGGTCGTGCGACGAATCGAAAAAACGAATCAAAAAAAAATAAATAGAAGCTGTCGCTCCTGTTTAACCAAACATGCATAAGAGAAGGAATGCTGCCTAATTATACAAATTATATATATATATATATATATATATATATATATATATATATATATATACATACACACACACATACAGATAAAGAGCACACACACTTCTAAAACTCTAATTATTATACATCCTGTGGATCTCAGAATGAGATGACCAGAAAAATATTTTTTGTCTTTGGTTTTGAGCAATAATATAATAAAATAAATAAAAAACAAACAAACAAAATAATAATAAATAATTAAATAAACAAACAAAAATATTCCACCATATTTGGCAGATTTTTATGAGTATATATTATGTAAATGCTGAATCATAAATTATTTTATTTATTTATTTTTAATATTTAACTTACAAATGATGGATTCAAATTTATATATATATATACTAGTGTATAATCTGTCCCAGGACAGGTATAAGCCTGTAATAGGAGAGTAGAAAGTGGACCTTGGGTTAACTTTTGACAGCCTCGTAACTCTCACTAATCTTATTTTGTCCTTTAGTCCTCACATTTCATGAGCGATGTTTCTGACAAAGGGGAAAGAATTACTGTTTTCTAGGTTGGAATCTATCCATCTAACACGTATCGTTAGCTATGTTCTGACCTTGAAGTGGTAATTTTATGTTTAGCTCCTTACATCAAGTGGCATCATGCTTTGTCTAGAGCGATTTCCATAAAAAAAATTGTTGAGTTTGCTAATGAACAGCCGATTATGACAATTTCTTGTTGACGTATGGACCCCCCCCCCCTCCATAAATGAGGAGGTAATGCCTGGGAGGGTGGTATCATAACAAAAGAACATATACTACACTAACAATGCCTGAAAGGATGATATCGTGACAACTAAACCGATAATACACTACTCTCTGAATTGAGCATTGCACCACTTTTACGAAAATTAAAATCAAAATATAATGCTACGAAAAAGTTATGTCTAGTATCCTAATCCTAATCTTTTTTTTAAATCCATTACATGATTTTCATTCTAGAAAATGTCTAAAATGCAAAGCTCAAGCTTAAGCAGTATTAAGAAATTGAAACTCAGGGAATCTTGCTTAATGACTATGGATCAAATTTAAAGCAAATCTGAAATATTTGAATTTTCAAATGGGAGGTTGTGTCCATATTATGATCCTAAAAACCCTTTAAAATACTCCAAAGAAACTGAAATTTGGGAAATATTTATTAATTGATGTCTAATACCTATTGTTAAAATTTCACAAAAATCGGAGGTATCTGAATTTTCATGAAGGGCTTCCACCCCTCCCCTTTTGCTCCCGTGCATAAAACTAAATGAAACTTAACATAGCCCACATTACCAATTCTTTCATCTATCAGCTGTATTCCAAAATTAATAATGATTGGTTTAGACGTGAACTCTTTACATAGAAATATATAAACACATACCTAACTTAAAATAAATAGAGATATAATATATAAAATTAGCCAGTCGATTTCTCACTGTTTAACATCGATATTTGATTCTAACTAGCAAGCCATTTATGGAAATTATCTATTAATGCAGTACTTCTTTTAGAATATAATAAAATTTATTTTCATTTTACTTTTATTTTCCAATTTTATTCGATTTTTTGATGATCTACTTTAGAATTGATATCTTTAGGAAAAATATACATATTTTTGCTAGCTCTGTCAGTGTTAAATACGGCTTTATGAAAGTAAACAGTAACTTATTTACTAATGAACCTGCATATATAAATACTTTAATAATGTGAGTTTTATTTTTTATTTTTCTAGTGTTTTTGACACAATTTTGACATTTCCTTCTGATGAGTCAAACTCATTGAAAATCCAAGATATATAACTGTATTTTGTTTGTCTGAGTGATGATGAAACGGACCGTAAAGAATTGAATTTCTTTAAGAATGAATAAAGACATGGTCACTGAAATCTAATTTTCTATCGTATATATATATATATATATATATAAAAGGGTTCCAATCAGAGGATGTAAACCCAACTCAATATCTTTCTACTTCGAATTTTAATGAGATTTAAACCATGATACGGCATGAAAATTTTATTTTTAATTTGAACAAATTTCGATCATTTTGGATACACTTTGTTGGAAAAGATTTTACCTCTAATTTTAATAAAAATTTAAACTATAATGACACATAATAGTATAGATTATCAAAACATCTGCACATTTTAATAATTTTAAGATCGTCTAATGGGAGTTAAACTCCACAAAACAAGTACTTATAGAGAACTTACTGCACTTACTGACCCACCCGACTAGTAGCTAAATCCCACCCCTTCACTGTAGAGGCCCCTAGATGGCAGAAGATTTTCTATGATAGCTTCCTTTCTCAGACTGCTTACCTTTGGAATTTTATTCCTGCTCCTTGTTTCCCAGACCATACCAAGATGCAAAACTTTAGATGTAATGTGAACAAACATCTTACTGCCAAACTCCTCACTCGGGTTGCCTCCCACTATAAATCTAGCTCCTATCACAGTAACCCCCTATGATTCAGTGGCAATTTGCCTTGTTTATGGTGAATAAGAGTTTTTTTTTTAAATTAAGTCGATAACTTCAGTTGTGTAAACTTTATTCACAGAATTTCTGACAGAACAGTATGTTTGTGATGGCTTTCAAGTATTTTAGGGTCTGACCTCTTGTCATTATATTAAAAAGGTATGTGCATTAAGCTGGCCGAAACTTAAATTCTCTCAAACTTAAATTTTGTGGATTTGTATTCCTTATAAAATATATCATTTACTGAAAAAATACCGAAAATTTAATTCAAATTGGATAATTCTCCGATTAAAAATTTTCCCAATTTTTGTAAAATAAACGCGTTGGTTTATCTTCTAAAGGAGGGTCCCATATAGTTTTAGTTCCCAATACTGACACTGAGAGCATTGTTGTGTTCTAGCAATAATATGCTCCCTCCAGTTGCATATTTTTGCTAGTATATATGACGAATGAACATATACTACACTTCTCCCTCCCAACGGAGGAGGTAATACATGGGAAGATGGTATTATGACCACAGAATAGATACTACACTACCCTCCACCGAAGAAAAAAAAGGAGGATGAAATTCTTGGGAGGATATGATAACAGAACAGATACTACACTTCCTCCTGAATTGAGTATATACAGATAGTACATTAGTCCAAAATAGTACACAAAACTGAATTGAGCATTAAAGGATAGTAATAGACTGATATCAAATCTCCATTGTTAATAGAAATGACTAGAATCGATTTAATACAATACTCAACATGGTCGATTCCATAGTCTGCAACCGTATCCATTAAGCCAATTATGCACACCCCTGTTATCTTATAAAAGTAAGTAAAGTAAAGACTACTTGGAAAAATTACAGGTTACATAAAGATTTCTGATTAAAATCAACAATTTCTGTGTTCAAATAATCTTATTCGAATTTAGATAAAAGATTTAATTTCTAATCGCTTTTACCATGATTACATTAGAATGGAATGTTGAATCAACCAAAATTGCCAAGTGTCTAATCGCTTCCTCTCTTTTATTTCTGTTTTCTGCCTTGCTCAATTCAAACAGATTCTTATCAAAATCTTATTTTACTGTGCAATACTCTTCACTGTGTCTGGTCTATCTAAAGAAAAAAATCCCCCTAAAATCCTCATCTGCTTAACTATCCCCCTCAAAACATCATCATCTGAAGTTACTTCCTCATCATCTTCAAAGCCCTCCCTCCAAAATGATGTGAATATCCAGAGTAAACGCACAAGATCAAATATACTAATTAATGAAACATTTAACGACAGCCTGAGTGAATGTTCTCCACTGGTGTATCCCATTGCCTGTCACCTTCTGACTTGGCAGTTTGATGATCAGGAGGACAAAATTAATGCAGAAACGTAGTGAACGCTTCATGGACCAGGATCCTTTTCAGCTCTCACTGCGACCTATTGACTGAAACATTGCATGATACTAACTACAATTATATTTATAGTCTGCTAGATAAATACATAAAAATGTACTCTAAACCATCAATAGCAATTGGAGCACTGATTACAAATAAAATATGTATGTAGTCATGTGCCCGTCTATACAGATATTAACTAGAAATCCTGAGCAATTAGATATCATGACTACACATAATAAAATCTAGTTATATAAATAATAATATATACCATAGGAAAATACACAACCGCGTACATGCATGTAACTTCATATTTAAAAAAAATGAGAAAGCCGTTAATAACAACACCATCCCCATTTTCTATTCTGACATATAAATACCAACACCAACGGAATTGTTACAATCTCATACTCTGAAAAAGCATGGTATACTAGCGAAATGATTAGTCAAAGGATCAAAGTAAAAAAATGAAAATTTAAAAAAACAACCGGGTGCATACACATCACTTCATATTCTTTTAAAAATGAGAAAGCCGTTAATAACAACACAATCCCCATTTTCTATTCTGATGGATAACTACCAACACCAACGGAATTGTTACAATCTTATACTCTGACAATGCTAGGTATACTAGCGCAATGATTAGTCAAAGGATCAAAGTAAAAAAATGAAAGTAAAAACATCTGTTCTGATTTTATTTTTATTAATAAATATCGCATCTAAACATGCTTTCAAGGCTTTTAGTCTCATTCATCATTATATATATATATATATATATATATATATTAAAACATAAATATATTAATTGTGAAAGATTTCGTCTTTAATTATAGGCAAATTCCTTGTATTCACACGGAAATAAGAACATAAGAAACGCATATTAAATAAATTGTTATACGTTGAAGACTATAAATAAATCAAAAAAGAAATATTCTCTTTGCAAATAAATCGTATAATTTCACGTAAAACCTTCGGACATGTAAAAACAAAAGAACGTTATCAAAAAACCGTTAATGCAAGTGTTGGTTGTAGTTCAAGAAAGACAAACGCGATGAAAAGGAAAAAGTTGTGATGAAAAGGACACATAAACGTATGGCAGTTGTTTTTAACAAGACAATTTTTGACAGGGTTTGAAATAGTAATATCATACGAATACCTATAATTTACATGCTTTTATGTTTTCCATAAAGTTAGATCTTTTAATTTTCGAATGTGAAGAAATTATATATATATATATATATATATATATATATATATATATATATATATATATATATAATGAAATAATAAAATAAGGTGCGAATCAAATTTTAT
This sequence comes from Sepiola atlantica, assembly GCA_963556195.1. Classification (NCBI taxonomy): domain Eukaryota; kingdom Metazoa; phylum Mollusca; class Cephalopoda; order Sepiida; family Sepiolidae; genus Sepiola; species Sepiola atlantica. The sequence goes on along the minus strand of OY744516.1, from coordinate 34,053,447 downwards.
TAGAATTCAAAATTCAGGCAAAGTATCTCAACGTCCTTAACTCATGAGTTTTCAAAGATAATTCTTCTCCTCAAAGGACCATTACCGCAGTGACGTTACTGCAGGTGATTAAATTACACTTTCAAAATATATAAAAATATATACAAAAATACATAAAATTACATAACACATCAAATATATGAAGCCAAAAACATACTTATTTGTTAAAGTTATAAAATCCATCCAAGTCATACAAATTAAAACATATTCAGGAAAGATATCCAAGAGGTTGATTGAAGATTGATCCAGGTATTGAGTGACAGTCCAAAAGTGAAAAAATTGAAAGAACTGAAAAACCGAAAAAGTTATCCAATCGGAAAATGCGTCCGCAATCGATGCAGTAAATTACAGTGAAAAATGCATCTATATATATATATATATATATATATATATATATATATATATATATATGTGTGTGTGTGTGTGTGTGTGTGCGCACACTTATTGTGAGTTATGCCTGAATGAATCAATGTTGCTTACTTCATTAATTAAAATGGACATTTTATGTTTATTTGAGCTCCTGAGATTTATTTCTAAAATACTAACCATCTCATGCAAGGCAGACTTAAAAGTACTTTAAAGATAATGTTCCAAGTTGTTATCTTGAACTTTATTTTTTTCTACATTTCTTATTTCATTAAATAATGTTCTAAAAAATGTACCAAGGCAAGAATAGAAAATAAATGCTTCAAATTGCCGAATTAGAAACAGAACAATAACACTTGTGCACAGGCCTTTTGCAAGGATCATTTTAAAATTATTAAGATTTCTCGATCTTCTTTTACCCACCAAAAAAGATCTTCACCTCCACCCTTGAGTCTAGCATTCACAAATGTCCGGGGGCTTAGAACTAACATCAATGACGTAGAAATCTTTCTCCTAGTAAACTCCCCGGATATTGTAGCACTTAGTGAAACAAATCTACAATCCTCAATCTCCTCACACCATTTTGACATGACTGAATACCTCCCACTCTACCATAAAGACTCTGACAAACATATGCACAGGCTAGGAGTTTATGTTCGGAACAACCTCTCCTTGACTAGAGAACATAGGCTAAAATCAGATGACCAAGCCTACATGCGCTTTAGATTAACCTTACAACACAGTGTTAGTTACTTATATTTCTTATACCGTTTTACTTTGCCTCAGGACTGTACCCTGCTTAACTTTGTCTCTGAAAGCATAGATAGAGCACTCTCACTTGACTCAAGTGCCCAAATACATGTATTTGGGGATTTTAATGCATACCACCATGACTATCTGGAATTCTCCAGCTATACAGACGCAGCTGGTAACTCCATGTATAGTTTCTCCCTTTCACAGACTGTCACTTTCCCGATCCGCCTCCATGATCGTGTAGACCAGCAAGCCTAGCTTCTAGATCTGTTCTTGACCTCACTGCCTGAGGCTTGTGTGACAAATGCCCATAGTCCGCTCAGGGATGCTGATCACCTTGTGGTAATGATTGATATCACCCTAAAAACTCGTCCCAAAGCTGATGAGCCGTTGCTCAAAACAATGTGATACTAGAAGCAGGCTGATTTTGATTCTGTCAGAGATAACATCAGTGACACACCATGGAGTGAAACATTTTCTCTCCCTGCTGATCAGTGTGCAAATGAGTTAACCGAATGGGTCAAAGCAGGCATCGAAGCATATGTCCCCATGCGAAAATTCTACAGAAAGCTCCACTCATCACAATAGTTCACCTCGAAATGTGCAGCTGTGATTTTACAGAGACAGCAAGCCTTCCAAAAATTCGGCTGCCATAAGTCAACTGCAAAAAAACAGAAATTTATAGGATCAAGAAATAATTGTAAGGCAGTGATAGGTGAAGCAAAGAGAAGGTATACAGAGACGACTGGAAAATTCATTCAGTCGCAGGAACTAGGTACTTGCGATTTTTGGATATCTAAAATAGTGTGGTGAACAATTGACAATCACCCCGCTATCAAACCACAATGACGTCGTTTGCACGGTCTTATATTCCACTTTGGACTCAGCAAACCACCTCCTCTCCCTTGATTCCCATTGCTGACTGAAGCCACACTTGATGACCTGGTCATCACCCCATCTCAGGTTAGGGACATCATAAAAAACCTTGACATCTTCAAAGCATGTGGGCCTGATCTTATACCAGTAATAGTAATAAGGAAATGCTCTGCTGAACTGGCCACTATCCTCTCCAAACTTTACAACAAATGCCTCACTGAATCTTGTTTCCCTGATAGCTGGAGAATTGCCTCTGTGGTACCAGTCTTCAAGAACTCTGGAGATAGAATTGATCCTAAGAATTATCGCCCCATCAGTCTACTCCGATCTTCGCTAAAATCTTAGAATCTTTAATCAATCTAGCGATAATCTGTTACCTCGTTAATGCTAAATTTCTTTCTGACCGTCAGTATGGATTTAGGCAAACACAATCTACTGTGGATATCCTAACGGTCATCTCTGAAAGCATATACGATACACTGGACAAAGCTTTTGACAAGGTCTGGCATAAAGCTTTTCTCATAAAAATTCATTCATATTGTATTACTGGACTAATATCTAAAGGAATAAATGCAAAAGTTTATTTTATTTATCTCTCCTATATTACCATCAAAACGTGTTAGTGTTATTTAAATCAATAATACAACATATCTTTTTAAATATTGTATATATATATCGCAGAGACGAAAGGCACAAAGAACTCATTCCATGCCTAATTTGCATAACTATTTTTAAACACTTTATAATTACTTAATGTTTTGTGTCATTCATTCATAATTGCATCGTTCTGTTTATTCCATATATATATATACAGTATTTTTGTTGATATTAACAGTAATTAATCAAAATAATTTCATACAAAAAAAGGATAAATTATTAAATCTTGCTTTGCTAGGGGAAGTAATTTAAACCAGAGAAAGATCGTGGCTTTATGACGGCCACGGAAAGATACATGGAGCATAAGAAATAGTTCTAAAAGGGGGAACAGGTTGACTGATGGACACCCCTTTCCCCCTCTCCCGTTACCGACGCTATATAGAGGAAGGGAAAAGCGTGTCTGACTGCTTCCTTCCGTTAGCAACCCACATCACATTTTTTTTATTGTTTTATTAAATAAAAATAAACACACACACATACACAGAGCGAATTGATTTCCTTTTTTTTCGCATGTTTTGGCAATTGCGTTAAAAAAGTCGAAATTACCAAAATGTTAATATGCGTGGTTACAGCAAATATATGAATGAAATGTTTAAAATTTAACACGGGTTTCAAGTATTTCGAGTAGCGAAGAAAAATCCAGGTTGTCCTTGATGGCTGTTCATTCTAACAACATGACATAAATGCTGGCGTACCCCAGTCATCGATCCTTGGACCGTTATTGTTTCTGATTTTCATAAACGACCTCCCTTATGACATTGTATCTGAGATGGCGACACCATGCTTTTCTCTCGTCATGTGGGCAAAATAAGTGTGCATGTATCCGAGGCAATGACTGAATCCTTAGAAAGTGACCTCCAGTTTCTAATGGAATAGAGTCATAAATGGATAGTTACATTTAATGCTGCTAAAACAAGGCTTCTTTCCTTCAATGACTACAAGAAACTTTTTCAACCACCCATTGCCATGGCAAATAACACCCTACCTAAAAGTCCAACTTTCAAACTCCTTGGCCTAGCATTCACAGGTAATGTGAATTGAAACAAATACAGTGAAGACATTGCCAAGGCTGCTGCAAAGAAGGTGGGCTCCTTCTACCGTGCTAGTAAATTTCTCACACCTGACATTATCCTATATCTCTACAAAACCACCATACGCCCATGCATGGAGTATTGTTGTCACATCTGGGCTGGTACACCATCCACTAGTCTCTCCGTCTTAGACAAGGTCCAAAAAAGAGTTGCTAATATAATAGGTCCCTCATTATCCACCAAGCTCCAGCCCTTGACCCATCGCTGCAATGTTGCATTCTTGTGCTTGTTTTACAAGTACTTCAATGGATTGTGCTCTGATGAACTTGCTGCTCTAGTAAACCCCCCCCCCCCTCGATGTAAATACACTAGACCAACCCGACAATCAGCTAAATCCCATTCATTCACTGTGGAGGTTCCCAGATGCCGGAGAGTCTTCTACTCCAATAGCTTCTTTCCTCATGCTGCCGGCCTCTGAAACTCCCTCCCTGCTCCCCCGACTGTACCGAAATGCAGAAATTAAAAACTAACGTGAACAGGCATCTCGCTGCACAGCTCTCAATTTAGGATGATCCTTTAAACTTTCACCCTAATTCTCAGTAGCCCTTTACGTATACAGTGGCAGTTTAAGCCAGTCTTGAGTAAACAAAAAAAATTGTCTTTGTGCTAAAGTTATTTAACTACCATTTTGGTTTTCATCAAGTAGAACTCTTTAATATCACTTAGACAGTGATTAAAAAAAAAATTCTGACATTTTTCTTGAAAGATTTGCCAGATGGAAATAGCTATTCAGGAATATTACTTTTAATTTTCATTTTTTAAAATGGACAATAAAATAGAAGTGTGAAAAAGTGTGCCTAACATCTTTCTCTTACAACTTCTCTAACTTTCTATATCCTCTTCTACCCTCCTCTTCTACCCTCCTCTCTTGCTTTCTCTAGCAACTGGAAAAAATAATTGACGAATTACTACATAATAACATAAAAAATCGCTCCGAATGTCGCTCCTTCTAACTAATTTTTTTTATGTTGACCCAAAGAATAAATATTAAAACAAAATGTGCCTATATTTTGTCCGAGACAATGGTGAAAAAGAATATATAAGCTTTGTGGGTGTGTCTTGTGTAGTTTTTTTTACTTTTAGCTGACCAGACACACAGACACAACTTTGCGTTATATAATAGATTAAAATAGTTTTTTCTTTTTTAAACTCTTATTCACATATAAAGGAAATTTAAAAACTGTGAATAACTAAAAACTTACATATTTAGACGTTAATATATTAAAGATATATTATATATTCACTTTTTATCTTGATTAAGATAAAAAGTGAACTGTAATGAGGACTTTTTCCTATAAATACACTGAATTTATTCAACTGAATCAAAAGTCAAGTCCAGCAGATGGGCAATTTAAAATTCTTTTCATGTGGAAGTAAACAAGTTAGCAGACTGGCATTAGAAAAAGAAAAACATGAATCCAGAGAAGGCGAAGGGGGGGGGGGGAATGAAGTATTTTTTACATTTGTTTTTGGTTTCATTTCTTGTGCGCACACGTGTTTTGTTTTTTCTTTTCTTGGATTTTCTTTTTTGGGAGAAGGGCAGAACAGGACCTTGTTTTCTGCAAAAGCTATACAATTCTCTATTCCATTACAACTCGTCAATAACTGGGAAATTGGTTGAGACATTCTCTCCGATTCTCAACATTATTCTCCACCTTCTCTCTTTTTTGTCAGAGACGGCCATCTACCCATGGTTTCTGTGGGTAGACTCATATGAATGCCAACACCCTGGACTCTTTTGTCATATCAGGAGAACAAAGCAGCATGGCTGATACAGGCGGATTATTATTCATAGTCACTCGATAACCCAACACTTTGTACACACACACACACACACACATATATATAATTATATATCTACACAGATTTTCTGTGACGACATACACCTACGGTAAGACATACGTAACCGAGTAAACAAGTTGTTTTTCTCTCATTTTACTGCAGTTCAGAGAGAGAATCAATATTGCACTAGAGAACATTTGAGCGACAATTTGCTCAAAATGTCTGTAATAGTTGTTATAGACAGCATCTCATACTACCTGTGCCTTTTTTATTTTAAATTTGGTTCAAATATAGAAAGAGACGTGGAAAGGTGAAATAAGTGATGGAAAAGAGGGTCAAGTCTGGCATGCAAACAAAATTTGATAATTATTGAGAATAACAAAACAGATATATTTAACGGCAAGATTTTTATTAAACAATACAATCATCTGTAATAAATTCTTAAAATCCACTGACACTTAAGATGATTATGTGTTCATATATATATATATATATATATATATATATATATATATATATATATCCCCTTTAAGTGCGTCTGGACTCACCTATATTTTGATCACTTTCTCCACACTGCTCCCACGCAAAGAGTTTTCTTCACATTCTACAATTCATTTGACTTCTTTTCAACAGAAATTTACCACCCGGACAATCTGCATATATTTTTCACAGAATTTTTCTTTTCATTCACTGCGTTTTTTTAACAAACATTCCTTTAATAATAATTTTCATATTTTTAAAATATTTGAACTTTGGTTTTTTCGAAAGCCAACTTATCCATCTGTATTTCTCCTCTGATGATAAGATTTCGATCTTTGAAAAGCCTTGGCTTAAGGAAAGAATAATAAACACTAGTTTATTACTGAATACACCTTGCATTGAACAATTGAAATTTGAAATAAATTTGGACAATCGTCGCATATTTATCACTCTTTTTTCTTCTATCTCTATATATAAATATATATATATGTATTTAATGTAATTGTTTTATTGGTGATGGCAGCCTTTGTTACTTTGCTTACTACTATTTCGATTGTTCACTTGCTAAGTGATACAGATTGATGTCCAAGATTGCATTATTAGTCGCCCTTAACATCATCGGACATATTTTTTTAATATATATATATATATATATATATATATATATATATATATATGTAAGTAAATTTCGTGTACAACAAAATCGTAGGATAAATTTCAGAGGAAACAGTTTTTTAATCAATGAAACGGGCGGGTGGAAAAAAAAAAAAAAAATTGCTAAAATCTTTCCTTAAGGCCTTATCGTCTGACCCTCTAAGAGGAAACGTCAGAATGATAAATTAAAAACTAAGAAAATCCAATGAGATATGAGGGGAAAAAAATGTTTCAGTTGGAGAAAACGATTGAGAGAAAAAAAAAAAAAAAAAAAAAAAGAAGGTAAATCTCTCAACGTTATGGTGGCTTTGAATCATTAATTTTATTTGAAACTCCCATGGTTAGGTTCTGACGGCCTTGACATTGTCAAAAGGATTTCTTCTTCTACTCAACGTTGTTTTCTAGCAACCATGCTGAGAGTAGTTTACACGACTCGAACCTTTTTCTCTTCTTTTCATAAGGATGTTTTGCCAGCCATTCAAAAGAATTCTGTTGTTTATAAATTCATGTGTCAGTGTGGCGCTGACTACGTTGGCAAGACATCCCAAAGATTAGAATCTAGAATATCCCAACACATACCATGTGATATTCGCTTACACAAGGTTTCGAGATCATCCGGGAATTTTCAGGCACAGGAATCAGCCATCGGTAATCACCTCATTAGTACAAATAGTTGTTCTGACAACTATTCCGATGGGTGGTTTTCTGTTTTACACAACGCCAGGTCGAACTATCATCTCAATATTATTGAGGCGCTAGTTATTAACAATTCTCGACCTAGCCTGTGTAGACAAAAGATTTTGGAGCATCAGTTGGAGATCTTTAATGATTCAAAGCCACCTAACGTTGAGAGATTTACCTTCTTTTTTTTTTCTCTCTCTCAATCGTTTTCTCCAACTGAAACAATTTTTTCCTCTCATATCTCATTGGATTTTCTTAGTTTTTAATTTATCATTCTGACGTTTCCTCTTAGAGGGTCAGACGATAAGGCCTTAAGGAAAATTATTTAGCAATTTTCTTTGTTTTTTCCACCCGCCCGTTTCATTGATTAAAAAATGTTTCCTCTGAAATATATATATATATATATATTTATTAATTTTATACGTACGTTAGAAAGTACATATGTACATGTAAAATTAAAAAAATTATATATATGTATATTTTTCATAGGAATTGGATAAACAATCCTGTGAACCTTACTATGTTTATAGAGCATAATCAATAGAAAGTAGAGTGGTATATTTATTTAGTATATAATTTTTATTTATACTAACATTTCTCATATTTCATATCTCATTATTATCCTTTATATATTATTTATAAAACCCCTTTTCTAAATTTAGTGTAGCATCGAGGAAATTAACATGTCTAATATTGGAAGTTACTTCAATTTTTTAATTCTATATACTTTATCTCTTTATATATTATCCTTCTAATCCTATCACATTTAGATTTCATACTGTGTCTAACAATTAGTCATCCATCATTCTGGTCCGGTTATATAATATAATTAAGTTAGCTATGTTCAAGGCATCTGCAAAATCTAATAAACCCATTGAAATGTCAAAGGAGTCATTTTGATTATTTTAGGTTCATTGTTGCTAATAAGAATTGTTGTTCTACAGCTTTTAATTTCTATTTAATTCTTGGAGATGTCAGTGAATAATCCAGTAATTTCCATGGTTAGTTAAAACTGATTGCTAGAAATTGATGGATAGTGATCCACAATGTAAAATTGTATGAACACACACTTTTTTTTTTGTTAATCCATGTGAACTAGTTTACAGTATCCATGGTATTAATCTATTGGTTCAGACTGTAGGTGCTCTTACTTAGCCTTTTTAGCCTCTTCACTAAATAAATATATCTTTATTTATATATGTAATTACAGAAGATCAAGACAACGTCGGTACCATCGGTTTCAAATCCAAAAGGGACCTATAGATTGTCTATGCTGGACTCTCTTCAGCCTCTGTTTATCACAGAGATAAGAGAGTCCAGCATAGGAGGCCATCTATAGGCTTCCTTTGTTTGTATTTGAAACTGATGGTACCGATGTTTTAATCTTCTGTAATTACATATATAAATAAATATTACGCTCTTATTTTCTGCTGAGGTTCTCTTCCACTAACCTTACATATAAATAAATATATATATATTTTTTTCATCTAACTTCAGTGTAAACACTTGGGAGCTAACACTTGAATTCTATATGAGATACATAGATATCCGTGCGTTCATCTAAAGTTCTTTACCTCTGAAAAGTCTAGTTACTAGAGAAATGAAGAACATTAATTTTCCTCTCCCAAATTGACCAGTTAACTATGTTATCGTATATCCTCCTTGTGGTCTCTTGGTTTTACCGGATTCTATGACAAGAATCCATCTGGTCTGGTGGAGTATCCAGCTGAATGCTGTTACTAAAGGCAACATCGCTAGGAGGAGATGCATCATTCCTTGTATGAGCCAGTTTATAGCCATGTCAAGGGGAGCATATTTGACTTCGAATACTATGCTATTTTGAATATTTGGTCAGTGTTTACTTGTAGGAGGAAGTATCCTCATGCCAAGTTGTACTGACACACCCCTGTATAGAGAGACCTTAGACACTCGAGGACAGTGTCTAGTAGCATTCAAATTTTCTCATGTGTGTGTGTACAAGTATATATCTATATACATACTTTAAATATCAACGAAAGTTTACTTCAGTGAAATCCCATGAATAGATTGTCATTGAGAAAAAATAAGACCATATTTGAAATTTGCAAGAAAAGAAAATCACATTTTTTGTCCAATGTCAAATTATTTAAAATTGCAAAACTATCATTTTTGCCACAGTTCACAATAGCATGGAGACCAAAATCGAATTACAATGAGTTCAGCTATAAGAATATATAGTACAATTAGTACAAGAATTGCAAACTAAAATTATTTATTAAATCATTAAAAACCATATATTTTCTGATTGAGTTGATTAAAAAGAACATTTTATTGTACACATTATTTCTAAAATAGAATTTAAATTCCAAGGTTTACGTTATTAATGTAAAGTATCCTTTTTTTATATTTTATATTTTTATGACAATTAACAGTAATCAAATTTTTCCTTTTTATTTCTAAACAAATAAATATTTTAAAGGCCAGAAATTTAGTTCATATAAAAAAATTAATAATGCTTAATAATGATTTATATAACATATTCTATACCACAAATATTAAATTATAGTATTATTATGCTAATTATTTACAAAATAAAAATAACGATTTATGTTCCAACAACACAAAATTTAAACAGGCATTTTTCAACTGATTAAAATTATTTTATTCAAATACTACAGATTTTAAAACCAAACTCTTTAGTCAGAAATTGTAAACTAGTATATTAATTTTTTATTTTAAAAATTAATACAAAATGTAAAAGTTTACTTCCCAGATTAAACTACATTTTTTATGACAGCTAAATTTGCTTGCAATCATAGATACAAAAAGAAAAGCATCTTTATTTCCAGCAACACTTTTTTATTCTTTTGAAATATGAAACACGCAAATCGTTTTGAACCCAACAATGTATTTACACCAACAAAAAAAACTTTCTATATTTATTTCTGACATTTTAAGTAAGGGAACAAAAATAAAACTAAGGAGTTCTCCAAAGCACTGCTGAAACTACCCCTCTTGGGAGATTCCAGCAGCACCTCCATCAATCAGGGAGTTTGGAGGTAGATAGCAATAGTTCTGTGCTGAATATTAGAACGACCAACAAACATTAAACGGTACTTGAATGGAATAAGAACCCAGAGGATTTCAGTTCTTATAGAGTCAGTTCCGAGTCAGTCCTGGGAATTGCCGAAGCAGTTTGCGATTTGAAAGCCACAAAAAAAAGCTGTAAAAAGGCAGATCATATCAAGCATGTGAAAGGTTAGGAGAGGGTTTAAAAAAAATTTATCCTCTCAAAAATAAAATAAAGTTGAAAAAACTTCTTCAAATAAGAAAAAAAGAAAAGATAAGAAGGAGACTTTCAAATCGGAAACTGTTTCAGCACTTTCCAGGATTGACTCAGGATTTTCCATAAGAACTGAAATCTTCTTGGTGCCCATTCCTTACAAGTACCCATTAAACTTCATCAATAGAGTTTTAAGCAGTTCTCATTATAAACCCAGCCATATATCAAGCATTTCATGTTGGGACAGCTGTGTGTGACTGGCTGAATAAATACCATGGCAGATTATGGAATCGGCAATGCAATGCGGAGTTCAAATCCTATCAAATCTATTATATTCAATTATGCACCCTTTTTCTGAGGGGGATTTCATTGGTGTCAGACATGTCAGCCAGCTGGCTTGTGTCTGGGACGCCTATCTCCTCCCTCTCCCTGGGGTACTTAAGAAAACCACGGTTCATTGAGATAAGTTTTTCAGAGAGCTAATAAACTAATGACACTATTTGTGTTGTCTCGAGGACAGTTTTCTTTCCAGCATGATCAACAAATGCCTTTCGAATTTAAGATAGTGGATTAAGTGACCATCTCTTCCACCATCACAATCATTAGACAAGCACTGAGTTTGGTTTAGACATGAGGCCAAATTAATTGACAATCAGCTCCTCTGCAACAATAGGTTAAATTGAAACTAATGTTTAACTAATCGTCTCCAATAAGTATTCTTTCAGCATTAAATAACCCTCCTAATAAAAATGGTTGATATGCTATAAAACAGACAAATCATGCCAAACCACTTCCTTACAAGACAGCTTTTTAAACTATTCAAATTGCATTATTACTAATCAAAGTGATTCATCAGAACAGATATTACTTAAGATTCTATTATAATGTATTGAATAACTCCAGGCATCAACTGTTTTGTCCCCAAACTAAATAATAAATCATATACATGATTATTCATAATTATATCAAGTATTTTAGGTATCAAGTTAATTTTCATAGCAATGCATATCAAATCAAATTACACTTGACATGTTTTTTATTCCATGATGTCGTCTACAGAACAAAAAAATCATACATAATTTTATTTCATTACATTATATATATATATATATATATATATATATATATATATATATATATATATATATATATATATATATATATAAATTTGCTCTGATGAATAAACTATCTAATATAATTATTTCAAGACAGATCCATTTATATTAAAATGTTGATAAATTTAAAAATCAATTTTATAAAACTGGAAATGAAAAGATTTCATACATACTCTTTCTTTTACACACACACACACACATTATATATATATATATATATATATATATATATATATATAATTATTGCTCACATTTATAAAGTTTGTGTATATCTAAGAATTGCTATTAAAATCTAATGGAAAGTTGTTTATATTTAAAAATAAATTGAACCACTCATTATGTTGGAAGAAAAAATAAATGCATGCATGTGTTTGTTTAAAACGCTCAAATAAAGACATATGTATAGAAGTTATATAAAGGAATAGCAGTTGTAAATGAAAGAAAAAAAAAGACATGTTTATCATTAAATGATGGCACACAGAAAAAATATTTATTTGTAAACTCTGCCTAGATTTACCAATTATTTTTAATGGAAGCAGTAAATAATTACTATATACTTAGCAAGCTAATATAATCTGGAAAGCTTTCACAATAATTTTGAACTGTGAGAAATGAATAATACTGAGATACAATCAGGAATTGTCACCGAGTCTTTCATGGCTGCATATTGCAGTTCAAAGGTTAAGTGGTACTTAGAAAATACTCATGCTTATTAATTGTTTCAAAGAAAGTCTGGAACTAGGTGCTACTAAAATCAATTTCTTTGAAATTATAAGATTGATTTCATGAGCTGAAAAGGAGATTCTTTCAAGAAAATCGGTTATCTCTGTTCTCTGGCTGCTCTGTTTGGACGATGGACATGCACCTCAAAAATGTAAAGAGTGGCTTTGAATGTCACTTAGAGAGATCGTGTGACCAATGGATGTTTGTATGGGAAACTTGGAACAATTTTCCAAATTAGATTGGGAACAGCAATAGCATCGAACATTTTAAGAGTAAATTGAATAGAATTCATAAATACTGGTAAAACAAAGAAATTTTGAGAAATACCTGATGAAATAATTAACAGAATTTGATATGCGTATTAATTGACAGTGTTTCTCTTTTTAAGTCGCTAACATGGGATGTGACTTGTGTCGACACTTCTGCACGGTTGTCAATAATGGAATTGGTGACAAACCCTGGATATGTAGCAGCGTCAGCAGATGACTGCAAGCGATCAAAATATGCCAGTTTTATCAACAGATTTGTATTCCAGCTGTGGAGCCGAATGGAGCGATTAACCCTGCTACGCGAGACTTTCTTAACCGCCTGAGTCTGTTAATGATCCACCACACCACACCGGGGGCCACCGTGAATTGACTTGGCTTTACGAGCACCTCTCCATCGCCATTATTCAAGGTAATACCTCCAGCTTGTTCTCGACCAACCAAAACAGCAGAACATCCAATGAAATTTTCTGATATTCCGAATATAGGCTTTTTAAATTTGGTGGTTGAAAAAGATTTTCATAAACTTTTAAACGAATATTTGTATTTTGTTAAATGTTGAATTATGCATTTATTGAATAAATTCATTAATATTGTATGTGTTCAACGGTTGAGTTGAGAAGATGGTTAAGAAAAGAAGATGCTTAAAGAGCCATAAAAAACAAATATCAGACATTATCACCAACAGACATAACAGCAAATTCAACATGGAATTGCTAGAAAGCCAAAGAGAACATTGTTAATGTTAGTGAAGTTCTTTTGTGAGCTAATATATCAAGCAGATGTATGAGAACATAAACTGCAATCTTTCTGACCTGATATAATAAACAGCAAAATCCCACCACTTCACTGTAAAAGCCCCTAGATGCCGGAAATCTTCCTACTCTAATAGCTTATTTTCTGAGACCGCTTACCTTTGGAATTCCATTTCGACTCCCTGTTTTCCCGACCTTACCAACATGCAGAAATTTAAATGTGATGTGAACAAAAATGTTGCTGCCCAACTTGCCACCTATAAATCTATCAGAGTAGCCCCTTATGCCTCTATGACAATATGCCTTGTTTAGGGCATATAAAAGGTTTTTTTTAACAAACAATAAAACTGAATGGCAATAGGGGGTCACAGAAATAGTGAGACCAGACAATGATGATTACAACTAAGAAAGAAATTAAAATCTGAATTAACAAACAAACAAAAAACAGATACTTCAGTTATTAATAACTAGCCCTTTCCACGTGTTGTCATGTTACTTATGTATTTTTTCTTTACTTCTTGAAGTATAAATAAATTAAGGAGTGAGGCAGAAGAGTATCTTATAGCTAAGTCCCTTCTCCGATTAACATTTATATATTTTTTGTATTTAGAAAACTATTAAATAAAGACTTTTTAAAAGTTTTTTTTATGGCATATCTATCCTATTAGGTTATTCAATGCCAAAACACAATATTTATTATAAACGATTTATTATATATGATTAATTGAACACAAGTTGCTATTTTACCCATAACTGGGGGAGGTGAAGTAGTAATACCCTTCCCAACAATATTAGTGTATAATTGTAAACAATGGATATGATAGGATTTGAATGGCTGATTCAATAATCTGTGACTGTAAGTAGTAAAGATATATGGGATTTGAGTTTGAGACTATTATCATAATCTATTGTCATGTCTTTCAGATATTAAATAACGTTCTTTCCAGAGGGCTTGTCAGCTTTTAAAATATTAAATCAACTGTTTCTTTACAATTACTTCTAATATATAATTTGAAAAATATTAACTATTTTCAAACAATCAGTAAAATATTTTTCTTTGGAAACGAATGTTCTTGATTAAAATAACCGAACAAAGAAATTAAGCAACATAAAAATCCGAGATATTTACGTTGACAATATAAACACTGATAATTTCTGATAATTTATGTTATTTACATGTACCACACTGTTGTCCTCGTCTTGGTTATTATGTATTAGTTGGACGACTGTTTGCATCTTAGGTGTTATTCTCACCTTTCGGTCAATGTAACCTCTGACCTTCTTCAGGTGTCTTTTGTCAAACTCAGGAATCTGTACAGAATTTTGAACCAAACTCTTTAGTTAATTTAAATAGATTGCTCTCGTTCCATCACTCAAGACCGGGTAGAAGTCTTAAATAATTCTTAATTATATCCCGATCATGGCTGACAGAACGAGAAAACACTACCCCCATAGATTAAATAAAGGGTTACACTCAAAATTCCGTATAACAAAGATTCTTGAGTTCAACATTGTATATCATAAATTGAACACAAGTTGCTATTTTAACCATAGCTGGGTGGAAGAATTGTGGTTCCTTACCTTTGCCACAATAGATCTGAGGTAGAATTTGAACATGGAATGTCCAATTCCATAGTTAATGAGATTACTGAAATTAGGCGATACATAGTAAGTCAAAGATTCACATAAACTTTGCACAGCCTACCATATAACTATTTTGAGTTAATTTTTATAAGTAGAAACACCTGGAAAATAAAATATATTAGTAAAAAAAATTTTTTTAAAACTAACTGAGCATCCCTTTTTCTTTTTCATGCTGACCATCATGATATGCGAGTAACAAAATTATGGGGGCAAAACGACTAATCATGAAACAAAGATAAAGTGGATTTATTCCCCTATTTCTTTCACTCTATTAACACAAAAAGGACATGACAGTGTTGTAGTGGTGACAGGTACAGACTGTGGGCTAGACATGCAGTGTTCAAATTCTCAGGGGCTACTGCATCACTTTCACGAATAACCTTGAGAAATGTATGAATCTATATGTCCTCCGACTTAGCTATGGGTTAAATTGTAGAGTAATCTAGACTCTCAAGCCTTAGTAGAGCACCTAACTAGGAGAAAAAAGGCCATAATTATAAATATGCCATAAAAGAAACAAACCAAACTTTTATAGCTGTAGTATCTGTTTTTTGTTGCTTTTTTAAAAATAATCTTTATAAATTCATATTTTAGATTTTTTTCTTCGTTATAATCATTATTGTCTGGCCACACTGTTTGCACTATTCCCATGAATCCATATTGCTATTCAATTTCATTGTTTAACATATTCAGAAAGTCAGTGGAGTTAGAGTTCATATCCTCACACATCGGTTTAATATATGGTCTTGGCTTGTCGGCTTCTCTCAGCTCTTCCTATATATATATGACACCTTCCTCGCCCATTTTAAGTGCTGGTCAGTGAACAAGTTACCGGGTAGAATCTGGTCGTTCCTAACTCCTAAAATTGATAAGTAGTGATGTTTTATCTATCTTCATTCTTCTTTGCCATTTTCTCATGTTAATATCTTAAACTGTTGATTTTTTTTGTTTTTGATTTTCTCTTTTTTGCTTATTTCGTAGCTGAAGTAAAAAAAATACTTATTTTTAGATGTGAGAAATGCTTATAACTATAAAAACAGCTTTTTTTTTGTTTAAATCAACGAGATTTGTTGATATGAATTGGGATATCTCTTTCAGGTCTCTAATCAATGAAATAGAATCGAGTAAAAAAAAAAAGTCTAAATACAAATGAGAGGCCATACCCCCCCCCTCCCTTCATCTTATTCTTACTTATGAGAGGGGAACCCATATTCAATTTTCTGTTATCTCTGGGAGGTGTCGTTCAAACTTATTCTATCTATATATAGATATATATATAGTGAAATTTTTTTTTAAATACCTGTGAAGACTCTGAAATACCCGACTAGTACACGGGCGCAGAATTACCGCTCTCAGTGTGATGGACCCGGAAACCTTGTCAGGTCATCTATTTAGGAGAAGGAAAACTGATATAAAAACTGTGCTACTGACAACTCACGTCTTGGCAGCAAACCATTGTGGGAGGGAGGCCTAAATATCCGGTTTGCAAACCTAAAATTGTTTAAGAAGTAGATGGGCTCTGCCTATCGCTCGGATATTGTGCTCATTCCTTGTCCATAAGCCAGGCACAGAGGTACTAGTGCAGGGACACCTCAAAGACACCCAGGGCTTGGCCTTGTTTCCTGACTAGAACAATGAACACTGAATAGTCTGGGTCGCTCTTGTTCCAACAGATTGAGGGTACAGGTTAGACAGCTTGTTTTGCTGCTGTTTCTGACTGGTAGTACAGGAGCCTTAACTCTTAGGTAGTGCTAAGAACGGCTGCTCTATCAACAGTTGTAAAATATCACGGGTAACAGTATCCTATATCTCTACAAAGCCACCATTTTCCCAGGCATGGAGTATTATTATCACATCTGGGCTGGCACATCATCCACTAGTCTCTCCCTCTTAGATGAGGTCAAAAAAAGAGTATCTAATAGGTCCCTCACTATCCACTAAGCTCCAGCCCAGTGCCGCCATGTTACATCCTTGTGTTTGTTTTACACGTAATTCAATGGAATGTGCTCTAATGAACTTGCTGCTCTGGTGCCCCCTCAACGTAAATACACTTGACTAACCCGACAATCAGCTAAATCCTATCCATTCACTGTTGAGGTCTTCAGATGCCAAAGAGCCTTCTACTCCAATAGCTTCTTTCCTCATGCTGCCAGCTTTTGGAACTCTCTCCCTGCTTCCTTTTTCCCTAACTGTATCGACATGCAGAAATTTAAAACTAATGTGAACAGGCATCTTGCTGCACAGCTCTCAATCTAGGATGATCCCCAAAACTTTCACCCTAATTTTCAGTAGCCGATTACGTCTACAGTGGCAACTTGCCTTGTTTGGGGTGAACTAAGTTAAAAAAGTTAAAAAATTTCAAGAACTAAAAAAAAAATAAAATAAAAAAAATAACACCAGTCCCTCTCTGCTTATCTCAGCATCATTTCTGGTTGTCTTGAATTTCTCCTTGATATTGGACAAGCAATGCCAGGTCAGGAGAAGTGTGGTTGGGGATTCTTCACCATAAACTCCTCATCATGCTGGCACACTTTTAGAGAGTATCTACTGCCACTTGAGACAGAAGGCCACGTGAAGAGAATACAAAGTATCATTTTTATGGCATCTACCACATATCCCACTCTACTTAATTCTTTCAAGAACAAAAGAAAAATTCCTCCAGGAAATATTACTAGAATTTCATTGATATTCACTATTTGGCATAGTAAAAAAAGAAATATGTTTATTTTGTGTATTTATCTGAAAGGAAATTCTAATATTTCAGAAAAAAAAAACAGACCTAAGATTTCATGAAATAGAGTATTTTATGTGTCCATCATTTGAATGTTATTAGTATCAAGTTTTTTTGTTCTTTTTGTCTTTTTTGTTGTTATTGTTGTTACTAGCAAATGTACCAACTAACGTTTTTTTCTTCCTCATTTGACACAAATCATATGTTATAGTTCATATTGAAATATCAACTTCCATCCTGACATTTTCATGACTTTTTATTTTATTTATTTTCTGTGTTGGTGAAATTAAACAGAAATCATCAGCAGAAAAAAACAAACTTTACAACATTCATTATATTAAAAAAATAACAAAAACGGGTGCATGTTCAGTGCTTCGGCCATACGGAAAACTTATTTATTTATGAAAATAAATTATTTATTTATGAAAACAATATTAAGTACTTACTCAGTGGTATTTTATTGTTCAATGTTGAAAAAAGTAAGAAAAATTATCCGCTAGAACTTTAATTACAAGTATTTTCCCATTTTACGTATCGCTTCGATGAGTATGCCTCCATCTTGTTTCGTTGGACATAAATCAAGGGCAGATAATAACGCGAAATGTGTCCAACGAAACAAGATGGAGGCATACTCATCGAAGCGATTGCTGTAATACGTAAAATGGGAACATACTTGTAATTAAAGTTCTAGCGGATAATTTTTCCTACTTTTTTCAACGTTGAACAATAAAATACCACTGAGTAAGTACATAATATTGTTTTCATAAATAAATAATTTTTCCGTATGGCCGAAGCACTGAACATGCACCCAAAAACGTTTTGTTGTAATTTTGCAAATGGCTGCTTTTGTAAAAATCAAATAATACTTTTTAAATGTTGTACAACTGTACAACATTTTAAAATAGCAGTGATATGCAAATATGTCACAAGAGGTAAGCAATATATACCTTACAATAAAAATAAATTATTTAATTTATCTATTTTTAAACATACAAATTTTTAATAACAATTCTAATCTTACAAAAATAACATCAAAATAATTTGAAAATCATTTTGACAATAAGATTTTCAACAGTTATTTTTATCTATATAAAGTTAAAGTATGTACATATATTTTCTATATACAGGATAATCGCCTAAACTAATGAACGGATCATTATGAATTTTGAAATATATATTCTAGGCAACACGGTGAGTAACATGATTATTATTTTTTTTAAATTTAGGGGATGCATATATATCAAATTAGGTATGTGCATATATATATATATATATATATATATATATATATATATATATATATTGTGGTACAGGTTAAACTCCTAAACTAATGAACCGATCATTATGAAGTTTAGAATATATATTCTTGGCAACACAGTGAATAACATAGGTATATTATTTCTTTGTCAACTTGACCCCCAAAAATATTTTAAAAAGTTAGATACAAAAAATTTAATAGAGAAAAGTATTGTTCTACATTAAATTTTGAGTTATATTAAGTAATATATTTTTTAAAGGATAGGTGTGCTGACATGAGTGTCAATAATATGTATGTGCTTGGTAAAATCCTAAACTATTGAACTTATAATTATGAAATATATATTCTAAGCAACAGGGTAAGTAATATGGGGGACATTATTTTTTTTCGATAAACTTTACCAATTTGGTGGATACCACTGAAACTGTACCAGCCTCACTCACCCCCTTAAGAAAGAAAAGAAAAACATTAAAATTTAAAATAAATCCTATATTTATTGCTAATAATCGTCCTGGGACGGGTATTCAACCAGTGTTTATATATTTGTATGTATAGGATTAACTCCTAAACTAATTAATCGATCATTATGAATGTTGGAACACAACTGCTATGCATAAGGGTGAGTAATGTGGGCTATATTTAGCTTAATTCGGATTATTTAATGCTGAGTATGGTCATTTTAGTAAAAGTTTTTTGCTTCAAGTTCTATATATCTAAATATTTATTCATGGTGTTTCGCTCGGTCATTTTACGGCATATCAACCCTTTTCGGGTTATTTAATGCCGAATACGATCATTTTGGTAAAAGTTTTTATGCTTTAAGTTCTACATATCTTCAAATATTTATTCATGGTTTGATTGTTTTGTAGAAGAAATTTGTTGCTTTTGTTTTTGGCTTTGCAGAACATGATTGAGTTTTGCAAAGGGAAAGGAGAAAAAAACAATAACATCAATGTTTGGTGCATTTTTGGTCAGGAAGCCAGTATCTTCTGACAGCCTGATCTGGTAGCACCAGTCATCTAATTTGATTTACCCTGAGTTGAAGTGCGAGCATAACAGCTAGCAACTTGACTGAGGTAGCCAAGATGTTAGATTTTTACAGTCAGCAGTCTGAGGTTGATGCGTTGACTGAATCAAGCCACATTGATGAGTCTCCAAAAGACAACACACGTGTCTGTGGATGTTGATTTTTAAATAAATAATTATATGTATATATTTTATAAATAAATATTTATTATCCACAGACACATATGTTTCATGTTCACTAATAATCATCAATGTGACTATAATTGTACCACTAGTCAAACATATGAGTTATTCCCTTTGCTTATTTTGATTTTTCGGTTATAATTGAAAAATGTTTCTATATTACCGGTTGATTGGACGGGGGTACATAGTTTGCTTGTTTTGAATAAACTGTAGTGAAGTACATTATTATAGTGCAAATAACATGATTCAACAATAACAAATGAAAATTGGATAGTCCGAATCAAAGTTTAATATATGATATAACTTGGTAAGTAGTTATAAATAACAAAATAACCAGAGTGTAAAGGTCTTAAAAAAGCATGGTTTATTCTAACGTATATATCTTGTACAAACAATAGTAACTACAGGTAATCCAATAGATTTAAAAGAATACAATCGAATGTTGCATACTACTGTTTGTAGTTGTATATTGTCCAGACTAGTTCACTTATTCAGTGACTGAGGGGAGTCCGGTATTCCATTAAGACAATATGTCAGCTTAAATGCTATTTAGGCCTATTTTTTAAAAATCTCACAGGATAACTTTATATATTAGATTGTCTTCCTACAATGTTTGCAGAAACTTTAAAAGAAAAAAAAAAGTTTCTATCACTTTGTCTGACATCCAAAAACTTTGTCTCATCATTGTATGTGTATCCATGGTATGAGCATAAAATAATTGATATGACAAAACATATTTCGAATGCTTGTTCAAGGCACTTCAAGGATTTACTGATCATCTATCTGTTTCTGTCTCTTTATATTCATTAAAACTTGAGGTTTCTTTTGTACCAAATTGTACATCTCTGTATTGTGGATATAATAATAATAGAAAAAAAACTTACAAAAACCATATTCCAAATGCTTATTCTTCACTTCATTGCCTCTAATTCAAATTATTTGTTATGCGACCCACTCTGGTATTTATTATTTGTCCTTGGCTCACATTTATTAGAAACTTGAATAGACTGGTTTCAACAACAACAACTACAGATCAGCAATCAAGACAGAGAAATTTCCTTTATGATCGTTCCTATAATCATATCTTGATAT
The DNA here is from genome assembly GCA_963556195.1 of Sepiola atlantica. NCBI lineage: Eukaryota > Metazoa > Mollusca > Cephalopoda > Sepiida > Sepiolidae > Sepiola > Sepiola atlantica. Next base: position 34,032,013 of record OY744516.1, on the reverse strand, counting down.
TATTTGGCCAAAATGCTAAGATGGCATTTTTTGTTGTTGTTGTTTCTTTCTTTTGTTGACTTTTTGTTAAGAAAATTTACTCAAGCAAACCAAAGATTAGGAAGTACATGAACAAAAGTGTTTGCAAAATTGCCTTTAACAGACAGACATAACAAAAAAAGGAAAGAAAGCCCTACTCATGATGCTGGCTTAGAAGAAAATCAAATTTAATATTCACAACCACAATGAAATCTCCTCAGCTTTGTAACAGAATTGAAAGAAATTCCTTAGAATCAAAATAGTTATTTGTTGCTCTGGGAGACACTACATATAACAAAGACACTTCATTTAGGCTGTGACAAATTGATCGGGATTTTTTTCTTTTTTCTGCATAGCGCTTGTGAAAGATCAGACTAATTTAACAAAATGCTGGGTGTTGCCATAGTGACAAAATGGCACAAATTAAACAAGAAAATGACCTTTTCACAGGATTCCATGATCCAATCAGTCGAGGCTTTAATTTAATTCTTAAATCATTCACTGCCAGAAAATGATGAGGATTCTTTACTATTGCACTGAATCTAACTTTGTTGCTGTCAGGCTGAGGTATGATTCTGTTCAGTCCTAGGAGGTCCACCTTCCCAGGCTTTACCTTCTTTCTTAGAAGGGGTTAGTTTATTGCTAATCGTCTGAGGTACCCTTACAGGAGAACGCCGACAGGGCTGCTCAGGCATTTTTTGTAGGCACTTTCAAAACCACACCTTATCTTGAGTGTATTTTCTGGAAAGGAGGTAAATATACTCTATCATAAGCTAGCAAGATCACTTCATGTTGCCCAGTTTGAAATATTTTTCAAATTATCTTCATCATTTGCTCATATTGATACATTTATCGATTATATACGCATCAATAATTTTTTTGATCAACAAAGTTAACTCTGAATATTAGATTCTAATCTCATAGTAAAATTGTACTACATGCATTTTATTAGCTTACAAATCTGGTACATGCCTACAAAGTAATCAAAATATACATATATATATATATATATAATTAATTATAAACATTTGTTTTTATCTACATACGTATATGTTTCATCCTTCTGGCAATCGTCAGTGTAGAGAATAATTTTTCACACCGGTCGCCAACCCCGGAACACAAGTTATATTTCAAACTCAAATTCCAACGTCTTTGCCCTCATATATATATATATATATATATATATATATATATGTGGATTATTACAATATATGTATTAGCATATACTATCAGTACCTTTTAATTTGTATTCTCTTCAAAAAAATATTCAGCTCGATAATTGCTAACCAGTAATAACAGAGCATATATAAATAATACAAGTTCATTTTATATTCCAATAACCATGGTTTTTATTTTCTATTTTTACTTTTTCACATTTTCAGAAAACATAACATTCCTGTTATGTTTTTGAAAATGTGAAAAAATAAAAATAGAAAATAAAAACATGGTTATTTTCTACATACAAATGATATTATTTCCATGGTGATTACTATATTTCATCTCAAACTGATCATGTACTGTATATATTATGATTATTTTGGGTAGGAAACTGCCAGTCACCATAGAAGTTTAATTTTCTGTCAACCTTGATGAAATTTAAATACTCTAAACCTCATTAATAATAAGGCAACTGCTTAACTGTACAGAGTTTTGAAAACACATTTCGTAATTTGTTGATATTCTTTCCTTGCAGAACCATTTGAAGTATTTAATAGCAGTTAAGTGCAACAGATAGCTGTGTCCATATACTATTGGTGAGTTTGACTGGAAAGCACCGAGATATTGAAAGTGAGTGACCTGTATGATGATTTTGTGCCAGATTCGAAAATTCAGAAATATTAGCTGCAGCTCAGTGCTCCCTAAATACCTTGAAGGCTGTAAGATGTGCACTTGAGAATTGCAAAGAAGATGTGGAAGGAGTGGCTAGCAGGAAGGATCATAGCAGGCATTCTGACTGTATCAGCCCTACGAAATTCATCAATGCAAAAAAAAAAGTGTGGCAAGATCCAGACAATGCAATGTGGACCTTGATGAAAGAGGTGGACGTTGAAGTGGCAACTATGAAGAAAGCGCTGAATAAAAATCTTTGCTACTTCTCATATAAGAGTTGCAAGGGTCAACTACTCACTGCCAAGGCCCAAGAGAACAGTCTTAGGAAAGCCAAGTTGCTGTCCACTGTTGTAAAGGCCATACATGTGGCAGCAGAACTTAGCTCTGTGTCACACATTCGAAAAAATCCAGAAGTGGCTGTCTGAAAAATTCCACAACTTCATCAATCCCAACATTTGGCCATCCCTCGACTTGCCTGATTGCAACACCATGGTCTATTATGCATGGGGTGCAGTTGAGAAAGACACCAACCATACCACCTACAACACCAAGGACGAGTTGATTGTCAGAATAAAACTGGTGTTCTGGCATCTCTTGAAGGATACCATGAAGACCAGGTTCCGGTCCCACCTGGAGGTCAGGGTGGAGGCTCTGGCCAGTTTCTTCAAGTGAGCTGTATTCGGCAAAAGATCCACATGTGAAGAATAAAAAAATAACCTTATGGAAGACATAAAAGCATGTAAATTATAGATGTTAATATAATTTCAATATTTCGAACAGTCCTCTATCCTTTAGCAAAAACGTTTTTCTTAATGAAAACAAGTATTTATTAATAACTGAACATCAGATACTTTCAAGAGTCTTTTTCATTACTACTTTTTCCTTATCGTTTTGTTCATCTTTCTTTAACTATGAACATATTAATAAGATATGTTAAAGAAAGAGTACTGAAAAAGACTAAAAAAAATCTGATGTCCAGTATTCCAACCATGTGGAAAACTTTAATGGCACAACTGAAAGAATAGATCTACCACCCCCTTAATAACTGTGGACTACTCCCTGGGGAACAGAAAGGATGCTGGAAAGCTACACGAGTGACACATGACCTGCTATACATAGATCAAAAGTTCTTGAAGGAGGTAAAAAACAGAAAATAGCCATGTCATCAATTGCCTACCAGACAGCCTACAACAAAATTACACAAGCGTATGGATAACTGAATGTCTTAGAATGTACCAAATATTAGAGAAAATCATCACTCTTATGGATAAAGCAATGACAACATGGAGACTTGAACAGAGATAAGAATACAGAGAAGTATTTTTCAGGAAGACTCTCTATCACTACAACTGTTTATCATAGCCATGATGCTACTCAACAACATCCTCAAAGAGTGCAAGATAGTAAAAAAAATTACTGATAAGGCTTAACGAAATGGAATAATTATCGGTTGAATAATGAAGAAAATTATGAGAGGATTGAAAATGACGAATAGAATGAACAAAGTTTGATTTCTTATACAGACAGTTTATGGCAATTTGTTTACATTGGATTTGAAAACGACCATCTCGTTATCTGCAGGGAAGCATTCCGGTGATAATGTGTTCCACAGACGAGAAGTTCTTGGAAAGAAACTGTTCATGGCAATTCCATTCCGCTAGACACACGGAGGAAGAAGGAAAAGTTCTTTTCAGTTGTGGTAGTTTGACGGGTTCATGCCCCACCTTAAAAAGCATTTGGCTGAAACAACGTCTACTTTTTATGTATAAACCACTTTGAATTTTGATAAAAAAATACAATAAAATTCTAAAATTAAGCAAAATTATTGAATTGTTACTAAAAACATAGAAAAATGAATTGCATGCAATGACTAAATGGTTTTTTCTTATCAGAAAACTCAAAGAGAATCTAATAATAATTTTAATGTTTGTATTTGATTGTAGCTGTTAAATGCACTGTTTCAATCGTGAAGGGGGGCTATTTACTTAGAACCTCTTCACTCATTACACACCCACTTAATAAGCAAGGCTAAGTCACTCAACTCTACAAGTGGAGTTCTTCCATTGGGTGCTAACTCACCATTATTAGAGCTTATCAAGTTTCTAACCCCCACGGCTCTTCTTTAATGTTTCCTCAATCACTTCACAGTTGACAAAGTGCTCACAATGGGACAGATAAAAAGAAGAAAAAGGTTTAGTTTGACAACAGACCTATGTTTGCCTGATCAAGTGTCTTCCCCCTACACCTAACCTTAACCATGGTCACTAGGCAGCAGAAGGCAACTGCAATCCTCGGTTAGCAAAACAACTCTTTCAAAAGACAAAATAAAAGTTAAAATGTATATAAACTTATTTGGGAACGATTATTTAGCTCTGTATGTTTGTATACTGACAGAATTAAAGAAAATAGGAAAAAAAAATTAATATTACTTTTTATTTTTTTTTTAATCATTTTGTTTTTTTTCATTTCTAATATTTTCTTACTTTTTATATGAGCTCTGCATATTTTTATCCATTGAGCACTTTTTCAATAGTTCTTTTTTTTACAACTCTTTAATTCATTATTTTTGCATAAAATCATACATATATATATATATATACATATATATATATATATATATATACACACTAGGAAAAATTGTGACTCGTTAGGGCACCCATTGATATTGTGCTAGATTGTTTGAATCATGAAAAGGTGAGTTTGCAAAACCAGTTAAATATAAAAACTATAAAAAACAAAATTGTAAATTAGTCGCTTTCTGCTCGCTATATCCCCCTCCCGCTTTCTTTCTACAACAAGGGGTTAAATATTATGTCTGTTTGTGGTAATATTCCCTTTTGTTTATAATGAACTATACCAATCTATTTATACTTTCGTTTCATTATGACTTTCAACTGTTAATAAACAGAAAAAGGGATACACCTTAGAAAATAAGAGCTGGGGGTCAAACAAAGTAGTTAGTGAGGCTGGGGGTCAAACAAAGTAGTTAGTGAGGCTGTGAGTGAAACATAGTAAGAGATAGATGACTTAATTGCAAATTACGGCTTATTAGAACAATTAAAATTACAAGTTTTTTTCTTCAAACATAACTCAATCCCAAAACTGATGAATATTTTAGAATCTATTTTTTTAAATTAAAATTTATATGAAAGAATTAAAATTCATATGAAAAAACTCTAAATAAACGACACCACATCACACACCATCAAAATTATCATCAATAACACAGAATGTACAAACACCACACTCGCACCTGCCTAACGCTGGTATAGATTCCATTCCTTGTCAAATATGCGATAACAACTATATTAGTGATACACAATGACACTTAAAGAAAGGACTACATGAGCACAAAAGACCTATGAAAATGTTACATCACCACAATAAATCCAATATTGTATGATAATATATTTTCTTTGGTTGTCCATTATCGTGTAAATGTGTATCGTTTATCATTGAGTTCGTTAATTTTAAAAACTGTATTATTATTATTATTATTATTATTATTATTATATCGATGATGGTCATTGGATTGAAACCCAAGGACATATATACAGGGCTTTACGGAGTCCTCAAAAAAGGAGCACGCTCCTATTTGCTGGAGCGAAGGAGAAGAGGGCTCATTTTATATTAAGCGGGAGTGGAGCGTCAGCAACTCCATTTGGGACTAAAGAGCATGGTTTTATCGCTCCGTGCCCCTTGCTTCAAAATTATTTGATTTTTTTTTAAACATTAGTTTTTTTTATTTAGCAATAAAAAGGAAAAGAAAGTTTCAGCTAAACTCTTTGAGTTATTTTTAAAAATTATATCTCTGGTAAATGTATATGAGATAGAGAAGGAGAGAAAGAGAGGGAGAGAGAAGGGGAAGAGGAAGGGAGAGAGAAGGAGAAAGAACGAGAGTAAGAGGAAGTGAGAGTGAGGGAGGAAGAACGAGAAAGTTACACATGAAAACAGAACATTTGAACTTCTCAGGGTTTTTTAATGACGCCAATAGATTTTTACATCTACATGTTTTTTTTTTTAACATAGTTCACCCCAAACAAGGCAGGCCGCCACTGTAGACGTAAGGGGCTACTGATAAAAAGGGGAGAACGTTTTTTCTTTGGGGGGGGGGGGTCAACCTAAATTGTAAGCTACACAGCGAGATGTCTGTTTACATTAGTTTTAAATTTCTGCATGTCAGTACCGTTGGGGAAACAGGGGGCAGGGATGGAGTTCCAGAGGCCAGCAGCACGAGGAAAGAAGCTATTGGAGTAGAAAGCTCTCCGGCATCTGGGGACCTCCACAGTGAATAGATAGGATTTAGCTGATTGTCGAGTTGGTCTAGTGAATTTACGTCGAGGGGGCACCAGAGCAGATAGTCTATCGGAGTACAATCCATTGAAGTATTTGTAAAACAAGCACAAGGATGCTACATTGCGGCGATGGGACATGGGATGCAGCTTGGTTGACAGTGAGGGACCTATTAGTTTGGCAACTCTTTTTTGGACCTTGTCAAGGAGGGAGAGACTAGTAGATGATGCACCAGCCCAGATGTGGCAACAATACTCCATGCATGGGCGGATGGTGACTTTGTAGAGATACAGGATAATGTCAGGTGTGAGGAGTTTACTAGCACGGTAGAGGGAGCCCACCTTCTTTGCTGCAGCCTTGGCAATGTCTTTAATGTATTTGTTCTAATTCATGTTACCTGTTAAGGTTAGGCTGAGGAGTTTGAATGTTGAACTCTCAGGTAGAGTGTTATTTGCCATGACAATCGATGGATGGAGAGGTTTCTTGTAGTTACTGAAGGAAAGGAGCTTTGTCTTTGCGGCATTAAAAGTTACTAACCATTTATTACCCCAATCCACTACAGCCTGAAGGTCATTTTCTAAGCATTCAGCCATTGCCTTGGATATGATCGTGTCTGTTTTGCCAACATGACAAGAGTAAAGCGTGGTGTCGTCAGCAAATAAACCAATCTCAGACTCTATGTCACCAGGGAGATCGTTTCTGAAGATCAGGAACAATAAAGGTCCAAGGATAGATCCCTGGGGTACACCTGCATTTATATCATGTTGCTTAGATGAACGGCCATCGAGGAAAACCTGGATCTTTCTTTTGGTTAGGAAGGATCTAATTATATTAAGTAATCGCCCAGTAATACCGTATGAGTGTATTTTCAGGAGAAGCCCTTTATGCCATACCTTGTCAAAGGCCTTGGATATATCAAACGCTACTGCCATAGCTTCACCTGCCTTGTCGAGTGTATGATACATGCATTCAGAGATGACCGTTAGGATGTCTGCAGTAGATCATGCTTGTCTAAATCCATATTGACGGGCAGAAAAAAGTTTAGCATTAACTAAGTCCAGGACTATCGCTAGATTGATTAAGGATTCAAAGATTTTAGCAAAGATCGGGAGTAGACTGATTGGGTAGTAGTTCTGAGGATCGGTTCTATTCCAACAATTCTTGTAGACTGGTTGCATTTTTGATGGGACAGTTTTCTTAAGGCAGGAGACAATTTGGCAACAAATGTCTTCAAATGTGTCAGTGAGTCTATAGACAACTTTGAAGTTATTTTCTAAAAGGTTTGAACTTTTTTGTATTTATGGCAAGGATGTTTATTGCTGATTAAATAAATAAGCTAATTTTTCTTTTAATTCATGTTTTTAAATAAAGAATTTTAGGTTCAATTGTATTATAGGGGTCGTTGAATTTTCTCTCCCATTTCGCTCAATATTCACCCAAATGTTTGATAAAATCGATTTTTGAGGTGAAATGGTACATTTTGTCCTGACAAAAAATTCTAATTTATTTTTTAGCATATATCAAATTCAACTTTTATGCCCCATTTTTACCTGCTGTCTTCTTGGCGACATTTTGTTATTCTTAAATTCACGACTAGTATGTTTTAACCTTTTTATGTTTGCTTTTAAATTCGTTAAATTCTGTTAAAACTTGCTTTTGTAGATAGAATGTTCAAAATTTGTTTGTGTGTAATAATATGTTAAAGCAGTAAAAATATCTTTATTCCAAGGAAAAAATATCTTTAGTCCAAGTAAAAAAACAATAAAAATCAACATGGCCGCCATCGATTAAAACCTGGAATTAAAGTTAGATTCTCAACATTTTAAAAGTAAATGAGAATTTTATTTCAGGACCAAAAATACAATTAAGATCAACAATCAGTTTCATCTAAAATTTGGGTGAATACCAAGCGAAATGAGCGAAAAAAAAACAGCGGCCCCTATTCTACAATTAAACCGATGTTAAACATCGGTTTAATTGTAGAATAGCAAATAATTAGACTTTCTGACTAATTTGTTGTTTTTTAGAACCGAAAATAGATCAGATATCCTTCTTTATTTAAAAAAATCTATTATCGAATATTAAAATTGTAAACAGTTTATTTTTGTTAGAGATTTCAAATATAGCGTTTTCACGTTTTTTATACAAATTTTTAATTTAAATAAAATGTTTTTGCTCGACCTAGGAAAACTTGCTCCAGTTAATTTTTTGGGGGAGGAAAATTTGACCCGATACTTTTTCGACTCCCAAGGTCTAGGCCAGATATTTTGTATGAAATTTTAAGACATTAAATGGATCTCTGAATTGTTTATTGACAATTTATTGATATTTTTTGGCCAACTTATGAAATATATTTTTTTATTCAATCTTTAAAAAATAAACTTCATTGTTTTGTTTTCGCCCCAAATTGTACTATTGAACAAAATGGATAAATCGAGTCGTTTGAAAGTACTTGCACGTTTCTCTGTTGTAAATAATAATATACATTATACAATATAGTTACGTTCGTAAAACAAACAAATATTAAACAAAAACACGACGATTAATGTTGCCCTACCTGTCTCTCCTCTCTCAGATAAATGTTTTGTTTAGAAAGAAAATAATCACTAATAATGTTTAAAAGTAAAACTTTATTTACTTAAAACAAATCTAAATTTCCTTCCAAAAAAAAATAGAAAAAATATTGGGTCAAATTTTCCTCCCCTGAAAAAATAGGCTGTTAATGTAATGAAAATTAAAATTGTTTTAAAATACTTCAGGGATTTTTCTATTTCTATTTTATACTTCAGGAAACGAAAATTTACTGTATAATCCTATGCTTCGTCCGACATGCTCTCCTATAACCCTTAGCACATCTCAAAATATTAGCGAGATTTTGTCAAATATTATCTTACGGTCTACACTTAAAGTGACATCCCCACCCATATTGACGAGATCCTTTGACGCCCACCCCTATCCTTCGACCACTCATTGGCAGAATAGAACGTTTTATTATGGAGCACTGAAAAAAAGCCGCTCCTTTTTTATAAGAGTTTGAGCTGGAGTAGTTCCATTTTGAAAATGGGGAGCGTGAGAGGAGCCAGCTCTAATTTTGGGCATTGAAGCAGGAGTGGGAGCAGCTCCAAAAGTAGTGGAGCACATAAAGCCCTGCATATATATATATCATCATGGATTGTTGCTGGTGAAACAGTTAATGATATAGAGAACTGGAGTGGTAAATTGAGTTCAAACCCTGGGATAATTTGTCTTCACTCCACAGTCTTTTCACATCAATTTTCTTAAGAAAGACATGAATCCAATTATATCTTATTAAAATGTGGTTTATAACAATAAAATATGAGAATTATAGTCTAAATTCTCATATTTCTGTTCAATCTGATAATGTTTATTATCAAAAAGTAACAGTTATTAATCTATATTGATATAAAGTTAGGTATGTGTACATGCTTATATATTTGTATGTGCAGGATTCAGTCCTAAACTAAGTAACCGATCATTATGAATCTTGGAACACAGTTGCTAGGCTGTGGGTAATGAGTGATATATTTAGTTTAATTCAGTTTTATGCAAAGGGGTAAAACAGTGGGGGGGGGGGAGACCTTTGTGAACATTCAGATACTTTTGATTTTTAAAAAAATGTTAATAGGTATTAATAATCAATTACTAAACATTCCTAAATTTCAGGTTTTTTATTAGTATTTTAAAGGGCAAAACATCCCATTTGAAAATTCAAATATTTCAGATTTACATTAGACACTAATAAAGCAAGATTCTTTTAATTTAAATTTCTACTTAAGACTCCTTAAGTCTCAAATTTTAGACATTTTCTAAAATCAAAATCATGTAATGGATTTTGATCAAAATTGGAATATGGATTTTAGACATAAGGTTTAGTAGCATCATATTTTGATTTTAATCTTCATAAAGGGACATAAAAGTGATGCAAAACTGTTCATTTTGGGGAATTAATTTTACCCATCCTGGAACAGATATTCTTCTAGTTAATTATAAGTGGCTTCAATACCTGGGAGGATGGTATCATGACCACAGAACAGATACTACACTACCTCTACCCTCAAAATGGAGGAGGTAACGCCTGAGAGGATAGCATCATGATAACAGAACATACTACACTACCCCCCACACCAAAAAAAAAATGGAGAAGGTAATATCCGGGAGGATGCTATCATGACTACAGAACGGATACTACACTATCCCCCTGAATTGAGCATTGAAATGTAGTACATAAGTCTGAAATAGTACACTGAATTCAAGATTAAAAGATAGTACTCAGCTTCAGATATAGAAGTAATAGTATAATTTGGGCTTCAGACAAACAGATACCAAATCTCCATTATTACTAGATATGTATTAAAATGTCACTTATATATATTTCATGCAGACAGTAATTCTAATGAATTAATCTAATTTAAATGTAAACTAATAAAAACAAACCCGGGTTGTCAGAGGGGCAGTATTAAGAATATAAAATGTGTTAATAATGAAAATAAATCAACTTTCATTGACTTTTTAACACATTTGAAACCAGGTAGTTTAAGTAAGAAAAAACATGAAACTTTGTGTTCTCTCACTAACAGCTTGTCCAACACATGCCAGCATGTAAAACAGATGTTAAACTGAATATGATGATCACCTTCAGTCCAAGACAGGGGAGACAGATCAAATCTGTACTGAATCACAATCAAATGATTAATTTGTCAAAAGTTGTGTGTGTGGAGGGAGAGGGTCGGTGTGAAGAATGCTTCTGGAAGTTCCTATAAGTTTTGTCTTTGCAAAGCTCAGTAGCAATCCACTTGAGGGGGTTGTCAATTTTTCTGGGAGCCGGAAACACTTGGCAGACATTACTTAGTTAATTTCAAGAGTGAGCTTCAAGTCTGAGAGTGTGACCTGATCTTGTGGATGGTACACATTGGTATCTGTTCATCTGATCAACCACTTAATAAAAAGGAAGAAGAAAGGAAAAAGAAGCCAATGACCACAACTACTATCACTCAAGCTGGTACGACAAGTAATCACAATGTCTTTTCATGCACCAGTCTGCATATTCTGCCCTCTTGTAGTACTTAGATCATTCCTCTTGCCACTTAATCAACAAAGTGTCGTCCTTGTAAGAGTAGCACTTGTAGTTATAATAATAGCTATTATAGTATCTAAAATAATTGTCTTCTGGTGGGTAATATTTGTTGAAGTAAGAATTGTAGTGATATATATATATATATATATATATATATATATATATATATATATATATACATATACATACACACACATATATATATATATATATATATATATATATATATATTACTAACAGTTTTTTCTTTTTAATTAAAAAGCCTTAGAATGAAGAGGGGGCTGAGTTAAATGCTACTGCTTTGAAAGGAACTATACCATTACTTGAATATACGCAGAAAAATTCGTCCTCTGGAGGAAAATATTTATTTTATATTTTGGGAGTGCAAATAAAAAGAAATTATTTTCTTCTTTTAATGCGTTTTTCATAAAGTATTGCTCATATGTATGGAAATTAAAAAGAATTCAATTTGAAATAATAGTCGACAAATGTTTTTGAATTTTTTAGATGAGGATTGATAATATGTATTATTTGGATTGTTCGGACTACTGTTCTTATCTTGGGTGTTATTCTCACAACGTTTTGCCGGATGTAACCTCTGACCTTCTTGGTTTGTTGGTAAAAAGAACAAAGACATTCTTTCCATCATTCACCAATAAGAGCCATTGTCAAAATACACCTGAAGAAGGTTGGAGGTTACATCGGCCGAAACGTTGTGAGAATAACATCCAAGATGAGAACAGTAGTCCGAACAATCCAAATGATACATAGTAGACAATTGTTTATTAAATTCTACCTTTTTAAACAATTATGTGAATTAGACATTCCATTTGCTCTTATAAGAGCCATTTATATATTTACTAGATGTCCGTGACCCGTTGGGTCACAACCACTACCACTATTTATATGGTATAAGGTAAAAATTTTACAGTCTAACAAATAAGGCACAAGGTCATCAATAGTATGGGGTAATATAGAGGTGTTAATGCTGAGTTTTAGCAAGGGGTTATCAGTAACATTTTTGTAAGTCTTTCGTATGACTCAACCAAAGATTGAACCCTGGTCTCATGGCCCATTATCAAACACTCTTACCATTATGCCATGTTGATTCATAATTAAGTTGATAATAAATATCTTGCCACAATCGTATTACTTGTCTCCCCACGAGGGCGGAGTTAGGCACAAGGCCGGTTTTTAATGTAGGGTGCATCTTTTTTTAATTAAAACTATTCATTTAAATTTTGTGAACTTTAGGGATTAAAAAAAAAGTTTACAAATTTTTTCTGTAAGCGAAATGTATAAACAAATGAAATAACATTTAACTTTTTTTTAATTCAAACTATTCTGCACTGTTTTGTCAATATCTTAACTGTCCTTAGTCAGTGAAGGAGAAATCCTTCTATACTGAGCCAATTTTCATTTTGGTAGAGCCGGATTTTCCCTACATTAAAGACCGACCATATAAATTTATAGAATTATAAATTTATAAAAAGAATATATTTTAAATTAAAAAAAACTTACAAACTTTTTGCCTCCCCACTCGGGCAGATTAGACACCAAGTCGGTTTTTAATGTAGGGAAAATCCCACTTTCCAAAAAGGGGCACTTTGGATCTGCAAAGTGTGTCTGATTTCGTTTGTTTATACTATGTATTTGTTAAATTTTATTTCTTTTTTTTATACATTTAACTTACAAAAAAAAAAATTCTGCAATGTTTTTTTTTTAATATAACCTCCTTTTGAGTTTTTAGTATTATTTGTCTGCTTACAGGTTTAACCGAAAATGAAAGCAACCGGTGTTCACCACAATCTGTCCTTTTCGTATTTGCTTGTTTTGGGGTGCCTGAAATCTAATTGATCCTCATTTACTTACTGAGATTAAAAGACAATTACTTTAGTTCGACCTAGGAAATAATGTGACATGACAAAAGCAAGGGTGCTTATATCTATAAAAAAAGCAATGTAATTACTTCTTCGAAGGTTAATTAGTATATCTAATCTTAGGATATACAAGTAAATTTAAGAAATAAATAATAGTATATATTTATTTTAAACGAATGTAAGCAGTTATTCAAAAGATGAGTCAGATTAAAGGTCATAAGCTTTATTTCTGAAAGCGGTAAAACTGAAAAAAAATTTTTTTCGTTTTTCCTATCATTGTTTTGTACATATAAACTTTTTAATTTTAGCTCTGAAATAAGTGGTAGGGGTGTATATGGGAATGATTGGGTGGGTGACTAAACAAAATAAAATGTGGAGCCGGACTAAATATCTACAGCTATGAAATAAGTTTTAAAAAAATTTTTTGTGTTTAAAGCATGGACCAAAAATTGTCGGAAAGCACTGACGAAGGAGATTTTTTTATGTACCTTTTGTTATCAAAGCTATTCCTGTCAAAGGTAGAGGGGAGTTCTAGTCTTTACTTTAAATATAAGGTAATATCTTGTAATTCAAGTAAAGTGCACAAGCAATATGCTCTATTTCATTGATACTGTAAAATAGAAATATTAATACTCACAAAAAGTGTAATGGAAAATATTTAGAGAGAGGGGGAGAGAGAGAGGGGGGGAGAGGTGCGTGAACTTGTAAGTCATCGTTGTTATTAATAAGTCACAAGTCATAGCTGCTGTTAATAATTCACAACTCTCATAAATAAATGTCATAAATCATAACTGTTCAAGTCATTAGACTTATTAATTACAAATATAAGTCATAACTGTTATTAATAAGTCATATTATAAGTCATAGGTGTTATCAATAAGTCATATTATAAGTCATAGGTGTTATCAATAAGTCACATTATAAGTCATAGGTGTTATCAATAAGTCACATTATAAGTCATAGGTATTATTAATAAGTCATTATAAGTCATAGGTGTTATTAATAAATAGTATTATAAGTTATGGCTTTTATTAATAAATCATGTTATGACTGTTCGAATAAATCATATATGTTATTAATAAGACATTAATATAAGTCATAGCTGTCATCATCACCATCATATTTGGTTTAACATCCGTTTTACATGCTCACATGTGTTGGACGACTTTTAGAAATTGACTTTCAAACTAACCTACATCTGGTTAGGTCTTTATTTACTCCTCTTCCTCTCAAATCCATTCTTATTACTTGCTCTCATGTTTTCCTTGGCACTTCCCCTGCCAACTCACTCTGTTACCTTAACAGTTCTACATTTATCAATCCAAGAACCCTCATCCATTCTTTCAATGTGGCCACACCATCAAAGTCTCCTGTTCTTATACTTGTCGGATGTAATTTTCCTCTGGGATCATCAACCAACCTGTCTTCTGTACTAAAATCGTAGCATAAGTCATGGCTGTTATTAAGATGTAAGCCATATTACAAGCCATAACTTATTGATAAGTATTAAAATAAGTCATAGCTGTTATTAATGTCATAATATGTCAGTTATTATTAATAGGCATTATTATTAACCATAACCCTTATTAAAAAGTCATACCATTAATCATGTGTAGTTGAACAAAAGTTCTTTTTTTTTTTTTCTTATATAATATTTTATCTAAATACAATTCATCATAGGTTAACTGTTGTCATAAAAGATGCAGATGAAAGCAGTTGTTTCTTTATCAATAAATACGAATTTGTTTACAAATTCCCATTATTTCATTGTGAATGAATTGCCTTATGCTGACTTGCACAATAAAAACGAAACAAACATTGAACTAGAGTATATTTCTCGTGGGAAGCTGTGAGCATATTACCACTGATCTGACATCTACTTCAAACAGAACGAAATCACTCGTCAGCCTTCCATAAACAGTTCAGTTCTTTCACACTCAATAGAAGCTAATCTTTAAATATTTAAATTTTCTTTCTTTTTTTTTCTTTCTATTGAAAGAGAGCGCCAAGCGAAACAACACCTGGGGAGAAATCACACAGTAGTTTAATATCACTTTTCAATGTAATGTTTATGCAAGGGTGTTTTCTCTGCTAAAGAAAGGTATTGAAATAAAGAGGCCTTTAGACTATTCAAGTTGGAGGCTAACAAAACACTCAAGGAAATTTCAAAAAGTTCAATAGACTTAGTACACAATCAAACCGAGAACATTTCTGGTACCAGGTGCACAGAATGAGAAAAATAAAAATAAAGCAATAACATGGATTAAATGTTTGTATTAAAGAATGTTTTTAGTTGAATTAATTAATGTGAATAGTAAAAGAATAAAGGTACAACTAATACTTATATGATTTAATTTTAGCCAAAAATATCCATCATCTTCTATTCATTTAACATTACTTTTCCCTTGTTCAGTTGTCAGACGTTTTTTGATATTACGCAAGCTCACTCTCAACTTCTCACGGTTCAACAGGTCAACCATCTCCAAATTCCACTTTGTGCAGGTCTTGTCTAATCATCTGCTTCCAAATCTTGTTTGGCCAGCCAACCTTCCTATGATTCAAGACATCCATGCCTCTGCAATTGTTTATCCGGGAGGATATTCGTCCTTAGGATAATCTCGATGCTGGGCAAATGTAGTGCTTTCAGCAAATCCTCTGACCTGATGTGTTGGGTTTGGTATCATCATGATAATAATATGCACAAATTTTCTAACAACTGAAACTAATGTTTTAAATCTATGAGTGCTTATGACAAGTCTATTCTTTTAAAGAAAATGTTTAAAGAAAGGTGAAATATGATTAGTGCAATATCAGTTATATTGAGTTCAAGTCGTATGTGTTCAATTTATCATATGTTTCCATTTCTCAGATTCCAGTTTCTAAAGAATTTGCAAAAAAATACTTGCTTCTTTATTAAAGAAACTTTGTCCATCGGTTGGTCTGTCATACTTCAATTTGAAATAAAAGTCCTATTGCTAAATGCACAGATTAAATGGAGGCATTTTATTTTATTTTATCTAACCTGGTTCGTTACTGGTTTTGTTTAATGCAACCCTGAGAGGTGATCTGATTGAAAAGCCCAGATACATACATCCAACCATCTCTATAAGAGACTCCATTGGTCTTCAAGCACAAGTTTGAAATAACATTTTCTTTGGTATGTTATGCATAAGTTTGAAATTGCATTTTCTTTGGTCTGCATGCTAAAGTTTGAAATCGCATTTTCGTTGGTCTGTCATGCTAAAGTTTGAAATCGTATTTTCGTTGGTCTGTCATGTTAAAGTTTGAAATCGTATTTTCGTTGGTCTGTCATACTAAAGTTTGAAATTGCATTTTCGTTGGTCTGTCATGCTTAAGTCAGAAATAGCATCTTCATTGGTCTGTTATGCTTAAGTCTGAAATAGCATTTTCATTGGTCTGTCATGCTTAAGTCTGAAATAGCATTTTCATTGGTCTGTCATGCTTAAGTTTGAAATAGCATTTTCTTTGTTAGCTGCACAGATCGAATGGACGCATCATAAAAATATTTTTTTCTTGTAATTTATCTTTAAATTTTCAAAAGTTAATCAATTTTAAAAGTTTTCAATTAGCAGTTGAGAAGCTTCACTGTCGGCTTTCATTTCTTCCTCTTCATGACGTTTTTTTTTCAACATAGTTAATTATTTAAATTGACATCAAGAAAGTTGAAAGTTGTTGATGGCATTCATTAGTTTTCTTTTTACTTAAGCAAGCTACCTACATACGAATATAGATATATTTGTCGCATTGTAAACCGGTAGAGATAAAAAATGATTAACTCATTGGCTATTTGTTCTGATAATACACTTCATTTTTTCTATCCTCCGTCAGTGAAGGAGAAATCCTTTTAGACTGAGGTAATTTTTTATTTTTGTTCCAATCCAGAGTGGCCCTTTTATTGTTTATTGATATTATGAAAACAATAATCTAATTACAATGAAGATTATGTATCTGTCTGTCTGAAGCCAAAACTATATTATTAGTTTTGACCGCTCTCTTTTTATATCTACTTGAAGCCGAAACTATATTAGTTTTTATTGCTCTCTTTTTATATCTACTTGAAGCCGAAACTATATTATTAGTTTTGATCACTTTCTTTTAATATCCACTTATCAGCTCCTATATACCCATGCCAAAGTTTCCCCAAACATCATGCGTCTTTCAAATTTACATAATTAATTTCTTTTAAAGCTTCTAATAAATTAATATTCGCAAATATACACTCATGATTGTTTTGTTTTTTCAGATTCCAGATGTATTTAAAATATTTTCCTCGATAATTATCTTAATAAAAATTATAAATAGAATTAATTAAAGACATTGTTTCTTTTTTAAATCTATATAATTAAGTTACGTAATTAAATTAGATTGTAATGGAATATGATGGAACAGCTGGCAGCCATTCCAACATTTGGTTACCTGCCTTCTGATTATTTGAACACATAGAAAGTTCTATTTCAAGAGAGAGAAAGAGAGAAAAGAGAGATAAAGAGAGAGAGATGGACACAATAGTCAACACGTTGCTGGTAGTAGTTGTTGATGTAGTAATAATAGTACGAATAGTTGTATTTCTGATAGTAAATGTTACAGTATTAGTACAAACAGTTGTGTTACGTGGTCATAGTCATTGATGGTAGTAGTTGTAAAAAAAATTTTTTTTTTTTAATTTACTGAGCAATTAAATAAAACAACTAGCAAAAATATGTGACCGGAGTGAGCATATATTTGCTAGTTAAAATAATATTTGAAATAAAAATTAACTTTTTTTAGTTATAAATAGCAAAATAATTAAACAGTTTTTAATTTTCTTTGCAGAGTGTTAAATTAGTTGTATTTTTTTGCCCTATGTATGTAAACATTTGATCAAACTACATTAAACTTATTAATTCCTTTTTACTCGGCTAAATTAAACACTGTTTTATTGTTTCATCATTAGAATATTTATTTGAATTCAAAGGCATTGAAAGTTCTTATTTTTTTTAACTTTATAGTTTTACTCATGGAATTCTTCTTTTGGTTCAAACTATTTTCACCGATCATCTAAGAATTGATGGCTGCACGTTTTTAGAATCTTTTCAAAGATATAAATTTCAATGCTAAACTGTTATAACAAGCAAGCAATGAATGAATGAACAGCATACAATTTTATATTATATATATAGTTCCCATAAATACATACAGGTACACAACACACATTCTTTTAAAAACTTAGTTCACCCCAAACAAGGATGGGATTTAGCTGATTGTCGGGTTAGTCGAGTGTATTTATATCAAGGGGCACCAGAGCAGCAAGTTCATCGGAGCACATTCCATTGAAGTACTTGTAAAACAAGCACAAGGATGCAACATTGCGGTGCTGGGGCTGGAGCTTGGTGGATAGTGAGGGACCTATTAGATTAGAGACTCTTTTTTGGACCTTGTCTAAATGTGACAATAATACTCCATGCACGGGCAGATTGTGGTTTTGGAGAGATATTGGAAACTGTCAGGTGTGAGAATTTTTCTAGCACGGTAAAGGGAGCCCACTTACTTTGCAGCAGCCTTGGCAATGTCTTTAATATATTTGTTTCAATTCATGCTACATGTAAATGTTAGGCCGAGGAGTTTGAACGTTGGACTCTGAGGTAGGGTGTTATTTGCTATGGCAATCGGTGGTTGAAGAGCTGTCTTGTATATATATATTTATATATATATGCAAACATTGTTAAAAATAACAGAATTCGGGTGGGTCGAGTGTATTTGGGTCGAAAGCACTACCCTATCCAGCCATCTCACCATGCATCTTGTAAACTCTAGCTCAATTTATCAACATCTACAAAAGCATAATTGCCCTCCCTCTGATTTAAGACAAATTCTAGTTAATAACACTAAAATTATACATTCTGAAACCAATTTAAAATATTAAAAGTACTAAGCTATCTACATAAAAACACAACAACCTAAAATTAACATCCCATACGAAACCAATGGTAACATTTTAAGATGCTTAATGTAATGCGATTTTGTTCTGTGATGCCATTCCAGTATTGCTGTTTCTTCAGTCTTTTTACAAATTCTTTTCTTTCTCCAGCTTTTTTGTTCATTTGCTTTTGACATCTGAAGATGATTCGACGAAGAATCAAAAACGTCATGAAACCTATGGAACATATATTAATTTTTTTTTAAATTTTAATACAAAAAAGATCATGAGAAAAATTGAAAAAATAATAAAAGGTATAATTAAACAGACGAATTCTGTTTGTTTTTTAACAATGTTTGCATAAATAAGAAAATGCTGCCTAAATGCACACTATATATATATCAATCATAATATAGGGAGGTGGTCGTGAAGAAGTGGGTACTGACAGACTGATGACCTGGGAAACCAATGCCAACAACAGAATGTAGACAGTCAAAAGCCATACCATGTTGATTCATACGAATTTACTTTTTTTTAAATTATAATAGCAAATCTCTTATGTTAGAATGAATTATAACTAGAAGTTGTGAGTTCAATCCTTGGTGAAATTTAAAAAAAAAGATTAACCAACACAAGACATATAAAGGGTATGAGAGAAGCCTATGCGTTCAGTTTGAAGTTCCCAGCAGATTACCAACTACTATAAAAGGCCACTTCAGAAGGCAGGAGAGTACAACGGACAAAACGTTGTGAACATAACCAAGGTGAGGACAATCGTCCAAAACCTGTAAATAATGTTAATAACAACACTGTCTTATCTCAGAAATATCGTCAAATATCATCGCCATCTTTTGTTCTACACGCTCCACCACATATGCTAGCATGTAAAACAGCCGTTTTAAGAAGACGAAGAAGAAGAAGAGAAGAAGAAGAGGAAAAGAAGAAGAGGAAAAGAAGAAGAAGAAGAAGAATGGTTCTTAGGTGCACAGGTAAAAATATGAAATCCAAACAGATATAACTTTTATAATTTTATGTTTATAACTTAAAGTAAGGATTCCCAACCGGGGTCTACATGGACCCCCAGAGCTCTACAGAAGCTTTAAGAGGGCCCATGAAAAAGAATTGTACTTTGGGGATCCATGGTAAATAGTGACGGGCCCATATGGAAAGCTGTTGAATATCATATGTATAACCATTACATTGTAAATATATAATGATAGTATAAAAATGTAATATAGATAAATGCTGCTTTCTTTGGTTAATATGTATCATAGAGCCAGGCTGCCAGACATAAGATTACAGCCTATACGGCACTCAATCCTCGTTATTTCTTAGCTTATGTAAGCAAATATTTTTTATCAGTTTTCACGCTTTCTATGTCATTTATAACATTTTAATCTGCTGTAAATAGAATTTGTGCATATGTTAATAAGAATTTATTAATTAAAAAAAAAATTATATATGCAAATATGGGGTAGACAGATGATAAAATAGCTTTCAAGGGGGTCCACAAGCAAAATCAGATTGAGAACCTCTGGCTTAAAGCATGCTATTTGACTACACTATTACCTCCAACTATATGATGATTAATAAACCTATCTTAACCAGCTACATGTACCTTTCACCTTGAAGTCACCATTTCCGTGACCTATCTGCTGAACTATATCATCTTTGATTAATCAATGCAGATGGTCATTAAGATCTGCTTGTATTAAATGAGTTCATTAGAGCTGAGCGAAATTTGTTACAGAGTGTCTTAACATAGTTATCTATGGCTTTACACATAAGAAATTACAGTCACAATTTGATTCTGCCTCTTGCTGATTAGATTACTGTGTGTTTGAAATTGTTAATGGTATTTTAAATACTCCACCGAAACTTAATTACAAGTTGGTAATTTTACTTCAAAGTCTGTCAACTTGAAACTACAGTAAAAGACTTATGCCTAGTAATATAAAAGTTAAATCAACATCAATAACCGGTGAGTAAAATTGTATAACAGGTGCACCACCTATTTTACAGTTTTACCTTTTATACTGACATCATTTGCTTTTTGTTTTTTCGCTACTCTCTGGTGTTTTGGTGACACTATATTAACAGAAGTTAATTGCATGAACTTCTTATAATGTGTTCTATTCTTTAGACCATCTGCCAAGAATCATCTTGTGGACGTCAAACTTTTATAGCAACGGATGGTTGAATAGCTATCAATTTTATCCATCACAGTTGGTATTGAGAAGAAGCCAGTAGAATATATATATATATATATAGGATCAAATATAAACCAAAAGTAAAACTTTTAGTAGATGGAACCTATTGTGAAGAGGTTTAGCTCAATATACGAGATTGAGCAATTTATCACTCTTTTTCTTCTATCTCTCTGTCTCTCTCTCTCTCTCTCTCTATATATATATATATATATATATATATATAGAGAGAGAGAGACAGACAGACAGACAGAGCAGGGGAGAAAGAAAATTTTAATTGAAAAAAAAAAAATTAAGTCTGAAGATCCTACCCATAAGATAGGTAATAAATTACGATTAGCTAACATGGTGTTTTGAGTGTTTTTTTTTTAAATTCAAATTTGCTAATATTGCTCTAATTTTGCTAACAGGAGTTAACCTGATAAGTACCATACATCCAACTGAGATCTACCCTTATATATATATATATATATATATTTTCTCCACATTAAAAACAGACCTTATGTCTAAATTTTCCGTCATGGAGACTTATTATAGAAATGCATTATTATTTTTTTTTAAATATTTATAATTGGAAATAGTAAGAAAGAGATAAGACAGACCAAACGTTGATATGCTACTTTAAATATTTTGGTCTTTCCTTTGATTTGATTTTGTCGGATTTATTTCATCCTAATATTGTATCATATACATATAGGTATATATGTATTTGCCTACTCATGGAATCAGTTATACAACGAATAGCTTTCTACAATATAACACTTAGATTAGCTAAAATAAAAACAAACGTTTGTTTCTCAACCATGCGACTATACTTGTAATTTTACATGGTTGCATTTTCGTTAACCCCCCCCCCCTCCCCCGGGATGTATACACCGAATATCAACGAATGTCATGTGACATAACTTTTCTCCTTTTTCTTTCCCTCTCTTTCTTGGTTGACCAGCTTTCTCCGTAACTGTCAAATTAACAAGCTTTCAAAAATTCGTTGAAACAACGTCAACAATATATGTATCGACCCCTGATAAATCTTCTAAGCACCGACTCATTAACCATGCAAATGAGACCTGCACATCTTTCATCGTAAAGGGCATAACCTGGTACTGATAAATTCCATCAGGGGTAACAAAAGCGTAAATTAGTGATGCACCATTCGTTAGCAGTACACTCCAGTAACCTTTGAGCAGATCACTTAGTATTACCAATTCGATCTACAAAATCATCTATTCTAAGAATCGGATGAGAATCTGTTTTTATAACATTAACCTAATAGTAATCTGTATAAAATCTTACTAACCCATCTGGTTTATCTACTAAAACACAGGGTGAAATCCACTTGCTCTGACTGGGTTCAATAATTCCATTAGTAAGCATATATCTTATTTCATCTCTCTCTATATATATATATAAAGTTAGGTATGTGCATATATATATTTCGATGTACATGATAATCTCCAAGATTAATAAATTATGAATTTTGGAATATATATTCGAGGCAACATTATGAGTAACATGGGCACATTTATGTTTATGTAAATTTTAACATTTAGGGGGGCATATATATAAAATGAGGTATGTGTGTATGTTATATATATATATATATATATATATATATATATATATATATAACATCACATATGAAACCAGTGGCAACATTTTAAAATGCTTAACATAATACGATTTTATTCTGTGATGCCACTCCGGCGTCGCTTAATTCAAATTGTCAACGTCTTTCCTGGAATAAGGCGAAAAACGTTCTCTGTGCGTTTCCTAGCTGTCTTTAAAAAAATTATCTGTTTTTCTCCAGCTTTTTTGTTCATGTGCTTCCGACACCTGAGGATGATGATTCGTTACACCTATGGCACATTTATTAATAATTTTGATCTTAATACAAAAAAGACTATCAGAAAATTTGAAAAATAAAAAAAAGCTATAATTGAACAGACGAATTCTGTTATTTCTAACAATGTCTGCATATATATATTTCCTTGTACAGGATAATTTCTTAAACTAATGAACCGATCATTATGCATTTAAAATATATATTCTCTGCAACCCCGTGAGTAACATAGGCACATTTGTTTTGTAAACTTTACAATTTAGGGGGTACGTCCACCCAAAATCACACCATATCGCAAAAAAACGTTTAAAATAAGTTTGATACAAAAAATTTAATAGAGAAAAGAATTGCTCTATTTCAAATTTTGAGTAATACATTTTTAAAAGGATTGGTGCGCATGCATGAGCGTCAATAATATGTATGTGCTTTGGACAATCCTAAAAATATTGAACTGATTATGGATTATGTATACGAGGCAACAGGGTGAGTAATGTGGGCACATTGTTTTTTTGCCAACTTTACCATTTAGAGGGGTGCCACCGAAACTATACAATACTCCACCTAAAGAAAGAAAAAAAAGCGTTAAAATTTTAAACTAATGTCATATTTATTGCTTTTACCCTTTCTGGGACGGGTATTCTACTAGTTTCATATAAGTGAAGCTTTTTTTTGGCTATCGGTGCTATTTAACTGGCTTAGCATTCTTTAAATCTACACCATGAAATGTTAG
Source organism: Sepiola atlantica (assembly GCA_963556195.1). NCBI lineage: Eukaryota > Metazoa > Mollusca > Cephalopoda > Sepiida > Sepiolidae > Sepiola > Sepiola atlantica. The sequence goes on along the minus strand of OY744516.1, from coordinate 34,008,203 downwards.
TTGAGGTTAAAAACAAACATTTATCTCTATATAAAGTTAGGTATGTGTAAATGTATATAGATTTGTATGTACAGGATTATTATGAATTTTGGTTTGTTTTGGTTATTTTCTTTTACGGCATATCAACCCTTTTCGGGTTATTTAATGCCGAATCTAGTAATTTTGGTAGTAGTTTTTATGCTTCAAGTTCTTTATATCTTCAAATATTTATTCATGATGATAAAACTAATTATTGCTCACATTATAAACCCTTACACCTAACAGTGGTGTTCTAAAATTCATAATGATCGGTTAATTAGTTTAGGAGTCAATCTTGTACATACAAATAGATAAACATACACACATATTTTACTTATATATATATATACACATATATATATATATGTGTATATATATATATATGTGTATGTATGTGTATATAAAGACTTATGTGCGTGCATGTGTGTCAGTGTACAAAGGAGAAACAATGAGTCACCTCATAAGCCATTTGGTTTGTTTATTTTCTTTTGCGGCATATCAACCCTTTTCGGGTTATATAATGCCGAATCTGGTAATTTTGGAAGTAGTTTTTATGCTTCAAGTTCTTTATATCTTCAAATATTTATTCATGATGTTTGGTTTGGTTGTTTTGTAATGGAAAATTGTCATTGTCGTTTTTGTTTTTGGCTTTGCAGAACATTATTGAGTTTTGCAAAGGGAAAGGAAAAAAAACAACATCAATGTTTGGTGCATTTTTGGTCAGGAAGCCAGTATTTTCAGAAAGCCTGATCTGGTAGCACCAAGATGAATTTTTGAACACAGCTGCTAGACATAAGGGTGTATAATGTGGGCTATATTTATTTTAATTTATTTTATGAAAAGATGCCAAGAGGGAGGTAGTCCCTTGTGAAAATTCAAATATTTTAGATTTGCATTAAATTTGATCCACAATAATTAAAAATTAGTTAAGCAAGATTCCCTGAATTTCACTTTTTTTTTAAGACTTAAGATACCTATTGTTAAAATTTCACAAAAATCAGAGATGTTTGTATTTTCACGAAGGGCTTCCACCCTCTCTTTGTCCCCTTTGCATAAAACTAATTATGGCTCACATTATAAACCCTTACACCTAGCAGTGGTGTTCTAAAATTCATAATGATCGGTTAATTAGTTTAGGAGTCAATCTTGTACATACAAATAGATAAACATACACACATATTTTACTTTATATATATATATATATATGTATGTGTGTGTGTGTATGTATATAAAAACTTATCATGTGTGTGCATATGTGTGAGTGTACAAAGGAGAAACAATGAGTCACCTCATAAGCCATTTGAGGAAATAAGTGACATAAGGTCAGAAAGGTGGGTTGTTGAGTGTCCTTCTTTCAAATTGATGTAACTGGACCCCATCATCTAAGGATGTGTGAACTAAATAAAGTCTGTAGGAGCAGCTATCAGCTGACCAGTGTAACAGACACTCATCAGGGAGTTTGTTATCCTTAAGTTTGTGGTCCAAGGGTAGGGGAGTTTTTTTTTCCTGCTACTTGAAACTGTACACACACTTATGAAATAACTATGGGGAGATAGGCTAAGTCCGTTGCTTGGTGGTCTTCTTTGGCCTAGAAAGAATAATTAAATAAAAGAAAATAACTGCCTAGAACAAAAGAGTAGATTCTCCACCAAAACTCTCCAGTATCAAAAGATATGCAGTAATTGGACACTCTTGGCTTTTGGGTTGGTCAGATTGCTAACCAGCCACTGGGGGCAGGGAAAGAAGTACCTCACTGCCAACTTTACTATATAACAATCCCACTTAGAAAAAGAAAAAGAAGAAAATGATTTTTTGTAAGCAAGAACTGTTATTAAAAACGGGTCAGAAGGTTAACAATGTAGATCATATGATCTTCTGGGAGAGCAAAGACTTATGTGTGGTGATGATGGCTGGTTAGGTTGGAGTCAAGAAGATAATTTCAGGGTGGAGGGGGGCGAAGAAAGGCATTAATTATGGCCAATCCTATGACGGACAGCACATGACCCATGTTGGTGGTCTCTGAGTAAGAGAATACAAGACAATTGGAGGTCAGTACTTACAATGTGGGTCAATAGGTTAAACTCTCAACGTTTTGGGTCACTAGGCCAATGTTACTGCAGCTTTTTTTCTTCCATCTATATTTTCTAAGGAAGAAAAGTATAAATAGTCCTACTCCGGTCTGTCTACACAATCCTTCAGGATGTTTGTCATGGCCACATTCTGTTGCATATTTCTTTTACTTATCATGGATCAATGGTCAAGAGTTCAATATTTAATAAGTAGACCTCATCAGTTTAGTGAAATATTGCACATGTTGACTTTAAAGCTTAAAGGCATGTACACCCCTGTCAAATAAAATATAACTGCAGGTATCTCTAGTATATATATATATATATATATATAGATAAATATACATATACATATACACACAAATATATGTGCACATACACATATAAATATGTATGCATATACACACACATGTATGCATATATACACATATTTATATATATATATGTATGTATGCATATCCACACACATATATATATATATATGTATGCATATACACACACACACACACATATATATGTATGCATACACCCACACACACATATATACACACACACGCACATGTATGCGTACACACACATACATGTATGGGTACACACACATATGTATGCATACACCCACACACACATGTATGCGTACATGCACACATGTATGCGTACACACACACACATATGTATGCATACACATGCACACATGTATGCGTACACACACACACACACATATATATATATGTGCATACACACATGTATGCGCACACATATACATGTATGTGTACACATATGTATGCATATACACACACCCACATATATATATGCATACACACACACACATGTATGCGTACGCACATACATGTATGCGTACACACACATATATGTATGCATACACCCACACACACATATATATATATATATGCATACACATATACATATATATATGCATACACATATACATATATATATATAGACATATAAATTAGCATAATAAGTTGATTTTTTCTTTTTAATTAATTGTTATTTTATTAACTTGGGTGAATAAAGCTATGTAAGAGAAGCTCAAAACCGTTTGAATAGCATCAGCGGTTCAAAAGTTATAAGAATTTCAAGTGCCGAAATCTTTTTTTTTTCATTGGACATTTTTCTTTAATAATCCTTTCATAAAGGTGGGCCAAAATTCAAGAAATTCGGTAATTTCTCCACCATCTATTTGTTTTTGAAGCTATTCTCATGAAACTTGATACTCTTATTATATTATGTGCGCTTTCTGATTATGAAGTCAGATTTATGTATCTCGTTACCTTAAGCCATAAATTATAAATTAAGATGTGTAAATTTCAAAGTTTTTTAAAACTGACACATTGTATGATACAGATTGTGAATCTATTCATGAACGTATTATATTATTCACTTGGTTGAAAACACTGGGAAGATAATTTATGACGTCACAAGGGATGACGTCATCTTTTAAAATAGATCATCGACAACTTGTGAACCAAAGGATCACAGATTATCAAATATGGAACAGAAACCTCATTTAAATAAATACTTTTCAAAATAAAAGTCAGGCAATATTCTTTTGAACATAGAATAGGGGCACAATTTTTTTGAAGAGAATAAAAAATATTGAATAATTTAATTTAAAAAAATGAAATTTTACTGTTTTAGACCATTACATCATTTGAATCCTCCGACGAGGGCAAAGGTATGTTTTAAGAATATTGTTAATAGTTATTTAAAAACAGAAAGGAAAGAAAAAAGAGAAAAAGAAAAGAGAAAAGAAACAAAAAGGAAGAAAAAGAAAAAGCAAAAAAGAAAGAGAAAAGCGAGAGAGAACGAGAAAAAAGAGAACAAGAGAAAAAAGAAAGCGAGAAAGAAAGAGAAAAAAAGTGAGAGAGAAAGTAAGAAAGAGACAGAAAAAAAGAAAGTGAGAAAAGAGAAAAAAAGAAGGGAGTGACTGTTCGATTCCTCTCACTTTGTTGCTGTTACTACTATTACAAATAACTGCCAGTCATGGTGTCTGACCGGAGGCATGTTGTTTATAAGTAAAGGGCATTTTCTCAACAATAAAAGCCTACCCGTGTCAATGAAACCATGGTACATCTCTGGAATCTGTAATGTATGGGTTAAAAAAGAAAATTTGTATATATATAACTGATGATCCCTACAAAAATATTAAGACTAGTGTAAATTCTTGGAAGCTAACTAATACAGTGATTACAAGAGATAGATTGATTAGCTTACAGGCAAGGGAATTTTCCAAGAAGGACTTGGGACTAAGAGTTTTTTCGTTTTTTTTTTGTTTTCATATAGTTTTAAAGGGTGTAAAAAATTCCAAGACGATATATATATATAAATATATATATATATATATATACACACACACAAGCGGACCCATGTTACGGAAAAATTGAGAAAAACGAGAATCGCAATATATATATAAATAAATAAATAATGTGTATAAATATATATATAAATATATATATATATATATATATATACATGGCTTTACGTGCTCCACTACTTTTGGAGCTGCTCCCGCCCCTGCTCCAACGCCCAAAATTGGAGCTGGCTCCTCTCACGCTCCCCATTTAAAAAAAAGAGCCGCTCCTGCTCCAACTCCTATAAAAAAGGAGCGGCTCTTTTTCAGTGCTCCATAATGAAAATGTACCTTCTTTCATAAACGTTCTATTCTGCCAATGAGTGGTCCAAGGATAGGGTTGGGCATCAAAGGATATCGTCAATATGGGTGGTGATGTCACTTTAAATGTAAGACCATAAGATAATATTTGACAAAATCTTGCTAATATTTTTAGAGTTATAGGAGAACATGTCGGACGAAGTATAGATTATACGTAAATTTTCGTTTCCTGAGGTATAAAATAGAAATAGAAAAATCCCTGAAGTATTTTAAAACAATTTTAATTTTCATTACATTAACAACCTATTTTTTCAGAGAAGGAAAATATTACCCGATATTTTTTCTATTTATTTTGGAAGGGAATTTAGATTTCATTTAAGTAAATAAAGTTTTACTTTTAAACATTATTAATGATTATTTTCTTTTAAAAAGAAAACATTTCTCTGTGAGAGGAGAGACAGCCATGGCAACATTATTCGTTGTGTTATTGTTTAATATTTATTATTTAATATTTGTTTGTTTTACGAATGTAACTATATTGTATAATGTATATTATTATTTACAACAGAGAAACGCGCAAGTACTTTCAAACAAATCGATTTATCCATTTATTTTCAATAGTACAATTTTGGGCGAAAAAAAAACTCTAATGAAGTTTAATTTTTTAAGATTGAATAAAAAAAAATATTTTTCATAAGTTGGCCAAAAAATATCAATAAATTGTCAATAAAGAATTCAGAGATCCAGTTAATGTTTTAAAATTTCATACAAAATATCTAGCCTAGACATTGGTAGTTGAAAAAGTATCAGCTTAAATTTTCCTCCCTCAAAAAATTAACTAGAGCAAGTTTTCCTAGGTCGGGCAAAAACATTTATTAAAATTAAAAATTTGAATAAAAAAGAGGAAAACGCTATATTTGAAATCTCTCACAAAAACAAACTATTTACAATTTTAATATTCGATAATAGATTTTTTTAAATAAAGAAAAATATCTAATCTACTTTCGGTTCTAAAAAAAACAACAAATTAGTCAGAAAATCTAATTATTTGCTTTTTTAAATTAAAATTTAAGATATTTTCTTTAATTTAATTAAGTTTAATCGGTTTAATTGTAAAATAGGAACCGCTGTTTTCTTTCGCTCATTTCGCTTGGGATTCGCCCAAATTTTAGATGAAACTGATTGTTGGTCTTAATTGTATTTTTCTTAATATAATTAAGACTTCTACCCGGTCATGGCTGATGGATTGAAAGCAATCTACCTCTGTGGATTAAATAAAGGGTTCAGTTCGAAATTCCGTACAGATTCTCGCATTTGATCAGACACACCTGTAGAAGGTCAGAAGTTACATTTGCCGAAATGTTGTGAGAATAACATCCAAGATTAGAACAGTAGTCCAAAATAATACAAATTATCAATATTCATTTAAAAAATTTCGAAGCCATAATATCAAGAAAAATTCTATTGTAAGCCATTTTCGTTATTTAAAAATATCTGTTTAGTTGAAGATCAAAGTGCTTTCTAGCTGTCAACACTTGAAAATGTACCGAATACTCATGAATTCCAACATTCCGGACTTATTTTGAAAAATTTCAACCATTTATTAATAACAAGCTATTTCGGCTGTTGTCTGTTTGACAAAATGTAAACAAATAATTTAAGTCAACAACAATTCATATTAATATATCATAAACCCGTCCGGTATTCTTCTCATAAATATCCAAAATTCTGAAAAAGATGAAAAATGTTATTTTCTTTTAGTTACTTTCATTATATTTTGCTTTTAATGCCTAATTTATTTTGATATGTTTTCGTGAACCCAACAAAAACATTTGTTCTTTTATTTGCAGAGTTTGAAAGGATTTGATAAATCTTAGTGAAAAGAAGTTCCATCAAGATTTATGCAAGATTATCACTTAAAAAGGGGAAAACCAGTCGGATGAGGTGCACAAACAAAGCCTACAGCAACGGAATGCAGAAAAGCAAAACATCTCCATCTTTTTAACATGGCTGACAGGAGAAAAGAGACAAACGCAGAAACAAGAACAATGACTAAAAAAAAAAAACACATTCCAATTGGAAACCCCCATCTGAGACACATCGTTTTCATCATAAAAAAAAAAGTAGCGGCTTTATTAAGCTTAACCGACAGACCCATTAACAATTCCTGGGTGGCACTCTACAAAAAAATGTGAAGTTCACGAGCCTCATTTAAGTTTTTCACCCCACGGAATATTCCTGTGTTAGAGTTTACATTGCCATAGGATATCGTTATAGCTTTCATTTTATCATTAAACACTTCTTTTCCTTTGATTGGAATAAGAGTCAGTAGATAGATAAGAATGCATAGTTTTAAGATGCGTCCATTTAATCTGTACGGTTAGCAAGGAAAATGCTATTTCAAACTTAAGCATGATAGACTAACAAAAATGATATTTCAAACTTAAGCATGATAGACCAAAGAAAATGCTATTTCAAACTTAAGCATGATAGACTAACAAAAATGCTATTTCAAACTTAAGCATGACAGACCAAAGAAAATGCTATTTCAAACTTAAGCATGATAGACTAACAAAAATGATATTTCAAACTTAAGCATGACAGACAAAGAAAATGCTACCGACTGATGGACAAGGCCTCTCATAAACTTCTTTGGCCTTTTGGTTAGGAGCAAAGTCAAGTATTTTTTCTGATACTACACTTCATCTTTTCTGTCCTTGGTCAATGAAGGAGAAATCCTTCTAGATCGAGGCAATTTTAATTTTTGTCCCAATCCAGAGTGCCCCTTTATAGGGAGCTAGATTTTCCCCACATTAAAAACCGACCTTGTGTCTAACTCTGCCCTCGTGGGGAGGCAAGTAAATAGGGACAGGGCCTCTCATAGAGACGCAATGCGCATTTAAAAGCTGAACTATCAATAAATAAAACAGAGGGATATAAAAAGAAAAGAGACCGAATTAGTTTTCAGGTGTATAATAAGTTAGCTTTTAAAGGCCAATGATGACAATGGTAAGTAACACTTCGTGTGGAAATAGCTTTTAACTTGACTGCCAGCAGCAACGGACTTAAGCTCTACTGATACACAAGACCCCTGGCAAAGCTGTCACTTGTATTTCTCAAGCCCAGGCTAAGACAGAGGGAATAGATGCAGGCAGCCACACTTTCTGACAAGCATTGACAATAGAGGCTGGTTGGCCATTGATCGACAGCAGTCATGGAGAAAGGGCAAAATAGATTTACATCTATCTGTAGCCTCTTCCCCTTTTTCTGTTTTAAGGTGGATGCAGTGGTTTGTTTAGCAAGGAATTCCCCAAACAAGAAGGGGAGCAAGATGAGCAGGGGAGTGAAAGGAGCAGGAGGGTGAGTGAATAGAGAGTTGGAAAGGGAGGAGTTTGCTGAAGCAGTTTAGGCATTCCAAGAATGCACTCCACTTGATGTATTAAGGCTGACATGAGAAAGAAATCCTGCTGTGAAGCCATCTTGGGCACCCTGCCATCTTCAAAAGGAATAAATAACAAAAATTAAAAAAAACTATTTAAAAACAAAAATCTAATAACAAAATATTGAAAAAAAAGAAAAGAAAAAAAAAAGAAAAATGGTTTAGTCTGAATGACCTGTGCTAATTCATATTGAGCATTTTCGGTGTCTTAAGCACACGTTTTTGATTCTTCAGCAAGTGTCATTAAAATTAGTGAATCAGAGACTACTTGTGGTTGTTGTGCGTTATTCAGTCAATTTCATCAAAAGAGAAAAAGTTTTAATTTCACCCCCTCCCCACCACACACACAAGAATCATTTAGTTTATCGTCAGACTCCTTAAAAATGATAATACATAACAGAAAATGAGGTGTGAACAAAAACGAAAAAGGTTTTTAAAAAATGGCTTTAGTTTAAGGAAAAAATATTTTGGATTTCAACTATTAATAAACACAAAAAAATGTACTTGAATGAATTTGCAATGATAATTAACTGTAACAACATTCTCTCATGTGTCTATATATTTTTGTTTTAAGATTTAAATTATTTTCAAATCATATTCCAAATAAAGAGTATGCACAATGGCATACAGGTCGTTTACAGACGATGTTTATTTTCAGTTATACAAAATAACACACAATTTATTTGCGATAGTTCTTTCTTTTGAACATGTTTCAAGAGAGGTTCCATTCGTACCATAGAAAAAACAATGACAATGTTTGAGAAAAGCATTTTCAAACAAAATTTCAAGCATAGATCCAATTTTAAATAGCTAGGTAATATATATATATATATATATATATAAACTTTTGTGCACGCAAAATATTAATTTGTAAATTAATTATAAAAATCTCTATACAATAAATTGGTTTATAAATTAATTAATTAATTTTAAAATCTCACTCTCTCATATATATATATATATATATATATATATATATTGTTTCTACTATTCAGGACCTTTAAATATTTAGCAGTAAGTCTCCCATTTTACAATTTATTGTCTTTATATTTAATTTTTTTTTAATATAAATAAACTCATCCGAGATTTATACACTTATATCGTCTCCTGTCATTTATTTTTGTTCATCTCATATTCCACCTTCTGGTTTTCAAAATTGCATTGCTCCTGCCTCGGAATTCTCACTTTCATACATATATATCTAAATGAATAAATGCGAAAGTTTTTCTTATTTATCACTCCAATATTACCATCAAAACGGAGGTGATGTTATCTAAATCAATAACACAGTGGGGTTCTTTTAAATACGGTATATATCGTACTAAAGAAACGCATATAGACATTCAAATATCTGTCTAATTTGCATAACTTCTTTTTAACCGTCTATAATTAATTAATGTTTGCTGTTATACATTTATGATTATATTGTTTTGATTTTCTGTGTATCTACAATAGTTTTGTGTAAATTAACAGTTATTAATTTAACTAATTTAATTTAAAAAATGGATAAATTACGAAAAAACATTCTTAAAATATCAAGGGAGATAATTTAGATGAAACTAAGATCTTAGCTAGCTAGAAAGATATACAGAGTTCACAGAAAAGGGGAGGTGATTGGGTTCTTTTTCTTTCTTTCTCTCTCTCTCTTTCAAATTAAAAAAAAATTTGGCGTCGTCATCACTACCTGTCTCTCTTCTCTCTCACCCTCTCTTTTTCTAGCGACGATAGATTTTCTTTTTTTATTGTTTTTGAAATACATGATTTATATACGAAATAAAAGAGCAAAAATATATAAATATGAAGTCTAAAATAAAAACGTCTTTTACTTAAAATACAAACCAACAAAATTGGACTTTCTGTTTAAATTGTAAGCTTTTTTTTAATGTAAAGTTTTCTTTCACTTCTAAATTAATTTCTCCCCCCACCCCCCAAAAAAACAAAAACAAAATATAAAATAAATTAAAAAAACAGGCATTCCGACTTTTTTAATTAACCCCTACTCTTTAGGAAAAGTGGTATTTTTCCTTTCATTTGGCATAATTCCTATTTCAGTCACGTAAATTATTTAAAGTGAAATAAGTTTCCGCATTACTTATAATGAACTTATATTTTTTTTTACTTAAACCATGTTTCAGTAAAAAAACAAAACAAAAGTAAACATTTAAAACACTTACTTATATCAATTTTCATCATACACATGAAACGGCAAACTAAAAATTAGATCGGAAAAAATATAGTCTACATCTAAAAAAAAGCCAAGTAAGAGGCTAGCTAAGGAAGAACGATTACTCACGGTTATAAATATGCATTTTTTAATTAAAAAAATATGAAAGGAAGTTATCGTTCTTCCTTAGCTTGCATACTTCTCTTTGTTTATAAAGACGGCGACTATATTTTTCAGCCCACTTTACATTTCGGCATTTTACATGTACAGTAAAACTTGCCATACCATACTCGCAGGCATTATTTTCTCCTTTTATGGGGTGATACTCCCAGGTATTACCGATCAAGCATAACCACATCCTTTTTTTGTGTGTGTGTGTGGGGGGGGGGGGAGATACTCCTGTGCTTTACCATCTCCTTTGGTGGTTTGTGTAGTTTATTTTCGTTCCTCATAATACATTTCTCCCGGGCATTACCATCTCTTTTTTTTTAAGGGAGGACAGTATAATATATGTTCGTTCCTCACAATATCATCGTCCCAGGATGACTTTCTCTCTGTTTTAGGGGGCTGGGGTAGTTTACTATCTATTCTGTTTCATGATAACATCCTCCCAAGCATTAACTCCTCTTTTGGTGGGAGGAGGTAGTATTCGTTCGTCATGATATAATCATCTAAGTCATTACCTCTTCCTGTATGTGTGTGTGTGGGGGGGGGGGAGCAATGTATGCAGTTTGTTCATTATGATATCATGCTCCGGACCTAGCAAAAATATGCGACCGGAGGGAGCATATATTTGCTGGTATATATATATATATATAGGGAGGCAGCAAGAGTTATGAAGCTACCTCTACCTATTTTGTCCTTTAGTGCTCATATTCCATGAGTGATATTTCTGACAAAGAGGGAAGAATTGCTGTTTTATGGGTCGGCTGTTTTTATGAGTGGGTAGTATATGTAGATTTTCACTCCCTTCATAGTACTCATTATTATTCAACTGACAAATCTATCATTCTCATTAATCCTTATACTTGAGTGGTTTATAGCCTTGCTAAGTGGTGACTCATAAGAAAATAAAATGAGTTCCTTGTGAAATCAGTTGATGCGGTTTCCAGGCGGCTTGAGAAACGGGTGGCAAATGCTGACGCCCATATTGAATTCTAAATAAAACCCCATGCTATACAATTTCTTAGCATATACATTTTTAGTAAGAATTATATTTTAGTAATAAATTACAAGTATGTAATAAAAGGGAGTTATTTTACAATCACTCTGTATATATAGCAGGACAATTCCGGGTACATTTGCTGGATAACTAAACACGCACATTCTTTTTATTTCAAATATAACTATACATTAATTTGACGTCCATCAATACATTCAGTTTTATAGAAAACATTGGAAACTCAGCCTGTAGGGCTAAAGATACTAAATGTATCCGTTTTTCAACTGATGTTCTAACACATTATTTTTATATACATTTTTCCTATACTGAAACACAAAATTACAATATATAATGCACCACTCAATAAGTCTAACTAATAAAACAACAGCTAGTAGGCAAAATTTGACTTTATTCATCAACATAGTCTCCTTCTAGGGTAATTTCAAAGCTTCTCTAACAATTCAATGTTTATTTTGTAGAACAATTCGTCTTTAGCCTCAAAATACACCTCAGTTTCCAATATTACTTCTTCATTGAAGCCAAATCTCTTTCCTTGGAGGATTCTTTTGTGGTCTGCAAACAGCCGGTAGTTGCTGGGGGCAAATCTGGAGAACAGGGTTGCTGCAGAAGTAATTTGAAGTACAGTTCATGTAGTTTTGACATTGTTACGATAGACTTGTGAGCCGGTGAATTGTTTTGGTGAAAGAGTACTTGCTTCTTCATTTGTGGCCGTTTTTAGTGATGTCTTCCTTCAAACGCACCAATAACGCAATATAATATTCGCTATTGATGGTTCTTCCTTTCTCGAGGTAATCGATGAACAAAATACCTTGCACATCTCAAAATACGGAGGCCAAAACCTTGCCTGCTGATATTTGCATCTTTGGCTTTCACCATATATTATATATATATATATATATATTTTTGTTTCAGTATTTACTTCAACAGTGTTCAATACATGAGTAGAGCATAGTAGTAGTATAAAAATGCTTACTTGCCATAAGTATTTTATACTACTACTATATACATATATATCAATAACATGAAAAATCAAATTCTTACACACTCAAAGGGCTCAATATTCTTTCAGATAGAGCTTTATAACATGAATAATTAAAGTGTTAAGCCCCTTTAAATTATTGTTAGATACATATATATATATATATAAATTTATGTTCATCATATTTGATACCCGAGTAAGTTAGCTCGTATATATGTAAAGATAAAGAGAATATAAGAATTGTAGTTAGAAATCGATACTTACAATATATCTTAAGTGAACAATAATAATTATGTATGCTGATTAAATTTTTAAAAACACATATAATTTAATTAAAAATACTGTGATATTCATATAGAATTAACAAATATAATTTATTGATGCAATAATCATATAATTGAGAAATAAAGTCCATAGCAATAATTATATAATACATCTATATAATTTAATAATGCAATAATTATATAAAAAAATACAAATAAATAATTATAAACATGCATGCATGTGTATGTGTTGATCCTTCGAACAGTGGTTTTGGTAACTTTTACATATGTGAATATGAAGTGTGCACGTGTCAAGGACTGTATGACACCGAGGAGATGTCTGTGCATTGGGTATGTACAGGTTCAAAGAACCATACAGATGCATACATCTAATTAGAGGGAACTGCTGTTTCAGCATGACTCTCGATGGGCGCACATGTGTGTGTGCACATGTTTGTAATACCTTACATATTTGTTATTCAAATTATGGTATGCAGAAGAATACATTTTCAATGTGCATAAATGCCAAAAAATTCTTTAAATATATGCACTAATATATATATATATATATATATATATCGTTGAATATAAGAGACAACTCGTGTCTAGATATCTTTTGGTAGATCTTTTCAATAGTCCGAATCAGGATCTTAGTTTCGGAGGGGAATTGGCTGATGAATTTGCCATAGTTTGGATTTGTCTCCCAAGTACTTTTGGACACATCTGGGTCTATCTTCAGGGGAATGAGGTTAATCTAGACACTAGTTGTCTCATATTCAACGATACCTGCCTGCAAGAGAAGATGCTGCCTATATATATATATTTGCCTATCTGGTACCAAAGGTACTTAAGCTTTTTGTTTTATACATTCATCTTTTATTCCTATATAATTTTATATGCTAACTACAATGTCACAGAATGGTTCTTTGGTGTAGTGTTTAAATATTGTTTTTATTGCTGTTATAATATTATTTGATATGCAAATTATTATATCACACTGCAGTCTTAAGGGTAATGTTTTATTATTATTATTATTTATTTATTTACTTATATTTTCTTTTAGTGTTTAACGACTAGATTAATCATAGAGTGTTTTCATCAATTTGTTTTTAGTTTTCAATGGCTAGTATTTATCAAGTGTAAAACGAGCGTCCATAGTGGCGAGATGTTGCATGATAACGTGAAATGCATATACAGAAGTTAAAATGATAATGTCTAACAGCTAATAATTTGTTAGTGTTAATTACTATACTAGACACTTTAAAGAATGCTATAAGTCGGATCTTTTAATCGCAGAAAAATCAACAGACAGTCTGAATATTGGAAGAATTAAAAATAAGGAGTCAGAGTCGGATATTTTGGAATTCTAGGAGTCAGAGTCGGACCTTATACCTTCTGACTCTGTAGCCCTGATAGTAACATAAGGAAATGCGTGCCAAATTGCACTAAGAGTAGCTAGGTAAAAGGAGTAGATAAATACTAAGTGGAAATTGGCTGAATGAAAAGGAAAGAGGATTTGAAATAAGACGAAGAGTCAGAGCTAAGAAGCAGCCAAAATGATGTCTTAATCTACACTCGAGACCACATAATCAAAGCGAAATGGTAAAATGTCCCATGAGATTCTGAAGTGACTACCGGCTGGTTAGAAGGATTTAGAATTAAAATAATATCCCAAAAGCATCAGTCTTTCTTATTCTTTAATGTTGCACCATTTCCAGTCACCATGAGATGACACGTCACATGCCCAACCTTAGAGAGTTTCAGCAAATAGTATGCCACCTTTATGCTAAAATGCATTTACACACACACAACACAGATGAAGACACTTATCTAAATAATCATCAAATTATTATCTGTTTTTTTGTTTATAATCAGAGCATATATTTTATTTAGACAACAGGAATACCAACATATAAAAATGTTTTTCTTATTTTATTTTATTTTTCATGGAAATCGCTTCAGACAAGGTATGAAGCCACTTGATGTAAGTAGCTAAAAAAAAAAAAATACTACTTCAAGGTCAAAAACTAGCCAACGATAAGTGTTAGATAAATTCCGACCCAGAAAATAGAAATTATCTCCCCTTTATCAGAAACATCGCTTATGCAATGTGAGGACTAAAGAACAAAATAAAGGAAGCAAGAGTTACGAGGCTGGTGAAAGTAAACCCTAAGTCCACCTTCTACTCTTCTATAAATATGTTTCAGCTGCGACTTTATTCCAAATTCAGCTTTCTCAGGCTGCAGTAAATATACCGAAAATATGTCTTTTTTGGTATATTTACTGCAACCTGAGGAAGCTATTCTCGAAATAAAGTCGCAGCTGGAACATGTATGCATATATGTAGCCAAAAATGTTTGTCTGAATAAAAAATTTATATTAAAATACAGCTCTACTTGTTATTGAGCACTATCTAAACACTGTAGCTTCAGTGGATTAACATCTATGAACCAACAACCATACAAACAGTACTTTATAAATATATATAAACATATAAATATCTCATACCTTAGACAGTATTTTCCTTTGTTTGGAATTTTTATTCCTGATTGTTTGCAGTTTTACTAACATATGCTATTTACAATCAGATGAGCGTTATCATCTTGGTAGTTAATGTAACAAG
Organism: Sepiola atlantica; assembly: GCA_963556195.1. Classification (NCBI taxonomy): domain Eukaryota; kingdom Metazoa; phylum Mollusca; class Cephalopoda; order Sepiida; family Sepiolidae; genus Sepiola; species Sepiola atlantica. The sequence continues at coordinate 33,992,833 of OY744516.1, read as the reverse complement.
ATTTCAGGTGCTCTACCCTCTTGCCACCTGTGTTTCAAAAACAACCAAGATAATGACTCCACCTCAATTATAACGTAAATTACAATTGCTCATAACAAATTTCTGACAAATATTCAGATATTTTGTTCTAAATCTAACATAAACAGTTAGACCGTCATTATTAACTTCTGAACCATGTGGAAAATACTGAAATATTTACTTGAAATAGAAAGTCAAAATACTAGTATAAAGGAAGTAGTAGAATTGTTACGAGTGTGGGCTCGGCATTCCATGTTTAAGTACAGTCAGGGTTGGTGTATATTTTTAATAGTAGAGTATTATGAATTTTTCCTTCTCCTATACTTGTCAAATTACCAAAGCTAGAGACTAGTCTACCTTACTATTTCACACATAACTGCAAATTAAATAGTAGGATAGGAAAGACTATTTAACATTATAAGAAAATTAATCTAGGATAAAGAAAATTCCAAAATAACACCGATTGTGGGAGTTCCGGGGACTTATCACTCCTATCAGTCTCATTAAAAGCCTATGTTATGAAAAGCAAAAAAATTGCTTGTGTTACATAATGAAAGAACTCAGTTCAGGTAGAGAGAATGATTGACAGATCAGTGGTCAAAAAATAACCTCAGCAGGTAAGTGAGAGTTAATATGATGTAATTTGTGATTTCCGGAAAAGTGATTCCTTGTCTCTTTCTGTCAGACCCTTGAGCGAAGCAGTCAGAAAAAAATGTGTTCATACCCAAAAACCCTACAGGGAGTGAGGTGGGCTAACAATGTGAGACAGTATAGCATGGCGATCCAAGCCGTCTCTATATCTCTCTCTTTCACACAATCACTAATTCTCTTAATATATATATATCTGTTTTCTGTAGCCATATTTGTCACTCTGCCCTAAAACTAATAAATCTTCTATTGAAAAGAAGCCTTGTGAGTCCATGTGAATTTAGGAGACAACGATTACGACTAGAAAGGGCTGCCAGTCACAGTGTGTAGTGAATTTTGTGCACCTCAGATAATGCGACATTGAAACACTTGGAGACACATTGTGAAGATGTCATTTAAAAGAAAGAAAATTACATGTTGTCATCAGAAATGTTGCTGAAAAGTAGCTTTTTACAACCTGAACTTTTCTTTTTAATAAAATATTTCTTTCCATTTAATTTTTACAATATCGAAATTACAAAACATTAAAGCAAGTAGAAGACACATTTTTATCAATATTGGGATAAAGAGTTTTTTTCTCCTTTCGCTTCTTTATTTTAGAACCTAGTTTTTTTTTGTTATTTTCCAAATTTGTCAGCCATGTTTAGTATAAGAACTTAAGGGAATTTAACAAAAATTCTTGCATTGTATAGAAATAAAACTGGCTAAAAATTTCATTTTTTAATTGATTCAAAACATTTTCTGACAATTGTAACCTGGAATTGTTAAGATCATCTCTCTTTCTCTATCTCATTCTATTGTACTGTTTGATAGAAGTGGAATAATTTATTACCCTTAACAATAATTGCCAAAACACAACATGTTGAGAATATTATTTCTTTTTCTTAAAAGAAAATGGAAGAGATTGGAATGAAAGAACCAGGTTCTTCTTGCCTAAGTGATTCTCTGAAGATTTCTTTTGAGATGCGACTTTTCATCTCTATAATTATCGGTAATTCTGTCGGTAATCCTCTTAACTCTCACTTTCCTTATTTTGTCATTTAGTCCTCACATTCCGTGAGCGATGTTTCTGACAAATGGGGAAGAATAGCTGTTTTATGGGTTGGAATCTATCCATCTAATACTTATTGTTGACTAGTTTTTGACCTTGAAGTAGTATTTTTCTTTTTTAGCTCCTTATATCAAGTGGCTTCATGCCTTGTCTGGAGCGATTTCTATAAAAAAATAAGAAAAAAAAATTCTATCACGCTTAAGTTTTTTGTTCAATACATCTAAATATTTTAAAAAAAAACACTACATGGTAAAGCTTCATTAAAATGGGTGCCTCGATTGTGAAGATAACCTTGAATATGTGCCAAAAATTTGTGTTGAATTGAGTCAAAGGTTTTGAAGGTATTTAAAAAAAATGCTGTCATGTTTAAGTTTGAAATAGCAGTTTCTTTAATAAACAGACAGATTGAACAGACGTATCTTAACAACGACTATTCTTGTCTTACTTTTAATAACTTATTTTTATATTGAATAATATTTATTTACAAGCATAATAAAATAAAATCTTAAAAATACATAGTTTTATTTACAACATTTATTTATTCTAACAAAGGACAAAGTTCACTCACCTGAAACCGAGAGATCAAAACAATAAAGATGGGGATGTTTGTGCAATTTATTTTTGCATAAATACCCATATTTCATGTTAGAAATGCAGACAACATTTGTCATATGAGAACAATTTCAATTGTAAACTGATCTTCATTTCTCTCTTCCTTTGAAAACTTCCCGGCGGTTTTGCTTGTTTTGTTTACTAGAAACTTGTTTACTCTAGAAGCAGATTTTTGTTTGTTCGTTTTCGCTTTCTTATTATCTCATTTTGGTCTTACAACAAAACGTTGACATCAGTGAATTGAAACAAGAGAGAGAAATAAGAGCATTGCAACAATGAATGAATATTTTATGTTACAATATGCTGTGTCTGCATGTTTTATTTTTTTGCATTTTCCTGACAAAAACACACCTCATTGAAACATTCCTATCAAGTGTTAATGTTTTTTTCTTTCTCCAAAATTAGATCATGTTAGGGAACTGTGGTAATCTGCCCCCCCCCCCCGTCCCTGCAAAGACGAAAATGATTTTAAAAGAATAAAAGAAACTAGATCATCAGAAATAAAAAGAGGAGAATACCTGCTTATGAACTGAACTAAAAATTGTTTATTAATTGATCTACTTTCAAGCAAGGTTGTGAAATCAGAGGTTATTGAGTTTATTTACCTCTTCTCTAGGAGGTTAGACACAAGGTCAAAGTGTTTTTATTGACCTCCTCTCCAGGAAACTAGATGCAAGGTTAGGTGTGGAAAGCCAGCGCACTAGGATTAGTTTGCTCTGGCCTACAAAAAATGCCTGGGTAGCCCTGTCAGCATTCCCTGGTAGATGTGTCTCAGGCAATTAGCAATGTACTCTCCTTTTCAAAGAGAAGGTAAAGCCTGGGAAGGTGGACCGCCTGAGACTGAACAGCAACAAAGTCACTGTCGGACTGATATCGAGGGCGTATCCCCGACTGGTAAAAACACACCTACACAGCCTGTTCCAGTTGAGGGAGCCAGAGTCAGACTTGTAAGAATGCTAAAAGTTAAAATCAGAGTTTTTAATGCGATTCTGATTACTGGAAGATAATAAATAAGGAGTCGGAGTCAGACATTATACCTTCTTGCTCCACAATCCATGTTTCAAGGTCACCTCACAATTTAAAAGCAATCTGTCTCATCACACTGTTTTAATAATTACAACTAACGTAACACGAAACCAACATATTTTAACAGAGACAAAAAAATGAAATAGTAATATATATATATATATATATATATATATATATATATATATATATATATATATATATTCTTTGTGGTACAAAACTTAATTATTGCTATATACAGACCATATTTATTTATTAACATAATGAAATTAAAAGATAAGAGAATGAAAGGGCAAGCTGACCGGTTTCGAACCTCGCTCAACAGAGCTAGATCGAGGTTAAGATTAAGAGAAAAAAAATATGCTATGGGTATTATAGTGAGGGAAAGGGTGGAAAAAAAATTGAATCCAATAGAAACTACATTAAGTCCAAGAAGATTTTCTTTTTGTTTACAAAAAGATGGTCTCAAAGACTTAATGAAAATAGTTTCTAGAATCTTCAGATGAAAAAGAGTGTGAGAATGGAGAATAAGTCAATACTGAATTTTAAGGCACAGGAACGGTTATTTATGAGATGTTCGGCGATGGAAGAATCATACGTGTTATGCAAAACATCTGTTGGCAAGTAATTTGCCTGACGAATTTTTGTGGGCATGTATTGTTTGACCCGAATGTTCAATCTTTGCGATGTCCGCTCAACATAGTGCAAACTGCAACTACATTTAAATAAATAAATAATAGAATTATTATGGTGGGAGGGAAGAACATCTTTTCAAATCAACGACAAAATGGGTCTGGTGGAAAAAAACAACACATGTATTCGCGGCAAAATAACATTTTTGTACAGACAAAGAGATTTGCTTGGCGAATCCATCACTTATATTACCTACCCAAGGTAGGCGAAGGTAAATAGGACATCTATCAACAGAAGCTTTTTTTATCTTTATAAAAACTAGAAATGTTATTGTTGATAGTAGATTCAACAATGTCTAATGAATAGCCATTGTTACAGAGCGTCTTAGTAATAAATTTGATTTCATCATCCAGTTTGGTCTGATAACAAATCATTAAGGCCCTATGAGTAAGGGTCTTAATTAAATCAAACTTTTGTTTTGTGGGCCAAAATGAGTCCCAACATGTGTAGAGACCAGTGAATGTTGGCTTCCGGTATACTGTAGTTTAAAAAACCGGAGGAAGCTTTACTAACTAACACATCCGAATATATATATATATACTGTATATATATATATATTAACTTGAAGAATACCCGTCTCAGGATGGGTAAAATTCCTCAGACAGAACATTTTTGCACCACTTTTATGTCCCATTACAAAGATTAAAATCCAAGAATAATGACACTAAACCTATATTTAAAAATCTTATTCAAATTCTTATCAAAATCCATTAAATCATTTTGATTCTAGGAAATGTTAAAATTTAAGGCTTCAGTGTAAGGGTATCTTTCTTAAATGGTGTCTAATAGCTATAGATAAAATTTAATGCAAATCTGAAATATTTGAATTTTCAAATGAGAGGTATGCCCCCTAAAAATACTCCAAATAGACATTAATTTAGAGAATATTTATTAATTGCTAAAATTTCACAAAAATCGTAGGTATTTGAATTTTCGCAAAGAGCTTCCACACCTATTTTGCCTCCTTTGAATAAAACTTTATCAAACCAAATATAGCCTACATTTGGACCCATACACCGAGCAGCTATGCTCTTAATTGAATAATGATCGGTTAATTAGTTTAGGAATGTATCCTGTAGATATAAACATACCTAACTTTAGATAAAGATAATCATAATGTTTACTATAAATCTAATAAGGACGATCCATGTTCTCTCTCTATCTCTCTCTATGTGTCTTCCTGCTCTACATGTGTCTTCTTCTCTAAACCAAAACCAAAATGATTTATTTCTTGGTAATTATTTCTAAGTAAACCATGACATTTCTTTAACTCTATAATTCTGAAAGTAAATTCTATGCAATATATAAAGTTATCTTGGGAGATTTTAAAAGCTACACTTAAATAGCATTCTGTCCTCAGTTGGAAAATCCTTCTTAACTGTAGCAATTTAAATTTTTCTTGTACCCGAATGCCTATTTTTGGCGTGCTGGACATTCCCCACATAAAAAGCAGACGCTGTGTCTAACTTTGCTCTTGTTGAAAGGCAAGTAAATAGGGACCTAAATAGCATTTAAGCTGACACATCAAACTTTGATTCTGACTAGCCAATTTTCATTTGTTATTGTTGTACCATGTTATCTAACATACAAATTAATCTTGTGATATTTTAAAAGTTGGACCTCAATAGCATTTAAGCTGACACATCAAACTTTGATTCTGACGAGCCAATTTTTTTAATTTTTTTTTTTAATTGTTGTACCATGTATTATTTGGATTGTTCGGACTATTGCTCTCATCTTGAGTGTTGCTCTCACAACATTTCGGCCGATATAATCTCCGACCTTCTTTTTTGCGCACATGATCGTCATTAAAATTTTAATCAGGACAGACCTGAATTTATGACAGAAATGGAAACTACTCAACATTATTTCCGTTTCGTAATTACATCACAGATTTTGAAATTTTAACAATGATGGTGCATGCGAAAAAAAGAACAAAAACATTTTTTCTACTATTCACCAATAACAGCCATCGTCAAAATATACCTGAAGAAGGTCAGGGGTTATATCGGGCGAAACATTGTGAGAACAACACCCAAGATGAGAGCAATAATCCGAACAATCCAAATAATACAGATCATCAATCCTCATCTCAAAAACACAAATTAAAAAAATGTAATTGTTGTACCATATTCCTATTTATTTGCCTCCCCACGAGTGCACAGTTAGACACAATGTCGGTTTTTAATGTGGGGAAAATCCAACTCCCTAAAAAGGGGCACTCTGGATTGGAACAAAAATTAAAATTGTGTCAGTCTAGAAGGACTTCTCCTTTGCTGACCGAATACAGAATAAACTAGATGTAGCATCAGAACAGATACTACACTTTGTTCCTAGCCAAATGTTGTACCATATTATTGGCACTATAATAATGTACTCCCCTACAGCTGCTTTTATAAGTCGTTTCTTTTACAAATGAAATTTCCTTTCTTCTTAGGTACAGCTAGATCAGTATATAAAAAGATTAGCCCTGTATGAAGAAAAATCGATAATATTGAGTTTTCTTATTTCAAGTATAAAAAAATATTTAAATTTGCCTTCTCACATGCCAATGTTCTTTATTTATGTATTCACTTGAGCCAAGATAAATTTCTCAGTGCATTTACATTTAAATAAACTCGGTGATGAATAAATTACCAAAGAAGTGTTGAATGTATGAAGCATTTCTATTGTTTCTATTCATTTTTATAGTAGTTGTTTTATGTTGACTATTATGGTAATCTTTTATTGTAATACTAATTAGAAAGAACCATGGGGATTCCCAAGTTAATTCAAGAAAATCTAAATCACAAATAGTGAATGTATAATAGTAATGTCATTCATTAATTCAATAATTTGAAAGATTGTGTCAATTTTTTATCACATATTTCTTTCTTTTAGTTTTATTTTAGCCACGCTTTATTCTTGACATGCGGACAGATCGAATGCATGCACACACATCCAAGGCAATGGTTGATTCCTTAGAAAATGACCTCCAGTCTGTAATAGAAGGGGGACAAAAATGGATGCTCACATTCAATTCTACTAAGACAAAGCTCCTTTCCCTTAACAATTATATGAAACCTTTTCAACCACCAATTGCCAGAGAGTCCAATGTTCAAACTCCTTAGCCTAACATTCACAGGCAACATGAATTGGAATAAATACATAGAAAATACAACCAAATCTGCTACAAAGAAGGTAGACTCCCTCTATCAGGCTAGAAAACTTCACACACCAGTCAGTATCCTATATTCCCATAAAGCCACCATTCGCTCGTGCATGGAGTATTGTTGCAAGATCTGGGCTGGAGCACCAACCACTAGCCTCTCTACTCTTAGACAAGGTGGAAAAAAAAAAGAATTGTTAACCTAATAGGTTCTGCACTGTCTGCCAACCTGCAGCCCCTGTCGTATCGCTGCAATGTTGCATCCCTGTGCTTGTTTTACAAGTACTTCCATGGAATGTGCTCCAATGAACTTACTGTATTTATAGCCCCTCAATGAAAACACTGCCGATCAACCCAGCATGGAGCTAAATCTCCTCCCTTCACTGTAGAGGTTTCTAGATGCCGGAATACTTTCTACTCTAATAGCTTCTTTCCTCGGACTGCTTTCCTTTGGAATTCCATTTCTGCTCCTTGTTTTCCCAACCGTACCAACATGTAGACATTTAATGTAATGTGAACAAATATCTTGCTAAATGCTAAAATGGCACAAGTGAATGAATAGTAAAAAGAAAACAAGTGAAAAATATAGATAAAAAATCTCACAATGAGTTTATTAAAATCTTGGATACAATACATAAATGGAAAACATGAAGTTTGTCAAATTAAAATATATATATATATATATATCTACATTTAAAAGTTGATAAGAACTCTGTACTACCCCCCCCCCTCTTAAGTCTGAATCGGGAATTTAGAACAGAATCGATAGCTGTATTGGAATCGTCCCATCACTAGTCGCAAGGTTAAATTAGTAGCATATTGGTTTTGAAAAACGACATCTTGTAAATTAACTTTTTTTTTATTTTTAAATTCAATGATTGTTTTTATTTTGATATAACATAGTTTTGTAATATTGTTTTATTTTCAAGACAAATATTTAGCATTTGTTTTCAAATGTTTTTTTTTTGTTTTTTTAGAGGGACTGGCTTGATTTTCAACAAATTGCAGTCTATTTCTAAATTGCAAGTGAAAAGGAAAATTGATGTCTTTTTCCTTTCTTTAGTCATATTTAAGATTATCTATATGAATAAATGAGAAAGAATTTGTTTCGTGTTTACAAAGTTATGAATGAAATGTTCATTCTAAATTAATGTTTAAAATATTTAAAGTAGAAAACTTGCTGAAGCCACTTAGTTATAAACTATCACCCCCCACCCCCCGGGCAGTTATTAATCTTATCTACAAAGAAACGTTATTCTTTACATATTTTGATAATTTGAAGGAAAACAACATAAAGGTTGTCATGGTGTTATTTGATATATTTCAATTTTGAGGTTTAATTTTGTTTCAGTATAAAAACGAATTGTCTATAATGAAAAGAAAAAACTGAAAATTCTGCGATTGTGAAGAAAAATCAACAGAAAAAAGAATGAAAAAAAAAAAATCAGCAAATAACTGTTACCAATAAAGTTACTTTTCTACCTACCTGCCTATTTTTTTTTTTTATATATATATTTTTTTAAAGCGTTTTGATTGCATTTTAACAATTCATTCAAATCTAGTTGCATTACAGTTTCATTTGCAAGATGGCGTAAACACGTTAAAATTTACTTTTCTACCTAATTGAAAGAAGAAAAATACAAAAAACAATTCTCAGACTTTGTAGACGGCCGGCGAACGAATTTCAGTTTTCAGTCTAACATACTTTATTTGACCAAACTTCTTAATTTAAAAATACCTACTTAGGTCGCCCACCCCTATAAATGTGGCCCCTCTTACAGAAGCCCTTTATGTCTCAGTGGCAATATGCCTTGTTTGGGGAGAACTAAAGTAAAAACAAACAACAAAATCTTGGTTTTGCTTCCTATTAAATAGTTTAAAATGTCTAACTTCAAGCATTTGCCTTCCTACAGTGAATAAATAAACACCTGCCTTTACAATATCAGCTTTACTTAACATATCACTCAATAAGTCCCAGGCTTCACATATAGATGGCGCCACTAATAAAAAATCCATGCGACTTCTATAAGGTACGAACCTTCAAATGGAACATGTCAAACTTTGAGCCTAATCAGATTATTAGTTTACAAAACACAGTTATTTAAGTGAAGCTACTGTTTTAAATTTTAAAAACAATACAAAAATCTGAACTTCGTGTGTTGATATAGCATTGCTTTCTGATGGGAACAAATACTGTTCAAGCAAAGCAAGTATAAATATTATTCGGACTCTGCGCCAACTGAAACAATGGTTAAAAGGTGGTATTCTGACTTTAAATGCAGGCGTACCGACACAAATGTTGCTGAACGCTCAGATCGCATTTTCCCCAAAAGTCTACAAGCTCATTTTAGCTGATCATAAATATCAGAAGGCAATGTATTCACCATTTTGTATGAATAGCTGTGTTCAAAGTGGGCGCTGCATTTGATCATAGTCGATCAAAAACAATGACAATTCAGAGCTTTCTTTTTAAATGTTTCAATACAACAAAAAGGAGTTTTTGCATCGATATGTGACAATAGAGGAAACATGGATCCATTACTTAACTGTGGAGTCAAATCGGCAGTCAGCTGAGTGGACAGCAGCAGATAAAAGCTGTCCAAAGTGATCAAAGATGCAAACATCAGCAGGCAATGTTTGAGCCTCCATATTTTGGGATGCGTTAAGTATTTTGTTCATGAATTATCTACAGAAAAGAAATAGCATCAATAGTGAATATGATATAGCATTTTTGGTGTGTTTGAAGGACGAAACTGCAAAAGAAAACGCCCACAAATGAAGAAAAAAGTGTTCTTTCACCAGATAATCTACCGTTGTACAAGTCAATCACAACAATTGCAAAACTACATAAATTGCACTTCGAATTACCTCCGCACACACCCACCCACCCTATTCTCCAAATCTAGTGTCTAACGACTACTAGACCCTAAAATAATGCTCCAGGGAAAGAGATTTGGCTCCAGTGGTATCTGAAACTGAGGCATATTTTAAAGCCCAAAACAAATTGTTCTACAAAAAAAGGCATCGAATTGTTAGAGAAGCATTGGAATCAGTGTATCATCCTGTTGATGAATAAAGTCGAATTTTGCCTAAAAGTTGTTCTTTTATTATGTAGGCCTAGAAATTATTTAGTGATATGTTAGCTATAGATTTTTACACAGAGTTCACATTATTATTATAATAATAAAACAATTTAATAACTTGCAACATTACATATCTTTTAAAAGACTGGTTATTATGAACTTATTTTACAATGTTTTACTTCAGACGAACAAATTTCCTATTTTATGTATACAGAGATTAGACCTTCAGATATTATGCTAAAGTATAATCAAACTTATGTATCATTTGGATTACTCGGTCTACGATTCTCATCTTAGTTGTTATTTTCGGTCGATGTAATCTCCAACCTTCTTCAGGTGCAACTTGCCGAACTGTGGAACCGAGACAGATTTTAAACTGAATCCTTTATCTAATCCACGGGGGTAGATTGTTCTCGATCCGTCAGACATGATCTAGTGTTAGGTAATCTTTATTTTTATTTTATTCTTAGTTATTATCGCCTTTAGTGAGGATTGAACCTTCAACTTTAGGAAGACTGGCAATTAGCACATGATAGTTACTCAATGCATTTATCCGTTGCGCCACGGGTCCACAAAATATTATCAAACTTACTTCAAGAAAATATGACAGCAGACTCTCATAACCAAAAGGTAAAAAAAAAAAAAAAGCATGTAATGTTTTTTCTTAATTTCATTACAGACAATGGCTATTACTCAATAGACAGATAGGAATATTAACTACCACATTTTTATTGTTTATCAGCTGTGAAACTCAGTATATGCTTTATTTGTATGCAAAAGCTTTTTTATTATTTTATTATAAGCATACCCATGACGTAAAAGATGACGTCATATATTTTATGACCTCAAATGAATCTTACATAAAATTATATTATTACATTGCTACAACTTCAATAATTAAATATTAGTGTTTGCAGAAAATATATATTTTATTTTTAATACATTGACGTAAAATTTACCATTAAACAACATATGATTAAATTTTAGTACATATTTAAATAACCTTAAAATTTAAATAATCGATTCATTTACTTTGTATTTGTTTACTACTATTAAAAGGATTACTTTAGAAACACATTTTTCGTCTCTATAAATGTACAAAAACAACGGAAGTTTAAATTAAGAACCAATGTCAACAAATATTTGTCATAAGCTGTCCTCATTTTATCATTCCATTTATCATTTCATATCCTCTCATAATATTCTTTTTCATTCAACTGACAATCCATTGATCTCATTAACCCCCATCCTCGAGTGACTTTTGGCCTTATTAAGTGATGACATTAGTTTAAGTATTTCTGTAGGAAGTTGACACACATCGGCCTGAATGTTTCCGATTGTGATTTACAGCACAAACTTGAAATGCCCGAAGCAGTTTACGATTTGAAAGCCATGAAAAAAAATGGTAAAAAAGCAGAGGACACTCTTTTGGTTAGGTTAGGGTTAAAGTAAAAAAAATATTTTAGCTCCACAAAAAAATAAATAATGTTAAAAAAAAACTTCCTGAAATAATTGAAAGAAATGTAGTGGATTAACTTAATGATTTAAGTAATCTTCCTCTAGGGTCATCAGAACTAAGCCTGTCTTTAAGACTCACATTACACATCCATCGTATAATTCTCATATCATTTCTCTTCATGCAATGCATGTCCTCAACCCTCACTGGCCAGGTTTCACTTCATACCCATGTCTGATAGACATTCCCTTCGCTGACAGTGGTAACTACATACAGATCAACTATGGTTATGCAATCCTACAAATTTTAGCACTTGACTGCTAACAGGTATCACACATTGTTTACCTGCAGTTTTTTAAATTTTTTATTTATATCTGTGATCATTTTACGAGCTCAAAAGATAAAGAAATAAAGAAAAATAATTAAAAGACAAAGATTTCTCTTGTTTATTAACACTGTCGACCAAAGGAAGAGGCATGTATACACAGCGTGATGTGCAGTATGATGATACATGGAAGTGAAACCTGGCCAGTGAGGGTTGAGGACATGTGTTGCATGGAGAGAAATGATATAAGAATGATATGATGGATGCGTCATGTGAGTCTTAGACAAGCTTAGATCTGATGACGTCAGATGAAGATTAAATCTGGGCAGTATAGAGAGATGTGTGCAGAGCAGGAGCCTTCGATTGTTTGGTCATGTTGAAATAATGGATGAAAGTTCTTGCTTTAGTTAATTGAGGTGGCTGGGTCTGTTCACAGGGAAAAGCCAAGGAAAACATGAGAGGAAGTGATAAGGATAGACTTGAGAAAAAGAGGGATAAATGAAGTCCTGACCAGAGATAGGTTAGTTTGGAAATCAATTTCTAAAAGATGTTCAGCACATGTCAGCATATAAAACAGACATTAAACCGATTATTATTATGATGATGATGATGATGATGATGATGATGATGATGATGATGATGATGATGATGATGATGATGATGATGATGATGATGATGATGATGATGATGATGATGATGATGATGATGATGATGATGATGATGATGATGATGATGATGATGATGATGATGATGATGATGATGATGATGATGATGATGATGATGATGATGATGATGATGATGATGATGATGATGATGATGATGATGATGATGATGATGATGATGATGATGATGATGATGATGATGATGATGATGATGATGATGATGATGATGATGATGATGATGATGATAGCCTCTTGAGAGAAAGGCAACAGTGTTTTTTGTATTGTTATCCGAAGATATTTAATAACTCGAACGGTCAACATAGAAATATAAAAGGGTTTGGTACTATAAATGAACAATGCAATAGGTAGTTACAAGTTGGGTTTGTGGTTTGTAATGTGTACGGGGAATGGCCCTGCTGTACTCGTAGTACTGGCGTACTCTTCAAGGCTAGCATTGTCGTTGTTGATATGCTATTCACGATAATTCACTGTATAATGAAGAGGCTAGCATTACTTTCTCTACAACAGTGTTGAAAGAGAGAGAAAAAATAAATTACATTCTCTAAGGAAATATGTTAACAGATACATGCATGCCATTCTTCCCAATGCAACTAATTACATTGTTTTTTGGCTGTAAGACTATGTGCACATGCATACACACATGTAAAAAAAAATAAACATATCCAATCTAATTAAGATTCATTGGCTTTCTTATGTCAGCACAATTCCTTATTTGTATTCTCTTTATCTTTATTTCCAGCTCTATTTTCATTATTCTCCCTTTTGATAAAACCTCCTCCACTTTGTCAAGGATTATTTGTTTGTCATTAAAAAATTGTTTATTAAAATGCAAATAAAAACAGAAAATAAGAATATATTCATATTAATATAACATGAACCTTTCCTTATACATGTCTGTATTAATTATATATATATATATATATATATATATATATATATATATATTATATCTCATGTAGTTGAAAAAAACAATTAAAGTCCTTGATCAGAGGTTTTACAAGAACTAATATAAATTATTTTATTTAAATACCATACATTATAGTGTCTGCTGGGGATACCCAGATTTCATCAAGCAGGATTGACGAATACTTCTAGGATGACTGGATTAATGAAACACGGGTATCCCCAACAGACACTGAAATGTACAGTATTTAAATAAAATAATTAATATATAGAAGTATTCGTCAATCTTCCTTGATGAAATCCGGGTATCCCCAGCAGACACTGTAATGTATGGTATTTAAATAAAATAATTCATATTAGTTCTTGTAGAACCTCTGATCAAGGACTTTAATGGGTTTTTTTCAACTACATGAGATATAATATATATATATATATATATATATATATATATATATATATAGTTGTATTAGTAGCTATATTTATAGGGGAAAGTGCTTAGTATTGGGGATAGAGCTTATGCATATATACGTTTGGAGACATGGGATCAACAGTGCATGGTGACTAATAGTTTCTGGTCTTGCATTCATACTTTGCAGAAGAATGAGGGTGAGGAATTACAAGTAATCATGCACTGTTGACCTCATCTCTCCAAACTTAGATTTTATATATATAGAAAGAAAGAAACAAAATTATGATATATTCATCATTAAGTATACAAGTTCCAAAAATTCGCCACCAACAAAGTTATAGTGTACATATGTTTCCGGAACTAAATTTATTAAGTCCTCATCAGCACATATAATAAGGAGAGTCATCGACATTTCGTTCATAGTCAGACTGGATTGGACAACAGACACATTAAAACAGAGTTTACAAAAATATTAAAATAACAGTACTCTTATAGACAACACACCGCGTTTCCGTGACTTCACGTCGTCAACGTTCGGGCAGGTCTCAGAAGTGCCAGAAAGATGAGGCGAAAACTGCCAAATGATAAATTGAAGACTGGTAGACGATAAATTCAGATGAAGAAAATCAAAGTAAAATATATATATATAAAAATAAAGAACGAACAAACCATAGCTTATAACTGTTATTAATTAGATATCTATGTTTTTTTTTGTCAAAGGAACCATTGTTAATAAAATATTTTTGAATAAAATGTTTGTTTTTTTTGTGCACCGAAAAGTTTCAAAAGATGATTTTTTTTATATAACGAACAACGAAACCACTGTTTTTAACCAATTTCTTGTTTGTTTTTCTTTTCATTTTCTTTCAATGTTTTTCCTTCTTAACATTTTCTGGGTTACGGTTAGTCTTTCGCTAGAAGTGACCGTTGCTGACAGAACTCGATGGGTCCTTCGGGAAATTCAACGCGCTAACACAGATCGTAAAAATTTTTTTTTTTTGTACGCACTGCAGATCGTAGAAATTAATTTCTTATCCTAATTAGTTATCGTCTGCTGCAACCTGATTGGTTAATAGTTTCGTCAACTCTCGGGCGCTTCCGAGACCTGCCCGAACATTGACAACACGAAGTCACGGAAACGCGGTGCATTCTCTATAAGAGTATCAAAATAAATAACTTAATATTTTTCATTAGTTTCATTTCATTTGTTATATATAAGCTCTGGTTGAACTTAAGTTCTATCCAATGAGCTGATTTAATACCTGCAGTATCCATTGGTATCTGATGGACTTGATTACTTCACCTTTCATTTATGTAGCTTTGAGGTGTTGATTTCTTTATCTAGTTATGATACTGTCAAAGTTAAAACATTTGACTTTACTTATATAGTGTTAAAAAAGAAATAACTATATATATATATATATATACATATATATAGTTGAAAAAAGGAGTGAAGATAATCATATATATATATATATAGTTAAATATCTATTTTTCATAACATTCAACAAAAATCATCAGACATGAGTCCAATGTGTTCTTTTAAATCTCAGACTTTTAAAGAAAATATTTTTCTCTTTAGAAGGTGATAAGATGATTTTTGAAATAATTAGTGTTGTGAAGTTGTTCCACAGTAAATAATAAATAAAGGAAGTCAAGTCGAGGGTTGGTTTAACAAGTGTATTAACAAGTAAGAAAGTGACTAGCTCTTGGCTAGACAGTTACAAGGTGGTGCTTTGTCTTCTGGTGACTCGCACTATTTATAGTGACAACCGGTGTAGTTTCTCCTGTGTAAGAACGGCCGGTGTAACAATTAGTTTAAAATATTTTTTTGAAAAATAATATTAAAATAATGAAAGCAATAGATGATATTATCCTTTGAAAGTAGAGTATAAAACCATTTGAAATATTAATAAATAGTGTACATAATTCCAAACAATAATTGGAAAGAATCAAAAGAAAATGGATATTTTTTCTTTTGGCATGAGGCAACACATCAATTTGTATAGTAATAAAGAAATAGATGATTGCTTATCAATGGATGCAGCAATGCAGATAAGAAAATTTCAAATTGTGTAGTAATGAAGAATAAAGAAGGTAGATGAGTGTTTATTGTTTTAGAAGAAAATGGATAATACAATAAAAACAATAAATCCTGTTAAATAATGAACATTTTCATGTTTTTTGTTTTTTTTGCTTGATATTCCCAACAGTTAAATATTACCAAATGGAAACAATCTAAAAGTGATAAATTGCTTTCACTGTACCAATTCCGTTAAAGGTTTCAACATCTATCTTCATTTTAAAAGGACGTAAATTAACTTTTTTTTCTCCTCAATATTAAAATTCATATTCCAGATTTTACCAGTTCTAAAGAGAATCTAAAAACAGAAGAAAATCTTTCATAAAAAGCAACTCATTTTTTTTTTATCCTTCTTTTTTTAATAAGAACCATTCAAATATTTAGAATGTGGACACTTTGTCAAGAGAAAGATTTTAAAAAAGAAACATTTTGCCATCAGCCATTTCCCAGCATTTATTTGCCAGCTTCCTAATTTCTTGTGTAAGTTTGAATAGGATCATTAGTTGTGGCATTTGGAATCAGCAAATATTCCAAAGGAAAATGAAGTATTCGACTGGACACTTGCCATAACATATTTCACTTATTGGAGGTGCCATTTTGAATAATTCCCAAAGGCAAATAATTGCTGACCAGATTCTTAAAGGATTTTTGCATGGTAGCACTCTGCTAGGCAGTTAAGATATTCAAAGAACCAGTCAGTTCATAACTGACCAGAAATGTTTTTTTTATTTCATGATCAAGAAAAAAACAAGTTGGAGGCATTACAAGCTAAATGAGAACAGGAGAAATGGATAATTTGTGTAATCCAAACATTTTGAAATGGGGATGAGCATTCATGACATGTTCTTGAATAAAAACATAATAGTTCAGATAAAATTGAACTAAATGAACAAATGAATGAATTTCTGTTCTTCATCACAATATATATATATATATATATATATATATATTGATAAAATAGTTATCCATGGACATGTGCTCCGCTGTTGCTGCAGCTCATCAGCATGGCTGACTATGACGGGATTCAGACCTGCAGTCACTGGGACTGTGACCACATGCGCTAACCGTTATGCTACGAGACCCGTCTGAAATTACATAATTTATTGTTTTATGAAGCTATTTTTGTTGTTATTGTTTTTTAGCGATAATTGTACAACTGGTACAGTTGCCTCCCTTTACATACGCATAAGTTTTCGCCCCTGTATATGCAATGCTGCCCCACTTTTAGGGGCGTGTACACACACACACACACATATATATATATTATAATATTAAAGTTGAGTTAATTAAGGTTAGTTTCCCTAAGACATTTTTCCACTCAATACATGCTAAAATATTCTTTGGTTTTCGGATTAAGTCATGTTTCCACAAAATTATCAATCGTCAAGTTATGAATACATTTAGGGACTATAGTCCACATGGACTACTTGAGGACGTTAACCACTGGAATCTACTCGACAGGAAGCATCTGTATCTGAAGCTGCAGGTAATTTGAAACATTTGTTTGCCATCATGTTAACTACATGTGCAGTGTCTCGTCCAAAACAACTTTGGGATGCACACAAAAAAAATATTTAATGAAGATTTCCTTCTTAGGAAATGCAATCAACTACCTGAGGTTGATATATTTTCAGACATCTTCAATATGGCTCTGGTTCATATCGAAGATATGATTTATAACATGAATGGTAAAAGACTGACAAAATTGGGTCTTACCTAACCAGATCGATCTCATACACAGTTTTTAGTGCATTGACGTGTGAAATTAGTTATCAATCGCTTAAGCAAGTGTCAATTGTTCGGGATGGTATCGCACAGCTAGATAATGAGCAGATTCATGTGTTTTGTACTGAAGTTAATACTTACTGTCTAAAACCAGCAAGATTCGTCTAAAGTTTTACAAAATTGTTCTTGGATTGTATGGATGGATGTACAATGGCACATCAAAAACATTCAAAGCTCTAAATAAAACATAGCGTGATATCAAGACGTGATGTTGTAATGGATGGCATCACACTTTTATTATCAGGTGACTTCCGACACACACTTCCTATTGTTTAACATGGAAGTCCGGCTGATGAGCTCAATGCTTGCATTAAATTGTCATATTTGTGAAAGTACATCAATACTGTAACATTATCTACGAACATACGTGTGTATCACAATAGTGACCCAATGTCTGGTGAGTTTGCCTCCATACTTATAAAAATAGTTGATGGCAAGATTACAACAACCAACCATGGTAAGATTGTTACTACTTCAGGTATTGCATCAATTGTTTCATCACTCACATAACTAAGTAGTAAATGGAGAGAGCAATTCCAGCTCCTAAAAATGACGTGGTACATGTCATCAATCAACAACTGCTTGATGAAATTGTGCCCATTTATGTTATTCCGGAATCTTGATGCTCCAAAGCTATACTTTTCTGGTTGCTGTTTTACAATAACATTGTGGCGTCTGTGTTCACGTTGGACAATGATAAGCAGCAAATAATTCAATAGTTCAAGATTAGGCATAGAATTTCTTGAGTCAATCTACTTTCCTGGACAACGCCGGGATATGGGTCAGCTTGTGCGTATAGAGACCTTGCTCGAGACATTGGCTATCCAACTGTTGGACGTTATTCTTAGGGTGAACAGACTACATTGGTTTGAACATGTTGAAAGAAGCAGTGGACCAATCAACACATGTAAAGATCTGAAAGTGGTCAGTCAGAAGAAAGCCAGATGCATAAAGAAAACCTGGAGAGAAACCATCAGGCATGACCGTATACAGTGGCAGATGGTAAAGGTGGACCCCCACGACTGTGTCCACTGGAGACAATGTATAAAGACCACCAGACAACGTCGAACTCCTGACGAAGGGAACACAGATGCTGAACTAGGATAGTGAAGTGAGTGAGTGAAGTGATATATATATATATATACTTTCATTTCATGCAAACTTACCGATATAGATGTTTAGGATTGAGTACACTTTTTTAAAAGATAAATTGTGATAAGTGATGAAGAGTGGATACTGTCCAACAATGTAAGATGTAAGGCACTGTAAAAAAAATTAATTGAACAATAACAAACCATATACCAAGTACTGGTTTCGAAACAAACAAAATAATGCTATGAATATCATGGAAGATTTAAAAAAAAAAAAATGATTTGAAAAATTTGTGAAAAAAAACAAAAAAACCTGCCTCTTCATTTTACTATATCAGTTTAATTTCCTATTTGCAAATCATCTTAGAAATATCACCCCCTTCATTACTTATTTTATGGTTAGAATTTATGCAGTTTTGTTTTTATCATTTTCTTTCCCTTCATTAAATTCATTTCTTACTACTTATTTAAAAAATGAAAAAGTATGAAACATTTAAAAATAAATATTTCAAAATTGCACTTAAAAAAAAAAAAAAACATCTGGCAAAACTTTTAATAAATTATTTTTGTTTTTGTTGTTTAGATTACTTTTCACAACTTAGTTGTTATATTTACAACGTTTCAGCCAATGTAACCTCTGACCTTCTTTATGTGCATCTTTTCGAACTTGGGAATCTTTACATCGGACTATACTATCTAACACATGCCAGCATGTAAAACAGATGTTAAACCGAAGATGATGATAAACTTAGGACTGCCCCTATATTTAATTCACAAGGGTAAACTGTTCTTGTTGCATCAGCCATAACCGGGTAGAAGTATAAATTATAATGTTATTCTTAGTTATTATCCGCTGTAGTAAGGATTGAACCTTCAACCTCCAGACAAGGTTAAAAAAAAGAGTCACTAATCTGATAGGTCCCTCACTATCCACCAAGTTCCAGCCTCTATCCCATCGCTGCAATGTTGCATCCTTGTGCTCGTTTTACAATGAAATGTGCTCCGATGAACTTGCTGCTTTGGTGCCCCCTCAACGTAAATACACTCGACCAACCCGACAATCAGCTAAATCCCATCCATTCACTGTGGAGGTCCCCAGATGCTGGAGAACCTTCTACTCCAATAGCTTCTCTCCTCGAGCTGCCGGCCTTTGGAACTCCCTCCCAGCTCCCTCGACTGTACCGACATGCAGAAATTTAAAACCAATGGAACAAACATCTAGCTGCGCAGCTCCTAATTTAGGATGATCCCCTAAACTTTCACCCTAATTCTCAGTAGCCCCTTACGTCTAGTGGCAATTTGCCTTGTTTGGGGTGAACTATGTTTAAAAGAAAGAAAAAAAAAAGATGACTATCACTTAAAACTGATTGTTAATCAACGCCTTTATCCGTTGTACCACAGGTCTATGCACTTGAAGGTCAGAGGTTATTTCTGCCGAAACGTAGTGAATATAAAAGCCAAGATGAGAACAGTAATCCAAACTATGAATTTGTATCTAAAAAATTCTGAAAGATTTTTGTTCTTCTCTGAACTTTTAGGATGAGGAGTTATTTGCACTTTTTCTCCAGACTACTGTTTGCATCAGCATCGATATTTTTATTTTTTACTACGTTTCAGCTGATGTGACAAACTTTCTTTAAGTTTGCTATTCATATTATGCTCAATGTGATTGCTTATGTCATTTTTTTTTTTTTACTATTGAGACAACACTTATCAAGGCCAAGAGTCACTCGGGGATAAGAGTTATTGAAACGGAATGATTATCAGCCAAAAACGAGGAACACTATGGGAGTACTAACGTTGATCAATGGTATGAACTGCGTTTGATTACTTATGAGCAGGAATATGCTGACATTGGATTTAAAGACGACCAAGTTATAATCAGCAGGGAAGCAGTCCCACAGTATTGTGCTGCACAGGTAAGAAGCCCTTGCAAAGTAGCTCTGTTCATGGAAATTCTGCCTGACACTAGGAACATGGAGGGAGAAAGGTAAGTGTTTTTCTATTGTGATAATAGGACGAGTGCTTACTGTGAATGTCTTACAAGGAGAACAAAAGATTGGAGCGCATTGTTCATGAATTTTATAATTCACAGAAAAAATAACCTGTTCATTGGATTTAAATAGGCGACGTCATTGTACACATTAGATAAATAATAGATATTTATAGGAAAGACACGAACGTTGATAAAGAATACACCTGAAGAAGGCCGGAAGAGACATTAGCCAAAACGTAGAAGCAAAATAAATAACAACAACAAGGATAATAGTCGGAAGAAAAACAATGAACATGCTCACTTTTATACAGTGTTAGTTCGTTCTTTTTTTTTTTAATGGAAGTCGCCCCAGACAAGACAGGAAACCACTTGATGAAACGAGCTAATCCTAATAATAAAAAAGCGAGTTGAAGGTAGAATCACTTCAAGACAAATCAAGCTGGAAAGAAACCCCACCATCAGTGTTCAATCCCCTGGATTTCAAACAGGCTAGCCAAAAAGTAAGTCCTTTAAGAATCCAATAAAAAAGGAAGGAGTTACAAGGCTGGCTGACAAAAACGTCTTCCCTAAATTGATTAAGTGGCTGACTAGAAACCAATGTTTTTATCTTGATACAATCATCATTTATTGTTTTAGTATACCATATGATATACTTGCATATATATAACAAAAATGAATATTTAAAACAAACTTATCTCAACACTCCACTGCAGTTTCACAGTCAACCCGATCGTCAGAAGTGTGTTTTTATCCCACACGTCTGTATACACCTGAATGCGAGCTCAAACTAGCCAGAATTGAAACGTTAGATCTCCAAACGCTTACTTTTCAAAATTATTCGGCATGAAAATCACCTCACAAAATAATCTTCATTTACAGCTTATGAATATTGTTAAACTATATTGTCACTAGGTAGGTGAATAAGGATTCCATTCATAAGGTATATTAAGTATAATAAGTATATTAAAAGCACCTAACATAAAAACACTGTTAAACTTACTGATGAGTATTTTGGATCAACGCCAGTTGTTGTTGTTGACTAAAGATAAGAAAAAAAGCTTATTGAGTATCTAAAAGTCATACTTAGATCAAACATCACAATCCAAATCCCAACTTTCAGATAGTGAAAACAAATGGCAAAAGAACTAATTCATTATTATAAATAGTTTATGATTGTTTTGGGAAAATGTTGTTCTTTGAATCGCTGCAATCAATTTCATTGTCCCTATTTACTTGTCTCCCCACATGGGCAAAGTTAGACACAAGTTCGGTTTTAATGTAAGGCAAAATCAAGCTACTCAAAAAGGGGCACACTGGATTGGGACAAAAATAAAAATTGCTAAGTCTAGAAGGATTGCTTTGCTGACCGAGGACACAAAATATGAAATGCAGTATCAAAACAGATACTACACTTTGCTCCTAGCCAATATTTCAAATTGTACTTTTTTCCTTTACTAGCTTTTGAACAAGTATTTTTTCCACAAAATAAGTAACTTTTCTAAGGAATTCAAGTACAATATCATTACACATGTAATCTGAATATGTAAATAAAAGAGATGATGGGTTAGGGTTAGCAGATGATGGAGGTAAGAGAATAAGGATTAGCTTGAGGGTGGGATTTTAGTAGCTGGAGTTGAAAAGTTTTCATGGCCAAATCGATAAGGCAGCTGTCACGTTAAGACAACCTCCCTAAGGAAAAGAGATAACGGTTCGAGTCTTGCTGGGGGCTTCTTCCTTATTTCTGATTTGCATAACACACATTGTTGGATGCTTAGCAATGATAGTCGGTTGAAATTAAAATGGAAGTTTTACTCTATTAAAAATGGTCTTTCTCTCTCATCAAATCTTTCTTGGAGTTCATACATTAGATCCATTGTTCTTTTTGATTTTTGTAAAGTCGGTTCTCTCTATCGCTCCAAACACTTTCTCACCCTTGAAGCTATTCTCTATCTTTACAAATCCATAATCAGACCATGTATGGAGTACTGTTGTCATATTTGGGCTGGTGAATCTCTATTCTATTTGAGGGTTCTTGATAAGGTGCAGAAACGTATTTGTAATTTGATTGGCCCTACCCTTTCTTCTTCTCTACACACTCTCTTACAGACGTGATGTTGCTAGTCTCAGTCTTTTCTATAAATACTATTATAGCATGTGTTCTTCAGAGTTATGTGATCTGTTCCCTGCTTCTTTTGTTCCAGCTCGTTTGACTCATTGGTCTAGTGGTCTCCATCAATTCGCTGTTTTGATACCTCATTGTAATACAACTTCCTATTTCAAGAACCGCAAGCTTGTGGAACTCTCTTCTTGCTGACTGTTTTCCTCCTACCTATAATCTTGGTCTTTTCAAGACTAAAGCCAATAATCATATTTGTTCTTGTTACATCAAGTGGCTTCATGCCTTGTCTGGAGCGATTTCCATTAAAAAAAAAAGAAAAACAAATAAACAATTAAGGTTATATAATGTGGTATATAGATCTGCAGTCATACAACAACAGAAGTGGGAAGCTGGCTGGAAAAAAAATCAGACTTCTTAAAAAATTGCTGACTCTTGAATAGGAGTTCACACAGAAGTTGACTCAAAAAATTTACACTCCTGTCTGTAAAAGTAAATATGTTGTTATTTATTATCGACGACACGTGAACACGAATACCTATTTGCTTGCCTCCCCACGAGGGCAGAGTTATACACAAGGTCGGTTTTTAATGTGGGGAAAATCCAGCTCCCCCAAAAGGGGCACTTTGGATTTGGACAAAAATAAAAACTGCCTCAGTCTAGAAGACAAAAATGGTGAAGTGTAGTATTAGAAACGATATTACACGTTGCCCCTCGCCAAACGGCCAAGGAATAGAGTCGAGTACCTGTAAAGTATCTGTTAAGTCGGTTTTAGTCCTGATGGCAAGTTGTCTCTAATGAAATGCAGTTGCAAGCTGCATGAAAAGAATTAGATTTTAAAAGCAAATTATGGTGACAGAACTGACTTCTTAACTTTCATTGTTATTTTCTATCATATTTTATTATTTAGGTCGATCATTTCTGCGATTGTTAATTTAAAGTAACTGCAATAACTTATTTGTATAATTTGGATTATTCGGATTACTGTTCTCATCTTGAGTGTTATTATCACAACGTTTCGGCCGCTGTAACCTCCGGCCTTCTTCAGGTGTATCTTTTCGAATTCGGAAATATTTCTGTCAAACTCGGCAATAACTTAGTAGAAATCTTCAATCTGCTTCCAACATCTTTGGCATTTATCATTTGGTTCACTGATTAATTACTTATATCTTCTTCATGAGAACCAGAAACAACATTAGGAAAGAATCAACTTCTGTTTTTTACTATTAATCTTTACAATATTAATTCTGAAAAACTTTGTGTAACTCTTTACTTCTACTAGTAAACATTAGTTAGATTTTATACATTTTTGTTTTTCGCCTGTTTTATAGCCTATGAAACATTTCTGGCTTATTTAATGCCAAGATATGATGCATTGCTAACCATTCATTTATTACGATTAAAAGCTTAGTTGCTATTTTAGCCATAGCTGTGGAGACATTAGAAGTTCATACCTTTCCGGACGATATTAGTGCATAATTTTACACAGTAGATCTAATAAGATTCGAACTTGGTATCACCAATTTTATAGTCAACAATGATACACCTAAAGCCAATCATCCACTCTCCTTCACGGTTTTTGTTTCAATTTATATTTTTTTTATTGGTATAAAATTAAAAAACATATTTATTTTTTATTAACTTTATTATTATATAACCTCAAGTATTTCTGGGCTCCTTATTTTACTCTAGATGTTTTAACTATATACTTAGTAACAATGAAATATTTTTATGACCTAAGATCAATAAAGCTAAATTTACTTAAGTTAAAAAAAAATCAATAATCAATACCTCTTTTATGCAGAGATTGTTTTAATGTAGAAATCATTATTTTTTTTAATTCAGTTAAAACTTGATTTCTTCTTCCCTCTCGCTTTTTAAAAAAAATCTCCTCCCCAAACTAATTACTGCAATAGTAAGAAATTAATCTATTTTGTTTCGTTTTTACCGGTTAGTTTTTGCTGACTAACTTCCTGTTTGAAACAAGACTACTGTGTATTCCTTTTTTTTCTTTCTTTATGCTAATTTATCTTGAGTAAAATTATACTTTATGATGTAGAACTTAACTGTGCATAGGATCCTTTTGGCTAAGATCAAAGTGTAGTATCTGTTCCGATGGATACTGCACGCCTGTCCTGTACAGCTCTAGGAGGTCCACCCTCCCAGGCTTTGCCTCCCCTCTTTGGGGAGGAGTAAGTTTATTGCTTACTGTCTGAGGCGCCCCTACCGGGGAATGCCGACGGGGCTGCCCAGGCAATTTTTAAATGGCCAGAGTGCTCACCTCTCGAGCGCTGGCTTTTCAAACCCCACTTTCTCGACCCGATCTTGGGTCACATCTTACTTGTGGGAGTAAGATAAAACTGGCCTTGTGCCTAAATCCTGGGGAGGAGTAAAAAAAAAAACAATAGTTTATATTGCAATTAATCTGGAATACAGTCAGATAAAAAATGCAGTAATCCTAGAAAAAAAAAATGTTCATTTAAATGGTCATTTTTTTTTCAGAATGCCACAGTTAACTGTTACTGAATATATTCATGAAATGTGTGAAAAGAATACATTCTGAAGATGAGAAAACCAAAATTATTTGATTTCCCAAATAATCTACTTTGAATCACAAGAAAAATCTCGTATTTTAATAAGAATTGACTGAATCCGTTTTGAAGGTTGACAGACATTAATTAAAACTGTGAGTAATAGAGAATTGAAAGATACAGAAATTCTATGGAAGCGCTTAAAAATCAATGGCCGTGTGAAGATTGGAAATTATTTGCTAAATTTTCCCAGCATGTCTTGACACTTCAGGCATTTTATTTCTGGTGGAAAAGGTTTCAGGTTAGAAATTGATTAAATTACATAATGCTCATTTCAACCCCAGTTGATGATGATGATCATGATGTGTGGGGTGGGGGGTGAGAAGAACAAGAAAAAAGATATAATTACATTAAATAAGAAAAATAGATAAACTGTAGACTTTGCAGTTATAGTAAAAGTACTGAACGCCCTTCCCCCCAAAACTAATATTATGTATTTTACTAGCGGGGACCCATGAAAATTCCACAACAGCATCCTTCATCTGTTGTATATTGCTACCATGCTTAAAATAATGACTAGGAACAATTATGTGTCAAAATATAACGGTATATCTTTATGTAGTTTCATAATATATCTAACAAGGAGCCTATCTCCAAAACCCTTGAAAAAGTTTGTGATATATTTCCATTCTATGGACGTCCAGCGCGAATGCAGACCCCACAACATCATTGTACCATCTCTGAACAAAGCAGATACTATACTTTGATCTCAACCCAAAGGCCAAGAAAATGTATTTTAGTTCAAATATCACATTCAACACAAAAGCAACATCAAATGAAATTTTTTAAATGACCTTTTTCGGTGATCGAGCGATGCCATCATTTAAAAAAGGAATTGAAGGTGATAACGAACATGAAATTGCCTTGGTGTATTATTGTATAGATAAGGAATAGAAGTTTTCAACTTTAAAATCATAACAATTTTCAAAATAGAAGTTTTCAAATTTTAAATCATACCAATTTTCAAAATAGAAGTTTTCAAATTTGAAATCATACCAATTTTCAAAATAGAAGTTTTCAAATTTAAAATCATACTAATTTTCAAAATTAAAATCATACCAATTTTCAGAAGTGATCAAATGTAGTATCAGAAAAGATACTACACTTTGCTCCTAGCAAAAAGATCAAGACTCTGATCTTCACTTCAGAAGAACTTGATGAAACAGGATTACTCCAGTTTAAATAATTTCCAATCATTATCAATATTAATTTCGGACAAATATAATACTTTTGTTTTTCCATTTTATGGTATATCAACAGCTTTTCACTTATTTAATGTTAAAACAGAATACCTATTATAAATTATTCACTGACCATAATCTGATATTTTACTCAAAACCAGACAGGAATTGTGGGTCCATACCTTTCCCAACGCTATTATTTCATAATTAAATGTGAAAGATCTGATAGAATTCAAACTCTGTTTGATTATTCCACTGTCCATGTTGATCACTCACACCTTCCAACTTTTAAAGAACATATAACATTGCTTATCTTTGCTCTATGCGACTATGACAACAAATGAATGGCATATTAATATAAATAAAAAAGCTACTAATTATTACACTGAACATAAAAATTAATTGATTGTAAATGAAGCATTCAAATGTTAATGTTCAGATCTTAAAATGCCTACAAAAGTGTACAATGAATAAAATCTAAAAAAAATGCATAGACAATGTCCCCAGAGTGCCTCTTTTTGGGGAGGTGGGGGACTGGATTTTTTCAGATTAAAACTCGACGTATCTAACTTTAATCTTATTAGGAAACAAGTAAATAGGGATAATAGTACATGATACATTTTTAAAAAATGATTCGATAGTTTAACATATTTTCCGCACTGGCTATCATGAAAATACAATGTGATTTCAAGCACTTAGCATTCAGTGTCAGCTTTCAATAATGTCATAAAAAATGATTAAATAGTTTAACATGGTTTGCAGCACTGGCTATCATGAACATAGAATGTGATTTGAAGCGCTTAGCATTCAGTGTCAGCTTTCAATAATGTTCTAAAACAAATGATTCCATAGTTTATTGTTTTTCTCAAAATAAACTGTGATTTCAAGCACTTAGCATTCAGTGTAAACTTTCAATAATGCCATGAAAAAAATGATTAAATAGTTTAACATGGTTTGCAGCACTGGCTATCAAGAACATAGAATGTGATTTGAAGTGCTTAGCATTCAGTGTCAGCTTTCAATAACGATCAGAAAAAGTGATTAAATAGTTGAACATTTTGCTCCACTGGCTAGCTTTCAATAATGTCCAGAAAAAATGACCAGATAGTTTAACATGTTTTCCCCACTGGCTATCAAGAACAAAGAATGTGATTTCAAGCTATTAACACTCACTGTTAGTTTTCAATAATGTCCAGAAAAATGCTTATGTTTATTCAGACAGAAGCTGCTTTTAATAATATATGCTGAATTTAATAAAGAATGTCCAGGTATTTTTTTTAAATATTTATAAGCCATTTGTAATAAAATTTCCAACTCAAAATATTCAGTCTTAGGTTTCAAAAATGAAGAAGAAAAAAGATACAATTTCTCTGTGAAGATTTTTGCTTGGACGATTAATCTAAAAATCTAGGAAAGATTAGACTGCAAATAACATTCTTTTTCTCTTAGTTGGTTGGTAAACCCTTCAAATAAAATCTTTTTTTTTTCTTAGGGGCAGGGGTTTCTATTTTATTTCTTTTCAACAATTAAAACCAGGAATCACTTTTGTCTTGTTTGAATGACTTTTTAAGTGAAATTGTTCAAGGTTTAACAATGTGAAGAGTCTGAGAATAAAAGAAATAGAAAAAAAAGATAGTGCCCTTCTTCATCGCTGCCGAATGCATTTTGCTCTTCATTATTTCATAGAGAAATTAATTTTAATCTTCATCCTGCCGCATTTAAAACTAATTATAATGTCTTCTTTGCATTTTGAATCTAATCAGGAACCTGAATTGGCCGCTTGGTTAAACCAAATTAATTTTGTTCACTTTTGTCAAATTTCAGCCCAAGTTGTCACAGGATGGAGCAAATTGTCATGACTTGAGAAACACAACCAACAGGAATTGCAACTATATAACCAAAGACTATCACAAAGCATTGTGGAATTGTAGGAAGCCCTCAATATTTTTTTTTCTTTCTTTTCAAAGAAAAATGGTAGGGGTGGCCGAGTTAAAATGAGTTGTATTTTCTATTATTTCACCGGAATTTTTTTTTTTTTTAAATAAAAAAAAACTTCTTTTGTTCTTTTGTGTTTTTGCGGCCGTGAATATCAGCTGAGTTATTATTTGTGCAAAGTTTGAGATTATATGATAAGTTGTCTTGTGGGACTCCACACGCCACAGTCTCATTTCCTGTTTTACACACATGGATTGTTTTCTATTGTACACAATAAACCAAGCTTCAAATAGATATTAATTTCAAATACCAATTCCTCTACATACAAAGCAAGCCCACATAGATTGATATTGTCGCTGTCCACAAAAATAAATTGTCCCCTTTTCTCCCCCAACCGAAAAGAATTATGTTTTATAAAAACAAAGCCAAGTTTTTTTGTTATTATGCATCATATTACAAATGTTTTATTCCTTTATGCTGATAGAACCCCATTCTCATTAAACAGTGCTGACAGAAAATATGAACAAAATAATATTCAATACAAATATTGATAGGATTGAAAATATCAAACTATGTTTCCATATGATATAAAAAGACTATTTTTGCATAAGTTGGGTTAGAATTTTTTTGTTTACTTGTAGCAAAAACAAAGGGCTTTTTATATTTCTTTTTCATATAGCAGTAATAATAATAACAAGCTGCGCATGTGTGGTCCCCCTCTGTATGTGACTCGATGTGGCGAGTGTAAAATGCAATAAATTTGGGCAATTTGGGGCATTTTTGACCCCCCTTTGACCCCCTGAGGGCGAGAACCAGAATTTTTCTGAGGTCAAGGATGCTCATTTTATATCCAGAACAATTGCCTCTACATTTTGGCCAAGTTTCAGAGAAATTGAATGGATGGATGAAAAGTTATGGGGCAAAAAATGTCATTTTTTGCCATTTCGGGGTCTTTTGACCCCCTGGGGGGGGGGGGGGGGGGGCTAACCAGATTTTTTTTTAAATCGGAGAATGTCACTTTCTAACCTGACCAAAGTTACAACTTCATGCAAAATTTCAGAGAAATTCAATGGATGATTGCGGAGAAAAATCCGGACGGACGGACACACGGAAATGCCTCAAAACATAGGTCTCCCGATTTTATAAATCAGGGGACCAATAATAATAATTTCAGTAAATAATTCTACCCCCCCCCCCCCGAAAAAAAACTCCATGACATCAGCATGCCCCAGAAGGTATCTCACTCCAGATGCAATCCTTTACTTGTATAAGAGCCAAATACATCCCAAGATGGAGTACTGTTGCCACATCACCTTTCCTGCCTTGACAGAGTACAAAACCGATTTCGAAATCTAGTGGGGGATGCCCTCTTCTCCTCCCTACTACCTCTTTCTCACAGAAGTGACGTTGCTAGTCCTTTTTTACTCTATCGTTATTTTCATGGCGGGTGCTTGACTGAGCTTCATTCTATGGTCCCCCTCCCCTCCTGTAAAACATTCATAACAAAAACTCGTCTAACTACAACCACTGTCAATAATTTCTCTCTCTCTCCCTAAAACTAAATGAAACGAAACTTCCATGAGCAAAGTTTCTTTCCAAGAACTACCCGTCTGTGGAACACAATACTGCAGCTGACTACAACATGGTCGTTTTCAAGTCAAATGTAAACAAATTTTTGTTGAGCCGTCCTCTTAAATCATCAAATTTTCCAACATTATAGTGTTGTCTCACCGTCCACCTGTCACTCATTAACCCTTATCCTCGAGTGGCCTTTGCGCCTTGATAAGTTGTGACTTTATAGTAAGAAAAAACCCCAAAAAGCATCAGTTTATCCCACAGAAAATGTTTGTGAAATATCTGGAAAGATAGAAAAACAGAGGAGGGAAAGCACTATTCAGACCTCAACAGGAAGAGCATAAGAGTAATGGAATCCTGAGAAACCTTATTCTCACTCATATTCCAAAGAAACCCAACGACTGTTATCAATGAGAACTCATCGGTAAACGGCTGTTGCAGAAACGCAAAGTAATTTGCAATAGCGATCGAAAAAAGTTGAAAGTACTGGAAATCTGAGGAGACTTCTTGTTATTCTGACTCAAGGGAACTCCACATATTTTTGTCAGTAAGAGATACTTGGTAAATTACATGTGTGAGAACTTCTAGTGAGTAAGAAATAATTATTAGCATAGGTGCGCTATGATGTTGCATACCGTTTCTATATTAGATTTCTTCTGGTGCACAAAACTTGAAATTTAAAGTTATGACTATCTTAATAAAATTACTAGCATAGAAATGGTTTGCAACATCGTAGTTGATCTATAATATACAGGGTGATTCGTAAGTCACTTAGCTATTTATTTTTGAAATTCTAAAGTTAAAAAATACGGTAATACAAAACAGAAAGTTTATTCAACAAATTCATTTATGGGAGTTTAAAATTACAGCAAATTTTCAAAATTTCCACCTTCGTTCTGCATGCATAGCTCCATTCTTTTTTGCAAGGAATTTACGACTCTTTGTAGCATATTTGATTGATTATGGTGTTGTGCGAAGGAGGCTTTCTGTTCACATCACGTTTCCATTGCCTAACAAATAGCAATAATTAGAAAGTAAGATAACAATTATCAAAAGTTCATAGTATGTTTGTGCTTCATATGGTCATTTTAAATAGCTAAGTGAAGTGACTTATGAAGCACCCTGTATATCATTATCATTATTATTATTATACTAAAGCTGATTTAATCAACGTTTGTTTTATGACGCTTTATTCCTATATATTTTAATTCTTCAGTTCTGGGAAGATTGAGTTATATTTGAAACAACTTCCATTTTAATTGTTCTAATCAGCCACACTTTGCAATTGCAGAGTGACTTATCTCTAACTAAGTTTCTATCTTTCACTCTCACCATCTCTCACTGTAGATTATTTGATCCCCTCCCCCACTCTTATTTCATACGGTATCTATCATTCTCGCTTCCATCACTTTCTGTTTATCAAGAGTTAAAGGTAATAAAGAAAGGAAAAGAGAGAGGGGGAGGGAGGGAGAGATAACGAGCAGAAAAAGACTCATTTTAGATTTTGTCTTTATTTTTTTATATTTAACTGTCTTTGCAAACTCACTTTTTCCTGATTCAAACAATCTAACCTGGGCTCAATGGGTGACCCAAGGGGTCACATTTTTTTTTCTACTATCGTATTTGATTAAATATTATAAAATTCGAGGAAACATAATTTTCCCACTAAATTTACACAAATAAAATATTTAAGCAACACCCCCAGAATGATTCATAATAAAACTAAAAATACCCAGGACTATAACAACCAAGGTGAATACATTATAAGAAAACATGAAACGATCCTAAACAAAATATGTTGACTAAAACTGTCTATAATATTTCATCAAATATGCCTTAATAGAGGAATGCTGCCTAAATAAATATATATATATATATATATATTTATAATATTAATTTTAAGTAAATAATATTAAATTATTTTTACCTTCATACGCCAGCATTTCAAGCTTTTGTCTTCATCAGGGTAGGGAATGATAATCTCAGACGGTTGTCAGGTTAGAACCCAGTTACAGAATCACCCTAGACTCTGCAAGCAAGTGTCATAACCAAATGGCCACAAAACATTACCACATCAAGAAAGGAAATTTAAGTTCTATTTATGTGAAGGATTGGCACTTTTTTTATAAGTATCGTTTTGTATTTGAATATTAAATTGTGAGAAAGCCAAAAACGATATAGTTTTTTTTCTTCTTTAAAATAAACATTTATTTACCTCATATTCATGCATACTTTCGGTTTTAAAAACCATATTCAAACAAATATTTTTTTTTATAAATCATTATTTTTTTTCTCTTGGAGATGTATAAATCTCTCGTGAATGTCCGTTGAGGTATTGACTGGACGATTTGGAAGTCTCTAGCGAGCCACGTGGGGCACTAGAGACTTCCAAATCGTCCAGTTAACAAGTCAACGGACATTCACGAGAAATTTTTAAATCTTCAAGGGGAGAAAAAAACAATGATTTATAAAAAGAAATATTGCTTGAAAATGTTTTTTAAAACCGAAAGCTTTCATGAATACTTTAAGGTAAATAAATGTTTATTTTAAAGAAAAAAGCATATATCGT
Organism: Sepiola atlantica; assembly: GCA_963556195.1. NCBI lineage: Eukaryota > Metazoa > Mollusca > Cephalopoda > Sepiida > Sepiolidae > Sepiola > Sepiola atlantica. Next base: position 33,959,856 of record OY744516.1, on the reverse strand, counting down.
TTTTGGCTTTATCAAAATTTATATATATATATATAGATAATATTTATAAATAAATATTAATTATTTATTACCTACAGACATCGATGTTTCATGCTTACGCAATCTTCAGTGCAGGAAGTTAATTCCCGACTGTCGGCGGGTGCAAACTCCGATCACAAATCGCCTCTGATTCGCAGTCAAGAGCGTTACTCGTTGGCCATCACAAATTAGCTTGGAAATTAGGGGGAATTTAACTTTGTAAATGCCAAGTCAGCAGGCATTTACAGCAAGCAGCAAAGAGTGATCAACAACAACAAACCATGTTAGATAGTCAGTATTCCTTCATTAAGGTGTATTTGATGAAATATTTATAAATATATATATATATATAAATATGGTCACTCTGGTGGAGGAAATGACGGTTTCCATATAGTGTTAAAGCAATACTCTTCCATAGAAATAATTGAGTACTTTCAATTATTAGTATTGTAAAATGTAAATAAATGAATAGCACCATTTAAATACAATTTCCACCATCATAAGTGGCAGAGTTAATAGCTTAGTTGGACACCAACCACTGGGATTCAGGTTTTCAAACTAGCTGCGCCTAGCCACACAGACGAGTTGTAGAGATGATAAAACATGTGTCTAGGAAGAAATATATTTTATATATATATATATATATATATATATATATATATATATATATATTAAATAAGTATATGGAAGCCTATCTCAGAGCTTTTTCGGTCAACATCACATCAAGAGAATCATGTGAAACAAGAAAATAATTGATGAAAGGAAAGATAAAAATTAATGGGGATTAGGAACAGGTGAATGAAAGTGAAAATTCACTAGATAAATGCTTTACGTAAATTTGCTGATTGAACTGATTTAAAACATTTAAGAGACATAAGTAAGTAGAGGCCGAAAGGAAAAAGATTTTTGGAAACTTTTATTCTGCTAAAAAGACCTAATATTTTTACAAAGTGATGGTTTGTGCAAAGATATAGAAATCGTTCAAAAAAATGTTGAGGTGGTTTAAGGAATCTGCTTTATGTATAATCAAAAAACACCCTGTTGTATAACAATTCGTACAGCAAGCACTATCTGCTAAATGTTGGTCAATAGACATTTCGAAGACCACTTTCCCTGTCAGATCTTTGATGGAATATGTTGCTTAATCTGGGCCTCCAAGTGCAGATTAGTTCTCCCTATATAGCCAGAATTGCATTTACATTTGAATTTTTAAACAATGGCCTTTTAAAATGCTGGAAAGCACACCTTGTGCCAAAAACCAATGCAGAGCAACAGAAAAGAAACGGCAAGTTACACAGTTTGTGACCTGTTAATCCAGTTTCCACAAATTAATTTTAACTTCAAGTAAACCAGACACTTTGAAGAGACTAAAGATTTGAGAGAATCAATTTTTTGTTGATGCGAGCAAGAAGTCATCGGGATAATGAGATTTTTTTCCTGAGCCAATCCAGTTACAAATTCAATCTATTGGGAAAACAACTCATCAGGGCCCAGTGAATCAAAATATAACTAAGTCCCGTCTTCCTAGTTCTAAGTAAAAAAGAACACCAGTTCATGTAAAAGCCTGTAAAAGTGGATTTCCTATATGTTATGTCCTTAAAGGGCATAATAAATAAACAATAAAAGTGAACATATGTGTGTCCGGCTCGCTTCACAGTATGAATAATCACGTATGCAAATTTAATTTTATGAGCAAAAAAGTAGAAGCTTAATTTTAATAATCACTGATAATAATAGTAAAAGAAAGGAAAATATGATCAAGCATGCAAATTTAAATTTTATGAGCAAAGGAGGAGAGGCTTAATCTTAGTAATATCAAATAATAAAAAATGTAATAAAAGTGAACATGTGTGTCCCGCTCGTTTCAAGAATCACTTATGCAAATTTAATTTTATGAGTAAAAAGGAAAAAGCTTAATCTTAAAAATGAATGATAATAAAAAAGAAAGGAAAAAATTATCATGTATGCAAATTACATTTTTATGAGCAAAGATTCGTTTTGTCTTCTTTTTCGTATCCATGAGTTTCATGTCAACGATTTCAAATAGTGAATAGGAATTAAATTGTGAAGCGATAGTAAACAGGCGAAGCCAGCTAGTGAATAAATAAATGTTGAAAAGAAGAATAAAGTTATATTACAGTAATACAATGTTGCCTCTTTAGCATCTACTACTCAACTCCCTGAGTAGATTAGAGTCAAATTATTATATACATATTGGAAGAGTTCATTGTGTATCTAAATAGGGATGATATCACAACATTATAGATACTAGTGAGAAACCCATCTCTTGATCATTCCAAATGAACATCTAAAACTTGGAAACAATTCTCTTTCTTTATTTCCACAGTGAACTTTAAACCCCCACGAAGAGAATTGAACTCATCAAAAAGTATAAAAGCTTCATTTATATCATTAGACGGGTCAATATACTGCCAGAGTACCCCTACCTCAAAAAAATTGCAAAATTTTGCTTTTTGTTGGTTTTATGTTAGGTTGGGTCTAGTCTACAACATACAAAAAATTGGACAAGATCAGAGTATGGGAAAGTTTCAAATTTCGAATATGACTTGTTTTGGTTTACAAGTCATTTTCCATTTACATGTAAAGCACTAACTCTATCAGTTTTCATAATAAATCAATAAATCTTAGATCTTTACTTGTTTTCAGGGTCAATCTTTCACATGAAAAGAGATACCAGTGATGCCAAATAAACCTTTATACCATATCTAGGAGTACCCGACCCCTAAACCCCTCATTACATCCACATTGGTACCCGTACCCCTAAACTCTTATTGCACTCACCAAAGTTCACAAACAGGCATATAGGTGATTATTTTTATATGCATACCAGTGGTGAATTATTACTTTCTTTAATTAATAAAGCGCCTTACCTCCGCATATAAATGAAATTGTTTTATAGGGTATAGAATTCCTGCGAAAACAACTTAAAAACCCAAAGAGACCCTAACAAACAATTCACTAGCTCCATATACTAATACATATATATTTTCGTATATTTTCAGGGTCAAACATGAGTTCAGCTGCCAGTAGAGAAACTTGTCCTTTATGCGAACGGGACCATGGTACTTCGAGAAAAGGGTGCTGCAGGTGTCAATCGTGCAAGTATCGAAAGAGGTGTCAAAGTCATTGTTTAAGCCGGAACTAGTGTTCACATAAACAAAAAGGACATTGCTTTAGCCTAAAACAAGGATGATTCTGCTCGGTCAATAAAAAGGGGCGCTCGTGTTTCTCTGGGGCGATATGACAATAAAACACATTGCTTTTTCTATGGATCTGATACTACAAAAAAAGATTATAAACAAAAAAGTGAAGGAAAGATTTGCTATGTGAAGACTTATGCATTTGCTCAAACTCTCCTAGTTCATTGCAATACAAGAAGGGATTAGTGGACCACTGCTGTTCAAGGTCGGATCAAATATTTTGGTGGTGATGTATATGCTGCAGACTGTGTGTATCACTAGTTATGTAATGTCGAATTCCATACAATGCGAAGCATTCCAAATCTAATTGAATCTTGGGAACTACGTCTCAGTGCCGTCTTTGCTTACCTTCCAATATTCTCAGCCATTGGTCATCCAAATTATCTGAAGTCGGCTCGTCTATATCTCCAGAAGATGTATGCCTTGAAAGATGACAACTCTGCAGTACATCAAAAGTTCCTGTTTGGGTTTCACGTAATCAGACGCAGTAGCGAATACTGGGCTAGTGTTGGCTCCGATCTTGTCATCGAGCAAACACTAATGCGCTCACTCAAAAGCCATGGTGTGCTCACATGGGGTAGTCAGATGTCCGAGCACCAGAGAACAGTTTGAGCCATGTTGTCCACTCTGTCATCTGCTTACAACCTTGCCATACAATAACTTACCGCACAAGTTACACAGCTAGCGAACAACATAAGGAGTTGTCTGCCTCTCGTGTGAGAAGAGATGCGACAGACCTCGGGAAAGTTGCAGAGCAACTAGACAGCTTTAAGCCGTTTCAGGCGATAAATCATCACGCAATATTATCACAGGAATTACAGCTAACGCTAACTGCTAACGAAGATGTCAATGTTCAGGACACTTTTGAAATCGGAAAAGACATTGTACAGAAGATGGATGAACAATCAGTTTTCTTCTACTCTCACAAACGGAGTTTGAAGGCAAATACTCTAGCATCGAGCAAGAATGTTAAAGTTCCTGCAGATCGTAGCATTGACCCAGTACTTTTATTTCAGAGTTTTCTTGTGGTCTCACAGATGGGTGATCTAAGGCTGGATGATCTCATGTCCTACGAACTCTGTCTCTACCCGATGTCTTTGTTTGAAGTAAAGAGAATCTTACGTCAAGCGGACAAACAGCAGCTGGCAGCAGCTCTCAGAAATTATGTTGAAACAAAATTGGACAGTCCTGTGGCACAAACGGTTCCAGTCACAGAGCACAATGTACTAAATGGAGGATCTCTTCTTCACCGTTTGAAATGGAAAATGGGAAGTACCTACAGCTTGCTTGCAAATGATTATGCCTCATTTACTGTTGAACTCTATGGAAGAGCAACTATCATGTTTGATGATTATGAAGTTTGACCAAGTATAAAGGACTGTACTCATCAGCGGCAAAGTCGAAAGTTGAATGCAAGAAAGGTGAACATTACTGAGGTAACAAAATTTGCTGGGAAAAAGGAGGACTTCTTGTCAAATGCGGCAAACAAGCAGGTGCTGATCCAGACGATCATGGAACGAATGCAGCAGAAAAATTGTGATGTTATTCAAGATGCCAATGTTGAGATTGCAAAGGCAGCCATCAATATGTCTGCTTTCAAATCAACCACCCTCATTGGAGAAGACACAAACCTTCTCTTCCTGTCCTGTGCATATGTATCTAAATGTACTGCATTTTATTTTTGCTCTGAAAAGGCGAAATCCTACATCTACAATATCAAGGTTCTCAAGCAGGTGCTTGGCAAAGCAGTTTGTAATGATCTGTTGTTCCTGCATGCCTTTACAGGATGCGATTCAGTGTCCAGAGTATTCGGAATAGGAAAGACAGGGTACCAACAAATCGTCAAGAGAGAAAAGACAATGACAAACTGTACCAAAACAAAGCCAGGATGTTGTGGAAACCAATGGTTGTAAGGCAATGGTAGTTTTGTTCAATGCGGATAGAGAAAGACTCCCTGTCATCTATTAGATACAATATGCTCTGCAATAAAGTTACGAGAGTTAAGACGTTCGTCACGTCAGAATGACTCCCACCAACGCCCTCTTCCTGTAAATTTCATTCTTTGCAGACTTACTACCAGGTTATGACGTGGATGGGATGTAGTGATGAAATGGTGCTATCTGAGTGGGGGTGTAAGATGGAAAAGGACAAATTTGTTCCAATGATGACGGACAAAAGCCCTGTTCCAGATGCACTGATTCAGATAATTCATTGCAACTGTTCGAAAGTATGCAATAACCTAAGGTGTACCTGCAGGAGACATGGGCTAGAATGTATAAGTGCATGTGGACATCATCAAGACAGAAATTGTGACAATATGAAAAATGATCTAGTGGAAGATGATGAGGAGGAGTTACAAGTTTTGAAAAAGTACTGTGATGTAAGTGAATCAGGGTGGAGGCAACAAGGGTAATGGGCGTAAGGGTATCCATTGATATTGTATAAGAGTTTATTTGGCCTTACTGGTAACCCTTTCATGTGAAAGATTGACCTTGAAAACTTGGGTAAAAATCGAAGATGTATTGATTTATCATGAAAACTGACCGAGTTAGTGCTTCACATATAAATGGAAAATGACTTGTAAACCAAAAAAAGTCATATTCGAAATTTGACACTTTCCCATACTCCGAGCTTGTCCAACTTTTAGTATGTTTTAGACTAAACCTAACCTAACACAAAACCACCAAAAAACAAAATGTTGCAATTTTTTGGAGTCAATCAGTATCTTGCTCCGTCTATTAGTAGATGTAGGACAATTGAGGTAGCATGGTTAAATTCACAGGAGAAGGCCTAGGAAAATAGGAGAGGAACTGATAGGAAAGGACATGAGATAAAGAGGAATAAAAAAAGACCTGGTCAGAGTTTATTTTGGAAGTCAATTTTTAAAAGCCGTCCAACACATGCCAGCATGTAAAAATGACGTTAAACCGAATATGATGTATGTGTGTATATTATTAGCATGGGGGGGGGGGGGTAGAAATAAATGGTATAGTACCCATGCGCGATGCTACCCTACTCGGCGAGATGGACCCATAGATTTTGTTAGATCATCCATCTAGGAGGCAGAAACTCTAATAGAAAACCTGTGATCTACATCGTCTCTCAGTTATCTTGCTTCGGCTTGTCACTGAAACCAGACTTTGTAGGAGAGCGTGCTCTGCGTGTCGTACAAAGTTTATTTGTTCAGTGACAAAGACCAAATATAGCATTCCGGTAATCATTACTATTACGACATAAATTATTTTTTATTGTTTTACCGATTGTTTGATGTGAAAACTATGTTGTTTATTTTTTAGGGTTAGTTGTAGGTTAGGGGTAGAATTTTTCCATAAATAGTTGACAAATGAAATAATATGAAATTCACATTGATGCATGATGGTTTAGTGTCTTTTACTAACATCTGTTCTGCCTGGTCCTGTCATGCATTTGCACCAAAAAGATCAGAAAAACGAATCCTACCAACCTCAGCGCCCTCCAGGAGACCGAGGTCAACAGCGTTGAAACCATCGTCATTAAGAATTGGATGAGATGGATCAGCCAAATTGTCAGGATATCGACTCTTGACTGCTGAACCAGAACATGACAGTCATCCTCATCGGTTAGGGGTAGCCATGATGATGATGAATGCTAACATTTATTTTCTGAATTGTGTGGAAAATTTTAATACAAAAGCCAATATTATTGTCTTATCAAACAAATCAATTATTTTTGTCTCTAATGCAGAAATCAAGAAATTTTTAAAACAATTAGTTCTTTAACTCTGAATTTGAAAATAACTTATTTTCAAACAAGATAAAAGCCACTTAAAACATTTCATATTTTTACTCTATCTGAATGAGTAGTTGAATTATTCTAGTCATTTTTCTCTTTTCGATGCTATCTGGCACAGATACGAGTTGTTTTGAATGAATCGTTAGCGAACCACATTATGGTATCGTCTTTTAGCCTGTCTTTGCATTTTCATGCAAATACTTGCTGGCTTTGACAGTTTACACCTCTTGGATTCTCAATAATCGGATTACGACCTGTCATCTTTTATCTTTATTTTCTTTTCTTATGGTAATAGATAATAGATTATCTGATGTCTCTGGGGTGTTAGATCTTAGTGGGGTGTCCTGCAAACTGTGTAGTGGCTAAAACATTCCGCATAGAAATTCCTATTGGTTTTTATTGAGAGAGGAAAGGCTGTCAAAATGTCGATGATTCTTATTTATTAGAGAATGAAAGAAACGTCCAAGAATCGTGTGTTGATTTATTGATGAACATAACATAAATAAATCATGAATTTAGGATGTTTCAGTTATTCTTTATCTAAAGTGAAGACAGAAAAAGAAGTGAAGACAGAACAAGAAGAAGTGAAGACAGAAGAAAAAGAAGAAGTGAAGACAGAAAAAGAAGAAGTGAAGACAGAAGAAAAAGAAGTGAAGACAGAAGAAAAAGAAGTGAAGACAGAAGAAAAAAAAATGAAGACAGAAGAAAAAAAAGTGAAGACAGAAAAGAAGTGAAGACAGAAAAGAAGTGCAGACAGAAAAGAAGTGCCGACAGAAAAGAAGTGCCGACAGAAAAGAAGTGCAGACAACTTGGAAAGAAGTATAACCCAAGAACTCTCATCAATTCACTCAACATAGCCATACCATTGAAGTCTCCTGTTTTGCACACATCTCCCTATACTGTCCAGATTTAATCTTCTTCTGGGGTCATCAGAACTAAGCCTGTCTTTAAGACTCACATTACACTCCAGTAAGGATGAAACGTATACTATGTAGATAAAAACAAATATTTATAATTAATTATTTGTCACTTCAAAACTAGGCTGGGCTCTGTAGCGAGTAGTATTAACACAGCCGTCATCGTGGCTTCACTGCAATGTTCCTTTCAAAAGTCAAACTCTTTACGACAGCTGCCTTTAAATAGGATTAATCTCTCGCTGATTTACACAGTTGTTGACAGCGGACGTGTGGGCAAAGACGTTAGAATTTGAGTTTGAAATATAACTTTTGTTTGAGTGTTCGAGTCTGGCGACCGGTGTGAATAATTCTTCTGTACATTGACGATTCTCGTAAGGATGAAACGTATACGTACGTAGATAAAAACATTATATATATATATATATATATATATATATATATATATCGTCATATCCAGGTGAAAGAGTACGATAAAACATAACTAAATAGAGTTTCAATAAATTTCTTTAATTGAGATTCGTTTGTTTGGATGACACCATGTCTTTACCCATATTTTATGGGAAGTATTATTTTACCATTTAATTATAAAAAGTGAACTAAAAGTATTAACAAAAAGAAGAAAAAAGGAATAGTATCAGCACTGGAATTGTACAAATTAAAAGATCTGTTGTTTTTATTAAACTTGATAGAAATAAATATAGAAATAAAAATGTATTTGTTCAAATATCCAGAAACATACTTTAAAGAGAATTCAATGTAAGAAGAAGAAAAATGTGTGTATGTAGGCGGGGGGGGGGGGGTTACAAAAGAGCAAATTAAACAAAGAAAATAATCCATGAGAAACATACACAACAATTTTATTGCATGGATTTCAGTGTTCAAGATGGAATCGAAGAAAACTGGTAATTCGGATTTGGTCATTGAGATAAGGTGGCATCTGCAAGGATAGGCGGATTTCACAAAAATTTAGAATAGGGGTCCGAGGGGGAAGAAAGGGTTTTGTTGAGTTCGTGCAGGAATGAAAGCAGAAGAGTGACAATGATCCTATCAAAGAGAGGGGGCAGAACTGGGATCAGTGTACTTAAGAGTTAGGGTATCTGGGTGGGGTGAAATAATAGTATTAGTTTTTATTATTGTAGTAGTAGTTTATAAACAGGCAAGTCCTGTTCTGACCCTTATACTAAAACCAAGTTTTGTATCGCCCCTTGTAAACTGGCTTGTCCCAAGTAAAGGTGAAACCCCTCCTTCTAGTTTTTAAGAGCGGCTTAGTTGAATAGGAACTGATTACCGGGCATGTGTTGCCAGCTTTGATCAAGGTGATCCAGATACCCCCTCCTCTCTCTCTCTCTCTTGCTGTGTTATCCAGATCCAACCGAGTGTGGGCAAGCTGCTCATCCACACTCCACACTGTATGAATGGTAAATGACAGCCAATAGGGAGTTAGAATAAACCCACACACTTTTCTCCGTTATACTTGAAAGGCTACCCTCTCCTTCGACCCTTTCCTTGGTTGTGGTATTGGTGTCAATCGAATCCCCTCCACCACCACCACAGTTATCCAAGTAGTTTCCCTTCTCCTCTCTCTTTCTTCATCTTAATTACTCTTGTATTCCTTCCTCTTTTCTTCACCCTCCCTCCTTCTAACAAATATCCTCTGCTCGTTCTGAAACCATCCCCTCTCTAATCATGCAGGCTCAGATATCTCTCTCTTTCACCTTAGTGAAACACAAAACAAAAAATAATATAAAATTGATCCTCCTTCCTCATACCCCCTATAATTTTGTTCCTCCTCTTTCTCCTCCTCCTCTTCCTAACCGGCCCTCAGCCATAAACGAACCCTCATGCAATCCCTAGGGGTGCAAAGCAAAGCTAAGTTATAACTGATTCCTTCAGACTTGATCTCCTCCCCATAGTGGTGCCCTCTCCTCATGTGTGTGCGTCTTAAGGAAGGAAATATGAGATAGATATTCAAACCTTAAAAAAGGGTTGTTGTTTTTTTTTATCAAGAAAAGAAAATGAAACTCTGCAGACAATAACAGCCCCAACGGTTTTGGTGGCGATTGTCTTTCAAGGGAGCTTCACTGAACTGCTGCATTAAAAGAAAGAAAAGGAAACGTGCCCCCCCCCCCCCCACTTCCTTCTTTTGACAAGCAGGTGCCCCATAACCACCCACACACCTTTTTCTTCTCCCTTGGAAATTGAGATTTGTTTTTGCCGTTGTTATTTCGGGGGGGGGGGGGGAGGGGGAGAGAATTTTTAAAACATTTTTTAAAATTTATTTCCTTGCATTTTGCTGCTTTATACTCCTCCTCTCTCCATCATTCTCACTTTTTATCATCTCTTTCTCACTCACTCATTCTCTTCTATTCAAATTCCCCCCCCTTCTCTCTCTCTCTCTCACTATTTATCTTTCCCTTCACTCTATAATTCTCTCTAGCAATCTCTTTCCAACTCCCTCCCCCCCCCCGTTTATAATCATTCTATATCATTTTATCCCTCCCCTCATTTATCCTCTCTTGTATTATTCTCGACTAAACGTCACCGTTCTTCTTCTTTTTCTTTTTCTCATACCTTGCTGCTTTCTTTTTTCTTTTCTCATACAACAGCCTGAGTTGTTATCATGCACATTTTCATAACTTATTTGTCTCTTGATCAAACGATATGTAAATAAGTGTTCACTTTACATCACCAAAAACTGTTGTATCATTTGCATCTTTTCGATTTTTCTTTCACAAAAAAAGTGAAAAAAGCAGAATACACAAAGTTGGCACACTCTACAGATGAATTCGATTATAGTTGCTAATACATTATAGAGAACAGCACCCACTCTCTTCACCTGATAAGTGATTACTAGTTGCAGTGTCGGGTATCAGAAACCTATTCGGTTTTCCTAAGCTAGTTGTAGTCCCACGACGGTAGTTAGACACGCCAGTTTTTAATGTGGGGGAAAATCCAGCTCCTTAAAAAAGGGGCATTCTATATTAAGACAAAAATTAAAATTGATTCAGTCGAGAAGGATTTCTACTTTACTGACCAAGGACAGTATAGTATCAGAAGAGATGAGCCATCAGAGTCTATCCCAATATTTCACTCATAGCCTAAAAAACTAAAGGTATGGGTTAAAGCGATTCTTCTGGTACTAACGTAACTTAAACACAACATATCACCCCAGAGTCCATGCTGGAGTTCATTACATGACTTTTGCCTTCTTATAAATAACCCGTCCCAGGACGGACAAAATTCATACTCGAATAGAACAGTTTTGTGCCACTCTAATGTCCCCTTACGAAAATTGAAATCAAAATGTAATGATACTAAACCTTATGTCAAGAATACTTATTCCAGTTTTGCTCAAAATCCACTATATTATTTTGATTTACGAAAATGTCTCAAATTTAAGGCTTAATCTTAGGGGTCTTACTAAGAAATTGAAATCCAAGGAATCTTGCTTGATTAGTGTCTGATGACTATGGATCAAATTTAATGAAAATCTGAAAATTTTGAATTTTCAAATGAGAGATTGTGCCTATATTATGCTCCCTAAAAAAACTTTTACAATATTCCGAAGAAAGTGAAATTTGGGGAATATTTATTGATTGATATGTAATACCTATTGTTAAAGTTTCACAAAAAATCGGAATTTTTATGCAGGGCTTCCCTTTTTACCCTCTTTGCATAAAACTTAGTTAAACTAAATATAGCTCACATTTAGACTTCTTGCACCTAGCAGCTGTTTTCCAAAATTCATAATGATCAGTTAATTAGTTTAGAAGTGAATCATGTACATACAAATATATAAACATACATAACCTTATATAAATAGAGATAATAAAAAATGTAATGGTGAATGGCTACATGAATAGACGCGGGAGGGGGGGGCATAATGACATTACATTTCTGAGCTCTATCACAAGTCCGATTTTTACCCGGGGGGGGGGGGGGTTACATCTTCCTCTTATCTCTGAAAACGACATCGATTTGGAATTCGAGCCATACATATAAATATTATTTGTTCAACTTCGAATCAAGTAATTGAACATTTCATTTCTCCTGACTGCAAAAATATGTTTCTCAGTGAAAATAAGTACTTTTTGAATCCATTTTATTCATAAAGACTTTATTGATTCCAAAACAGAATATAATTTCTTTTTTTCACGTCAATATCTTGACATTTTGAATCAATTTAATTCCTAAAAAGTTTGTTTGTTTGTTTGTTTCAAACCAGAATATTATTACCATGTCCCTTTGGCATGTTGTGTTTATTAATATTTTCTCTGAAACTTATTCGGAAACGGATAAACACTCGTATATTTTTAACATTTATACTTGAATCTGGAAAATTATTGTTGATAACGTAACCTTGTGGAATATGTCACTGTCCGTTTATAACAGGTGAGACAAAAATGGAAGTATGATTACTGGTGCGTACTATAAAAGCAGCATGCTGTGTTTAAATACTGTTGAGACTATTGCCTAACTTTCACTAATACCCTTTCGGATGGTATGCACCCACCTGTCCTCCCTCCAGCTATGGGTTAAATAGTAGAGTGACCTACACTTTTAAGCCTTGGTAACGCACGCCACTAGTCTAGGTGAAGGAAAAGCATTTCTGAGGTCGTAGCATTTATTTCAGCTTCCTTGTAAAATTATAGCAAGAAAAATAATAGAATTGTTTAGAGGGACATTTTTGCCAACCTTCAGTTGTGAAGAGGTTGCCGCCCCCCCTCCACCCTTTACGATTCAGCGCACTCCTAAAAAACCCGGTGTTTGATCTTTGATCAACTCGGTATGTATGGCAGAAATCATAACAATTTTATTCTTTTTGTGCACATCATTATTTTCACTGAACAATCAGATCCTATCAAAGTGTCGCAGCAGCAGCAGCAGCTGATTCAACAGTATATAAAGGCTGCATTTTCTTCACTTAGCACATACTCAAGGCCTTGCCCCTGGTGTTCCGATCAGGCAATCCAGCAACAGCCTCCCCCCCCCCCCGAATCACTGCTGGTTGAAATGTTGATTCACTATGATAATGACAGTCAGCAGCAGCAGCAGCAGCTCCTGCCCTTCATTCTACAGCTCTCGCTCCAGCCCCATCAGCAATGACCGTCATCATCATCGTCACAGTAACTACAGTAGTCCTTTTTCAACAAACTAACTACAACTCGATCATACCATCATTCTCATCACAGAAGCCATCAGCAGATTCATACATCATCATCTACAGTTTGTCTCCTGCCAGCCAAAGAGATAATATCATCTACATCAAAAGGCAACAGCTTCTAGTGAAAGGCCAAATGACACAGAAAATGAGACGTAGTCCATTTCTACTATTTCTAACAACTTTATTGGTCTTTGTTCACAGAGAATGAAATGAGAAATGAAAGAGAAGGTTGTTACTTTTCTTTACAGTGTAATACAATTGAACAACACAGTGCACAGGCGGGTAGTAGTTTTATGTGGTAGAAACACGGGAACAAAATGAAGGTTGTATAATGGATTGATCAAGAAAACGAAATAATCTTATCCTGGAGTTCATTGACTCGCCTACTGTAGGGCTGGTAGAGAGCGCAGGAATGTATGTCTTGTCCTTTTGAAATGCAAGCTGGAATTGACGTGTTAATGTTGATCACATAATCAGGTTTTAGTGATCGCACATGAATCTTGTTACACGCAGACGTGTTACAAGTGCACCTGGTGAAGAGTACATTGATTCACCAAGCCGAATCACAACTCAAGCACATCAACAGAAAATAGTTCTTTCATGTAACTGCTACAGACACTTCTACCATAATAATAATAATCATCTTACGGTAACGATCCATCCTTTCTAGTACAAAGCCACTAAATAGAAAAACCTCAAGTACGCATTCTTACAGGCCAAAATTTACCGCAGTTGTCTTTTCTTGGCTTAAAAAAAAAAGCTGACTTTATTACTCTTGTAATGCAAAGTATTAAAATTTTACATTTTCAAAAAAAAAAAGACCTACATGGGTTTATTTTACACATTTATGCTAAGTTACCAAGAAGAAAAAAAATAGTGGCTCTTAAAAATATGTGGTTTAGCAGTAGGTGGAGAGAGAGAGTGTCATATGGGGTTTACCTTTCATTTTTATCAGAAGTTTTTTTTTCTCCCATTCCCTTCATTCAGAAAAAAAAACACAGATTTCAATTCTTTTTATTTCATGTTTACAATTTCTTCTTCCTTTCATTTCATTTCAGTTATTGTTTCTTTTTTCATTTACAATAAATTTGCTTCTATAATATTTTTTTTTACTTCCTTCCCTGTATAAAAAGTTTTTCTTTCATTCTCAGTTTTTGATATGTTCCAACCCAAATTTATTTTTTAAATATGGTACCACTTTTCTTTTTTCTTTTTTTCTTTTTTTTTTTTTGTTCCCAACGTCTGTAGCTCAGGTTCTTCATTTATTCTTTCTTCCTGCTTGTCTTTTTATCGTTTCATTCATTGTATTTCTCTAAATATGTCCCTCCATCTAGACCCCTCCCTTCTACACCAAGTACCACCCCAAGTCCAAATCTTTGATTTCATTTTTTTTTTTACTCTTTGGGTCTAACCCCCCCCCCCCACTCCATTAAATAAATAAATAAATAAAAGAGGCTTTAAAATAACACCCTTATTTAGGAAGTAGTGGGGAGAAGGCAGAAAATAGAATTTGAAAAAAAAAAAGAAAAAAAAGCTCTCCCGCCCCTCCCGTTCTTTTACAAAACCGTATTAGAAAAAAAGACGCGGGGGGGGGGGGTCGAAAGACGTGAAGAGACCAATTGTTATGATTAGAGAACATATAATGCCATTTGTCCATTAAGTCATCTGAGAGAATCAGACAAATGAGATTGTTTTTTTTTTCAACTTTGCCAACCAATAAATAAAAAAATAAAAATGAATAATACTAATAATGAATATATTTTTTAAATAACCCTTTTTTAGAGTGTAACCCCTTCCTCCTCAAATCCAACCAAACTCTAGCTTTTTATAAAACATTTTTTAACTGTTTAACTCTCTCTCTCTCTCTCTCTCTCTCTCTCTCAAACAATAGACCTTCTCTTGCATATTTTTTCACTTTTTCTTTTTTTATCTCCAGACATAATAGCCCTTTTCTTTTCTTTTTCTTTTCAAGTGTATTCAAAGGAATGTGTTCCAAGGTGGCAAAGAGAAAGATGGCAAATTTGTATAGCCCGACCTACCCCCATTAAAAGGAGAAAACAACTAAAACAAATAATTAAAAAAAAAAACCAATTCTACCAAATTTCACTTGAATTGTTGATTCCAAAAGTCGAAATAGACCCCCAGGTGCTATAGACAACCTGAAATGTCAAGTGAAATTTATAACTCTATTTTTTTTTGTTTTTTTCATGTGTACAGAACCAGCCAGACATCGTCACATTTTGTCAGTTTCGAAATTTTTTAAACAAGAATGAAAGAAAATAATATTTTTAAATGTAATAATTATTTAAATTTAGTAAGAAATAAAAATGGAAACTAGATGAATTTTGGGTACTTGTAATGAATAGGTATCCAGAGTATTTGAGTACTTTGCCGGAGAATCTAGAGTCAGTCTTGGAAATGGCTGAAGCAGTTTATGCTTTGAAAGCCACCTTTTCTTTTTTTATAAGGAAGTTTTTTCAACTTAATTTTGATTTTAGCAGCTAATTTTTTTAAACCATAACACTTCACACAGTATTGTCTGTCTTTTTACATTTTTTCACATCTTTCGCATTGTAAACTGCTTTGACCATTTCCGGAACTTACTCGGGATTCTCTGTCAAAGTACTGGAAATCCTCTGGATACCCAGTCATTATAAGTGCCGAATTTTGTCATGTCTGGAGCGATTTGATATTATTCGTAGAATTTTAGTTATTAATAAATTTAAAACAATTTTAAACTGCAAACATTTAATGTCGATTTTTCTTTCCTTAAGAATTTCTTTAAAAGCTTTCATGAATTAAAAAAGATAATAATTCGTCAATTATTATCATTAAAATAACTGAAAATTTTCATATTGAAAAATATCATTTTTGTACGAATGTGTTTGTCTAAAAAAAATGAGCACATTTATATCCATCTTCCCCACCCACTTCTCACTCCATTTTGAGATGTTGTCCTCCAATCTCAATTCATGTCTAGGTCTCTTCCTCCCTTGCAGGATTGTATGATGTGCCTGTGCCATTGCAGCATCTTTTCACTGTGGCCAAGAGGTTTTGTTGCGGGGCTCAATTGCTTGCTGTAAACTGTTTTGCACTTTCTTGTTGATGACACAATCTCCATAGGAGATGCTGAGGAATCTACGAAAGAAGTGCATCCCTGTGACCTGTCCCTCTAGTCTGCTGTCATCATCTACCATTCATGGGCAGAAATACATCAGTATGATCTTTGAGCTGAGTGCAATGTATGTCATTACATAGTCTTGCGAGTGCTGCTGTGGTTTAGGTGACTCAGACGAGTATTTAAATGTCATCAAAAAATAAGATTGTTTTTTTAACTTGTTTTCAGGTTACAAAACCTGTTTGGGGGAGGTCAGCTTAAGCCCCATATGAGGGATAGATAATTGATTGGTTAGTTTAATCATGTGACAGAGGGAAGATCTAAAATTGGAGTTCAGTTGCTGCCAAGAATTTTAGGAAGACACAAGTAATGTAGATACTAAACACTTAGACTCTGAAGATAGCACAGAAACAATTTGTAGTTAAGGACATGGATATCCAGTAGTTAAGTAAATGAAATATATGGTATTTCTATAGGAAGAGACCCATATCGATCCGAATGTCTCCAATTGCGATTTATGAAACAAACCAGAAATGTCCGTCAATTAGTATCAACATTAAATGAAACTACTTTTTCATGAATTAAGATTGGGTTTAATAATTTTCTTAAAATCAGTAAATGAATCAACTTTATTTCTTTTCTTTAATTTAGAGGAAGTTTTTTCAACCTTTTTTTTTGGGGGGGGGGGGAGTAAAAGTTGTTTTTTTAATTCCTAATCTAACCCAACTCTAACCTAATTCTTTTTTATCTGTATGCCTTGGTGTTGTCTATCTTTTCACCTACTTTGTTGTGACTTTCAAATTGTAAATTGCTTCGGCTATTTCTGGTTTGTTCCATAAATCACAATCAGAAACATTTGGGGCAATATAGGTTCCTCCTATAGTAGCACCAAATATATTTTAAGTTAAACTTGCTACCGTCTTTTTCTTCACTAGTATGCCAGTCTACCCAAAGAAAGGATTAAGAGAATAACTTCACCCACCCCTGGCCCATGAAAGGCGGAAACTATCCGTAGCCCCACCCCACTCCTCGAGATGATATGCAACAAAAGGAATCAATTAAACATAAACAATTATTTGATCATTTAAAAAAAAATGACTATTTGGGAATACCAGGTTTCCTAAGTTTGGAAGCGAGAGTGGCTCTTAAGAAACCCACCTTTCCTCTTTTATGGATAAAATAGTAGAACAAACTAGACTCCTAAGCTTCAGTAAGAAAACTAATCTGGGAGAAGAAAATCTCCGAAATAACAACAGTCCTTCTCTGCTTATCTCAATATGAATGTGGTTGGCAATAGCACAATAAGCACCACACTGCATCGGCACCTTTTTCAACAGCGGCTAGCTGACAAATAGTAATCTTTTTAAAATTCTTTATTCTCATAAATTGAAATTAATGACTGAGAAATGATATTAGAATGATACGATGAATGTGTAACGTGAGTCTTAAAGACAGGCTGAGTTTTGATGACCTCAGAGGAAGATTAAATCTGGGCAGTATAGAGAGATGTGTACAAGACAGAAGACTTCGTTGGTATGGCCACATTGCAAGAATGAATGAGAGTTCTTGGGTTAGTAGATGTAGAACAGTTGAGGTAGCAGGGTCCGTTCACAGGGGTAGATCAAGGAAAACATGAGAGGAAGTGATAAAGAATGGATTGAGAGAAAGAGAGATAAATAAAGACCAGAGATAGGTTTGTTTTGAAGTCAATTTCTGAAAGCCGTTTAACACATGCAAACATGTAAGACAGATGATAGACCAAATATGATGATGACTTTGAACTTCATAAAAAGTAAAACCTGTATAATCTCATGGAATCAAAACGTTAAAATAATCTGTGTAGAAAAATGATGGAAAATATTTCTAGTCACAATTATGGCAATTGGTGAATAGTAAAAAAAAAAAAAAAAAAAAAAAAAAAAAAAAGAGAAAGCGCTCTTAAATGTTCTGCCATAATAATCACTTACATAATGACCAAGAATAAATTGCTGCCAAACAAAAAAAAAAGGCCCTTGGGAAATTGGTGATTATGTTTGGCTTTTATAGAGTGAAAGAGAGAAATCCATGTCTAAGGGTCATTTATTAAGGTTGTAATAAATGAAAATTTGAGTATAGAGTTTGTCCCATGAGAGCGTTTTATTGTAAATCACTCTGAATTGGTGGAGCTTCCTCATGCTAAACTCCCTCTTCTTTTTCTTAAGTAAATCAAACGAATTTCTCTTCTCTTCTCTTTTTTTTTTTTGGGGGGGGGGGGGAGGGGGGAGGGGGGGGTAGTGATAATATCAATATCATTAATATTTTAGTTGTTTGCACTTGATAACAAGGAGGTGTGTGATTGGCCTAATGGATACCGTCACGGTCTATGGAATCGGTTATGCAGAGTTCAAATCCCATAGGATATACTGTGGTCATTTATGCACTAATAATGTTGGAAAAAGTATGAATCCATAGCCCCCCCCCTCCACGGCGCCCTAATCTATCTATGGATAAAATAGTGACTTGTGATCAATGAATCGTTCAAAATAGGTATTGTATTCCGTCATTAAATAACCCAAAAAGGTTTGATTTGCCATAAAATAGACAAACATAAACTTGATGTCAAGATAATTTTTTTTTTTTTTTACTAATGAGTCACCACTTATTAAGGTGAACAGCCACTCGAGGACAAGAGTTAACAAGATTGATTGTCAGTTGAATAATTTTATTTACCTCCTCACCAGAAGGTTAGACACAAGGTCAGGAGGGGAATTCGAAAAGCCAACGCACTAGAGGGAGCGCACTCTGGTCTACAAAAAATGCCTGAGCAGCCCCGTTGGCATTTTTTGGTAGGTGTTCCTCAGGCGATTAGAAATACACTGACCCCTTAAGTTGAATAATAAATATTATAAGAGGATTGAAAATGCTCAATGGAATGAACAAAATTTGAACACCTATGGGGACAGTTTATGACAAGTATTTATTCACCTTCGATTTGAAGACGACCATTTTCAGTTTACAGGAAAGCAATCCCGATGTAATGTGTTCCAAAGATGAGAAGTTCTTGGAAAGAAACTCTGTTCATGGAAATTTCGTTTGGTGCTAAGCAGACGACAGAAAAAAGGAAAGTTATTTGTAGTTGTGGTAATAAGATGAGTTCTTGCTGTGAATGTATAAGGAGACAGGGACCAAAGATTCTACAGAAATAACGATACTGATATCGAATATGTACCAGTTTCTGGGAAGTTCGCATCAGCAGCGTTCGGGCATGTTACATAAAGACCCGAGAGATGCCGAGGTGATTAGCCAATCAGCTGTCAGATGGCAGACGACATGGAAGGAATGCGGCGTTGGATCACCGAGCACGCAGACTTATTGGAAAGATTTTTTGAGGGAGGTCTGCGAAGATCATTTGTTACGAAATCCTCGTCAGTTCAGAGGCCCAGGACATACGATTGAAATAGACGATTCTCTGTTTAAATCTGACTCTAACCCGACCGATTCAAAAAAGCCCACACAAAGAAATTCTTTTTCAGTTTTAAGAAACACAAAAAAAAATACCTTTTAACCAGTTGACTGAATACAAAAAAAATAATAAAAACGTATTTCTTAACAGCTGTTTAGCATTGTTTTGTGAAAAAAAATTATTTATTAACAATTATTTCGCTATGTTTTTTTCGTTTATTGGTTATTTACTTTCTTTCTTGAAAATAAAACTGAAAAATACAACTCAGCAACGTATCAAAGCTATTGTCTGTCAACATTCGCCTCAGCATCTCTCGGGTGTTTATGTAAGATGCCCGAACACTGCCAACACAAAGTTCACGGAAACTGGTACATGTTCAATATCAGCACCGAATAACGAGAAAGTAGAGAAAGACTAGCAACGTCATCCAACCATTTTTCCAGCAACCTTAACAACAGATTGGATATAAGTCTTCTATTTTAGATCTGGAGTGAAAAAGAAAATCACAAAGTTAGCATATTCTTGATAAGCGTTGCCTGGAATGAATAATATCTAAAATTTAGAAAAAATGATTCATTCTTTTACTGTAAATTTGCGCAGATTTTGTCAGGGAGGGTCGATTTTCCAGCCATATCATGTACTAACTAAAGGCAAGTAACTCTGATATTTTTATCAAGTAGTTAATTCCCTTATGCCAACTCATTCCTTGAGGAATCTATATAAGGGAGAGTTGTCTATGTGTATGTGCGTGTGTATGTCCCGAGAGAGGAATGGGCAGAGGAGAAAGAGAGGGTGGGGGAAACAAGGGAGAAAGAAAAAGAAAAAGATAGAGACACGGATAGAGAGGGGTAAAGAGATATAAGTCTTTTGCCTTTGGGTAACCTTGCTAGTTTAAAGATAAATTGAAATAAATATCATACTTGATCAATGCTCTGCTTTGTCTACTATTAATTTATAAACCTTTATAAATCAAATGGGTCTAAAAGCTGTTTTTTGTTTATTCATTTTCAAATGAGTCTTTACATGATTAAGGTATATTTTTAGTTTTATCGTGAATGTTATTGTTGCTAGTGGTGTTGGTGTAGGTTGTGCTAATATTATTACCAATAATATTTTAATTGTCCGAGCACGATTAAAAAATTTTTTAATAGTTTTATCCTTGCATTTTACTTATATATCAAGAACTTCATATTACTCAGCATTTTTATATTTATGATAATACATCCTGAATATTAAACCAATGTCAAAATTAAGCAAAGATAACAATTGATACACTGTCATTCATATTTCTGTGAATGTTCTTATTTATATCCAATATAACCGGAGTATTAAACAAAATATAAAATTGAGTAACGGTCACAATCAATCTTTTGCCAATTTGTCTATGAATTTGATTTTTTAAAAATAGATCTTAAAGATGCTCCACGGAAAGTCCTAAGTGATGTGCTGGCTTCCTTGCTTGTTCTGAGATTTTTAACATCGTATACACTCAACCAGTAACCCGGCCTTCCTTTTATCACAAACAGACCTGCCCCCACCCCCCCCATTAAAAATGACATTCAATGAAACTAAATAACATTCCTTGGCCTTTCAGCTATGAGATGATTCTAGTGAAGAGTAAGATAGACACTATAGACCAAGGATGACCAATGGCACCCATTTTTCCCACATTTTTGATGGCCTTGTGCCTAATTTGTTTTAAATCTAATTTTTAAAATATTTTCTACAAATAAATAATGCGAAGTATAGTATCTGTTCTGATACTAAATTTAATCTTTTCTGTCCTCGGTCAGAAGCAATTTTTTTTTTGTCCCAATCCAGAGTATCCCTTTTTAGGACCTGGTTTTTCTCCACATTAAAAATCGACCTTGTGTTTAACTCTGCCCTCATGGAGAGACAAGTAAATAGGTACATGTTACTAAATGATACTTTTAAAAAACTTTTCTTTCTAAGATTGAGATAACGGAACCTTGGATTGATGGGCACTGCAGGAATTCATAGCCCTGCACATCATCCATTTGATCAGGGCTTACACCTGTATGCTACGCTTATTTCTGTTTGATGAACATTTCATTCAGATCTGGTTGATTTTTAAGCCATGCAATGGCGTTAAGCCACACAGATTTTTGCATGGGATAAGAAATTAGAAGGTTTATGAATAAGAAGAAATGTCCATGTTTCACCACCGAATAATTTATCGAATTTTATTTATTCAATTTCACACAAGAAAACTGTTTATTTCTGTTTTATTATATAGACATAGGCAGTTCATGAAAAATAATGTAGAATATCAAAAATATTATTTACAAAAATGAAAAAAAAATTTAAAAAAATAAAGAAATGAACTAAATAATACCCCTCCCCTCCAAAAAATATTATCCCTAAAGAAAAATTGAAAGAAAAAACAACAAACTCATTCTCGAAAGCAATCAAACCGTTGCGAATTATATAAAATTGTCAGCGACTATATGTAGCATGTAGTTGCTGTATGAATTTTGTATTCATGAAGTTAAGGGACTATAATTACCGTAATCTAGTATTTGTTAACTGTATAAGTATAAAATAAAAATAAATTCTTTGTGATTAAATGTTGGACAAATCATTTAAAACGAGCTAATAATTAGTAGATTGTTTATAGAAATTTGTTTATTTTGTGAAGTTTTAATTGAATACTGTAATAATTTCATCAAATATATAATGTTGTTGTAATGTTCAATTTTGCTTAAATTCTAACGTTACTTTTCTGTTGAATTTTAGTCGAAAGAAGATCTTCTCAGCGGAGACAATTTACTAACCTCCTGGCTTATCTTTTAGAAGTTATTATGTTCTATGCATAGTATAGTGTTACTATGTATTATTATACCAAAAATGGGTTAATCAACGTTTGTTTTCCTAAGCCTTTTTCTAAGATATTTTGATCACATAAAATGCATGTTAAAATATTCCTTTTTATGGGATTGAGTTATCTTTATAAAAAAACATTCAAATTGTTCTAATCTATATATAAATGTCAATCTGTGTGTGCGTTCTTCATCGAAACAAAAGGTTAGAGAATCTAATATAAAAAGTAAAAGTGTATTTATACGTAAAATTTACCGGGGAAGACGTGGCCCCGAATCTCTAAGTGCCTGCCTAAAGAAGCTATGGAGGCAGAACTCCCTTAAAACTTTAACTACGCATGTCCAATTTTAATGAAAGTTAAATCATGTGTATGAGACACTAATTCACAGTTTTCCAAAATGTCAGTTTCTTCCGACTATATTAGAGGGGGGGGGGGGGCTAAAAAAAAGAAAGTAATGTAGAAGTAGAAGTATAGTGAAAAAGGACATAGTGTTCCTCATTAGATCCCGAACAACGTTTGGTCTTCTTGCTAGTTAACCATAATTTGCAATTTACTCACCAAGTCACCCATCTCTTATTAAGGTTCTGTCTATTATCTCACCCTCTCTCACTGTATATGGTTTGAACCTCTCCAACCCACTCTTATTTTATATGTCTATCATTCTTGCTTGCTTCTCTCTCTCTCTCTCTCTCTATTAACTAACTATACACAAAAGATTGGAATAGTCCATTATAAACGATATAGAATATCAACAGTGTTTATACTATTTAACCCATAGCTGGAGAGGAGGGAGAGGGAAATATAGAAAACAGAAAGAGACTAATTGTGGATTTGGCCCATTTATTTTTTGCAAATGTAACTGGCTTCGCAAACACCTCTTCCTGATTCAAACAATCTGACTAGAGTTCAATGAGTGGTTCAACGAGTCACCTTTTTTCTAGTAGTATTATATACAGCAATGATGCTCAAGTCTTCTCTTGACACATGAGACTTCAGTTTTGTAAAACAGAATTGGACATTGCCATTTGATGTTTTCTTACTAACAGAAACGGTATAAAGCTATAAATAATGTTATACCATGTTGATATAGCTCTACTTATGTTTCCTGTCTAGATTTTCTAATTAGGGAGGATATTGGCAGTGAGAAATGAAATTACATCAAATAATGTAACATTTAAGCTTTCAATTTTAAATAGATGCCTAAAAATAGGTATAGGTATCTATATATTAATGTAAAGTAGGCCTATTTTTAAACTTTTATTATCGATAGCTTCCATCCTAGAAAATCAATATTTAATTTTGAATAGCCAGTTCTTCTTGTGGATCTTGCCACCATGTTCTTCAGAACAATAAAATGTAATTTGATTTAATTCCTTTCACAAAATACTTTATCGAACTATGAAAATTGTTCAAATAGAGACGTAACAGAAGAATGTACTTCAGCTTTCAGATAACCAATTATAAATGTTTAAAAGACATATTAAAGTATTTATTTCTTAAAATTACTTGTATAACATAATAGTATTGATTTACTCCTCTCCAGGAGTTAGGCACAAGGCCAGTTTTTATCTTACTCCCACAAGTAAGATGTGACCCAAAAGTGGGGTTTAAAAATTGCCTGGGCAGCCCCGTCGGCATTCCCCGGTAAGGACGCCTCAGGCAGTAAGCAATAAACTTACTCCTCCCCAAAGAGGGGAGGCGAAGCCTGGGAGGGTGGACCTCCTAGAACTGCACAGGACAGACCCATAGACCCGCGTAAATCAAGCCCCGAAGACAATGCCAGTCTATGGGGGGCAGTATCCATCGGAACAGATACTACACTTTGATCTTAGCCAAAAGGCCAAGAACTATAACATAACATAATAGTAGGTAAAATAATTTTATTTCGAACATATAATTACAATGTTGTTTTAATAAAATGATACAAGCAGCTGATTATTAATCCTGATAATTGATTCATGTAAAGCTATTATAACAATCGCCATGGTGATTTTAAACATCTCTAATGATATTGTTCATAATACAGATAAATACTTTATAAGTGATTACTCTTAATCAACTTTATTGTTTATGCTCATTAGATAAAATATATAAACAAATGCAACGTTACTTTTTAAAACTTAATGCGTTATTTCTTTTGAAAGTCATTACATTCAGAGTAGAACAAAAATCATCTTTTCTGTCCTCGGTCAGTGAAGGAGAAATCGTTCTATACTGAGGCAATTTTTTTTTGTCTAAATACTAAGTGCCCCTTTTAGGGGAGTTTTATTTCCCCTATATTAAAATCCAACCTTATTTAAAACTCTGCCCTTGTGGGGAAGCAAGTAAATAGTGACTCCATAGTCTGTGTTGGTATCCATTAGACTAATTGTGAGATACCTTTACCCAATGCCAAATAGAAGTGTATGAGAAAAGAAAAGATTATGTCTCACTAAAATAGGCAAAAACAAAGCTTACCTAGAAAATCATGAGTCAAAGTATTGGATTTTTACCTGGGACGAAGCATTACTTTTCTCCTAGTGGGACACCATCAAAAAATACATTACTGATCTGAAAGGAAATGAGGGAAACCACACTTCATCAGGTGTGATTCTACTTGATTTCAATCAACTTTAGTTTCCTCTTTGGATTTCTCAACTTGATGGAATGTCATTTCTTTTCTTAATTTTTTTTCCAATAATTAAAATAGTTTGTTTTTTTAAGCCGACTGTGAAAATGCAAAATTTAACAGTGAATCATTTGCATTACTGTTTGGCAGCAAAAATATATGGGGTCTGTCCCAACCCCCCAAGCTTACAAATCTGACACATTCACTCACATAATTACTTAAAGAATTAAGTATCAATAACAAATTCTATCACATAATCTTTCAAAGATTTTATTTTATTCCAACTGTATTTAATTTGTAAACTATAAATCCATATAATTGGATTTATTTTAAATTTTGGCGAGGAAAGATATTTTTATTTAATTAATGCGTCATGAAATTAAACAAATAAGCATTTAGAGAAGATATATAAACACTTGTTAGAATTCTCATGGTTTGATAAAAGTTGTGTTTTTGTTTTAAGGAAAAATTGTTTGAAAAAGCTTTGGTCCAAACACCCACCATCTAAAACTTTTAGCAAGTTTTGTTTTTATATTACTTCTGCTTATATATCGATTATGCACTAAAGTTCACAAATAAAACCACTTTTTCGTAAGTGTTCTACCTTCTAGAAAGAGTTTTAATTTCCAGGAGTAAAGCAAGGAAAGAAATCCTCACCACAACCGTGCAGCTTACATTGAGAAGCATCTAAATTGGGTGAGGAAGTACTTGAAAACTAATTTCACTGATGAATGAGGGGGCACTTTAGATAGTTCAGATGGGTGAATAAAATGATGAATTATATCAGGTGAAACCAGTTCTTCTTGTGGATCGTGCCACCATATTCTTCAGAACAATAACATGTAATTCGAGTTAATCCTTTCAGAAAATACTTTATCCGACTAGGAAAATTGTTCAAACAGAGACGTAACAGAAGCATTACCTTGACCTGTGTCAAGTTGAAGAGAACAAGGTGGAGGAGACATAATGCTAGTATTGTTGACAGAACTATTATTTATTTATTTATTTTTATTCACCCTAAACAAGGCATATGGCCAGTGAAACGTAATGGGCTACTGTAATAAGGGTTAGATTTATAGAGGGTAACTTAGGTGGCAAGTTGGACAGGAAGATGTTTGTTTACATTATATTTAAATTTCTGCATGTGAGTATGGTCGAAGAAACAGAAAGTGTTTTAAAGGCAAGCGGTCTGATTTGCATTAGTTCGTCATTCATTGACAAAATACTATTTTAAATTTTTTCATAAACAATTGAAAATAGTTGACGATTGGTATGCAAAATAAGACAGTGTAGGAACAAAATAGGCTTCTGGCCGGTTATTGCTACCCTCACCCCAGCCTAAAAATGAAATTCTGTTTGTTTTTGTGAACACCCTGAAAAAATCCACTTATTTAAGAATTTAAAGTAGGGGATCAGTTTCACGCATAAAGTTAACTTAAAATGAGCTATTTCCGTGACATTCTAGCATTTTAGAGCAGTTAAACAAAAAAGATTACTTTTCTCTAGAAGATAAATTCTGTGCATTTATTTTTTTTTAGGGAGGGGGTCTATATTTTTAAGCGATTATGCATGGTTTTTATAACCTTGCCAGTCGGACTTAGGGTTAGTAGTAAAAAAAATTAGTGAACATCCTTAAAAACTTAGAATGCCCCGAAAATGATTCAAGCTCACCAAAATAATTCAAATGCACACAAAAGCCCACCAATGAAAAAAAAATTCTTAATTAAAAAAAATCATTTATATATTTTTTTTTTAATAATTATCAATAAATGTTTATCAGTAATCTTATTTTCTTGGCAAAAATGTTTTTATTTCATTTTTAAACATTTTTCTGGTACTTTGTAAATACTGCATTCCTACGAAATTATTGGTGCTTGTTGTCTTTTGTTTTTTTCGCCAATTCACAATTATAACTTTTTGTTGTGAAAGAAAATAGGGTATTATTAGAGCTCTACGTTATATGTTAATTCACCCAAAAAGAAAAATGCAATCCTCCATTTTATAGGCAATTACATGTAAACAGCCTGAAAAACTTTGTTGTAAAAATAAAATAAAACAACAAAAACTCAGTTTTGCATATAAATTTAATGTAAAAATGATCACCCCTTTCAGACCAGACAGCGTTTTAAGGACATGTAACCAATTTTGTTTGTGTTAAATCTTGGCCGTGTTAATGTTCTTGATTAAACTTTAGTATAAAATATTTCATTGTTAAAAAACAAACCTACTTCCTACTACTAACCCTTAGTCATACAAAAAATAAAACAATTACGTCTTTGCCGGTCGAACTTAGGGTTAGTGGTAAAAAATTTAATTTAGTGCCCTAAAAAGTTAGAACGACCTGAAAATGGGGAATCATTTTACGTTAAATTTATATGCGTAACTAACCCCCCACTCTAAATTCTAAAATAATTGTTTTGTTTTTTTAGTGTGTTCACTTGTAATTGCTTAAAAAAGTAGAATCTCATTTTTTTCCTGGGGGGGGGGGGGTACTTTTAAATGTAGATATAATTCCTTTTTATAATTTGAAAAATTTCATGTTTTCCCTTTCTGTATTGTATCGAAGATTTTAATAAACTCATTGTGAGGTTTTCATCTATATTTTTCAGTTGCACCATTATTACTGGTGCCATTTTTACCTAAATTCAGTGAAAATAGCTATTTTAGAGTTTAGCAGTAATACGTTTCCAAATTCTCCATAAATTGAAAATTTATTTAATTAATTTCAAAGGGAAATAAGCATTAAGTTTAAAGAATTTCAAACCGAAAAAATACAATAAAACATTATTTCAGAGGATATATACACAGTAACCAGACAACGGCCAAGACTAGGGCAGTGTTAGCAAAATTTAAAAAAAATTGTCCAGGGCGTTTTAATACACAACTGTGAACTTTCTGAGAGGTTCATATAGACGTTTAACAAATAGGTGTGAAAAAAAAATTGAACATTTCAAAAGATTTGATATAAGAGAATAGGCAAAGTGAACGCTAGAATGTTTACTTTGTTTATCATAATTTACCAATAAAAAAAAATAAAATTAGACTCAGAGCCAATGCTTAATTTGGGAATGGGATTCCTAACCTGTGGTGGTGTTTGTTTCATTCTTTATTGTCAGGAAAAAAAATTTAAAGAATCATTTTCAGAATCGGAAATAAGGCTAAAAATTTTCCGATTTCAATAACCCCCCGAAATTCCGATTAATCGTCCCAACACTAATATATATATATATATATATATATATATATATATATATATATATATATATATAAATTGATTACTATATTTATAAATGTCAATGATAGAACATATGTCGGTCTTAGTTAGAAGTACAAAGAAAGAAATCAATCGCATATCATGGCTGCCAGTTTCACGATCTAATGAACACAAGGCAAGAAACGGGCAGTTACAATATGCTGTTGTTTCTATGTCTATGCATATAAACTACTGTTTCTCTCGTTCTTTATATATATATATATATATATATATATATATATATATATATATATATGCTTATTCTTTGTATTATCGTTTTTTCCTAACGTTTTTTTTTCTATACATTTTTTTACACATTTGATGATAATGGTAGGAAGTAATAGGAAAACACAAAATTTAACTCATTTTATTTCATTGTATACTCAATTATTGGATACAATATATATATATATATGTATATATATATATATATGTATATATATGTATATATATATATATATATGTGTATATGTATATATATATGTATATATATGTATATATGTATATATATATGTATATGTATATATATATGTATATATATATGTATATATATATGTATATATATATATATGTATATGTATATATATATGTATATATATATATATGTATATATATATATATGTATGTATATGTATATATATATATATGTATATATATGTATATGTATATGTATATATATATATATATGTATATATATATATATATATGTATATATATGTATGTATATATATATATGTATATATATATTTGAATGTGTTTAGTGAAGTGAAGAAACTCTTATAAAAAAAACACTATTCAAGTAAATAAAAGTTGTTTTTTTTTAAAACTTTGTTTTTTTTTAAGGATGATTTCTCCAAGAAAGATACAAAAATCAAAAATGTCTGATCTATGATGGAAAACTGATAAATTAAAATAGCCAGTCTATCAAAGAAAAAACAAGAGTTTGATTTCTAATAGAAATAAACAAAAATAATAACAATAAAATGAAGAAAGAAATATGCCCGGCTTTTTCCCCCCTTTTGTCATGTAATCCTACAAGAGAGAAAGGGATCATATGCGCTCCTATGGCGCTGGACAAGCCCTCTTCCTTTCCCTCTCCAATAGGACAGCCACCTCTGTGAAAAAGCATCCAAATCTCACATAACAAATGTTAATTACGTGCTACAAGATCTTCTAAATGGCAGAGTAAGTAACTTGGGGGTTATAAAAATTTAGGGTCACACAATCATGAATCATGTTAATTTTATTCCAAGACAAGTTTCAGTTACAGAAAATTAAAAACAAAATTAAAACAATAAATAAAATAAATGAATTTGAGTCCTTTTTATCTCGAAGCATTTTTGTTTTTTTGAGGTTGTTTTTTTTCTGTTGTATTATTTTCTTTGGCTGGTTAGCATTAAAATATTTTCTCTAAACTTGAAAAAACAGAAAAAATTAATGCTTTAAGAAATGCCAACAGAAAAATTCTAAATTTATCAAATGATTTTTTTAAAAAACGAAATTTAAAAAAATGATTTTATTTGTTTATTTTTTCCTTTGTGGAGAAATTCGATAAAATTAAAACTTGGAATATTAATTACTTTAAAAATTAATTTTACCAAAAAGTAAATTTTTTAAATACTCATATTTTTGCATGTGAAATCTTTTTTACGAATCACCGTCTGCCTCAACTAGCTTTAGCTACAACATTAAACTGCATAAAAGCATCTGTGAATTTAACCTCTTTAAACTGTTTAACCACAACTTGAATTCATACAAGATAATGTTTAGCCCTGAATATTGTTCGGTTAAGAAAAATAAAGAAAACCTTATTGACTACTTATTTTCATTTGTATTGCAGTAGACAATACGAAAATACGCACAAGTTTGCTTATCCTGTGACTAGCTCTGAAAGGTGTTAGGTCGGTCATGTGATTATCTGTCTCTTTCTTAGATGCGAACATTCAAATATGCATCTATTGGTTATTCTTCAGAGGAAGCATTCAACATATTCCTGATGAACACTTCCTACTAATGAGCAAAAAATATATAGATGCAACACACTCTCTCTTTCAATTCTTTATACACATGTGTACAACATTTTCTGACACTTCTTAGCAAAAATTAAAATACATGTAACACATACATACATGCATGCATACTCCCCCCCTCTCTCTCTACATGTGTACATTTTCTCTCATAGTTCTTAGCAATTAGCAAAAATACATGTAACACACTCTCTCTTTCAAGTCTTTATACACACATGTACAACATCTTCTCTTGCACAGAACGCATCAAATGAACATTCTTCTTCTTAACCATGTTTCATCACTTCAGATTTCAGAGGATTTATCCTTTTCAGCTTCTCTCAATCCACTGCCTCTAATATATGTTTCACATTTACGGCAGTGGAAAAAGGCAGTTTGTCTCTGTTTAGATCCCAGGAGATAGACGACCATCACAATAGTTGGACTATATGTTAAAGTTTTCATTTGACATTTAACATTTTTTTTCACCATATGATCTTTGACCATGTTGAATAAAGTTCATCTTCTATTATTTTTCCTTTTAAAAGTCCGGTTGATTTTTTTAAAGATGTTCTCGTCTCCAGTTGGAGTGAAATGAACAGAGTATTTAGGTTATTTTTTAGTGTGGAGTTTAGAGCTTTGAGATTTTATTTTCCCCTTCTCCAGGAGGTTAGACACAGGGTCAGATGTGGGTTTTGATGAAAGTGTTTCTGTGGAACGAATTGGATTTGAACCCGGCACACTCAAGTCCTCAGTCTGCATTGTTAACCTCTTAGCCACCGTGCCATTAATATATCTGAGTGAAGGAATTCCTCCTTCACAGCAGTTAATGGTTATATTAAAGATACTTCCTTGTGGGTCTTAAGTAGTTTTGGTTTGGGTGATTTTGTTTGTATGCAAATAAAGATATAAATAAATAATAATAAATACTATATATTAATAGGAATTAATAATAATAGGAAATCCTAATAAATCACTAATAAGTAATTAAATGAAAATATAGTTGCTCTAGTAAAAAGTGTATGAAAATTAAGACTACACAACTGAAAAGTTTTAAATTTGTGGAATTAAGCCCCATTAGGGTTTTTAATAAGTGAAATTTTGCTCAAAACAATGTCCATAGTTTCAAGAGACAGAAAAAGGCCAATGACAATAATTTTAAAATGAAGAATATTCAGATGCAAAGTTTTACAGTTGATGTACATATTCTTAGAAAGAACTGATTCAAAATAATCCAGTTATTCAAGCTTATAAAGCCATCATTTCATTCAATGTAAAAATGCTGTCAAAAAGCAAACACAAATCGTCCATGACTATTGCAAGGTTTTTGTCTTAAAATAAACCATGAAAAATAAAACATTTAATTGCATTATTCTGTCTAATAAAAGTGACCATAATTCACCCATAACAAATAATTAACAAAAAAAGAAATCTATTTGCCTAACCAGCATTATTTATTCATTAAAATTGACATTTAAAATCTTTCAGTATTCTTTGAATAAAAACTATGAAGAAATATGGCAGTAGCCAAGTGTCTAGCAAACAGAGATGCTTTTTTTTTTTTTAATTACTTTTTCTTTTTTCATTTAATTCAATTAGTTCTTAAATAGAAGAGTAGTGCTGTTAATGTAATGGTTGCCAATATACATGGTGAGAAATAATGAGATAATCATAATTTAGGGGAGAGGAGAGGGGGATGTTTCAACAAGAATTCCAATAATTTGTTAATTCTATGGCATTAGTGAGAAAAAGATTTCCCCTTTAATGATTATCCAATCCATATAAATACCTCAGAAATTTTTCAGTGGTTGGATACAATTCAGATGACACAGGGTTGGCAATAAAAAGGTCACTTTTATACCACACCCACTACCAAGAAAAAAATAAATCTAACATTGAGAAAAAAAAAATAATAATAATAAAAAAAAATATCACTCTTATTAATATCATATCAAAAGACAAATTAATGTGTCTTTTTTTAATAATTTTTTTTTGTAATTTTCTTGTTCTATTTTTATATATTTAAAATATTGGATTGGATATTTTATTTTTATTTTTTTTATCAATAAAACCGGTAGGATGGAAAAGTTTCAAACCATTCATTTACTTATTGCTTATTCATTTATTACTTATTTATTTCAACATCATTGAACAAAGCTTGGAACCCAAGAGAAAACAAATCAGCAAGATGAAAAGTTGTAGGCAGTGTCGGATACATACCTCTAAGCTAAAAAAGCTATAGCTGATGACCCCCCACCCCCTGTGTCCTCTTTTAAAAAATATATTTATGTATTCACCCGGCATTATTGCTGGTGGGTAATAATTAAAAATATAGTCATGTTTACAATTTTTGCCTTGAAAGAAAAGTTAAAAAATAACATTTACAATATGAGGTCACATAATATAAAAAAAAACTGTTAGTGTGATGGTGTTTTTTTAAACAAAAAGAACTACTTGTTGATGCTGCATTTCTTACAGACAAGTGTAAAATGGCAAACGGATTTAACGAATAAAATACATTCGTTTTCATTTAATTATTTTAAATCTTAAAAATACCAATAAAAATTATTATTTAAATGTTTAAAACTTCTTTTTAAATAGATTCTTCACCGAGATATTTCTTTAAAAATTTTATTTTTATTTTATGAAACGAACAAAATCTATTTTTAAAAAATGATTTCGTTTCTTTACGTTCTAATATATTCAATTTATTTGATGGACCTAACCAATAATTGCTCTAGTGACCCTCAGATGGAAGCGAAGAAAGATTTAAATAATGTCTTTAGATTACTTGAAAAATTTAACCCTTATTGAAACTTATTTGAATGTTTTAACTGTTAGCATATCGCGTTCTATAAGACATAAACAAATCTTGACTTTATGTATAGAAAATTTAATCATTTTTCTTTTTGCAGCTAAAATAATAAAAACTGAACTTCGAACAAACATGTTGCACGATAGACTGGACACACTTGATCTTTTGTAGATATAAAGTGACAAGTTACACTGCACACCATTCAATGGAATGATTGATGATGTTCCTATAGAGAAAAATCATAGAAAATAAAATAAAAATGGGATTATTATTAAATTTAGTTTTGTTCAAATATTTGTATTGAATTTGTACTTTAATTGTTAAGGGCAGTAATTATTTTCTATGCACCAAATTGAATCAGTCAGTTAGTTAAAAGGAACAGTTTTTAATGATTTTTTATTATATCATTATTTTCACTTTTCGTCCTTGTTTCTCATACCGAGGTTAGACGTTTCGTGAATGACTTCCAACTCCTGTTGTCTGTTGCCATTTAGCTTTTGCTGCCTGCTAGGATCAGGTCGTCATCAATTGATCCCCTCCATGTCTTAAGGGGTCTACTGCGCGGCTTTTGGCCATCGATATCGATGTGAGACGCACTTTAGAGCATTTCAGATGACAGACGGCGCGCGTACAATGTAGTTTCTTATGCAAGCCTTTACAGTGAGATTGTCAATTTTCTCCATCTGATGCGTTGCACCAAGGATAGTCTCATTTTGACATTTCATCGTCGACCATATCACACAGCCATACAAGAGTATAGGTCGAACATGGGTGTTGTATGCTGCCTCTTTTGCATACAATGGTATCTCTTCATTTTTGTAAAATTGTCGACAGTTGCCTGAAGATTCTTCATGTGCCAGATACACGTTATTTTATAGTTGCATCATTTCACCGACGGGAATCAATTGTGTTGCCAAGGTAACACAATTGATTCCAGTGGGAAATGGATGTAATTTAATAATCATTTTAACTTTGTTTTAGAGAAGGGCCCCAAATTTCATATAGTCTCTGCTCTTTGTAGGACTGTCTAGCTTTTTCTTTATCTCGTTCATTATCATCATATTCAGTTTAATATCCATTTTACATGTTGGCATGTGTTGGACTGCTTTTAGAAATTGACTTAAAAACTAATCTATTTCTTGCCAGTCCTTTATTTATCCTCTTTTCTCTCAAATCCATTCTTATTACTTCCTCCCATGTTTTCTTTGGTCTGTGCACACTAACTTTTGGACGATTTTCTTTGATTTCCTTAGGTGATCTGGTATGGTAGTTTTGTTTTACGGCATATCAACCCTTTTTGGGTTATTTAATGCCGAATCTGGTCATTATAGTAAAAGTTTTTATGCTTCAAGTTCTTTATATCTTCAAATGTTTAATCATCGTTTTTGGTTTGGTAGTTTTGTTTTACAGCATATCAACCCTTTTTGGGTTATTTAATGCCGAATCTGGTCATTATAGTAAAAGATTTATGCTTCAAGTTCTAAAAATAAAATAAAAAAGGGGAGGGAGAAAGGGAGAGGGGCTGTTGTTTTTGTTTTTGGTTTTGTAGAACATAATTAAGTTTTACAAAAAAAAAAAAAAAAAAAAAACGTCAATGTAGGTGAATTTCGTCTCAGGGAGCCACAGGGCAGCCTGATCTGGTATCACCAGCTTAGGTGATCTGACCATCGTTAAAGACAATTGCATCATCAGATCATGACACTTCTCTATTGATATGGTTGGATCATTTGATGATAGGTGAAAAGGAAATCTGCTGAAACATAGTGAAACCACTGTATGTACGACATATAATTGTCAAAATGATGATGTGAACTCGTAGCATTTAATATCAGTAACATTCTATGTTTGACACTATTAAGCTGAATCAGTTAACACCTATCCAGCTGAAGTGGATTATTCAATTGCAATTTTATGTTTATTGAGAGAATGGATTAACCATAATTTGAACTTTTTTCAAACTTGGAATTGCTAAAAACATGGTAAGCACATATCAATATATAAAAAACGGTATGCATAGTTGTTAAACTTGATTTGTTTGCATAATTTTTTAACTTATACAGAAAAAGAAATAAAATTTTAGTAAGACAGTAAATCATGTTATTATAATGGCAATGACATGGTACAACAATAACAAATGAAAATTCGCTAATCAGAATAAACATTTGATATGTCAGCTTAAATGCTATTATGGTCCAACTTTTAAAATTTCAAAAGATAATTGAATATGTTAGATAAAACTTACTTTTTTTTGTATTGTTTGAAAGAGAGAGATATCTCCATTACTTTTGATTGGTCCTAATGTTTGGGTCTAGTGTTTAGATTTGAAATTGATCAATGCCACGATGGAGAGTGTGTTAATCCCAATTTACTTTGTTATAAACAATTCGCAGAGTATGGTAATTTATAATTCGTATGGGTTTCATTTGATGGATGGACATCTTGGCTTTTTGGCCAGGAACAAAGTGTAGTATCTCTTCTGATATTACACTTCATCTTTTCCTCTCCTCGGTCAATGAAGCAGAAATCCTTCTCGAATGAGCTAATTTTTACTTTTGTCCCAATCCAGAGTGCCCTTCCATATCTCCATATATACTAGCTGTTCCGGCCCATCGTCTCCCGGGAGTATTTGTACTTGCATTATTATTTCACAACAAAATATTATTTTTAAACCAATCGTACGTCATCACAGAATTTTTATTTTAAACTCTTAAAAATAATTCGACTGTATTTTATAAATAACTAGAAGAATACCCGTCTCAGGAAGGGTAAAATTAATTATGCGAACATCAATAATACACAGACTTGGATAAGTTGCATACATATAAGACCAGAACAACAATTATCCTGTGAGAATATAACAAAAAATGTATAAGAAAACAAAAGAAAAACGTTGCTCAATAAAACCGTTTATTTATTCTTAATTTCTATCTTTGAATAAAACATCTTCAATGTGGATATTTTTTAAAGTCATCTTTTGAAGAAACTGAGGATGTTGTTCCTTTCTGCCTTTGTCAATACAACTTCAGTCTGGATACTTATTGATTACACCACGTGACTTCGCCTTTTGGCTAACATCAAAGGGTAGTATCTGTTCCAATACTACACTTCATCTGTTCTGTCTTCTGTCAGTGAGAGAGAAATCCTTCTAGACTGAAGCCATTTCGATTTTTTGTCTCAATCCAGAGTGCTGCTGTTTTGGGGAAACTAGATTTCCCCCACACTAAAAACCGACCTTGTGTCTAACTCTGCCCTTGTGGGGAGATAAGTAAATCAATAGGTACACCACATGCATTGTAGAGACGTTGGGCAGCTGAACCGAATAGCAAAGTAGAATATAAACTGTGTAAAAGTTGCTTTGATAAGATTCTTCTATGAAGTGAATTCTGATCAAGAATCATTGTGAAAGATTGGGTTAGGGTTAGGGATGCTTTTAAAGTGCCTTCAAAGAGCCAAGATAAAATGCGAGATAAATAAGCCATATGAAGTGAATATGAACAAATTGACTGTATCAGGATGAAAGAACTGTTTGAAACACTTTATTAGACAATAGCCTTAAATTACAAGTAAGATTTTCAAGATTATGACCTCCTGTAGATTAAAAGTGTCTTTCTTTTTTTTTTTTATCAGGGGTGGGGTACTCATTTTTGCTTACAGTAAAATGACACAAATTTATCAAATAAAGCAAGAACAACAACAAAAAAAAACCGTAAAAATCATTCATCCATTGATCTGTTGCCCTCTCAAGTTGAGAACTCTTCAAAATGACTTGATAATAATTTGATATCAGTATTGTCAATAAATTTTAAGTAGTCGCCCCCACCACCACCTCCTGCAAAACAAAGTTAACAAAACACCAAAGGTGTTAAAACGTTACCCAGTTTTATTTTTATGTTATAACTGGTGAAGTACATTATAATTAGTTTAGTTTGTTCAAGAAGGCATTTTTAACTTTGCATGTGAAAGTTTTTGTTTTCTCATTGAATTTCTTTTTTCTTTTAATTGCACCATAGT
The DNA here is from genome assembly GCA_963556195.1 of Sepiola atlantica. Taxonomy (NCBI): domain Eukaryota; kingdom Metazoa; phylum Mollusca; class Cephalopoda; order Sepiida; family Sepiolidae; genus Sepiola; species Sepiola atlantica. The sequence continues at coordinate 33,922,670 of OY744516.1, read as the reverse complement.
TGTATTAAATTTTATTTATCTTCCTCCCACAAGGTAAGATGTGACAAAAGGTCGGGAAAGTGGGATTTGAAAAGCCAGCGCCCAAGAAGATGAGCACTCTGGCCATTTAAAAATTGCCTGGGCAGCCCCGTCAGCATTCACGGTAGGGGCGCTTCAGGCAGTAAGCAATAAACTTACTCCTCCCCAAAGAGGACCAGCGTGCAGTATCCGTCGGAACAGATACTACACTTTGATCTTGGCCAAAACGCCAAGAATCACGTTGGCACACTGTTTCTCATTAGATCATGAAAGTTAAGCGACGTTGAGATTGGTAAGTTCCAGATGGGTGACCATTTGGGAATACCAGGCGCTGTATGTGGGAGGACGGTGAAACCTCCCTGAAAAAGAAACAAACGTCGTTATTTCCCCTGACCGGGATATACATGTGACTGTAGACTGCTTGTGAATTTAATATTCACTAGAAACTTCCTCCTTTTGAGGAAAGTTGGATCAACCTGCTCGGGGTGAATGCCGCACAAAAATAGTTAATAAACGTTGATTCATTTTAGTAGCATATTTTAGATGAGGACTTATCATTTACACTGTCTTTCTTTGGACTATTGTTCACATTAAAGTTTTATATTTCTATTAGAAGAATGGGTAAAATTACTTTCTGAACAGAACAGTTTCTCACCACTTTTAGGTCTCACTATGAACATTAAAATTAAGATATAATGCTACTAACCCTTATGTCTAGAATCCTTATTGTGATTTTGATTTTAGAAAATGTCTAAAATTTAAGGCTTTTAAAATGGGTCATAAGAAAAAATTGAAATTCAGGGTATCTTACTTAATTGGTGTCTAATGACTATGAGTCAAATTTAACGCAAATCTGAAATCTTGAATTTCAAAATGGGAGGTTGTGCTCATATTATGCCCCCTAAAACCTCTTTAAAACACTCAAAAGAAACTGAAAGTTGGGGAATGTTTATTAATTGATATCTAATACCTATTGTTCAAATTTCACAAAATTCGAACGTAGCTGAATTTTCATAACTGGCTTCCACTCCATCTTTGGTCGTAAACTAAATTAAACTAAATATAGCTTCTATTACCCACCCTGACACCTAGCAGCAACGTTCTAAAATTCTTAATGATCGGTTAATTAGTTTATGAGTAAATCCTGTACATAGAAATATATAAACATATACACATTATACACCTAAATTTGTATAAATAGAGATATAAGGAATAAGGGGCTAACAGACATTTCTGACAGTGTGCATAGCCTCCAAAACTTGATTCATCAGTGCTAAAATTTTAAAATTACCATTTTATTTATTTCTCTATTTGAACCCCAGGATGACGGCCTCGTTGGTCCCTCTTTCTTCACACCACTGCATGCACAGATATTATGAATAACCGATGTGAATCCATGCGATGATTATTTTACAAAGAAACGTGACTTGTTTTTAGAGAATCCATATTTGAAATGACACTGTCTTTTTGTAATAAAGAATGAAATTAATTTTTATCATCCAGCCTACACAACAGAAACCATCATGAGGAGATTGTGCTACATAAGCAATAACACCTACTTCCTCGAAAGAAACGGCTAAACAAGAACCCCACTATTTTCACAATGCTACAAATGAGAAGCTTATATACCATCCATATAAAGGGATTGGACAAAATAATAGAAACATCTTGTGAATTTTGCATAAATTTTAAAACACCTATAAAAATTTAAAAAAAAAAAAAAAAAAAAAATGTTGGTTTCATTTTTTTCTTATGGTTATTGATGTCCTGAATTAATTGGTTAAATGTAACATAAAAAGTGTTATAAACGTTAAAACCTGGCTAGCTAGGTAGAGAATTTCATTCTAATGCGTTTGATATAATTTATTTTTTGTTTTAAAAGTAATCGAATATTAACTATTCTGTATGTACCATAATAATATTAACATATCGATGGTTTTGCTAAATATAACCTCCTTTTTGATATATAATGCCCATGAATTAAACACTTTATATATTTTGACTTTTCTAAGTTTTTGCTGCAATTATTAAGTTGTATTATATGATATATCTAAGATGAAGATTAAATAGAGGGTCCAGTTCGAAATTCTCTACCTACATGCCTGCAGGTCTTGGTCGATATTAAGTGTTGAGAAGATTGCTTTTATAGAAGGAAAAGTGTAACATAAAAAGTGATAAACATAAAACTTGGTTAGCTAGGTAGAGAATTTCATTCTAATGCGTTTGAGATAAATTATTTGTTGTTTTAATTAGTTATCGAGTGTTAACTATTCTGTATTTTTTACCATTATTATCACTCCCTCCCTACTGATGGAGCCACACTGAACAACAATAAACAGTAAAATGATATAAGTACACAACTTTCTTTTAACTAATCACATTCTTTTAGTTAAGTTAATTTTTTAAGTATTTAATTTAATGTTTAACTATTTCCTCTTTCTCTAAACGTATTAAAAAAACAAAAAAAAAACAATAATTTTTTTTTTTTCTGATGAAAATGAAAAAATAAACAGTAAGAAAATCCCACACATCAGATTTTCTTTGCCGGGATAAGCATGACTTCTATTTCCTAATGCAGGCAGACAGATGTTAAATATATATTTATATTCTTTAATAAATGTATCTGGCTGACCTGGCTTTATCAGATCCATGCACGCATTGTTCTCTACGTTTACACAAACAGTCACACTGTTAATGCACACACTTCAAACATATATTCATCAACTGACATGAATTAAATTTTCCTTCTCACATGTGATTTAATCTTTCTCTGTAAATGTAGATCCCCTCCTGTCACACACACACGCACACTTTTAATTTTGTTTTTCTTGTTTCATTTGTTTCTTTATGCATTGCACCCCTCCCCTCTTGACTCTCTTCATTCTGACTTTCTTTTTTTGCAGAATCTGTTCCTTTGAAACCTACGCCATTTGTTTGCCTTTGCAAGGTAAATGCTTTTTTGGCCCCCTTTTTTTTGTTATCAAGGGGACGGGCTTCTTAAATGCTTCACAATAGGCCAACTCTTACAAAAGATGGTTTGGGTGTAATTGTAGCATCCAGTTCAGGAGTAACCACAAAAAGTTAGTTTCCCTGGTTTAGTTTGATTCTAATTCATTTGATAGCATACTACCCATCCAAATGAATAAATGAGAAAGTTTTTTTTCATTTATCACACCTATATTACCACCAAAACGGCTCACTGTTATTTAAATCAATAATACAACATATTATTTACCTCCCCAGGAGGTTAGGCACAAGGCCAGGTTTATCTTACTCCCACAAGTAAGATGTGACCCAAGCTCGGGTCGGAAAGTGGGGTTTTAAAAGCCAGCGCCCGAGAAGGTGAGCACTCTGGCCATTAAAAATTGCCTGGGCAGCCCCGTCGGCATTCCCCGGTAGGGGCGCCTCAGACAGCAAGCAATAAACCTACTCCTCCCCAAAGAGGGGAGGCAAAGCCTGGGAGGGTGGACCTCCTAGAACTGCACAGGACAGACCCATAGACCGGCGCAAATCAAGCCCCGAAGGCCAAGACGATACCAGTTTATGGTGTGTATCAATCAATGATACAACATAGTCTTTTGAAATACTGTATATATAGTAGAGAGCAAAGACCCAAACACAGCTATTTGTATGCCTAATTTGCATAACTATTTTTTAAACAGTTTATAATAAATTAATGTTTGGTGTTATTCATTTGTAATTTTTAATCCTATTTTCCTATATACATGCAATAGTTTTGTCGATATTACAAGTAATTAATTAAAGTTATTTAATAAAAAATAAGGGCTAAATTATGAAGACCTTTCTTAAAGTATGATGTTCATTAATTCTCAAGGGGGGTAATTTAAATGAAACTATTAGTTTTAGCATTTCAACCTCAAACCAGGGTACTATGCATCCTGTCGAGCACATAACATCCCTTACATACATATATATTCATAATAAATGTGGCTTATCTTAACACTTTACTGCAGTTTCATGGTTCATCCAATAATTGGAAGTGTCTTAATAAATTTCTAAACCTTTTTATACATTTGAATACAAAGTGTTAAGCCACATCTATTATAGTTATAATGTTCTATCTGAAAAGATATTAAGCCATTTGTGTGCACAAAGTCTGCAGTCTTGATTCAACTTGATTTTTGAGAAGCTCATTTTCTTTTATATTTTTGTTATTACCGTCTGAAACGACGTCGTACGTAGGTAAAATATTAAAATATAATTTAATATCATTAGAAGCCCCTTTCACGTAAAATTGAAAGTAGAGCACTGTCGTAAAAAATAAACATTCACCTAAAAACCTTAGTGCAATGCTCAGACTCTGTCGTTGAGTTCTATCAAATGTTTAGATATTTATACTCGCCACTTTCAGTGTAAATATCACTTAATTTCTCCGTTATCACGTGACAATCTCTTATAGCCTCATGGGACTAGCTGAACACTTACAGATTCAAGGTGTCTCTGTGAACCGGGTTCGCGCCCTGTGACCGTCTGAGATTGTTATTTACCTGTGCTTAACAGAGCCGTAAGCTCAAAATGACGTCGTATGTAGGTAAAATATAATTTAATATTATATATATATATATATATATATATATATATATATATACTAGAAAAATGTGACTCGTTGGGTCACCCATCGAGCTCGGGTTAGATTGTTTGAATTAGAAAAAAGTTTAGCTTTCAAAGCCAGTTAAATATAAAAAATAAAAGCACAACATCCAAAATCAGTTTCTTGCTATCTCTCTCTACAACTAAAGGTTAATATTACTACTTGTAGTGGTATTTAACTTTTTTTTATAATAGACTATGCTAATCTTTTTATTCTTTCCTTTCTTTATTATCTTTAACTATTAATAAACAGAGAGAGGGTGAGGTGGATGCTAGAGAGAGGGTGAGGTGGATGCTAGAGAGAGGGTGAGGTGGAAGCTAGAGAGAGGGTGAGGTGGAAGCTAGAGAGAGGGTGAGGTGGATACTAGAGTGATAGATAAGTATAAAATAAGAGCAGGGGGTCAAACAACATACAATGAGAAAGGGTGAGAGTGATAGAAACTTTGTAAGAGATGAGTTATTTGGTGAGTTCATTGCAAATTGCAGTTAATTAGAAAAATTAAAATGGAAGTTTTTTTTCATCAAATACAACTCAATCTCGAAACTGAGGAATATTTTAGCATGGATTTTATGTGATTAAAGTATGTATATCAGAAAAAATAGCCTCCTTCAAAAATGAAAAAAAAAAATGTATTATTTGATTTATTATAAAAATAAATGTAGCCTACCTTGTAATTAGTCCACAATCAATATCAGTCTGACGGATTCTTAAAGCATGGCATTGCGGTAGGATTGATAATTGTAATAAGATAAGTTATACATAGGCAACATACCCTCATTTTTACAGGTTTGATTAAATAAATCAACAACTTTTACCTACTTACTCTTTTATTCAATTCTTTTGATAAAGATTAAAATTTTGTATTATTTGACTACCTGTTCTCATCTGGGATGTTATTTTCAGAACTTTTCGACCAATGTAACCTCCAACCTTCTTCAAATGTGGTTTGTCAAACTCGGGAATCTGTATTGAATTTCGAACTGTACCCTTTATTTAATACACGGGGGTAGATAGCTCTTGCTCTATCCAATAGATCTATGTAGATAAAATAAAGGGGTCAATTCGAAATTTTATACAGATTCCCAAGTTCGACAAAACGCATCTGAAGAAGGTCGGAGGTTACATCAACCGAAACGTTGTGAGAATAACATCCAAGATGAGAACAGTAGTCCAAATAATACAAATTATTAATCTCCATCTTCAAAATTCCAAAACATAGATGTTTAAGTATTAAAAAATAAGAACAACTTATTTACACATTGAGTACTTTCAATTCCGTTAAGAATCATCCTCAGAGTATTCAATTAAAAGTTAAAGAAAAAATGTCAAAAAGGGTAAAATGACATTTTTCTTTCACTTTAATTAAAAAACTTGCAAATTATTCATATCTAAAGTGAAAGTACTTGGTGCAAAAATGATTTTGCTTCTTTCGTTACAAACTTTTGAATTACCTACTGGAGAGTTTGAATTACCTATAGGAGAGTTTAAATTACATATTAGACACCGTCCTCGAGTGTCTACGGTCTCTCTGTACAAGGGTTTGTCATGACAACCTGACATGAGGATATTTCACCCTACAAGTAAACCCTGACCAAATATTCAAAATAACATGGTATTCGAAGCCCAAATAAGATCTCCTCGACATGGCGATACACTGGCTCATATGAGGAATGGAGCACCATCTCTTAGTGATGTTACCTCAAGTAACAGAACTTAGCTGGATACTCCACCAGACTAGATGAATTCTTGAGCTGGAATCCGCTAAGACCAAGAGATCACATAAAAGATATACTATACCATAGTTAACTTGTCAATTGAGGAGAAAATTAATGTTCTTATTTACTAACTCAATGTTTGACAAGTAAAGGAGGACTTTAATGGAATATTCGAATATCTATCTATCTAATATAAAGATCAAGTGTTAGCCCCAGGGAGAGACCCCTTGATTTCGGAGAACTTCGACTGAAGTAAAATGAAACAAAAAATTGAATAAAAGGATTAACAGAAAGAAGTTGTTGATTTTGTTCAAAGATGTTTGTGTGTGTGTATATATATATATATATATATATATATATATATATATATATATAAATAAATATTATTTATTACCTACAGACATCGATGTTTCATGCTATATATATATATATATATATATATAAATAAATATTATTTATTACCTACAGACATCGATGTTTCATGCTATATATATATATATATATATATATATAAATATTATTTATTACCTACAGACATCGATGTTTCATGCTATATATATATATATATATAAATATTATTTATTACCTACAGACATCGATGTTTCATGCTATATATATATATATATATATATATATATATATATATATATATATGATAAAGAATGGAAATAGTGTTCCGACGTAATGGAAATTGAAAAAAAGAACACCAAAAAATATTATTTATGTATTCATCAACGTTTCGTCTTTATTTTATTTATTCGTCTTCAGCGTGTTTTCGTTTTTTTTAACACTATGTTGTTGTTGTTATTGTTGTTATTTAAGATACTTTCATTATTTTGCTTGGTAGTTTCGGAAAAAAATAAGTTGTAATTAAATCTGTTATTTATTTCTGTTTATGTATATTTATTGGTTTTATTAACTTGTTTTTTTTTATTTATTTGTTTATCAATTATGGAAGAAGTAATTGTTTTTTATGTGCTTGTATATTTATCTAATTTTTAAAAAATTAACATTTAATACATTAGTGCTAATGTTAAATGCTATTCTATTAATCTAACATTAAAGTACAATTTTAATGCTGTTTTTAGATTACTTAAAAAATTTAACCCTTATTGAAACTTATTTGAATGTTCTGTTAATATATCAATTTCTATACAATCGTGTCTGAGATGAGTGTATTTGCCAATGAAACCACGCTCTATTCCCGGCATGAAGGCAAATCAAATGCCAACTTATGCAAGACAACGGCTTAATCCTCAGAAAACGACCTCCAGTCTGTAGTAGAATGAGGCTAAAACTGGGTGGTCATTTAATGCTACCAACAAGAAGCTCCTCTTATACAACTACAAGAAACCTTTCCAACCACCGATCGTCATGGCCAATAGCACCCTTCATAAGTGCCAAAAGTTCAAACTCCTTAGACTGACATTCTCAGACAACATCAGCTGGAATAAGTACATAGAAGATGTTGCCAAGTTTGCAAAGATGGTAGGCTCCCTCTACCTGGCTAGAAAACATCTTACATCTGCCAGTATACTATATCTCTATAAAGCCACCATTCACCTGTGCATGGAGTATTGTTTCCACATATGGACTGGTGCAGCAAACACTAGCGCCTTCCTCTTGAACAAGATACAAAAAAAGAATTTCTGACCTTCTGCACTGCCAAAATCTAGCTCCTGTTGCATCGCTGCAGAGTTGCATCCCTCTGCCCATTTTAAAAGTAATTCCACAGAACGTGCTCCAATAAAGAGGCCCCGAGATGCTGGAAGATTTTCTACTCTGATAGTTTCTTTCCTAAGACCACTTGACTTTGGAATTCCCTCCCTGCTCACCCAACCATACAAGTATGCAGAAATTTAAATGTAAAGGAAACAAACATCTTGTTGCCCATCATCCCACTGAAGCAGCCCCATAAAAAGAGAGAGAAGGAGAGAGAAATGATTTTGTGTTTGCATATTGCATTTAATAGATCTAGACTCTTTATTAATTTTTTTTCTGATTTCTGAATTGGCACAGAGCAAAAGAGAGAACATTTTTGGCAGGTTGACCTGACCCAATCTAGCCTGACATGGACAAGGACCCTCCTGACTGAAAATATACACACAACATAAAACACCCACACATATAAAGCAAATAAACAAGAGTGTTTTCATTTCTTTTATTCTTGGAGGGAAGGAGGAGTAAGAAAGAGACGTAGGTTTTTGTTTTTTTTTCTTTTTTGTGCATTTAGTGTTCATTTGACTTTCGATTTTCATGGGTGTGGGGGTAAGGGTCTCAAGATGAAAATGGAAAGGGAGGATGAATAATTTGGGAGAATGCCTTCCAAGTAAATAGTGGTCAAAAAGAAAGAATACACAAAGAAAAAGAGAAAACAAGAAAACAAAATAAAAGAAAGAGAAAAACATGAAAGGAAAACAAAGAAAGGAACAAAAGTAAAATATGGAAAAAGAAACGAAATGGAAAAAAGAAATAAATGAAAACAAAGAGAAGACAGAAAAAGTAAAAGAAAAGAAAAAAGTACTTTCTATTATTTTTTATCCTGATGTATATTTTTATACTATATATATGCGTGTGTGAGAATATAAAAAGCAATTCTTTTATACAGTTCAGATCAATTCTCATGAGAATCAATATCCAAAGCAAAATAAAGCTCAATATTTAAACATTTAAAGAGTTATTTTAAAAAACATATGTAAGATTTCGTTTGCTCCAAAATTGACATTAAATCACATTATGATATAACTCTAATCTGTTATTATATATATATATATAATTTTTTGTTAATTTTAAAATCCGTACATATATTTACATGCAAGGCGTCATAGTCCGGTGGTAAACCACCAGACTATAGATATTCGATCCTTGTCTAAGTTTGCCATGCTAATGACGGCTCTGAGCCAGAAACACGTGTCCATGGATTACTTTTATGTATGTATAAAATTAAAAAAAAAATATATATATATATATATATATATATATATTAACAAAAAATATGTCCTATAAAGTTAAGGGCGACTAATAATGCAATCTTCTGCATTAATCTGTACCACTTAGGAAGTGAACTATTGAAATAGCAGTAAGCAAAGTAACAAACGCTACCATCACCAATAAAAACAATTGCATAGAAATACATTAATGTGTGTGTGTGTGTGTGTGTATGTATATATATATATATATATATATAGAGAGAGAGAGAGAGAGAGGGAGAGAGAGAGGGAGAGACAGAGTGGGAGAGAAAATTTCTAACAATACATATATCTATACATGTATTATAAGAAACGATAGGCTGTCTTTTGATCTGTTTTATATACATTTCTAATGTGTTTGTATGTTTAATTGACTGACGAAAAACAATATTTACTTTTACATACACGATAAAATAAAAGCAAAACATTTCTACAGCTTTGTACAGAGGCTAGGATGTTCATACCAGTCATGGATACGTCCTCAACAATAAGTCCGAAAGAATCTGGTCCATTTTGAAGCTACGTGACCTTTTTTCTGTCTGGTTGATATGGTTCTATGCATTTCTAGGAGGTCCAACCTCCCATAAGTTTGACCTTTTTGGGCTTTGAGAAGGGGTTAGTTTATTACTAATCGCCTGAGGGGCCTCTACTAAAAAATGCAGACAGGGTTTCCCAGGCATTTTTTTGTGAATCCATCCTCTTGTGCACTGACTGTTCAATAACAATCTTTTAAACTTATTTAACATTTTCCATCGGTGAGAGGAAGGTAAACACTAGTAAAACATTTCTAAAATTATCTTCAATGTTAAACAGATCACAAATGTATTCTAGAAATTTTTTAAAGTAAATTAAAAAGTCGTCTGCAATATTCCTTACCCCATCTTTAAAAGTTACATCAAACATGTCATGTTAGATTGAGTTAAATTTGGCCAAAGTGATTGTCTTTGACGCATTAGAAAATTATTTTATTCATAATGGTTTAATAAAATTGTATTTTTATGATCTTTGTCAGTTTGACAACAGTTAAATGCAGAAAAGATGGCAATACAATTCTTGTTCCCTTTATAATTTTTGATTGAATTCAAGAAAAAACTTCCAACAAAGTAAAAAATATCTTCTTTTTTTTTGCCTGTCAATTTATCTCTTACATTTCTGTTAAATAAAGCGCTTTGAGAAGGGGTTAGTTTATTGCTAATCGCCTGTGGCGCCCCTACCAGAGAATGGCGACAGGGCTGCTCAGGCATTTTTTTGTGAGCCATTCAATCCCTGCCTATTAATAAAAATACAAACTGTTTTTCTTCTAATATCTATTTATATGGAGTTAGGTATGTGTATATGTTTATTTCAATGTGTAGGATTCACTCCTACACTAATAAACCGATACTTATGAATTTTGGAACACATCTGCTAGGTGTAATGGTATTAATGTGGGTTATATTTAGTTTAATTTAGTTTTATGCAAAGGAGGTAAAAAAAAGTGGGTGCCTTTTATGAAATTTCAGGTACTTCTGATTTTTCTGAAAAATTTAACAATAGGTATTAAACATCAATTAAAAAATATTCCCCAAACTTCAGTTTATTTAGAATATTTATAGAGTTTTCAGGGAGCATAATATAGGCAAAACTTCCCATTTGAAAATTCTTATATTTCAGATTTTCATTGAATTTGATTCATATTCATTAGACATCAATTAAGCAAGGGTCCATGAATTTCAATTTCTTCTTAAGCCTTTAATTTTAAACATTTTCTAGAATCAAAACAATATAATGAATTTTGATCAAAATTGGAATAAGTATTCTAGACAGAAGGTTTAGTAGCATTATATCTTTATTTTAATCTGTGTAAAGAGCCTTAAAAGTGGTTCAAAACTGTTTTACTACGGAATTAGTTTTACCCGTCCTGAAATGGGTATTCTTCTAATATATATATATATCACAAATAAGCCATCCAACTCATTGCCAGCATGTAAAACAGACGTTAGACCGAATATGATGATAATAATGAATACAAAATATCTATTTAGAAAAGTCATGTTTCACTTTTTATTCAAAACATTTTTATTTTATTACACACACACATTATATAATATATATATATATATATATAATATTTATGAATAAATATTAATTATTTTAATACCTACAGACATCGATGTTTCATGCTAATGCAATCTCCAGTGCAGGAAGCTAATTCTCAATGGTCGGCGGGCACGAACCCTGATCACAAATCGTCACTGATCTGCAGTCAAGATATATATATATATATATATATATATATATATATATATAGAGAGAGAGAGAGAGAGAGATTGAAGAGTGGCTTTACAAAGTATTTTGCGTAGACAAATGCTGTATTAAACAAATAATTCCTACATATAAAAATCTATAAAGAGAAAAATAAGACTCAGACAGGATTCGAAACTGTGCTTAAGAATAGGAATCACTTTAAGCCAGTGGTGTTACCACTACCAAGAACCTTATGGTTAGTGAAGGTTAACTTTCCCATTTGTCAAACTTATCAAGAAGCTTGATGCCAGCAAGGCGACTGGTCCTGACAACATTCCAATCATAATGCTTAAGAAGCTGCAACCGAAAATAGCTCTTTTCACAAAGCTGTTCAATCGTTGCTTACAGAAGACATGCTTCTCATCACCTTGGAAAACTTCGTCAGTCTTCCCAGTATTTAAAAATACTGGAAATTGGTCTTCTGCATCTCAGTACAGACCAATTAATCTCCGTTCCATCATGAGTAAGTTGTTTGAATCTCTAATAAATCAACAAGTTGTCAATTACTTCAGCAAAAACAATCTACTTAGTGACAAGCAATATGGATTTCGTCCTGCCAGATCAACAGCTGACGTACTGTCTGTAATATAACACAGGATCAATGAATCTATTGACTGGGGGGGGGGGTTCGTTTCTAAAGCAATAGCTCTTGACATATCAAAGACCTTTTATAGGGTGTGACACAAAGATTTTCTTCACAAGCTTGCTAACTATGGAATATCTGGAAATGTCTTTTCAACCATCTAATCCTTTTTATCCGATAACGAGTAGAAGTCTGAAGCATATAGTATCGATGCCGGCATGCCTTGAGGATTCATTCTGAGCCTAACCCTCTTCCTGATCTTCATCAATCATCTCTCAAATCACATTCTAAAATTATTCCTTGATATCTATGCAGATGACACAACTATCTATGGCAGCACTTCGAAGAGCATTAATGATAAAGATCTTTCTGATTCAGTCTCTTCCGACCTGGAGCATGTTGTGCAATGGGGAAAAAAGTGGCTAGTTACTTTGAATACGTCTAAACCCAAGTTTCTCTTTCACCATTAATACTCAGATCCTCACTTTGCCCTAGTTGAAATAAATGGCTCTCTGCTTTGATAAGCTTCTAGGACTTACTTTCACTGCAGACCTGAAATAAAAGGCTTACATCAAATCTGTTGATAAGGTTACTGGAAAATGGTTGGATACAATCTTCTACCACACCAGAAAGTATCGAACTCCTGACACAATCCTCTATCTGTATAAGCGTCAGATACGTCCTAAGATGGAGTATTGTTGCTACATCTGAAGAGGTGCCACTCAGAGCACCTTTTCCTTCCTTGACAAAGTACAAATTCGACATCAAAATCTTTCTAGTGGGAGATTTCCTCTTCCCAGCCTCTTTTTCACAAAACAGACGTTGTTAGTCTTTCTCTACTCTATCATTATTTTAATAGTAGGTGCTTGACTGATCTCCAATCTCTGGTTCCCCATCGTAAAACATTCAAAACAAAAACACGTCTAGCTACAACCACTGTAATTCTTTTTCTCCTCTATGTACCTAAACCTAAACAGAACGTTATTGAGCAAAGTTTCTTTCCAAGAACTACCCTTCTGTGGAGCACAATACCACGGGCTACTTCCCAGCAGACAACAACCTATTACAAGAGTGACAAAAAAAGGTAAAGTATTGAAAAAGAGAGTAAGTATTACAAGAGAGAGAAAGAAAGATAAAATATTACAAGAGAGAGAAAGAAAGATAAAGTATTACAAGAGAGAGAAAGAAAGGGATAGTATTACGAGAGAGAGAGAAAGAAAGGGATAGTATTACGAGAGAGAGAAAGAAATGGAAAATATTACATAAAGAAAGTTAAGACATTAAAAGAGAGAGAAAAGAGAATTAAATATGATAAAATGTAGAATGTATGTCTGAGAGAGAAAGGATATTTAATGTATTATGGGGAAGCGTGAAAAATAAAGTTCAAGCGAATATATAGAGTTTAAGTTAAAGAAAAATCTTCATAAAAAAAGAAATGAGAATTCAACAGCGACAGACAGATATTAATAACAGTAAAACCTGAGTAAAAAGTAAGGGGGGGGAGGAACAACTGGGGGTGACAAGAATGGGAACAATAAGTTCAAATGAAAAGAAACAAGAGAAGAAGAAAAAACGAGTAACTTTAGTTGAGGAAATGACATTGAAATGGAAAGGATGAAGATTTCTCTAAAAAGTGATGGCCGGAAAAATTGTGGCAGGAAGAGTCCTGTTGGGAAAGAAAGCCGGGAGTTGTCGTTGGTTGTCATCATGGCGGGGAGAGATTTTGATACAAAAGAGATTCAAGAATGAAAATGAAATTAAGGATTTTAAAAAGAAAGAAAAGGGGAGAGGAATCTGTTCCCATGCTGTTTGCCATTAAAGGGTTGTGTTGATAAGAAGGGGTTGGGGGTGGACCCCCCTCTATTGACAAAAGGGGGTTATTTGGAACTTGATGTCTTCTCTTCTTAGCTTTTAAGGATTTAAATGTCAATCCCGATTCTGAGAGAAATAGAATCGGGGAGTTTTTGATAACGCAATAGGAATAGACAAGAAATTACACCTACAAGATTGTTATAAAAAAATAAAAAAAATAATACAAAGACGTTTATCATCATTATTAACACTTCTGAACAGCATGACTTTTTCACAAACATTTTTTTAAGATTAGAAATAATACTAAAAATGTCAGATAAATTTAACAATAAAACCGGAAAATAATTCTTAAACTTAGAAAAGACCATCGCTCAGTTTTTGCAAACATTTTATTGAGATGCGAGTTTCATCTTCTATATCTTTATATATAACGACAACAATTGTATTTACTTGGCTTCCCACGAGGACAGAGTTAGACACAAAGTTGACTTTTAATGTGAGGAAAATCCAGTTCCCCAAAAAGGGACATTCTAGATTGGGACAAAAATAAAAATTCCCTCATTCTAAAAGGATGTCTGCTTCAGTGACCGAGGACAGAAACGATGAAGAGTAATATCAGTCAAGTGTAGTATCTGTTCTATTACACTTCATCGTTTTGGAATTTTTACACCTATGAATCGTGTAAATCTAGGTCAAGTAAGAGTTCATTTGTTTAGACCTTATCTTTGAATGTAACTGAATCTTGCCATATATAAAGTCGCTTTTAACAGTAATAACATTTTTGTTTTACATATTATTGCACATGTGCGTTTTATCTAACGCAAACTTATACTTCATCCAACAATGCACCAACAACATCGGGTCAGGTGGGTGGATGTCACCAAAATGCTTTCTTATGATCTGCATATAGCCCATGTATTAAAGACTACTAGTTTACAATGTTATACATTTACTTGGTGAATTAACAAATGAGAAAATCAAAGAATCCTTTTTTTTTATCTCCTTCCCACAGCGCTAAGATGTGACACAAGGTCGGAAAGTGGGATTGAAAAGCCAGCGCCCTGAAGGATGAGCACTCTGGCCTACAAAAAATGACTGGGCAGCCCTGTCGGCATTCTCCGGTAGAGGCGCCTCAGTCAATTAGCAATAAACTAACCCCTTCTCAAAGGGTGAGAAGGCAAAGCTTGAGAAGGTGAACCTCCTAGAACTCCACAAGACAAACCCTCAGACTGGTGGAATCAAGGTGCAAAGGTCAAGAGGTTACTGGTCTAACGGGTGTAGCATCCATCGGAACAGATAGTACACTTTTATCTCAACCAAAAGGCCGAGAAAAGAATCCTTATCATGGCAAAATCAGGCAGATCCAATATGAAAGAATAAATATATATATAAACTATATATTTAAATAAAAACAAAATCTTCAGGAAAGTGCATACCAATGATTGACTATATAACTAAATAAATAAATAAAATTAATGTGTGTCTGTTTTGCACTTAAGCACAGTGTTAATTTTCACCCAAGTGCTGCTAAGTAAAATTTTCATTTCATTACTTCTCCCATTTAGGTCTGTCTTAACATATTGATTAATGACCGCTTCTTCGGACATTATTCTCTTCTGCTTGTCGGTGTCCAATTCTGTGGCCATCATTATCGTCCACTTATGGATGCCCTCTTCTCCAGGCATCATTCTCTTCCATTTATCGATGTCCACTTCTCTGGACATCATTTTCTTTCACTTATGGATGTTTGCTTCTCTGGACATCATTCTCTTTTGTTTATTAATGTCCGCCTGTCCCCAAATCATTTTGTCCATTCACCAATATCATTCTGTCCAGACATCTCTCCCATATTTGCCTGTCTATCCCTGTCACCCCTCCTATAGATATTTGCAGATTGTTTCTCACATGTATCATATATACGTATGATGTCTGTTCACATATATCTCATATGTGTGATTGTTCACATATATCTCCCATGTATGACTGTTCACATAATATATCCCATGTATGACTTTCCGGATAATATCTCAAACATTTCCCAATGAATTTCAATAACATTTTACAAAATAATGAGCCATAAGCTAAGGAATTAGTGATCCTATTTTTTTGTGAGTAAATCAATTTTTTTTTACAGATATTTTGTAATTTATGAAAACAATCTGTGAAAATTCAAAACCACAGTTCTCTCCCCAACATACCAACTGACTTTCATTTTTTTTTTATTTACTTAGAATTACATTAGTAGAGGTATGCAGTCTTTGAGTGCTTTCTAGTTTTAAGATTTGCTACTTATTGCAAAAACTTTACGAGTGAAATTGATTTTTTTCTTCTTCTTCAAAAATACTTTTTTGAAGTTCCAAATTTTCAACTGATGAGAAATCATTTCTGAAATGTTAAAGTAACAGTTTATTGGTTTCACAGCAAGAGGTAAGGAAATAGAAATATGGTCATTTCTTTTAACATTCCAGAAGCCTTAGTTAATGAATACTTGAACTGATGATGATGATGATGATGATGATGATGATGATGATGATGATGATGATGAAGAAAATAGTGGTGGTGGTAGTAGTATGAGTGGTGGTGGTGATCATAGTGATGAAGAGCATGAAGATGATGCCATTATGAAAAGAATTGAGAGGTGAAAAATAGTAATTGTTTTATATATGATAATTTAGTACTTTTTTGTTATCTATAAATATTATTTTACTTTCTTGCAAACTTTCTGGATACACAATCCTCCATATTGTTTGGGGGATTTGTTAATCCTTCCACCATTAGAAAAGGAAGCTCGACATCGCTGCGAATCTGATCAGCCCAGCGCTTTGGAGGCCTACCACAAGGTCTTTTACCATGGCATTCTTTCTTGAATGCTCAGTAAACATTGCTTTGAGGGCATCTTCTGACGAAGTGGCGAAACCAGTTCATTCTTCTGTTCTTGAGAACCCTGCTGATGTATGTCATTTTGAAACCAAGTGTTTCTTTAATTAGGGTTGTCTTACAGTGATCCAGACGTGTTTTACTGACCATTGTTATCAGTAATTTACAAACACAGAGAGCTTGCGTTCATCCTCTGTCTTAAACATCAAAGTCTCAGAAGCACATGTAGCTATTGGAACCACAAGTGCATTGTAGAGTCTGTGTTTCAAGACATAAGGCAAATCTTTTCTATTCCGGATAAATTCTTTTGTCTGTCAAAAGCAATGGAGATTAATGCAATCCTTCTGTTTACATTGTTTGATACATTCGGAACTGAGGATCCAAGAAAACCGAAAATTATCACTTGGAATTTAAGGTAGTACCTTTTCCAAGATAGCCTTCAGTAAATATTTATACTAGATTAACATTGTTATTAGAAAATCTGGAAAGGATGACCATACGATGCCACACTGCCTTGTCTGCCTCCTACTGCCCAACCGGGGTGCAGCTTGAAGGATCTTGCAGAGTACAACAATAATGCAAAGGACTGCACTGTGTAAAAAAGTGGAAAACTGTCGCATGACAACATGCTTCTAAGACATGCAAAGAAAACCTGGAGTGAAAAGCGAAGAGAGATATCCTCTGTATTATTTCTTGTTCACTATTGGTGCCTCTTTAAATTTCTCCCACTTCAATATCCCTCTCGAATATGTCTAGCTGTCTCTTGAATCTCTAAAATGCTTTCTAAAAGACATGTTACACTTATTTTCCCTTGTTTATCAAACGTTTAGTAAATATATTTGAAAACATTCTTATCTTTTATTTTCCTTAAGCCTTTTAAAAAGAATTTATCTAACTCCATAAATGTGTCTAACTGAACTCTAATTCAAAATTTTACCTTCGTTTACGCAAGCTGGAATTTGTTTAGAGTGGTTCTCTTTCTGTTCCCGTCCAAAATTGTAACCTGCTAAAATATTTTTAATTCGTTTTTAAAACAGAGATCTTCACTTTGATATGTAAGTTTAACGTAAAATTTTGACTAAAAATCGGTCGAATTTAAGTATAAGGGAATCATTTATGTTAGACTTACATAAAAAACTAAAACCTCCTATTAAAAATTGAACAAATATTTTGTTCAAAAATCTATCTTTTTTACAATCTGACAATGATAGTACACTGAAGAATAATTAAGAAAAAAAAACAGTTTAAAAAAGAGGATGTGGGACAATCGTCACGTAGCAAAGGGGGTGTCTCTTGATAATGGAGTTTCATTGGGAAAATAGTAGTTTAATGTGTTTCTCTAGAATATATATGCCAAAACGTAATGGAGATGTTTTTGACTTTGATTATTGTCAGTAGTTTAAAATTCCGTCCTTCATGTCACATTGCTGAGTTCGCCTTAAACCGTACTGCTGCTGCTGTTTTATACTCTTTTTCTCCCCCCCCACCCCCCAAAAAAAAACACAATCATGGGGGCAACTCCATTATCAAAGGACACCCCTTGCTACAGTCATACACATAGGCCAAATTAAAAGTATAAAAGGTGGACTTTTCAGTGCTGGACCCATATTCTAAAAATCGTTTTTTATTGAATGTTCTAAGTTTCTTTTTTAATTCCATTGGACAATTGTTATGGTGTGATGTTTATTTACCCTATTTCGGAAATAAATGGACTCTTCCAGACACTATGAAGAGAGTTACAATTAAGTGTCGTGGCAGCCATAGCCACAGTATCGGATGCAGACTATCTGTAACATACTATTTTTGTACTTCTGTAAATATGCTCTTGTAAATATACCACCGTGTTGTCTTAATTATTATCGGCCCTTCAAGGTCACAACAATTGACCAATAAATTCAGCAAGATACAGAATGTAGACTGGTTGAGGAGGGGTGTACACTCTAAAACTATTCTTACAGAATTTTTTTAAAATAAAAATCCAATGGATTAATGCAATCGGTTAAGCACCAAATTTTCAAATTATCAGAAAAAATATTTTTCAAAAAATATTTACAAAGTGGATTCATTTTGCTATATAAGTTTATCGTAGAACAATTGTAACAAGGTCACTAGACTTGTTATAATAAGTATACAAATATATTTCTAATTCCCAGAAAAAAAGGGTCAAAGGCGATTTGGGGGCCGAAAAATACAATAATAGGTTTATTTTATGAATCATTATTTTCTTGTAAAAATCTGACAGAAATGCACACTTTTTTTACATAAAAATGGATAAATGAAAAGGGTGCTTTGCTTAGCTAAGCTTGGGGTGAAAGGTTTGACCTTGTTGGCAGATATCCCAGAGGTATTATTGTGAATAACTGGCCTTGAGGAATTATCAACAGGTGAAATATGGTTGATCACAAGGAAAAGAGTAAATTGTGATTTTTCAGAGACAGAAAGGAAGTAACTATTCCTGACCCCACTTATTAATCAAATTACCCTGGAGAAAGAATGGGCAAAAATTCTGCATAAAGTGCACTGTTTGAAAAAAATGAGAGGACAAAGGGTCTGAATACCAAAAGGGAACAGACATATTGGAAATTGTCTGATCAGTTCACACAGACAATTTGCACCAGTCCACAAAGGTAACTATTTAATTCTCTGAATGAAGCTGACACTACAAACTTATGTTCTAAGTTGATGTTTACCAATAACAAGAGATATTAAACCTTATTGAACAATAGTAATTCTTCTATTGTTATTTGCATCATTATTATTAACCAAAACAAGGCTATTTCCTTTTTTCGATCAGCGAGCAGCTTTTTTTTTCTTTAGTCCAGTCAATGAATATTATCATGACTTACTGACTTTAAGGGAAAGAACATTTTCTTTTCTTGTCAGTAAGAAACAAAACACTATCAAACACTAGACAGTCAAGGACTTGAACTGCCATCAACTCCTCAACCAGTTAAACTGTTGAAGAAACCAACCTCATCCCGAGGTGAAGATATCTACGAGAGATAGACTACAAATTCTCTGGCTGCACGTCCTTTAAACAGAATAGACTGAATCAGTAAAAAAAGGAAACCCCCTTTTTCTAATCAGTAAGGAACGCAACATTTACCAGAAACGATAATCTAACTGGCATCTACTCCTTAAACAGTTTAAACTGTATGTAACCAACCTGGTCTTACAAGGGAAGATATCTAGCTGCACTACCTTAGGGCAAAGAGGTTACATTATAATAATAGGGGTGGGACGTAATGGGTGAAAATTTCAGATTCATGCGAGTAGTATTTTTTTGTGTTCATTCATACATAAATAACACTAAACAATCAAACATTTTGAAAATTTTACAAAATTCAGAAGGTGTAGGCCAAAAATAGCCGTTAGGGTTTCATGCAACATTGCAGGTCCTAAAACATCCTCAAAAGCTATGAATGGATATAGATGGTTAAACCTAATATAGTACTTTAATTTAGGACCATTTTCAGGCTGTGAAAGGGTTTTCATGAATGTAAAATAGCCAAAAACTAGTGAAAAATAGCCCAAATTAACCAAAATCCTTTTGGCCTGCATCTTCTGAATTTTGCAAAATTTTAAAAATGTTTGATTGTTTAGTGTTATTTATGTATAAATGAACACAAAAAAATACTACTCGCATGAATCTGAAATTTTCACCCATTACGTCCCACCCCTAATAATAAGCCTTGATAACAAAAGGGATTAATATATATTAGTATTTACTTGTCATAAAACGATGTGTGACAGAGAGATGGGAAAAGACAGACATCAACATTTTCTGATCCACACTCACAATTCAATATCCTGCATGAAATTAAATCAGTTTAATTTTCTGATGAAAGTTCCAAGTTGTTACCCCTCACCCACCACCACGAGAGATGTTAAGATTTAGTGAACCTTTCGAAATATTCTATTCTTTTTACTTTTATTAAATCCATCATTATCAGCATCAGACCAGGCTTTCTCCTTTTGTACAAGATCACAATTTCCTTTTCTTCAGCTCAGTCTGACTAAAATTACCACGGATATTACTGAATTAAGAGGAAAGATATTACTCTTTCCTTGTCAGTAAGAAATACAACACTTACCATCAAATACTAGACGATCAAGGACTTGAACTGGTACCAATCCCTCAGTTTAAACTGTTGATGAAACCAAATTCTATATAAAAAAAAGAGTTATCTTCTCTTTTCTCTTAACCAGTTATCTCCCTTTGTTCACTAGCTCCATTGATTTCTTAAATATTATAATTTGATTGGTGAAGGCAATTCTCCTTTACAAATCAACACCTAATTTTGGCGGGCTGGATGTAAAAACCCTTTGTTCACTCTCTTTTGAATGTGATCGTTGTCCACTCAACACGTAAAGGAAACTTCTTAATCGAATGTGACGATTTGAATCTGAACAATTCAGGAGGCTATCTATTTTTCTTGGACGTTAAGGAACTCTTATTATAGTTGGACTTCTTGAGCCGCAAACACAATTAGTTTTGCAAAGACTTTTCATGTATTAATGTTTAATGTAATACACATTTTATCCTTTATCTCGCCTTCTGTACGCTTTCTTTCAGCATTTTTCCTACTTCGGCAAGCGACAACGGAACCGCTCTCTTGCCAAATCACTTTACTTCATCCCAAAGTTTGGTCTGATGAAGATATCTATGAGAGATAGGCTCCAAATTATCTGGCTGGGAGTCCAAAAAACCAGGGGGCGCATTTTCTTTTATGCTATCACCCATTTTGGAATTAGCAAAAACATTTGAAAGTCCTTATCAAAATAATTAAGTTCATGGTTAGAAAGGGAAAAGTTGTTCGTTTTTAGAATAGCCTCTCTTTCGGGAAATGGTGTTTATATTTGGTTTAGGAACTCAAACGAAGAATAATATTAAACTTTACTTTTGCCTATAAACTTGAATTCCAGCCAGCAAATTCTTTTCTATCCGCCAATTTAAAAACTTTAAATCACTTTCGAATTTTCACAGCACTTTTTAGGTATAATAACGAAAATGACAATGTCTGACACAATTTCTATGTCAAATGTTTTGCCCAATGCATGAAATAAATAAAAAAAATGAAAAAATGAGATTAAGCTAAAACTCTGAAAAAATTGTTTTTGTAATTTACTAGTAGTTTAAGGGCATCAATTACTTAAAATGAAATGGGGTTCGGCCTTATTTTTACTTAAAATCATATTTTCGTAAAGAAATGACATTAAATAAGTTAGTTATAGCAATTTGACTGATACACGCAAACTGGTAAATAAAAACTTGCGATGTTGGATAAATACAATATAGCTTCCTACAATGTTCGATAAGATATCATGGGAGGTAAACCTCAAAATTATAATATGTAACCAAGGGAGATTACTCCATCCCCCTGTATTTAAACAAAAAATTTTAATCTAAGTATATTCTTTTTTTCTCTGAGTAAAATTGACATTTTCAAAATTTATTAACGAGCAGCATTTTTTTTAGGATTCCTTTAAAGTTAATGTTAGCCGAAATCAGTATTTCAATTTAAAAGACCTTTACTTAGTTAGCGATTGTAATGTGTTAAATCTTTTTACCACGTCACTTGTCAATATGTCAAATTTTGCTCTGCACAAAAAAAAGTAATAATTTTTTATATTTTTAATTATGTTTGAAAAGTTAAAATTAATCTTTTTTGTGTTTACATGATATAAGTTTAATATTGTATTTAAAATCCTTTTTTTTACACATATTACATTTGGCCCTAAATTCCTCATTGGAAAAAATAGTTTGCCAAATTATCTGTGCCAAAACGTCTGTTGACCTACCATTTAAGTCGTTACATTCAACATTGATGCAGAATTCTTTAAATTGGTGAATAGAAACTAATATCTGATTAGAATTAAAGTCTGGTAAATTCTTGTTTTAGTCACGTAAATTATTTAGATTGGAATATCTCAAACTTAGTGTTACTTAAAACCATGTTTTAGTAAAAAATAATTAGATTAAATACAGTAATTTATAGCTAGTTAACTCGTCTGTTAGACATGTTAAATTATTGTTTACTTGTAGAAACATGGCGTCCATGTCGAAGTTGTAGTTTCAGAAACAGGAAATGATATTCAATTTTTAACTTTTGGAAACCCTCTTCACACTGAGTTATTTATTTTGGAGGAGAACTAGCAATACATACTTTAATCTAATTAGTTTTGCTAAAACCCAGTTTTAAGTAAAACCAAGTTGTTTGAAAAAATTCTCGTCATAAACCGGCTTCATAAAGTGGTTTAATTTTCTCTATTATCAATTCTTATATTATTATTAAATCTTAATTATATATTATTAATTCTTATATTAGTTATGGTTGAGATATATGCTAAATACAGAGGTGTGAGGTAAAGTAACCGCATATCCCAACAATTCTATTTATCGTTTTCGGCCCCCCCTGCCCCCCCCCCCCCCCGGTGCCGCCGTCCATGTAAACGTATCATTTCAAATACAACAATATAAAGAATTTCAATTGTTTTTTTTTCTTCTTTTAAACACATAAATGTTCCAACAAAATCAATAAGATATTTTATGTGTTTATAAACACACCTTAGAGTTAAGAAATACATATACATTTTGGTTCAATTGTAGCATAGAACTCATCGAAATATCTCATCCAAATTGTCTATAAATGAAGAGTTCGAAGGGGTAAACAGTTTCTTAAAAAATTCGAATAAACTAAGTGTATAGGCGATAACATATATATATATATACACACACACATAAAATTACATAAACAATATTATAGCCTTACGTCAATCAACCAACGTTTCAATGCGTGCCGCATCTTATCAAAGGCAGAACGATAAGATACGACACGCATTGAAACGTTGGTTGATTGATGTAAGGCTATAATATTGTTTATGTAATTTTATAAATGCTCTACTTGGTATTGAGCACTCTTGAAAAAAATTGGTTCCATGTTCACTTTATTAACATATTTGAACTTGATCAATTATATATATATATAATTATACATGGACGGCGGCACCGGGGGGGGGGGGGCTGAAGCCCCCCACTTTTTGACTTGCCCCCCCTCCCCACTTTACGGTCATCAATAATAAAGTTATATATGCATGTGTTTAACCGCCCCCCCCACACACACACTTTTTTATAACTGTCCCGCCGGTCCTAATTATAACAACTTGGTATTACGTAGTGATAGGGGGAAAAGACGTTTTAATACATTTTTTTCATTTTGAGCAATACAAAAAAAACAAAAACATAGTGGCATGAGCAATACAACGACACTTCCGATCCCGTAAGACACCATTTTCGATTATTCGGATAGACATTTTTAACATCAAAGGCGTTACTGAAGTTTAAAAAAAAAAGAAAGTAGAAAGTAATAAAACATCTTAAACTGAAAAGTTTAAAAAAAGATAAAAAGGAAACAAATAAAAATAGGAATGATTCGGTATCGAAAGCAAAAAGGAAAAGAAAACGTCTCATCATGGAAATAAATTTGCGTTTTCTCTTCCCTTATAGTCAAGCACGCTTTTGTGTGACTGAACGGATATATATTTACAAATAAATACACATTGATCTTTATTATAGAGTGGAAGGATTGTTATATTACGTATTGATGATTAATTTTAACTTTAGGGGAATTCTAAAAAAATGCTGCTCGGTTCAATTTCAAAACAACTTATCGCATAAAATAAATATACATATTGAAAGCAAAGGGTTTAAGCATAGTATTGTCATTACTACAAGGCGATCCATAATACAGGCCTGGTAAATATGCGACGGGGTCCACCACTGGGGGCAGACATGTGGAAACCAAAATAACTACTAAATAATAATTACAGAGAAAAGTTTTAGTACAAAATAACTTAATAATGTCCAGTAATTAGTAACTATAAATATTAGGAAGCATCTTATAATAATTGATTTATTTCCATCAAATCAAATGTAAAAAGTACAAAAATATAAAAACTAAATTCACAAAAATCACTTTATTCACTATGAATTAGACACATTTTTGATATTTCAAAAACCATGAGTCAATTTGTTTATATTGACTACTTGATTACAGAAAATATAATGACAATACAATCAGAAAGCAAATTCAACATTTTAGAAAATCAAATACTTTATGAATAAAATAATGTTTGAAGAAACAATTTTGATACGTTTTACAAAATTTGTTATATTTGTTACATATACAATTTGTTTTTACAGACGATGAAGAAAATACTTATTTCTCTATGATACGATAGTACATATTATACACAGTCTTACTAATACAATCAACTTACATTAACAAGAACATAAAACCAATAATACATGTGGAAATTTAAAACATACCTGATAATTGCTTGGAAAATTATGCATTAAATAAAATGAGATTCTACTTTTTTGGCAGTTACGTGTGAACACCCTAAAAAACTTAGCAGAATGAAGAAAAAAACAATTGTTATACAATTTAAAGTGAAGGAATCAGTTTCACATATAAATTTTACGTAAAATGATGCCCTATTTCTGAGCCATTCTAGCGTTTTAAGGCAGTTTACCAATTTTTATTTGTTCTATGAGAGAAAATTTGTGTTTTTTAGAGGGGTGGGGGCGAGTAGTGGTTCTACATTTTTTCAGGCGATTATGTGTGGTTTTACGACCTTGCCACTCAGACTTAGGGTTATTGGTAAAAATTTTTTAGTTCACTGCTCTAAAACAACTAGAATTGGCCGGAAATAGGGGATCATTTTACATTTATTTTATATACGAAACAAATCTCCACTCTAAATTCTTAAATAATTGTTTGTTGCTTCTTCCTTCCACAAGATCTTACAGGGTGTTCACTTGTAATCGCCTAAACAAAGTAGAATCTCGTTTTTTTCAGATTTAATTAACAGAACAGAGTACAAATATATCCCATTATTAAATCGTCAAACGACAGTTATTGTTGCTATAAAACACCGTAACTACAAAAGAGCTTGTTAAAAAATGTAAAAAAAAATTATGTCAGGACAAAAGTACCATTTCAGACAAGACCAAAAAATCAATTTTATCCACCATTTGGGCGAATACAGAGTGAAATGGCCACTAAAATTCAAGTCTCTATAATACAATTGAAGCTTAATAATTATTTTAACTCGTTAATTTAATTTTACTTGAGTGGATTGACCCTTAGATGAAATAATTATCATAAGTAAAATCTTATGTCAGTTTCTGATATGCATCATTTCAATATGAAAAGAGAGCATGGATTTATATTATCCAATACATTTTTTAAAAAAAAATAGTGTTTGTTTGAGTCACCTTTTTTAATTTTTTTTTTTTTTTAAAACTTTAACTCACCCCAGACAAGGCACATTGTCACTGAAACGTAAGGAGCTACCTGCAGATTAGGGGCCCAGAAAGTAAGGGGGGGGGCATCATAAGTGAGGAGTTGTGCAGCAAGATGTTTGTTTACATTACACTTAAATTTCTGCATGTCGGTGGAGTCATGGAAACAGGGAGCAGGGAGGGAGTTCCAAAAGCTATCGACTCAAGAAAAGAAGCTTTTAGAGTAGAAGGCCCTCTGGCATCTGGGTATCTCCACACTGAATGGATGGGAATTAACTGATTGTCGAGTTGTTTGGGTGTATTTGCGTCAAGGGGGCACCAGAGCAGCAAGATCATTGGAGGACATTCCATTGAAGTACTTGTAAAACGAGCACAGGGATGCAACATTGTGGCAATGGGACAGGGGCTGGAGCTTGGTGGATAGTGAGGAACCTATTAGATTAGCGACTCTTGTTTGGACCTTGTCTAAGAGGGAGAGACTAGTGGATGGTGCACCAGCCCAGATGTGACAACAATACTCCATGCATCTGCGGATGGTGGCTTTGTAGAGATATTGCATACTGTCAGGTGTGAGAAGTTTTCTAGCATGTCAGAGGGAGCCCACTTTCCTTGGTAGTGTCTTCTATGTATTTGTTCCAATTCATGTTACCCGTGAATGTTAGGTTGAGGAGTATGAACGTTGGACTTTCAGGTAAGGTGTTATTTGCCATGGTAATCGGTGGTTGAAAGGGTTTTTTGTAGTTGTTAAAAGAAAAGGAGCTTTGTCTTAGTGGCATTAAATGTTACCACCCATTTATGTCCCTATTCATCTACAGACTGGAAGTCATTATCTGAGGATTCAGCCATTGCCTTGGATATGTGCGCCTCAGCGTTTTCCACATGTCGAGAGTAAAGCGTGGTATCATCAGCAAATATACCCATTTCAGACTCAATTTCATCCTTTATGAAAATCAGGAACAATAGACGTCCGAAGATCGATCCCTGAGATACACCCGCATTTATGTCATGTTGCTTAGATGAACGGCCATTGAGGGCAACCTGAATCTTTCTTTTAGATAGGAAGGATCTAATTATATCTAATTCGTCCAGAAATACCATACAAATTTATTTTCATGAGAAGACCTTCATGCCAGACCTAGTCAAAGGCTTTAGATATATCAAGCGCTACCATCCTAGCATCTCCTGCTTTGTCCAGTGTACGGTATATGCATTCAGAGATGACCGTTAGTATATTCGCTGAAGAACGTGCTTACCTAAATCCATACTGATGGTCAGAAAGAAGTTTAGCATTAACTAGATTGTGGACTATCGTTTGATTGATTAAAGATTTAAAGATTTTAGCTAAGGCAAGTCAAGAACCAACACTAAAAATTTGGAAATTATCTTAAAATATTTTTTTGAAATAAAAATGTTTATACAATTCTCATGACTACATAATCAGTATTGATGATGCATAATTTTCCAAGCAGTTATCAGATATGTTATACATTTCCCCCCTTCTACATATTTTTTTATTGGTTTATTTTTTTATATTGATTTTTATATTGGTTTTATGTTCTTGTTAATGTAAGTTGATTTTGTTCTTAAGACTGTGTATAATATGTATTATCGTATCATAGAGAAATAAGCATTTTCTACATCTTCTGTAAAAACAAATTGTATATGTAACAAACATCACAAATTTTGTAAAAATTATCAAAATTGCTTCTCCAAACATTATTTTATTCATAAAGTATTTGATTTTGTAAAATGTTGAATTTACTTTCTGATTGTATTATGTCATTATATTTTCTGTAATCAAATAGTCAATATAAACAAATTGACTCATGATTTTTTTAAATATCAAAAATGTGTCTAATTCATGGTGAATAAAGTGATTTTTGTGAATTTAGTTTTTATATTTTTGTACTTTTACATTTGATGGAAATAAATAAACTATTGTAAGCTGCTTCCTAATAATATTTATAGTTACTAATTACTGGACATTACTAAGTTATTTTGTACTAAAACTTTTCTCGGTAATTATTATTTAGTAGTAATTTTGGTCTTCACATGTCTGCCCCCAGTCATGGACCCCAGTCACATTTTTGCCAGGCCTGTATTATGGATCGCCTTGCATTACTCTCAAACAACTTATTTTTACTTAAACAATCTTTAGTTAAAGTTATAATGAAATGAAAACTAAACAGGAAAAAATATAGTCACCATTTTTATAAACAAGTTGAAAAATGGGCTAGCTAAGGAAGAATGATAACACAAGTTCATAATCCCATCCTTTAACTAGGAAATTATGAATATATTGATTTTAATGTTATTCTTATTTTTTTTTTACTAAAACGTGGTTTAAGTAAACATTAGTTGTTCGGGAGTAATTTCAAAACTATGCTGAAACTTATATCACTATAAATAATTTAGGTGACTTAACCAAAATTTATAATAAAAGTTATTTTATACATTAAAAAGCAAAATACATTTTTATTTCATAAAATTTAAGACCAAGAATAATGTTTCCAAACTTTTGAAGTGTTTCAGCGGTTCCTATAAGTGTAATTAACGTTTTTCCTGTTATGTTGTGATGTTTCAACTCAAGACCTCTGGGTGAGAGGATTTGTTTGTATAAAAACATTCACATAATTCTAGTACTACTATTGATGTAGTTAACTAAGTGACAACAAGATTGGTTAACTAATAAATAATACAACTAAAGAAAACATGCGGCTCCCCTATTTACTTGCCCCTCCCACAAAAAGGGGCACGCTGTATTGAGACGAAAATAAAAATTGCCTCAGTCTAGAAGGACAAAAAGGTGATGAAGTGTAATATCAGAAGAGATACTATACTTTGAATTATTTATTTGCACAAAATATAAAAAATTACATTTGGAACAAATTAGGCACAAGGCCATCAAAAGTGTGAGGTTTTGGGGTCGTTGGTTATCCTTCTTGGTCAATAATGATAAAAATGTCTATCCTTGGCCTTTTGGCTAAGATCAAAGTGCAGTATCTGTTCCGATGGATACTGCACCCCATAGACTGGTATTGTCTTGGCCTTCGGGGCTTGATTTACGCCAGTCTATGGGTCTGTCCTGTGCAGTTCTAGGAGGTCCACCTTCCCAGGCTTTGCCTCCCCTCTGTGGGGAGGAGTAAGTTTATTGCTTACTGCCCAGGCAATTTTTAAACCCCACTTTCCCGACCCGACCTTGGGTCACATCTTACTTGTGGGAGTAAGATAAAAACTGGCCTTGTGCCTAACTCCTGGAGAGGAGTAAATCAATACTCTTAACTAGAATCACCACAATACCACATTTACTCTAGAGGCCATCCTACTTTTAAGAAAAATGGTCATTTCAGACCGACTTCTTATAAAAGTTTTAAGTTTGTGTTAATGTCAAAAGAAAACAAGGCAGAGGCGGAAGTCATTCTTGAAATTGGACTAAAGTTTTAATTAGTTTTGTTTTCACTCAAAAATAAAGTTTATGGCGTTAAATGAAAAAAAAATGGAGGAAAATATTGAAAAATAAAAGTACTGAAGTATAAGTAGCGCTTCAGATCCGTTAATAATATTAACAAAAAAAAAAAAAAAAACAACGAAAAAAGAAAAAGTTTATCCCAAAACAACGCCTGCAGTAATGGGCTGGTGTGTGTGTGTGTGTGTAAGGGGGGGGGGGTGTAAATGATTGGTGAATCATAATGGCATCATGTACTAAATTTAGAAACTTATGTCATATCTATATATAGCTACATTCGCACGCGCGCACACACACACACACCTGCGTTGGACTAACAAGTGAGGAAGCAGCAGCTGTAGCCACTGCTAACACCACGTCCAACAAAGTGGTTGAGAGAGCGAGAGAGAGAGAGACAGAGGGGGAGAGAGAGTGTATTAAGAGCGAGAAAGTGTACGTGATGGTATGACGTGATGGTGTATACGTCACCTAGTTTTAAGAGAAGCAATGTGAACTTGAAAGAGAAAAAGAAGTATAAAAAAAGAAAAGTTGAACACATAGAATGCACATAGTTTTTCGTGTTTAAGACTGTAGTCAGTAATTACTTGCCTCCTCACGAGGCCAAAGTTAGGCACAAGGTCGGTTTTGATGTGGGGATATTCATTTTAAAAAAAGGTGGCACTGGATTGGGACAAAAATTATTCAAATATGTCTCAGCTTAGAACGATTTCAAACAGATACTACATTTGGATCCTAGTCTGAAGGCCAGATAGACTGTAGTCTTTTCCATCTATATTCAAGTATATGCAAATCTCTCTCTCTCTCATATATATATATATATATATATATATATATATATATATGTGTGTGTGTGTGTGTGTGTGTGTGTGTGTGTGTGTGTGTGTGTGTGTGGATGTCTAGGCACCAGTTTTCAACGGTTGATCTAGCAAAACCAATGACTGACTTGTAATCAGCAGGTTACTCAGGATATTTTAGTCACAATTAGCGTTGGGACGATTAATCGGACAAATTTGTGCCGATTTTCTGATGCCAAAAAAGATTCTTTTAATTGTTTTTTTTTTTGTTTGTTTTTATTTAAAACTTAATTTTCAATTGCTGGTACTAATGATAAATAGTTATTGATTATGGGTTCTTACGGTAATCCGAAAATTAAAATTAAAATAACAACTCTATAGCAAAATATTTAGTAAATTTGAAAAGAATCGGAATCAGTAATTGTATCGGAATCTTGAAAAATTTTGAAATCGTCCCATCATTAGTCATAATAATATATAATAATTCTTACTATTATTATTAAACGTTTTCTTTGCGAGTTGCAGAATATGCACTAACCTGTTTGAGTGTCATCCAAGCCTTACGATCTTGAGCCAAGGTGTTCGCTTGGTTAATGTTCATCTATTCACAAACGTTGTCTAGCCATCTTTTCTTTTGTCTACCTCTTTCGACCGGCTTCCTTGTACAGGGTGGGCCAAAATAAGGGTCCTATCTTTAAATTTGAATAACTTGAATTTGAATAACTTCCACAAAATAAAAGTTAAACTCACCAAACTTTATGTGTGTGTAGACTGACCCTTCCGAGATTTTTTGAAATAAACAAAACAAATTTTAGCCGAAAAACACTTCTTAAAACTTACAAAAACTAAAGTATTGTTTTTTACACGGTTTTGAGTTTTTTAAGCAAAAATAATGTTTTCTAAATGAGGGTACGTTCCTTAGGGCTAATACGGCTCATGCTTGCTTCGGAAGGGGTCCTTTACTTATTCTAAAAAAAAAATTTTAAAAAAATCAATAAATAAAAAAGTTATGAATTTTTAAAAATAGGACCCTTATTTTTGCCCACCCTATATTATGCCTTCAATACATATTTTGCATAGCTCCACACTGGAACGCTTAATGTGGCCAAATAATCTCAAGACGTTACATTTGATGACAGAGGATATTGATGGGATGCTAGTGAGTTATCACAACTCTGTGATACTGATGTGATCAGATAGTTTACTATCAGTAATGAAGCGCATGATGTGGCGTTAGAAAGGTTCTATTTTCTGACGTAATTTTACAGTCAAGTTGACACATTCAAGTCCGTATAAGACTACAGGAGGACATATGTCCTTCTTACTATCGGCTACCAGTAAATAATAATAATTAATCCCTCCCCTAAAAAGAAAGTGGCATCAGTTTCGGTTGGTACCACACAAACCATTGTGAAGTATCCAGGAAGATGCAAAGACCGAGGAGAGAAAGCACCATCCAAGCTTCCCTGGAAGTCTGCAGAGACAGTACTGGAATCTTAGGGGAGGCTTATTACCAATCGAATTCCAGAGAAAGTCAATGGTCGTTATCAGCCAAAGGTCAATGTTAAACAGCTGTTGCGATAATGCAAAGAGAATTGCAATGGTTATCAAAAGAGGTGGAGAGTGCAGGGAAATCTGAGGAGACGTTCTGTCACTCAGACTCAAGGGAACACCATTTGTTATTGCCAGTGAACGATCACTGGCGATAGCTCATGTGAGAACTTCTAGTGAGTAAGAAATATTTATAAACATTTACTCGCTTCAAAGCTCTTAGATAGAATTGCTCCAAATTTTGCTTAAAACATTTTGGATGGCTGAATGTAATTAAGAATGCTAATAACTATGATGATTAAATACAATCTCAACAGTTAAACTAAAAGCCATTCTTTGGGCGGTTTTTATGCTCGTTATGATTGAATACAGAATTTATATTTAACAGAAATTAAATATCGTAATCAATATATAGATAAAAGGATATTTATATTATGTCCATGTGTAGTGTTTCAGGTTTGATTTGATTTGTCAGTTTTATGGCATATCGACCCTAAGAGCAAAGTGTAGTATCTGTTCTGATACTATAGTTCAGCTTTTCTGTCCTCGGTCAGTGAAAGAGAAATCTTTCTAGATTAGAAATTTTTTATTTTTGTCTCAATCCAGAGTGCCCTTTTTGGAGAGCTGAATTAAAAACCGACTTTGTGTCTAACTCTGACCTCGTGAGAAAACAAGTAAATGAGGACTTTATTTGGCATATTTAATGCCGAAACGTGACACCTATTCTAAATCATTGTATACAAGTGAGCACAAGTTTTTATTTTATACAGAGCTGGATATAAATTGTGGGTACATACTTTTCCCAACAGTCTTAGTGGGTAAATGACCACACTGGGTTCGATTTGATTTCAACTTGGCATGGCTGAGTCAATAGTTCATGGTGGTATCAATTAGGCCAAGCATGAACACCCACTTCCGGTTTGAAATAATAGTCAGGTTAATGAAAGTGTTCTCATGGCTATTCAGTGTGAACTGTCGAATTGATTATGGCTGTTGAATCACATACATTAATAACATTGGGGAAGGGTATGAATCTGTCTGTCTTGCTTTAGCTTTTGTGATTGAAATAGTAGAGTAGCCTGGGCTCTAAGTCTTGATAGAACAACTAGTCTCGTAACATTCTGAAATAACACTAATTCTTGAACATTCAGTTAGCAACTCCACTTAATGTAAATACTTACATGTTCATACCTTTATTCAGATATTCACCAAAAAGAGTATATGTGTGCATACTAACAACCACTCCTGCCCCCGATCGGAATTCAGAAAACTCTTAGTAGAAAATACCAAAATCTTAGAACTTAGTACTAACAAACAACAACTCCATATCTTAGAAGCTCTATACATAAAAACCAAAAAAACCCTAATAGAATTAACTTTAATATCAGTAATAATATTCTAAAATGTTTATAGCTCTAATATAGTTTCGTACTTAGTACATAATCCCCGCCAAAAACCTTCTATAAATACTACACATGGTCTAGACCTGATTAACATCATTCCCCCTGAAGATGGACCCAGATGGGTCCGAAAGTACTTGGAAGACAGATGCAAATTATGGCAAATTCATCAGCCAATTCCCTTCCGAAACTAAGATCCTAATTCGGACTATTGAAAGGATCTACCAAAGGATATCTAGACAGCAGTTGTCTCTTATATTCAAGAATACTTGCCTGCAAGAGAAGATGCTGCCTATATTATATACATATATATATATATATATATATATATATACTAGAAGAATACCCGTCCCAGAACGGGTAAACTTACACCCCCCCCCACGAATAAAAGTTTTGCACAATTTTTACATCCTCTTATGAAGATTAAGATCAAGATATAATGATACTAAAATCCCTCATCGAGTTTTGATCAAAATCCATTACATGATTTTGAATCTAGAAAATGTGTAAAATTTAAGGCTTACACTTAAGGGGTTTTAGGAAGAAAGTGAAATTCAAGGAAGCTTGCTTAATTAGTGACTGTTGATCAAATTCAAGGCAAATATTTCAAATTTGAAATCTAAAATATTTGAATTTTCAAATGGGAGGTTTGCCCATATTATTAAAAATACTTTAAAATACTATAAAGAAAATGAAATTTGGGAAATGTTTATTAATTGATGTCCGATACATATATAAAAAATTTGACAAAAATCGGAGGTATCTGAATTTTCACAAAGTGTATCCGCCCCCTTTTTATCCCCTTTGCATAAACTAAATTAAGCTAAAAATAGCCCACATTACGACCTTTTATGCCTAGCAATTGTGTTCCAAAATTCATTATGATCAGTTAATTAGTTCAAGAGTGAATCCTGTACATACACTAATAGATATATATATATTTATATAAAAAGTTATATTTATATAAAAAGTTAGATATCTTTATATGTACAGGTTTAGTAGCATTATATGTTGATCTTAATCTTCATAAAGGGACATAAAAGTGGTGCAATACTGTTCTGTTCAGGGAATTAATTTTACCCGTCCTGGGAAAGGTACTCTTCTAGTGTGTGTGTATATATATGTGTGTGTATATATATATATATATATATAGGTAAAAGCATGTGGCAACGGCACCGTCTTAGACATCAGTAGTAGACAAGATACTTGAAACCAATATTGAGTTATAAAATCGTAAAAGCAAAACAGAATGATAAAAAATTATTAGTCTGAAATGCAGAGACAAGAAAAAACGAGTCGTATGGATGTGTTCAAAATTACAGGGGGGGGGGGGCGGGGACATAAGTATAGATAACTACATCAAAGTGATAAGTATTCTGCCTGTCCAATATCCATTCTTCCCTCACTCAAAACTAAAACAACGTACAAGAATCTCTATCCATCTCAGTTTCATTTTGTAAGATGGCCTGTAGATTTCGAAAGAGATCGCAGCTGAAACATGTATGCACATATGTAGCCAACAATGTTTGTATAAATAAAGGAATCTATACTATAATACAGCTCTACCTGTTATTAAGAACTATTTTATAAACACTGGAGTTTCATTGGATTAATATCTAGGAAACAACAACAACAATACAATTACTACTATATATATATATATATATATATATACTTTTTGTTGTTATAATTTTTAGCAATAATTAACTAAATGGTATATTTTGCACACCTTGAGGATCACAGCCCCAATGACCGAGGTTCGAGCCCAGCCATAGTCAGCCATGCTGATGAGCTGCAGTAACGGCAAAACACGTGTCCGTGGATAAGTATTTTATCTATATATATCTATATATATATATATATTCTTTGAAAACATGAATTCCATGTAAGTTATTGTAAAACTAGGTGCTCTCTGGAAGCATCGTTGTTTGAGTTGAAATCGAAGGCTACGGAAGATAGATAATATTGCAAAATACTGTAGACAATAACTTGGTGCCAAAACATCAGTATGAATATTTATATAAACAACAACAACAAAAATCGCACTTCCACACCCTGACGGTGATTCCAGTTAGAATACAAACAATTATGGTTTCGGAGAGGATCTCATTCTACTCTTGATAGAAAATGAATATGATGTTCTGGCAGACGACATCTGGAAAGAGAATATTGAATAACATAGTTTTGAGGAAAGATGTTTATTCCTTAATCGCCGTTTCTTCCAGTTGTGAACATTATCAAAATATAAAGACAATAAAATATTTTCAAGAGAAAATGAGTTTAATTTTCGAGGAGGTGGGTATTGAAAATGTCTTACTTATATGGGAAGACAAGAAAACACTAAACCATGATATTAGAAGATCATTTTGTGCCTAGAATCAAAAAATATATATACGACATTAGATAAATAAGATAAAAGAATAATATATTTAGTTATATTGCTGCAGAATATATGAGCAGCTAAGTATATTATCAAGAGGAATAATTCTAATAGACATTATTGACCATACCAACATGAATAATGTTACCATAGCAACAAAGTTGGTATGGTCTCGTTGAAAGAATGGATGAGAGTTCTTGGGTTAGTAGATATAGAACAGTTGAGGTATAAGGGTCAGCTGGTAGGGGAAGGTCAAGGAAACCATGGAAGGAAGTGAAAGCGATAATTATGAACTTGTGTGAAAGAGGGATAAATGAAGACCTGGACAGAAATAGGTTAGTTTGGAAGCCAATTACTAAAAGTCATCATGACAGCATGTAAAACGGACGTTTAACCGAATATTATTATGATGATGATAATTATGATGAAAATAATTATAATGAACTTATAATTCCGGGATATGGTGATATATTTAATCATACTTTATATAAATTTTAATGTTTTGTTTTATTAATCTTCTAGAATCTCTGTGAAGATATATTTAATTATTTGTGCATTATAAGAAATGTATAGGGTTGGGTCATGATTCAAAAGTGTGCAAAAAGAATTATATGTATCACATTTTCTAATAGCCAGTTTATGTACGTAAATATATACGTATAAAATTGGCCTGCACAATAGAAGATTCATGTTTTAATAAGTAATGCTATACTTAAAACTTACAATCTTGGCGTTTTTAGCCGGCACTTTTTCAAAGAAAGGTATCGTCGGCGAAATGTGAAATTAAAACATTGTAAAGACTACAATAGTGATGGTGGTGGTGGTGGCTTATAGTCAAGAATACGTAGTTAAAGGAATGCATGCTTAAAATTCCTTAAAAGTTCAAGTTTCTAAAAGAACTCTATCTACACAGTCAGTTGCTGAGTGATGATCACAGCAGCTTCTAAAGATATTACGATGCAGCTCAGACCAATCTTTGAGTAAGACAGAAAAGCACTAATCCGAGTAATGGACTGCACAAGTTTTTTTTATTGAGCAAATATTTTCCTTTAGCAGACTGAAGTCACCATATATATATATATATATATATATATATATATCATCCTGATGAAGTCTTATAAATAAAGACGAAACGTTGATGTACACATAAAAAACATCCATTTTTAAAATTTTTTTTTGGTTTTCCTTTTTCATTTTCCCATCACGTCGGATTACCTTCATCCTTCTCTTCCCATATATATATATATATATATATATAAATATATATATATATAAGTTATTTACAAAGAAATATTAAATTATTTATACCTAGATACGGCGGCGTTTCGAGCTTATGCTCTTATCAGTGTCAGAAGCAATTATTTCATACGATCACAAGGTGCGAACCCGGTTCACAGAGTCAACTAAGACTCTGTATGCTTTTGCTCTATCCTCGTGACTATCGGACATTATCATGTGATACGAGAGAAATTAAGTTATATTTATGCCTTAATATAGTGGGCTGTAAACAGACTATCTAAAGTGTTCTACGAATGTAATGTTTCAGACCTAAACATAATTATTATCCATTTATATGATACGGAATATGTCTATGTAAAATGAGAGCAAGGAAATGTTGGCTCTAAAAATGTACTGTCAGATTTTAAATTCATTATTATTTAGTTAATGAATGTGTATACACACATATATATATGTAGAATTTGGTATATTCGGACTACTGTGCTCATCTTGGGTGTTTTTATCACAACGTTTCGGCCGATGTAACCTCCGACCTTCTTCAGGTGTACTTTGTCGAACTCTGGAATCTTTCTGTCGAACTCGGGAATCTGGACGGAATTTCGAACGGAACCCTTTATTAAATCCACGGGGGTAGCATAAAAAATACCGAATGAAAAATAAATCTGTTTGAGTCTCATTTCTTCTGTGTGGATTTTCTATGTTAAAGCCTCATAGATAAGTATTATTCATTTGTCTAATACAGAATTTGTATAAGCAAAACACAGGTATCCTTTAAAAAGTAATGTTTACTCTAAAAAGATACATACAAAAATGTATAGATATACACATGTGTACATACAGATACGTACATAAGATGTGCATATAAAAAACACATGTACATATACAAACACTTATATATGTATATATGTACATATACACAGACACACATATATATACATGTCTATATTTATAAGAATATTTATATGATCATATATATATATATATATATATACACAGACATATCTACATAGTGTGTGTAGTATAGCATGTGTACTGATGCAGAAACAGAGGAGGTTTTGAATGTTGATCTAACAATTTGTCATAAATATTGATTAATTACTTAATGTGTTATCTGTTGATGATCTCTATGACAAACTCATCTTCTTCATCTGACTCATTCATCAGTCCGGGTAGATACCCACATCAATGTGCACTACACACCATCATACACACCACCCCCATTATATACATTTACAATAAAGTTCATAAAAGTTTTTAATACAAATAAATAAATATATATATATATATACTCTATTTTGTAATAGAATTAATAATCTGCTTATTGATTTATATATTACACACACATTCTTATTGATATAAATCTCTATATATAAATAAAACAAACAAAACTTGTTAAAGTTTGAATCTTAAATGGATTGATTTAATTTAACATTCAACATCAGATACAGAAGATTTATGAAATTGAAAACAATTTTGTAATTATTGCATACATTATGTGTGCGTGTGTGAACATATTGATATATATGCAACATAAGTAGAGATGTTTAATATAAATATTTTAGTCTCTTTACATTATTATTTAAAAAAATCGAACATATATCTTCGTTTACGTGAAGCATAGTCAGAAAAGAGTTTTCAACATATCTTAGAAAGCAACACTTGCTTGTTTGGAAAACAGAGATCATATATCATTTTTTGTGCTTTTTAATAATCCAATAAAAACAAAATGAGCAGAAAGTTTGCCTTGTAAATATATCCACCTGAAACCCAAGTTTGAGTATCCTTATCTATAATTTTAGACTTCATGCCCTTCCTCACCCCTAGATATCATATACCACATTGTTGAGAAGTTTTTTTTATTTTTTTTATTTGTTTCTTTTTAAAAGGTAAACAAACCTTTTTGACTCAATGTTATGACCATAATTTATGAGATGTGTAACAATTATCAAATGCCGCATGTTTATTAGATTACTCATGGTCGAGTCTGTGTGTGTGTGTGTGTATGTTTATAATCTTATAAGAATGGCACAATCATTGATGGTTAACATGTAACATATGAACAATTTAGTTACTTGCGTTTACAAAAAGTGATTTAAGTGATTCACGTGGATTTTATATAAAAAAAAATCTAATCCGACTTTAAAAAAATTATCCTCTGAAAACTCACAAATGTGTCTTCATATATCCAAATATATATCCATATACACTTTTGTGGTATGTTACAACTTCTTTTTTTTAAATATACAATGTTTAAATAAACTGAACTAATGAATTCCCAGAAGAACACTGAAGAACTAAGTGTTATGGTATAATGTTGATCTACCCTATTTCAGGAGTAGATGGACTCTTCCAGAGACTATGAATAGAGGTACGACAAAGTGTCGTAGCAGTCATGACCACGGGCCTTTTGGTTGAGGTCAAAGTGTAGTATCTGTTCCGATGGATACTGCACTCCATAGACTGGTATCGTCTTGGCCTTCGGGGCTTGATTTACGCCGGTCTATGGGACGGTCCTGTGCAGTTCTAGGAGGTCCACCCTCCCAGGCTTTGCCTCCCCTCTTTGGGGAGGAGTAAGTTTATTGCTTACTGCCGGGGAATGCCGACGGGGCTGCCCAGGCAATTTTTTAAGGTCCCTAAGTACTCTTCCTCTAGAGTACTGACTTCTCAACTCCCACTTTCCGACTTTGTGTCACATTTTACTCCGTGGGAAGTAGATAAATAGGGTAATGACCACGGTATCAGATGCAGACTTTCGATAACATACTATTCCGTACTTCTGTAAATACACTCTTGTAAATACACCACCGTGTTGTCTTAATTATTATCGGCTCTTCAAGGTCACAACCCTAAGTTATTACGTTGAGGAGACAGACATCTATTATGATACTAAATTTAACTTTATTCACAAGTGTTCTCCTAAGGCTTTTTTTTACTATACTTCAATAACAACATATATGCTAAAATGTACTTTAGTTCTGGGATTGAGTTATGTTTGGAAAAATATCTTTTAATTGTTCTAATTAGTCATAATTTATAACTAACCTGACAAGTCACCCATTTCTCTCTTAGCTATCTATGTATTTCTCATACCCTCTCAATATGTTGATTCAATCACTCTCTGATATTTTATAATGTCTCTGAACATTTAGAGGAAGAGTGACATTTTTTTAGTGTGACCATCTAATTTACATACATGTGTCTGTACACATCACAAACACATATAAATTAGATGGCAGAATAATAATAATAATAATAATAATAATAATAATAATAATAATAATAATACCAGGAAAACAGCAAATGCCGATTGTGTGGACAAAGAGACGAAACGATAAATCATATAATAAGTGAATGCAGCAAGCTAGCACAAAGGGAATACAAGAACAGACATGACAGCGTGGGGAAAGAAGTACACCGGGAAATGTGCAAACAACTGAATTTCGAATATGCAAAAAAACGGTACAAACACAAACCAGAAACTGTACTAGAAAACGAAAAACACAAAATCATATGGGATATGAATGTACAAACAGACAAACCCATAACAGCAAGGAGACCGGATATGATAATAATCAACAAGAAAGAAAAATCCTGCAAAATCGTGGACTTTGCCGTTCCAGCAGACCACAGAGTGAAGATCAAAGAGACGGAAAAAAGAGGCAAATATACTGAACTTGCCAGAGAATTGAAAGGAATATGGAACATGAAGAAAGTCAGTATAACACCAATAATCATAGGAGCACTAGGAACAGTCCCCAAAAACATGGAGAAAAGACTAGGAGAAATAGGAATCAAAGGGATAACTGAGACCATACAAAGGACAGTAATGATCAAAACAGCTACAATCCTGAGAAATGTCCTCGAATGCGGAAATCAACCCACATAAGCAACGAATGGAGAACAAACACATGGAAGCACAAAACAACAGAACCGGGGAAAATACAACTGCACGAGAGAGGCGCAAGCATAGGCTGACGCCACGAAAATTATGGACAGAGGGTCGAGGAGGGAAAGCGCAAACCAGACCTCCACTAAAAGAGCGCGGACAGCTCTGGGACCTTGGGGAGGCTTGTTGCCACTCGGGCCCCAGAGGGGACCAATGGCCCTTATCAGCGGGAAATCGTTGGTAGGTGGCTGTTGCGATTACCGCAAGGTCATCAGTGGTGATGAACGAAAAGAGGTGGAGCATACTGGAAGTCTGAGGAGACTTGTTGTCACTCAGACTCCAGGGAATACCACAGGTTGTCGGCAGTGGACGATCACTGACGATGACCAGTGTGATAACTCCTAATGAGTAAATAATAATAATAATAATAATAATAATAATAATAATAATAATAATAAAGAAAAGGACACTTGAACAGAGAAACAGAATCTTTACTGATGGCTGGACAGAACAATGCAATTAGGACAAACTACATTGAAGCTAAAATAGATAAAACCCAGGAAAACAATAAATGCAGACTGTGTGGACAAAGAGACGAAACAGTAAATCATATAATAAGTGAATGTAGCAAACTAGCTCAAAAAGAATACATTAACAGACATGAATGTGTGGGGAAAGCAGTACACCAGAAACTGTGCAAACAATTGAATTTCGAATATGCAGACAAATGGTACAAACATAAACCATAAACAGTACTGGAAAACGGAAAACGCAAAATCATCTGGGATATGGATATACAAACAGACAAACTCATACAAGCAAGGAGACCGGATGTTATAATAATCAACAAGAAAGAAAAATCTTGCAAAATCATAGATTTCGCCGTTCCAGTAGGCCACAGAGTGAAGATCAAAGAAATGGAAAAACGAAGCAAATACACGGAACTAGCCATAGAACTGAAAGGAATATGGAGCATGAAGAAAGTCAGTATAATACCAATAATCGTAGGAGCACTAAGAACAATCCCAAAAAACCTGGAAAAAAGACTGGGAGAAATTGGTATCAAAGGGATCATTGGAACTATACAAAGGACGGCAATGATCAAAACAGCTACAATCTTAAGAAAAATCATTGAATACGGAAACCAATCCACATAAGCTACGAAGGGTCACATTGGATCTACTATAGGAAGAAAACAAAACCACAGAAAGAACACATCACAAACAAAGGAACAGAAAATGCAAAAAACATCACTTTATAAGCCCCCTCCCCAATAAATTACACCGGCCTCAACTGACACAACACAAAAATGAACCAATGAACAGAAATAGCAAAAAACACCATCAGTTCCCCCCACCCCACCCCCCAAAAATAGTACCAGCCTAGGCTGACATTACACAAAATATTTGCATAGGGTCAAGGAGGATGAGAAGACCGACGAGGGACAGCACAAACCAGACCTCCACTGGAAGTGCAGAGACTGCTGAGGCCTTGGGGAAGCTTATTGCCACACAAATCATAGAGAAGACCAATGGTCCTTACCAGCGAGAAATCAATGGTAAACGGCTGTTGTGAGACTGCAAGTTTATTTGCGGTGGCTATCGAAAAGAGGTGGAGAATACTGGAAATCTGGGGAGACTTGTTGTCACTCAGACTTCAGGGAATACCACCGGTTGTCGGTGAGCAATCACTGATGACCTGTGTGAGAACTCCTAGTGAGTACATAATAATAATAATAATAAAGTAAATAAACTGATTATTTTTTAGTTATGCAAGATATATCACAGTTTATGAATTTTCGAATTAAATCAAACTAGAATGGTGGCACTGGTTGTGACTAAACGCGTCTACAAAATTCAATAACAATATTGTAGAATATTCAGAAGATAATATAACAAAACAAAAAGTAGTCACTAAAACAAAGTATTAGTACAAGTATAAATGAAGTATATCAATAAAAGAGTAATAGAAAAAGAGTAAATCCAAAATGGAAGTGAAAAATATGCCTCGTTACTATATGCATATAATATCTTACACAATACATCATATCTCATTAGCCTATATCAATGGTGTAAGTGGAAAAGGCAATCAATTATAT
Source organism: Sepiola atlantica (assembly GCA_963556195.1). NCBI lineage: Eukaryota > Metazoa > Mollusca > Cephalopoda > Sepiida > Sepiolidae > Sepiola > Sepiola atlantica. Next base: position 33,879,677 of record OY744516.1, on the reverse strand, counting down.
TGTTGATAATCTAACCAATGATTTGCTCAATACGGACAAAATCAAAGAGAGAGAAAAAATAGATTAATAAAAAGAAAGCAGAATTATACAAGACATGAATAGAAGTTCCCAATTGGTAAGGACGAGAAAGTCAGTTGGTTATTACCACTATTATAAAATACATAGAATAAATACATAATGGCCAAGCCAACTTGTGAAAAGGGGATGACATACCTTTGTTTTATAAAGTTATGTTGAAAAAATTTGTTCTAAGAATGAAAATTAAAAAAAAAAATCTTCATGCAATTTATCAAGGATAAATTTGGAAAATGGATTTTAAGAAGTTACACCATTTTATAGTCAAATTAAAAAAGATCAACTTGATCTTTTTTAATTTGAGGTTGGGCTTTCTTTAATTTGAGGTTGGGCTTTCTTTAATTTGAAGTTGGGATTTCTTTAATTTGAAGTTGGGATTTCTTTAATTTGAAGTTGGGATTTCTTTAATTTGAAGCTGGGCTTTTTAAATATGAGAGTAAAATGTAGTTGAAATCTTTGTCTACAGATCAGAGGTGAAGATTTGGATCACAATTGGTAACAGTAAAAGTATTCCTTAATACTCATGATCAGGTAATAAGAGTTTTTTATAAACATCAGACTCGACTTGGATCAAACTGCTAGATACATATAGTTCTGAGAAGTCCTAAAATTATTCT